>CM068376.1:262480732-263680732 GCA_034769895.1 Magicicada septendecula
TTAAAGTGATACATTGTGGCTGTGATGGTATATACTTCAGGTCACCTTACAGTTATACGTTTTCTAGTTAATGTTTGTCGGTCTGTTGAAAACATATGTTTAATTCGTTTTGTGTTTAATTTTAAAAGTCTATATTAAAATTCGTTATTTTAGATTGAAAAGTATAAAAATTAAATTTTAGTAAAACATTTTAAAAATCTGATGTTACATTTCATATACAAAAGTAGCTATTTAAACAATCTAAGTGTGATGTACAGTACCTAATAACAATACAGGCCACAAAACAACAAACATGCTGAAGTGAATGTGTGTAGTATTGACTGAGCCAATGTTATGTATATTGGTGAAAGACAAGGTTGACATTCCATTTTAATTTACTTGTTATTTCAATATTTCATTATATGTTGAATTACAAGAATTTTAACTACCCAGTATTCCAGAAGTGTTTCTTACTTTACAGATTTTTGAGTAATAGAGGATATTACTTAAAGGAGTATCTTGAGTAAGAGAATAGAGAGTATTCTACATGAAATACAAGATATTTTACAGGTAACATGCCCAATACGAGATGGTACTGTACTGATTGCATATTCATGTCTGTCTGTGTTTGGGATTTAGGTTAAGTCAGTTCTATAAAGCTCTATAATTGTTTATACATTCTTTCATTTCTCATTGCTTCCCAATCCCTGTATTCATAAATTTTACTGCCGTTTTATTCTTATTGTCTTCTTATTTTCGGTTAAATGATTTAGTGCGTGAGGTTTTGATGTAGTTTCTACTGAACGTCACTAGACATATAATATTCATGTGAAATTCTAAGAATTGTTTTGTGTGAAATCCTCTAAATGTAATATCCCGTGTAACTATCAAATTAGACCTCGCTTACATTGAATATTTTCTATTTTGATTGTCTTTGTTTCTAATGCATAAGCAACATTTTACCATTTACAAGAGCATAAATGATAAATCTCAAGTACTTAATTTGTTTGTAAATGATGTCAAAAAGATAAAATTAATGTAGAGTTTACATGTATATGTGTACAGTGAAATGAAAATACATTTACAACGTTTGGTTTCTCTCTGGCATCTGCCAGAGACCCATACTTCCCCTTTTCTGTGCATCTGTAGAATCCGACTATTTTCTAATTATAACTGGATTTTGTGGATATGCATGTCCTATCTGTATGTCTCCGTGTGATTATCATGATTACCTCATGTACATTTCAGATAAGACATACTTCTTTTAGTTACAGGACACAGGCAAAACTCATGTTGTACAGTGTCAGCACTTGTGTAGTAATAATGTGAAGAATTATAAAACATAATCATTCTCTCTTTACTCATCCTGTAAAATGTCCTGTTACAGTTGTTCTAACTGAAATGTAAAACTGAACTTCTTTAGTACAATGTTTTGGAACAGATGTTATCATGAAGCTATACATATTAATTGGTCATCAGATTTCAAGTTAACGTAAACTGAGTGCCTGTGTTATTGACTTCATAGGAGGTACAGGATTTTACATGATGTACTCAAATGGTACAAAAGTTGTAAGATACCTCATTCAGAATTAAGGGTAAATATTCTTAGAATTGTTATGTAAATATTCGTCAGCCTTATTTTCAGCCACTCCAATATGCCAGTAGCTTTATTGAAATTTTATTTATAAATACCTTTAGAATGTTTTCAGTACAGTAACCTGTTACCAATCCTGTAATGAGTTATAACCTCCTAATGGATCAAGGTTGTATTTTATTATGAACTGTGTTGAGCAAATAGCATTTGTTATTAAATGAAATATAATGGGTATAAAAAAAGTATATTCATTTAAATTGTATTTTATTTATAAATAGTGTTATATGTTCTAAATGTATTATTATAATTATAATTATTAATTAGATAAGTTATAAAGATTAAATATAATAATATATATGAAAATGATTATTATTATTAATTTTTTGCACGTAGTGCTTTAAAAATTTATTTCTTTGTTAGTTTAATGATATAATCAAACTACAATGTATTTC
The DNA here is from genome assembly GCA_034769895.1 of Magicicada septendecula. Taxonomy (NCBI): domain Eukaryota; kingdom Metazoa; phylum Arthropoda; class Insecta; order Hemiptera; family Cicadidae; genus Magicicada; species Magicicada septendecula. The sequence goes on from CM068376.1 coordinate 262,482,758, forward strand.
TCATGCTATCATATTTTTATTTGTGTTTTGAAGCATGTTTAGTATTACCAATTGCACATACATATTATTTAAAATTATGTAAAAAAGTCTTTATTTTAGTAATTTTTTTATTATTAATAGTAGTATTGTTGTTAACCATTATGAATGGATAGATTGAACCAATCTACATATTTACATTTAGTTGTAAACATAATTCTAAACTCTCAAATTGTCACATGTAATCATAATAAAGCAGTACAAGTTATACAACATAACTCAATTGTTATGGTTATTAATCCAATTAAAAATTGGTATTTGTTTTCATGAATAATGGATAACTGTCATTTAAATGCCATTGTATTAGTGTTTGTAGCCTGTGTATGTGTGAGTGTGGTATGAAATACCCACAGTGTGGATTGTGTACTTTGGGAATTAATAAACATATATAAATATATGTCTTATGACATTTGAATTTCTTAATGTCACAAATATCAACATGCTCCAAGTAATGCTCTCACTCGGCATTTAACACGTTCTCTGCTGGCGTATGTAGCCTATTCCGTCCCCTCCTGGGCCAAAATGTTTTTTTTTAAATAATTTTTGTGTCTATTAGGCTACTAAATTGAAGTTGGTTGGTATCGTCATGCCCACAATGCAAGAATTGATAACTTAAGAGCTTTCGGTCATCACTATGCTGCCATGAGTTGTGGTTAAAAGGGAAGGAAGAGCAGTATATGTGAGGAAGCGCCGTAAAGGATGTTACGAAAAAGCTGTACTAGAAGGAGAAGAGCCTCAAGAATGAAGAAAAGTAAAAAAAAGTTACCACGTTTTGCTCAGGGTATCCAAAAGAGCCTTTTCTCTGCTTAACATGTTTTACTACCTTACATACAATAATTTAAATATTTGTAATTTTGAAACGTTTTATATTATCATAACTATAGTTTACTATTTTGTTTTATGTTTAACTACTTTATATTATTTGTGAAATAAAGTTTGTATAAAAAAAAAATATATTAAAAAATTAATATACAAAAATTGAAAAGTTCTTATGTGCATTCAATAATATAAGCCTTGTTGGCCATACATTATGAGTGATAACGTAATACGCGTGAATGATGGTGTGATACACGGCATAAAACATAAGGTCGGTTCTTCGGTCATAACGACTGACACAGCGTGACAGCTCCTCTTACCTAGCCCGCGCGTAACCCTTGTTATTGATATTCGATCGGCAGTGTTGGCGCGAAATATAACCGGGAAAATTTACTATCTAAATGTGCAATGGCCCACCCTCACCCCAAAAAGGCAACATGGTTGCCCCAAAGAATCAGCTACATTCCCAGTCTCCCGGCTACATCATTACAGCTACAGGACTCTTGGCACCCTTCGGTAAATCTCAGGATACATATCAATCTTAGGAAGACAGAGGCTCAGAGAGAAAACAAAACAAGAGGAAGGAAGAAGTGGAGCGTGTATGCATGTGTGCCTGAGTGTGTATATGTGTAAGTGTGGGGTACTGCATGCTGACCTGGCCAGGGCCAGCACACAGTGACAAGAGTCAGAAGAAGAAAAGAAGAAAGACAAGAATCCGTACCGGCCTCCGAGTTCTGACCTCCTAACCCACAAACTGAGAACCAAGGAACAATAACCCCTAACTGGACAACTTCTATCCTCCCCCCCTTACCAAGGACCGAACAACTCTCAACGTGACAACGACCATCCCCACACGACCTCTCCACCATGCCAATCCCAGGGGGCCACCCCTACACGTCACCCTCACTGGTGACCACCACCTACTACTACTGCCACTCACATATGCACGCCCGAAGGCCAACAAGATGCTACTGACCTTGATATGTGAGTGCCTACATACTCTACAACTGTCCACCTCATGGACCGACCACGCATATGCAACACAACAAGGTAACCTCCGACCTTGACATATGCGTGCCCAACTTCCCTATTCTAGGGTGGATGGCCCCGACTAACAAGGCAGAAAGATAGGATGGAGACATGAACATCAATCTCTCAATCCCTCTATCAAATCGCTAACCTTAATATGTGAGTAAGGGGGGGTAACTTCTCTGCAGACAGCCTGCACTCACCAATACAAGAGACATTGAAACAACTGGGGACATCAACCCAGAATGCGGCATGGTCCGGACCAAACAATGATTCAACGTTAACAACACATCAACATTTGCCAACAATGGAACGGCTGATAGCAAGAGAAAACAAACTAAGTGGGTCATAAATTCAGAGTATTAGGAATGCAATAATTATATGGTACCTTACAACGGTCTATCTGATAAAGGGAGCAATGATTGAATTCCGCTGCCCGTGCGGCTATCAGCTGGCCAAGGGTCATCTCGCCTCAGTCTACATTGCTTTACAACCTATTATGTTGTTTGTAATTTACTAACGCAATGTACATTTAATTTTAACATATTTTTCTTGCGCACAATTACCATTGAAACTTCCCTTTCAAAAACGGGGCCGTAACAAAATCCTACTCATCTTTATTTCAATTATTTTCTCATTTCGAACCCCACTCTTGCTACTACCTTGACCGACGCTCCATATGACACCACCCAAAATCTAATTATTGTCAGCCCTCAAATTTCCGTAATCAGAACAACACATTTTGCAACAATTTAACACACCATCACAACAAAGAAGAGGAAAAACTTGAGTCGCATCAAGTAGCTTCAGAGTTCTCAAGTGGCTTCAGGGCCCCCTAACGAAGTGAGAGGAAAAACGGAACGAAGGCAGACCAATCTCCCCAACACAAGAAAACACGCAACAACATTGATACCAAATAGACATACACATACAACACCACACAATACAAAATTAATACAACGCTAGAATAATTACCATCCATTAAATATATACATATATGTTGCTAAAGCAACTTTCACAATAGAGGATTCAAAAATATGTCTCACTTCAAGAATGACAATACACAAGCAGGTGTATGGTCCGACCATGACCGCACTCTTCCAAACAAAAATATTAATTCATGTGCATTTAAACCTAAACCAGGATAATTCCTCAATCGAGGTACCGTAGCTTCAAGTACAATCAAACAATTAATGCCTTCACGTTAGGCCAGAAATTATTAAAGATCGGGTGTACTTCAACCATTCAGGACAATATGCAACAACACGGTTAAACAGGTCCTGACCGACTCCGACAAGGTCTGACAGCGTTGGGCCATGCAAAAATATTTTTTTTTTTTTGATACTCTAAACGTACTCAAAACCCTACAAGGAAAGTAAGCCACTCAAACAATTGTGTAAATGTGTGTGCGACCCTTACATCATCATATATATATATATATATATATATGTTACCTCCGGTTTACATACATAAGATTTAATATACACAAGACAACGTTAACATTTTATAAAACAACATGCACAACACCAATAAATCTTTCTGTAAACTCATTGCCTCTTATAAAATCCAACAGATATATATACAGTACAATCCCGTTTAACCGAATCCCGTTTAACCGAATTTCCGGGTCAACCGAATCACCGAAAATACTTTTGTATTACCATATTTTATATTGCTTTCATACAGGGACTGTACACAAACATTCGGCTGGCGCCGCGCGAGAACTCGTAGCGTTGACTGTCCACTGACAGCCCCCCCCCACCAGCGTCTATTTTTAGCATGCCTACTAACACTATTGTCGCTGTGCAAGGACACCTGTCGGTTATGTTTTGAATTCTGTCTGATGTGGCTGGCTCATGATAATTTTTGTACATTAGTAGTGTATTGTTTGTCTTGTCGCGTTGTGTTTAGTGTGTCAATATTGTTTAGTGATCTGCAGTGATTATGGCAGAAAAGAGAAAACGAGTTGTTGTGACAATCCAAAAAAAAACTGGAGGCTATTAATCGTCTGGACAAGGGTGAGTCAGTAAAAAACATTTCTATTGAATATGGAGTTGGGGCAGCAACAGTTTGTGACTGGAAACAAAATAAAAGTCAAATTGAAGATTTTTGCGCTAAAATGGTTAGTCAAGACTCTTTAGGGAATCGGTCCACTATAAAGAAACCTAAAAATGAATCCTTAGACGAGGCACTTTTAATGTGGTTTGAACAACAACGTGAGCGCGGCGTGCCTATATCCGGACCGATACTTAAGGAAAAGGCATTGAGTTTAAACCAAAAGTTGGGTGGAGATCCAAGCTTCACTGCCAGTATTGGATGGCTCAGTAGGTGGAAAGATCGACACGGGGTGAGGCAGCTGATGATAACTGGGGAAAGTCTTTCAGGCGCTGTTCTTGATGCTGAAGAGTTTAAGAAGAAGTTTGAAAAAATTGTTAAGGACGAAAAATTAAGTCCTGCTCAGATATACAATGCCAATGAAACTGGGCTGAACTACAAAATGTTGCCTACAAAAACATTGGCATCAAAACTAGACGAGGCAGCTCGTGGTCATAAGAAAAATAAGAAAGAGTTACGTTACTGGTTTGTAGCAACGCTTCAGGCACCCATAAACTGCCACTTGTTTTGATAGGGAAGTCAACCAACCCAAGGGCTTTAAAGAATGTCAAGCGTAGTGCATTGCCTCTACATTATGCGTCTGAAAAATCTGCCTGGATATCATCAAATATCTTTAAGGACTGGTTTCTTCACCACTTTGTTCCGGCAGTAAAAATATTTTTGACAAAGGAAGGGTTGCCTCTAAAAGCCATTCTCCTCATAGACAACGCTCCCACCCACCCGGGAGCAGATGAGTTGAAATATGGTGACATACGAGTGCAGTTTTTACCTCCAAACGTCACAGCTCTTATACAGCCGATGGAGCGATCGAAACTTTGAAGAGACTATACAGGAGGAAACTGCTCAGTAAAATCATTGATAATGATGAAGATGAAGAGCCTAATGACACCATATCCACGTTGAAACAAATAACGATCAAGGACGTGATCTACATGACAGCTGCAGCATGGGAGGAGGAAACGGCAGTTGCTCTAAACAAAACTTGGAGGAAACTCTGGCCCAACATGCCTACAACAGTTTCGCAGAATGAAAATGAACCTGATGTTCCCGTGGAGTGTAGTGACGAGAACTTCGTATCACAGCTAAACAGTCTGGTAGGCGGATCGGAGATTCAAATAAACGATATAGCGGAATGGATACAAGGTGATGAAGAACCACATCCAATTCTTAGTGAAGATGACGTTGTTGCCGCATGTTCAAGTCACCAGGCAGGTGAGCTCAGCTCCGATGATGATGATGGTCCATCCCTTCAAGAAAAGAAAGGGCGAAACCATTCAGAAGCAACTAGGATGTTTGAAGACCTCATGGTGTACCTTGAACAACAAGAGGAAACATCTCCTGCTGAGCTGCTTCTCATTAAACGCCTTAGAGATCGAGCTGCAAAGAAACGTTCTTCTCATATGAAGCAAAAGAAAATATCACATTTTTTTACTCCCTTGATTTAATTTTGCATTCCATCGTGCAGGAATGTTTTTATGTGTTTTTAGAAATTTCATATTTTTATTCATTCTATGCCGCACATTTTCGCTACATTAAATTTTGTTTTACTGTACTGTATTCCACCATAATTCTTTCATGTTTGTTGCGAATTTCATGTTTTATTATTCATGTGCGTACGTTTTTATTTCCTGCATAGAGTACTGTATAAATTTTTCACTGTACTATTGTATTTCACTACAATTTTTTATGTTTGTTACGACTACTGTACTTTTCCAAAATGTCTCATTCATGTAAAATAAAATATGTATTATTTCACTGCATTTTTAGCGTACTCTATTTATAAATTAATACCTGTAGAGTGTTGTGATGCATTCGTTTGTAATAGGCCTATTGTAATGTGCCTTGCTATTGTAGGCCTTGCTCGCCCGTGGGCCGTGACCCCGTGAACAACACAACTATCCGGTCTGAGATATGAAAATACATATTTTCCGGTTTAACCGAAGCCTTATGGGTCCCATCAGATTCGGTTAAACGGGACTGTAGTGTATATATATTACAACATATTTATTATATAATTTAAATTTGTGGAGCCCCACTATCGTGGAGCACCATTTATACAACGTATTTTATTAAATAAAATTTAAATTTATATTAATTACTTTTAGACTGGCATTTGTTTTAATATTCAAATTTAAATTATTCTTTTCTATAATTCAAATATCAAATCAATTTAACTATTTATTTTGATAACAAACTCTACTCTTTCAACTTTAAATTCTCTTTTTATTTATTATTTCTTTATATGCGCTCGCTCATTCTTACGACTAAAAATTTATCTACATTTCTAAAATATTATTACTAAGTATAAATTTTTCTTTGTTTTAATTTATTGTCTTTTGATATAGTCTTTATGAGCTCTTTTTAAAAATCATTTAAAATGTATTACGCATGTCACCTCGAGTTCTGATGATCTTACGACTTGTTGTCGGGGGTCCAGCGTTGTCCAGAGTTAGTTTTCCATTCCTCCTGTCCTGGCGTGGTCCTGGATACGTCTAGAGTCCAGTGTCGCTCTGTAGCAGCGTGTGTGGTCCTGGATACGTCTAGAGTCCAGCGTCGTTCTACAGCAGTGTGGTCCTCATCAGAGAGTTGTTATCTGCTGCAAGGTAGATCTTAAACATCGTCTAACGTCCAGCATCCCTCGTTGCACTGGTAGCTTTTCTGTAGATACTCTTGGTAGACTTACGATTCCGGTATTTACGTTTTCCGGAATATTGTCACGAAATTAACGAACATTTCATTCTTTCGTTACTGCGACGTAATAGAAATAAAAATAAAACTTCTGCCGACGGACAGCATGTCCGACTGCAACTGTGTCTTGAAATGAAGAGAAGGGTTTTTGGTCGAACATATACCCTTAATTTATACCCTGTTGAGATTCCGCGCCAGTTGGCTCCAAAATCGTCCTGTCGATACCTGCATGTCATGTGATAGCCCCCACTTCCGAACCTTTTCATCTACTTGCAATTATTAGCAAATAGCAATGTTTTGCACGGAATCGAGATAGCACAAATCATAGCTAATTCGATTAAGCACTCACTGTATTAATTTGAACGTCTTAGGGTAATTTGCTTTTTTTTTGGCATGTTTATTTCGCACTGTCTTCGCATAGCGTGTCCTATTAACATCATATTTTCACTGGGGATAACTATAAATTTTACACACACTTTGGTGCCTTTTGGTTTGTTCATACACTAATTAGTTTTCGCACAGTGAATTAAAATAATTATTTTGTTAATTACTTGGGGCGGGTTGCTGAGATTCCTGTCTTTACATGCATCACTCACACACACAAGATACACGTGTAACACACATACAATTGAGCAGGTGTTCACTGCCTGTCGGAACAGGTTAATTTCTCCCCTAATCTAACAATGAAATATTTTTACAATCTCAGACCTGTCCATTTACCCGTAACTTATAAAAATTCTACAAATTTTATATTTATTCAAATTAATGCCTAATACAGCGTATGGCTGTATCGTTGCAATATATATATTGTTGCACTCTCCCTTACTGACCCAAAATCTATCTGAACTTACGAAATTACATTGCAAGTCCTGTCACCTTTCAGCTCATAGATCTCAACCACGCTCTGCTACCATTGAAAAGTCCCCCTGAATTTTTATAATTTTTTTTTTCAGGGGTCGTTACTTAATTCTTAAAACTAGACTTGTGGTCTAGACGGAAGAAAAATTGTGGTGAGCCCAGGACAGGACTTGCAATAAAACACTTGCATAACGATAAGAGCGTTTTATTTAGTGTTCATATTACATATCATGATAACATTTTTTAATCCAGTGTACACAATTGAATTCTCAATGTTCATTTCATAGACAGGTGTCTATCAAGTAGTATTTACACAATTGGCAATATTATTAACAAACAACAAATTATTCAACACATTTAAGTACACTGTTCCAACATAAGCCGACATTTCTATATATTAACATTTATTCAAATGGCATTGTGTAAATCACATTTTAACTAAAGTTGCTAAATAACAATTCTGTAGGTACCTTATTAATTCAATTTATGTTCACACAATAATACCTCATCACTGACAAGAAACATGTACAGTAGTATGTTGGTTTATATCTGATAAATGAAATTTAAAAAATTTAGCATTAAAAGAAAAATATACATATATATATAAAAATTGTCGCATAAATTTCTGATACTTTGAAACTTATTCTTACCCAAGTTTTATAATAGATCATGATAATGTACTAGTTCTCATAAGAAGATTTAGAAAAGCTAGCCTATAATAACTTACCATTACTTTATGCATAACGAAGTTACTGACATTTTACATTCACCAGCAACTGTATAATAAAAACTGACCAACTAACAGTTTTAAAATTTTCTTTGCCAATTACACACAGCAAAAGACAATTAGTGTTTTATATAATACAGTATGGCAATGGACATATATTAACAGGAAGATTCTTTTAATACAGTTAATCACACAATTCACATGTCTCCAGGGCTTGCTATAACAGAACCTTAATAATTGAATATCTGCATTTACTGTTTATGAAGGTGTCTTTTGTTTTATATGTTAAATCCAATAAAATGCTGTGTGTGTGTGGTTTAATATAAGGAATACTCCCACCTGTACTTGGAAGATTACATGTTATCCGGACTTAGAGATGATGCTGACTATGTTGAGGCAACTGGTGAGTTTGAGCTCCGAATTCATTTTCTGGGGAGTTGTTCAGGCTGGTGTAGTTGGGATTCCTCCGGGTCTGACGGAATTGTGGAGGTTATTGCGACGCTCTGCCGATGAAAACTGATGGCCTGTCTCCATCCTCACAACCCTTTTCCTCCTGACTATGCGGGAACCCTGAAGCACTTAAAAAAAATTATGAACTCATTTTGTAAAGATGAACCACAATGTACCATACCGCCAGACCAAGCGTCCCGTCAGAGAGCAAAAATTCAAATGAGAATTAGCAGTTCCTGCCTGCCGAGCACGTGTATGGAAAACTTGTACAAAACAGCTGACGTGTGGCCGTGGACTAGATTACATCACTCCAAGCTATCGCAATATAGCGGTCAAGGGCGAGCTATATTGCCATGCTCTTGCCTAGCCTGCGCGTAACCCATGTTATTAATATTCGATCAGCAGTGTCGGCGCGAAATATGACCAGGAAAATTTACTATCTAAATTTGCAACGGCACACAATTAAACAAAAATATTCATATAGAACAAACTAGAGAGTGTCCAACATACAGTAAATGCCACTTTATTACAGTTTCGCACTAAGTTACCAATAACACAAATCCAGAAGTCACAATAACCACTCTGAAAGCCACTATAATGTTGTTGGTCTAAAAATGAAACTTGGTCAGCTGCTGGTCACTAATTTATACCCTGCTGAGGTTTGATAGAAATTTGTCACTCAACAGATAATGTGTCAAGAACAAATTGCGTATTTACAGCTGCTCTGCAACTCCCTATAAACTGGTCATTGACGTTGAACAATGCCGGACAGAATGATCAAACATTTAAAACGCACGCCTCAAACAACCTTGAGCATTGCGTAATCAATGTGTGTGAAATTTTATGTAGTTACCTTAATCTCAGCATAGCACTACCCCCTTCCCCCTCATGAAGCCTATTCATCCCGAACTGGAAACTGTCTCTGCAATTATACTTTGTGAGGTGGTCTAGGTGGGCGACCTTGAATTTCTGCTGTCCTTGTATCCGAAACATATCATTGATGCTTTTTTCACAAATGATTTTCTTAGTTAGCTTGAAGTTTCAGGGAATGACCACATCATTTCACCTGGTCTCCTTCGAAACCCACACTATTGCTATGAAAGTTGTACAGAGTTTTCATTTTGTCACTGGCTCTTTTAAGCTGTCTCCTTATCAAACAATTCATTTCTCACAATTGGTTCTCTTAGGTGAATAATTCTACAGCTCTTGCAGCTGGGTCTTAGGTGTGCGAACATCAAATTTCATGAAGATGAACCTCTCGCTCACAAACACTATTTTTGCAGGAGTCATGCCAGTTGTGTCATGAACTGGTGACATATACACAATTAGGAATAATGGTATATGTTGGTTGTAGTCTGTCTGGTTCTTGTCAGCAATCTTCTTTGATAAATGCTGCTCAAGTGTTCTATTGAATCTCTCAACCATTCCGCCAGACTAAGGATGGAGAGGTGTTGTCTGGGTCTGTTGAATACCAAGTAGGTGACAATTCTTTAAAAACTCCTGAATTCCTCCTTTTATTCATATGGATGTCCATAGGGACTTCATAAAGGCAAAGAAGTTATGATCTAACACCTTTGACACAGTGACAACTTCCTGATTTGTAATTACATAAGCTTCCACCACCTTAGTAAAATAGTCCCACCACCACAGTACAACCGTGATGTACTGGTTTCCATCATCTGTCACTGGGAAAGGTCCAGCAATGTCTATGGCTATTCACTTGAATGCCAGTCCAATATTTCCTCCGGCTTCTGGTGTGTGGGCCTTTGCTTGCAGCATGGTCTTTGGGATAAACCACCTGTATTACCATGCAGGCACCCCTGCTGATGTTGTACCTTAAAGTTGTAATCTTGCAAATGTTCAAACCATCTTCTTGCCAATGCCCTTCTGGATTTTTAAACCTCAAGAGCCATGCAAGCGCAGTATGATTGGTATATAGTGAAAACTCCTTCCCATACAGGTATTTATGGAAGTGCTCCAAAGCTCAGATGAAAGCCAGTAGTTCTTTCATTGTAATGCAATAATTTCTCTGCTTTGGAAAGCCTTTTGCTGTAATACGCTATTATTCATTCTTTACCTTAACAAAATTTCTTCTAGACCAGTATTGCTTGCATCTGTGTCTACGATGTAGACAAGCATAATGCAATTTTTGAAGTCCTGAATGCTTGGGTCATACTTTCGTGACCATTGGAATGTTCGTTTACTTTCTGTTAGTTCATGTAGTGGCTTAACAATAGTTGTGATGCATTTTACACAACTGTAATATGAGCATAACCCCACGAAAGTACAAAGATCGTGTTTAGTCTTCAGAATGGGCCGGTTTCTCATGGCGTCTACTTTATTGGGATCCATACTAACACCAGCTGCCAAGACTAAATGATCCAAATATTGTATACTTCCTTCTGAAATAGGGAACACTTCTTCGGGCTCAACTTCAGCTGGGCATCCCGAATTCTGGTTGGAAACTCCTTAAGGTTTTTCAAATGATCTTCAAAGTCTTTCCAATAACTATAACATCATGTAAGTAAACAAGGCAAGTTTTCCATGTCAGGTATCTGAGGAAATCAGGTATCAGGTATTCAGTAGTCTTTCAAACATTGCTGGTGCATTACAAAGTCCAAATAGCACAACTTTAAACTGGATTAGGCCATGTGGGGTAGATGCCAATATCCACTCTCCAGGTTCAGTGTGGAAAACCAGTGAGCTCTAGACAGTGTGTCGAGCATATCGTTGACATGAGGTAGTGGATAATAGTCTTTCTCACATCATTCAGCTTTTGGTAGTCTACGCAGAAACTTAGCCCACCATCCTTCTTTGCTACCAGCATTACTGGAGAAGACCAAACACATAACACAGATTTGATTATTCCCTCTGTTAACATGTCCTGTACTAACCAAAACATTTCCTCCTGCCTAAGCTGAGGAAGCCTTCGAGGAGGTTGGAGTATCAGTGTTGTATCCCCTGTATTGATGTGATGTACAATAGAGGTTCTTCCCAGAGAAATCTTTCACTTTCTGGTTAATGTGTTGGTAACAAATTACATAGGTATACCCTCTCTGGAACTTGCTAGAAACTGTGCCATTCCCTAAGCGGTGTTTTTTACGCAAATGAAAACAAATAATGCTTTGACATTTGTTACATTAGGTTAAACTTGAACAGCAAGGTACGCTTACAACAACAGTGTATAGCTCAACCAAATTGGTATCAAGGTGTGGCACGGTGTTGTCTCCCCCTGCCAGTGTGCTGCTTCACATTCTGGATAGAAAACGTACAGGTAGACGCTAGTTATTTTCTATCCCTTTCACGAATGGGAATCTGCTAAAAACTGGAGTTTAAATCAAGTTTAGTTAAATACTTAGCTCCTTCGCAGTGACGTACGCAGAAATCAATCTGGGGGGGGGGGCTCGAACCTTAGCAGTCCATACATTAGCCTACTCTTCTACAACTTATAGTATAAGATAGAGTACATATGCCAGTTAATGGTTAAAATTTATTAATAGGTGTATTATTTTCAGTAGGTTTCATGTTTTTTTTTTATTAAAACTGTATTATTCGTGATTGGGGGACTTCTGTCTCATTCCATTTTTTAATCAGTAATTTTAAAATTTTACTTTTTTCAAAAACTAAGTATTTTTTAATTGATTTTTTTTTATGTTCTGTGTAATATTTAACAATAGATTCATTTTACTTTAATTAGACTATAATATTTTATACATTAATGTCAGTAGCACTGGGAATAAAGTTTTGCAACATTTGTATTTTAACAACTATATATTTCAAAACAGCTTGCTAATAACTAATTGTGTCAATAAAGAAAACAGTTTTTCATTAAACTATTATACTGTACTTCTTACTGTTATACTACTATTTTACTAATACTTTATTAATGAAAAATTATACAAGTGCATATTGTAATTAGACGAGATCCGTCTCTGTTTATAATTATTTATATTTATTATTAAGTAGTAGTCTCAAGGTTATTTTTACTTAAAATGGGTCTTGCACTCGGCTAATTGTTATTATTCAATATCGGATTTTATTATTATTTAACTGTTTAGTGACTTATTCCCCTCAATTCAACCTATTGTTGAATCCAGGATTGAATAAGCCGGTTACTTACACTCCTTTCGTCGTATTAGCTGTCTGTTTAAATGGTTTAATTTTATGTATTATATTCACTGTTAGGATTATTCCACTTGAAGTTCCGTCGACTCTTTGTTGATCAGCGGTTGTGAGGAGATCAGTAGTTTTCTTCCTAGATACTAACATACACACATATAGACATGACATTCATAGTAACTCATGTATAATATTACTTTATAATATTATAAATATATAGGTCTGTGCGGTTGTAAACAAAACATGGAATCACTCAATTTGAATGATTCGCATTCTAAGCATGGTACCAACCGCCTCGTTCTCCTCCTCTAAGCTGTATTTACTGATACAATAAAGGTCAACTCTTTCACTGGTAAAAATGATAATGGTTATTTATTCAATGAGAACACAGTGAAATTCAATACAGTAATACGTTTTGTTCTTCTTTTTGATTAACAATTAATATTTTAAAAGTGAACATGGACTCTAAAACAAATGATAAGCTCAAGTTGGCATGACTGCCTCTGGTTAGTTATAAAATGTGTGTTGACAAACATATAGGTTATGTCGTATTATTCGACTTGAAATGTTATTAATAATCATAATAATAAAAGTAGTAGGTTCTTTTAGACTGCAAAATACACTTATTCGAAATAATTGCTACGGCTAGAACAAACATATAAGATAAGAATTCATTGATTATTAATTAAAAAAGATAAAATATGAACTACTGTTCATGGTTAGGCACATGCTTTAAATATCGTTTAGTGCAACCTTGTTTGGTTAAAAGTGGTTAAATATTTATTATTAATTAAAAGTAATTGTGATAATCCAGTGTCAGGTACTAAGATCATCTGTAAAATTGGATATTCCTATTTCAGGTAAAGGTAACTCATTTATTGTAGTTATCACTCTCTCTGGCGAAACTCTTAATTGAATTTAGTAACAAAATTTTTCATACTCCTATCTGCTAATAGCATAAGAGCACATACACTCTTCATTGATATTACAATGTCTTTACTTATTCTAGATATTTATAGTATACAAATAGTTGAAATTGTCGTTACTCAAATCGTTCAACTTCGACATTGTTCATTTGTATTCATCAAGTCCCTTCTGTTAAGAATAGGGAATTTAATTGTTTCTATAGGTTAATTTGAATCGCTTTTAGCGTTCAGTTATTTTTCTTATCATCTAATCATAACATTATATTTGTGGGTATGAATACTTGCGTCTCTTGTCGTTCGAAGGGTTACACTTTTTTTTATTATTAACACTTTTTAATTAATTAAAATTTATTAATTAATTATTTAAGTTTTATCACTACACTGCACCCACTCCTATGCGCATTAACTCAGAATAAAGTACACTTGTAAATATACTGCACTGATTCTTCAATGTATGTAACCTATATCTCAGTTTGAGGTTAATTTGTTTACGCCTGGTTGCTGTCAAAAGCACGTTTTTCTGGAGCGTCGACGAGCATGCAGCTCGCTTCGTTGTTGTTGAAAGACTGTCCCTGGTTCCTCTGTCGGAATGATGAATTTCGGATTTTTTATAAGCTCTGATTGGTCAGTTTATTTTAATTCGTTTATTTACGGTAGACTTCATCAAAACAGACGCTCTCATCAGCGTCAGTCTTTGGGAACAAGATTAAGAAATCATGGTTCACATACCCACGCGAAAGGGCTGAGCATAATACAATTATTCTTAAAAGTCCAATATCTTCCTTATAATTGTACTGATGGTGTTGTGATTACCCTCATTGTTCATGATTTTTAAAGACGATTAATTTGAACCCCCTCATCATATATTTCTGATTAGGGTTAGCTGACTTAGAACTTAGCATTTATATTTAGTGTCCATTAAGCCATTAATTATCAATATTTTATGGTTTTTATTCTATTTTCTATGGTAATATCTCGTTCTTAAATTACTGTACAATTTTCCCTTAAAACTATGTTCTTAATATTAGCACTATGTCCGTTTTCATAGATTCGAACTTAAACCTATTGTCATACATTTTTATTTTTCTTATTCCCTAGCAATAAGAGTATTTAATTGAATTTTAACATGGTTTAATTAAATATCGATGGGTTAAGTCGCTACTGGCAGTGTTCTTTTTCCCTACATTATTGGTTTAGTGCCTTAATTATCACTTATTAATTAGGCTTGCCATGCCTATATGGAGTTACCTGGTTGTATGCTTGGTATCCTACACATTTTATTTGCATTATTTTCTAATTGATAATTGAAATAATCACAATGACCTTATCGTTATTGTGATGCAGTTCACTCTGCATTTGATTCTGTTATTATCTAGGTTTGGTGGCTGTAAATTTTACTTGCAGCTAACTGTCACAATGGTTTAGTTGTAATTAAATTTATATAGACTATTTAGATGGTTATTTTGATTGCATTTGCTCATATGAACAGTATTCTGTCTGACGTCAGGTCATTAGTTGAGTTACTATCTTTGTATAATGTGTTTATAACATGATTTTGGTTGCATAATGTCTCTTTGCCATTACAAGCATTTTGTCATATTTGTATTACATAAATATAGCTTTTATATTCTGTTATACTATTAGCTATCGTGTACAAAACGTTCCTTATATGCTCTATTTACTTCCTAGCTCATGACATTTTGGTTTAACATTGTTTTGATTTAGTTTTCATCAAGTTTTACTGGAAACTGGATGCCCAGATTAGGTTATGTTATAGGTTCAGTGAGCAGTAATGTGTTGTTGATGGCTGTGTATTTCTATATTAGTCTATTCGACTGGTTTACATTCCATGTTTGTACTTTGGTTATTGGTTATCAATAGTTCACATTTAGTTTACTCCGGTATTATCTTATTTGTTGTTAATTAGTGGGTTTGTATGAACATCATTCCCACTGTACAATTGTTCATTCACTATTTTGGGACCTATTCCTCTGTTTAATCTATAACTACACATCATTTAGCTATCATAAACTCATCTTGTCCTCATTCAGTTTGCTTGTGACTCTTTATTTACAATATTTAGTCCTTATTTACAATAATGTGTTTCACATAGACAATGAATGTATTCATTAAATGAGTTGTGGTCAGTGTTGACTTTACCATACAGCTTAGGGATTTATATCATGTAATTAATTCACATTTCTTCCTTCTTAATACAATTATTCTTTCAAAGGTGTATGTTAGTTTGTTATACTTCAATTTCCTTCCCTTGTTCTTGTGTTTGGTCTGGTTATCTTCCTTCTTCTTTCTTCACTGATCTCCTTCTCACTGTTGTTTATTTTTATACATGATGTGGTTTTCACTTGTCTTCTTCACATTGTTTCTTCCTTCTTCTTTCTTGAAGTTGTCCTTGTTGTATGCTTCTCCCTGATTCTTCTTTCTTCTTTAGTTTTCATGTTCTTCTCACTGATTTTTCTTTCCTCCTTTGTGGTCTTGTGTCCTTCTCACTGATCTATTGGGTATAGTATGTCAGTCGTCTCGTCTTTATTCTTCTTTTCTTCTTTATTGGTACATTTATTAGTGAATTCCTTTCAATGATGCTTCACTTATTTAAACTTATGGTACTTTCTTCTTCAGTATACTTGGTGGTATTCTAGACCTTTTAATGTATTTTTACTAGTGGTGGCCTTTAACTTAATTTTCAGTACTTAGGTGGATGTGGTGTCATATGTACTGTTACATATTGCCTCCTTATTATAATTGATCATTTCTGATATCTTTGTTTTATGATTGAAGAAATTATCAATTTTTATTACACTCTTAAGTCACATATAATGTTTTCATATCTTGTATTTACTCTTACTCTTGTCTTCAGTTCACCATATTTTCTACATCTCCTTCTTCTTCATACTCTTGGAATCTTGTTTAATTATATTCTTGGCTGTCGTGTTTTTTCCCTTAAATATTTAATTTCCCTAACATTTTTTCCCTAACTTGGTAGCTGGAATCGATTCGGGTGGGCTCTATGGCTTACCTAACTCCGTCGTTCATAACTACACTCTTTCTGTGATCAGGGGTACCTCATCCCTGCCCAGTTAAATGATTGCTGGAACTTTTCTACAGTCAATTCATCAAATAATAATACTCATAAGCAGTCTCTTTCGACTAATAATAATAAACACTCTTGGGGTTATTCACTTTCTTGCCCTTTTATATTTTATTATACATTATCTTCTGGATTCCTTCTTCACTTCTGCAGATCTTCATTAGTTAATGTTGTTGACAAATAGCATGTGTAAATATGCTTCATTTTTTTCTTCTCTCCTTATCGTGACAAAATTGTTTTTTTCTTCTCTCCTTATCGTAACAAAATAGTTCTTCGCATTGATTGGTTTTTTCTTCTTTTTCTTGGTCAATTCCCCTTCTCACTATCTTCTCTACATAATATTCTCATTAATGGTCTTTTCTCCTCTAGCAAATGTCATATTTTTTAACATTTTATTTTGGATAGTACACCATTTTTCTCAAAGTGATAGTAAACATTGTTTAAAATATCTTAAGTGCGTTCACTAGTTGCTTGTTTTGGTTATGGTTTAGTCATCAGATACTAGTCTTTTTTTCTCGTGTTACATACAATATTCATTTGATAAATATTTTTCGTTCAATATTTAATATAATATTTGATTAATAAAATTTCTTCTTTTATATACAATATTCACTTAATAAACATTTTTCTCTTTCTCTCCTTTCCATAATAAGATCCTTCTTTCATGTTACTCTCTTTGGTCTTCTGCCTCTCTACTCCTTCAAGTGATGGTGGTTTTCACTTATTCTGGATGGTTTTAATTCTCATTTATGGAGTATACAATATTTGATAATTACAATACAAGGTGATAATATAATAACAATATATTAATATCTGATTTTATAGACATTCTTGGGGTTACATGGTTCATTTAAGAAACATTTTTCTCTCTCCCTTCTTTCCATAATAATATCCTTCTTTCATGTTACTCTCGTTGGTCTTCTGCCTCTCTACTCCTTCAAGTGTCTGATAATTTACACTTATTCTGGACGATTATAATTCTTGTTTATGGGGTATACAATATTTGATAATTACAATACAAGGTGATAATATAATAACAATATATTAATATCTGATTTTATAGACATTCTTGGGGTTACATGGTTCATTTAAGAAACATTTTTCTCTCTCCCTTCTTTCCATAATAATATCCTTCTTTCATGTTACTCTCTTTGGTCTTCTGCCTCTCTACTCCTTCAAGTGTCCGATAAATTACACTTATTCTGGATGATTATAATTCTTGTTTATGGGGTATACAATATTTGATAATTACAATACAATGTGATAATATAATAACAATATATTAATATCTGATTTTATAGACATTCTTGGGGTTACATTATTCATTTAACAAACATTTTTCTCTCTCTCTTCTTTCCATAATAATATCCTTCTTTCATGTTACTCTCTTTGGTCTTCTGCCTCTCTACTCCTTCAAAGGTTAGTTGGGTGAACCTTTATTCTGGACGATTTTAATTCTCATTTATGGAGTATACAATATTTGATAATTACAATACAATGTGATAATATAATAACAACATATTAATATCTGATTTTATAGACATCCTTGGGGTTACATGGTTCATTTAAGAAACATTTTTCTCTCTCTCTTCTTTCCATAATAATATCCTTCTTTCATGTTACTCTCTTTGGTCTTCTGCCTCTCTACTCCTTCAAATGTCTGATAAATTACACTTATTCTGGATGATTATATTTCTTCAGTGAAGCTTGATTATAGACTCCCTTGGTTCTATTGGTATGTGTGTCCATAATTTCGTATGTGTTGTTTTGATTATCCTTGACGATAGTATAGGGTCCAGTATATAGTAGTAGGAACTTTTTCGCAATTCCTTCAATGGTACTGGGGAGCTCTCGATTTTTTAGCAATACTAGTTCTCCCATTTCATACTGGATTATTTTGGGTTGTCGTTTCTTATATTTTTCTCGCATTTTCTCTGCTCGTTCGACGGTCTTGTTATAAAATTTTACTTGGTCAAAGGTGTAATCATCGCCTGGGGGAAATTCTATCAATTCTGTGATTTCTCTAGGAGGTCTTCTCTCAAACATAGCTGTAAATGGGGTTGTATCTATTGGTTGGTGGTACGCCAGGTTAATAAAATCCTCTGCAGCTGGTAAATACTCTTCCCACTTTTTTTGTTGTTGGTGACAGTATGTTCTCAGGATTCTTCCTACTTCTCGGAGAACTCGTTCAGCGGGGTTGCTGCTAGGGTGGTACACTGAGGTTTTGAAGGTTTTCACTCCCTTATTCAGCAGTGTTTCCCTCCATATCCTTCCCTTGAATTGGGTTCCATGGTCAGTGATTATCGACCCTGGCACTCCTACTTCTGCCATGTATTTACCCATAATTATACTCAACAGATTTTTTGTGGTGGCTCTGTTGATCGGATACAATTTTGTATATTTAGTGTAGTGGTCGAAGATAATGACAATGAATTTGTATTGTCGTCTTCCCCCACTCCTTGGTAATGGGCCGCAAATATCAACAAATACTTTTTCTACCTTCTTGGATGAGGTGATTGGTATCATTTAACCCTCCTTCCGCTCGTTGTTACACTTTACCATCTGGCATAGGTGGCAATTCCTAATGTAACTGCGTACTCTCCTGTTGATATCCTTGAAATACACATTCTCCTCTAATGCCTTGATGACTTTAATAGCTCCCATGTGACCAT
The DNA here is from genome assembly GCA_034769895.1 of Magicicada septendecula. Lineage (NCBI taxonomy): Eukaryota > Metazoa > Arthropoda > Insecta > Hemiptera > Cicadidae > Magicicada > Magicicada septendecula. The sequence goes on from CM068376.1 coordinate 262,502,300, forward strand.
ATCTAATGTGGTAATCCATGGTGATCTCCTTCTCTATAGTTTTGGGTATAAGTAATTTCCACTGGTTACTTTGGTTATTGTTTTTTATAAATAGAACGTCTTTGTATACACAATAGTATGGGGTAACCCTCTCGTCTTTATTTATTAATCTCTGGCAAATGTTGTTCAATTTCTCATCGCTTCTTTGCTGGAGTTTGATTTTATTTATTATCTCAGCTAGTTCTGTTCTGTCCTTTATAATATGATATACTTTTGCTACCGTCTCCCTTTCTCCCTCGAAAGTTTGGTTTTGGATGTTGACTCTCGATAGCACATCTGCTGCTACGTTGTATTTTCCAGGTACATACTCCCAGTTAATATTATATTCCTGTAACGCTAATGTCCACCTAGTAAGTCTCCCATGGCTCAATTTGCAATTTTTCAAAAAGGATATCGATTTGTGATCTGTCCTGACAGTTAAAGAGTAACCCAAAATGTAAGTTCGGAATTTGTTACAGGCAAATACAATGCTGAGTAATTCTTTCTCGGTAGTATGGTAGTTACGCTCACTTTTATTCAGGACTCTGCTGGCGAAGCTAACCACAAGGTGATTTCCTTGGTCATCTTCTTGATATAGGACGGACCCTAGACTCACGTCGCTGGCGTCGCAATTCATATAAAACGCTCTTCTAAAGTCGGGGTGGCGTAACATTATTGACTCCAAAAATTTTTCCTTTATTAGTTTGAAAGTGGTATCCTGTTCTGCTCCCCACTTCCACTTGTCTTTAGAGGATAGCTGTTGTGAAAATTCGGCCGTTAATTTTGAGTAGTTGTTTTGGAACTTTCGGTAATAGTTGCAGATACCTAAAAATGATTGTAACTGCTTTTTGTTCTTGGGCGTTGGGAATGATTGTATTGCTTCGATTTTTTCCTGTGATGGTGTAATGCCGTTTTCGGATAGGTTGAATCCCAAGAATTGTACTTCATCAGCGATGAACTTTGACTTCTCTAGTTTCAGTGTCACATGATTTTCTGCCAGTTTTGATAACACCTTCTCAATACGGTCACAATGATCTTCCCAGTTATCAGACGTAATCAATAGATCGTCAACGTATACCGTAGTGAATTGTAGGGCCTCTTGTCCTAGAACTTGGTCCATACACTTTACAAAAACGGCCACTGAATTTACCAAACCGAAGGGCAGCCTCTTAAATTGGTAGTTGCGCCCTTCGAATATGAATGCCATATATTTTCAGCTATTGGGGTGCAACTCCACTTCCCAATACCCGCAGACGGTATCCCAAGTGCTGATAAAACGGGTACCGTGAAATTTCTTTAATAGCTCTTCGATCTCCCCTGGTGAAGTTCGATCGTTAATTATGATTTTATTGATCTCTCTGGCATCCAGACATATTCTCACTTGACCGTTTTTCTTCGGTACTGCCACTATAGGATTTGTATAGGGTGAACAACTATATTCAATAATATCTTCATCGATGAGTCTATTTATTTCCGCTCGGACCGCTTCTTTTTGCGAATAGGCAATGAGGTAAGATTTCTTTTTAAAATTGGCTGCTTCCTTGAACCTAATCTCACATTGGAAGTCCTTTACTTTTCCGGGAGCATTGGAAAATACGTGTCTATATTGTTCATAAATTGCAATTAATCTTTCTACCTGGTTGTCGGTTATTCTTCTATCGCTTTTGGCTGTCTGGAACCTCCGGATTTCTTCTAATTTTTCCTCCCATAAGTCGTCATTTTCATGGTCACAATTTATTTCTTCTCTGGGTATTTCGTTCCTATAATTATTATCTTCTTTAACGTAACAAATGATCCGGTCGTGAGGAGCTTCTTCGCTTCCAATTAACTCCGCTGTCCATTGCACACAATTTGAGCTCAGAGATACCTTTGCTCTGCTCATATCTATTATAGCTGCGTACTTTCTTAATACGTCACAGCCTATCAACAAACTGAATGGTAACCCACTGGCTACTAAAAATATTATAGGAAGGGTATTCCCTTGACTGGTGACTTCTAGTTGGACTTGCTTTCTTATGGTTTTATTTTGTCGTCCGGTCGCTCCGATCAAAATAATATTATTTATCGGTAAGGTCGATATGGGCTCCTTACTCCTACTCTGTATTTTATTAAGTTCTAGTTGATCGATGAGCGATACATTGGCTCCTGTATCTATCATGATTTTAGTAAACACGCCATTCACTTCGGCGGAAATATACGCGATTTCGCTGTTATTATTATTGTTTTCTGTGATTTCTTCTTCCATCAGATCTTCTCTGATGTCCTTCAGGTAATGATTGCGTATGATAGTAAATGTCGCTTGATTGTTTGTCCGTCGTCGTAGTTCGTCGTACCCAATAGATCGGATCAGTGAGGGTTCTAAGTGAGTTTTCACTGCCGTTGTCCGTTTAAAGAGGTAGCGTTTTCTTCTCTGCTCCTTTCATTAGTGTTGGGGGTTCTATTCTCCCTTTCTTCTGGTCTAGTCGGATTGTTGTACTGACGTCCGCTATTATTATTTCTGTTTATATCCTCGCTACTGCGGCTCCTTCGTGTGTCGTACCCGGATTCGCTACTCCTTACGTCCTGACTATACGGGTTATTATCTTCATTGAAGCTTCGATGTCCCTGATAGAAGCGTCTCCCTCCGTTTCTGTCGTCAGCACGAATGTAATTAGCTCTCCTGAAATTGCTTGGGTTGTGGTTGTTCCCATTGTTCGGTCGGTACTGGCGATTGTTGTTATTTGGACGGTAGGGGTGGTTACCATTATTTGGCCGATGTTGATTTCCACTGTTATAATTAGGACGGTGGTTGTTATTAGGAGGATTCTGATTATAATTATTATTATAATTTGGCCTATAATTCGTGTTATTCCTATCTGGCGGATGGTTATTCCCGTTACTATTTGGCCTCGGATTCTGGTCCGCATTATCTTGGTTTGAGTTATTATAATTACCTCGATAATTATTTCGGTATCCGGCCTGACCGTTTCTATCAAAGTATTGGTCTGGTCCCTGCCGACTCCTCCGATAATACTTCTCCTGCTCATAGTTTTCTAATAGCGCGGACATAGTTTGGATTGTTCTTATTTGTCCGTTTAGTCTCGCTCTGGCCACGCCCTCTTCGAAATGATACGCCAATTTAGTGACGAGGCATTCTTCAGGTATCTTCGGCTCAAGATTTCTGGCCATACACACTTTGCCCAAGAAGTATGCGGTGAGTGATGCCCCTTTACTGCGGTCATACTTCCCGTTGCAGATGTCGTCCCGCACTATGTTCTGTGCCGATTCGGACCAGTATTTCGTTTTAAACAGCGCTTTGAACTCCGCATAATTCTGTATATCATGTCGGGTAGCCGTCCACCAGTTATCGCGCACGTCCTTAAAGTATTCGTCTAACATGTTTCTGATAGTAGACCATCTAGTTTCGCGAGTTCGGGCGATGTTTTCTTCCACTCTTTCGATGAACTCCATGGGATTCCTTTTATAATGTTGGAAATTTATCAGTTCACGATTCTCTATGTTCGTTATCCCGGTCACTTGGATTGGTTGACTTCTGAAAAAATTAATTTCTTCCCTAAAATTATTGAGTTCTCGCCGTTGAAGTTCAGCCATCTTCTCCTTGTCAGTGTGTACTTGCTCCCGAACATCATTCACGGTGGCGGTGATTTCCTCATATCTCGTCCCCAAGTCTTCTTGTTTCTTTGTCATGACTTCGAATTTATTTAAATGGGATTCTTCGATCTTATTCAACCGGGTCTGAAGTGTCTCTTTCGTTCTCTGTATTTCTTGTTGGTTCTCTTCACACCTCTCGCTAATTTCAGAAACTTCCCATCTGACTTCGGTTATTTCCTCTCCTATTCTCGTATTTAATTTTTCGTAACTGTCTTCGAGTCTGTGGCTGATAATTTCGATCTTCTTGTTACTATCTTCTATGCTGTCATCAATCTTCTTGCTCAATTCTTGGGTGTCTTCCTTCAATGAAGCTATGATTTTATTTGTCTCTTCCGTCTTCTTGTTTAACTCCCCTTTGAAATCCTCCTTCAACGACTCGATATTTTTTGTTAATAATTCATTATTTTTCTGATTGTCATCCATCTTCTTATGAATCGACTCCATATTCTTGGTCAAAGACTCGTTATTTTTAATTAATTTCTCGTTAAAATCTTCTTTTAATAATTCAATATTCTTCTGGCCGTCTTCCTTCAATTCTTCTTTTAACGATTCCAAAGACTCATTATTTTTATTTAATTTCTCATTAAAATTTTCTTTTAATAATTCAATATTCTTCTGACTGTCATCCATCTTCTTGTTCATCGATTCCATATTCTTTGTTAACGACTCGTTATTCTTATTTATCGCCCTCAGTATTTCCAATAAGTCGGCGTCTCCCGTTTGCGTGGGTTTCTCAATTTGTTCCTCTTGCTGTACAGGTCGGCTGGGTTCTATAGGAGGTAATATCTCTTCTAGATCTTCGACCGGCGTCGCCTCCTTATCATCCATGTCTATTTCTTTATCTGCCTCCGCCGCACGCTTCTTAGAGGTTGCTCTCCATTGCATTTTTGGTCCTGTGTATTGCAGCTGCCTCGAAAACTAGGTTGATGATTATTTTGTAAATTAGGTTGAATATTTTTCCACCTAATTTCGCCCCACGTTGGGCGCCAATTTGTAATTAGACGAGATCCGTCTCTGTTTATAATTATTTATATTTATTATTAAGTAGTAGTCTCAGGGTTATTTTTACTTAAAATGGGTCTTGCACTCGGCTAATTGTTATTATTCAATATCGGATTTTATTATTATTTAACTGTTTAGTGACTTATTCCCCTCAATTCAACCTATTGTTGAATCCAGGATTGAATAAGCCGGTTACTTACACTCCTTTCGTCGTATTAGCTGTCTGTTTAAATGGTTTAATTTTATGTATTATATTCACTGTTAGGATTATTCCACTTGAAGTTCCGTCGACTCTTTGTTGATCAGCGGTTGTGAGGAGATCAGTAGTTTTCTTCCTATATACTAACATACACATATATAGACATGACATTCATAGTAACTCATGTATAATATTACTTTATAATATTATAAATATATAGGTCTGTGCGGTTGTAAACAAAACATGGAATCACTCAATTTGAATGATTCGCATTCTAAGCATGGTACCAACCGCCTCGTTCTCCTCCTCTAAGCTGTATTTACTGATACAATAAAGGTCAACTCTTTCACTGGTAAAAATGATAATGGTTATTTATTCAATGAGAACACAGTGAAATTCAATACAATAATACGTTTTGTTCTTCTTTTTGATTAACAATTAATATTTTAAAAGTGAACATGGACTCTAAAACAAATGATAAGCTCAAGTTGGCATGACTGCCTCTGGTTAGTTATAAAATGTGTGTTGACAAACATATAGGTTATGTCGTATTATTCGACTTGAAATGTTATTAATAATCATAATAATAAAAGTAGTAGGTTCTTTTAGACTGCAAAATACACTTATTTGAAATAATTGCTACGGCTAGAACAAACATATAAGATAAGAATTCATTGATTATTAATTAAAAAAGATAAAATATGAACTACTGTTCATGGTTAGGCACATGCTTTAAATATCGTTTAGTGCAACCTTGTTTGGTTAAAAGTGGTTAAATATTTATTATTAATTAAAAGTAATTGTGATAATCCAGTGTCAGGTACTAAGATCATCTGTAAAATTGGATATTCCTATTTCAGGTAAAGGTAACTCATTTATTGTAGTTATCACTCTCTCTGGCGAAACTCTTAATTGAATTTAGTAACAAAATTTTTCATACTCCTATCTGCTAATAGCATAAGAGCACATACACTCTTCATTGATATTACAATGTCTTTACTTATTCTAGATATTTATAGTATACAAATAGTTGAAATTGTCGTTACTCAAATCGTTCAACTTCGACATTGTTCATTTGTATTCATCAAGTCCCTTCTGTTAAGAATAGGGAATTTAATTGTTTCTATAGGTTAATTTGAATCGCTTTTAGCGTTCAGTTATTTTTCTTATCATCTAATCATAACATTATATGTGTGGGTATGAATACTTGCGTCTCTTGTCGTTCGAAGGGTTACACTTTTTTTTATTATTAACACTTTTTAATTAATTAAAATTTATTAATTAATTATTTAAGTTTTATCACTACACTGCACCCACTCCTATGCGCATTAACTCAGAATAAAGTACACTTGTAAATATACTGCACTGATTCTTCAATGTATGTAACCTATATCTCAGTTTGAGGTTAATTTGTTTACGCCTGGTTGCTGTCAAAAGCACGTTTTTCTGGAGCGTCGACGAGCATGCAGCTCGCTTCGTTGTTGTTGAAAGACTGTCCCTGGTTCCTCTGTCGGAATGATGAATTTCGGATTTTTTATAAGCTCTGATTGGTCAGTTTATTTTAATTCGTTTATTTACGGTAGACTTCGTCAAAACAGACGCTCTCATCAGCGTCAGTCTTTGGGAACAAGATTAAGAAATCATGGTTCACATACCCACGCGAAAGGGCTGAGCATAATACAATTATTCTTAAAAGTCCAATATCTTCCTTATAATTGTACTGATGGTGTTGTGATTACCCTCATTGTTCATGATTTTTAAAGACGATTAATTTGAACCCCCTCATCATATATTTCTGATTAGGGTTAGCTGACTTAGAACTTAGCATTTATATTTAGTGTCCATTAAGCCATTAATTATCAATATTTTATGGTTTTTATTCTATTTTCTATGGTAATATCTCGTTCTTAAATTACTGTACAATTTTCCCTTAAAACTATGTTCTTAATATTAGCACTATGTCCGTTTTCATAGATTCGAACTTAAACCTATTGTCATACATTTTTATTTTTCTTATTCCCTAGCAATAAGAGTATTTAATTGAATTTTAACATGGTTTAATTAAATATCAATGGGTTAAGTCGCTACTGGCAGTGTTCTTTTTCCCTACATTATTGGTTTAGTGCCTTAATTATCACTTATTAATTAGGCTTGCCATGCCTATATGGAGTTACCTGGTTGTATGCTTGGTATCCTACACATTTTATTTGCATTATTTTCTAATTGATAATTGAAATAATCACAATGACCTTATCGTTATTGTGATGCAGTTCACTCTGCATTTGATTCTGTTATTATCTAGGTTTGGTGGCCGTAAATTTTACTTGCAGCTAACTGTCACAATGGTTTAGTTGTAATTAAATTTATATAGACTATTTAGATGGTTATTTTGATTGCATTTGCTCATATGAACAGTATTCTGTCTGACGTCAGGTCATTAGTTGAGTTACTATCTTTGTATAATGTGTTTATAACATGATTTTGGTTGCATAATGTCTCTTTGCCATTACAAGCATTTTGTCATATTTGTATTACATAAATATAGCTTTTATATTCTGTTATACTATTAGCTATCGTGTACAAAACGTTCCTTATATGCTCTATTTACTTCCTAGCTCATGACATTTTGGTTTAACATTGTTTTGATTTAGTTTTCATCAAGTTTTACTGGAAACTGGATGCCCAGATTAGGTTATGTTATAGGTTCAGTGAGCAGTAATGTGTTGTTGATGGCTGTGTATTTCTATATTAGTCTATTCGACTGGTTTACATTCCATGTTTGTACTTTGGTTATTGGTTATCAATAGTTCACATTTAGTTTACTCCGGTATTATCTTATTTGTTGTTAATTAGTGGGTTTGTATGAACATCATTCCCACTGTAGAATTGTTCATTCACTATTTTGGGACCTATTCCTCTGTTTAATCTATAACTACACATCATTTAGCTATCATAAACTCATCTTGTCCTCATTCAGTTTGCTTGTGACTCTTTATTTACAATATTTAGTCCTTATTTACAATAATGTGTTTCACATAGACAATGAATGTATTCATTAAATGAGTTGTGGTCAGTGTTGACTTTACCATACAGCTTAGGGATTTATATCATGTAATTAATTCACATTTCTTCCTTCTTAATACAATTATTCTTTCAAAGGTGTATGTTAGTTTGTTATACTTCAATTTCCTTCCCTTGTTCTTGTGTTTGGTCTGGTTATCTTCCTTCTTCTTTCTTCACTGATCTCCTTCTCACTGTTGTTTATTTTTATACATGATGTGGTTTTCACTTGTCTTCTTCACATTGTTTCTTCCTTCTTCTTTCTTGAAGTTGTCCTTGTTGTATGCTTCTCCCTGATTCTTCTTTCTTCTTTAGTTTTCATGTTCTTCTCACTGATTTTTCTTTCCTCCTTTGTGGTCTTGTGTCCTTCTCACTGATCTATTGGGTATAGTATGTCAGTCGTCTCGTCTTTATTCTTCTTTTCTTCTTTATTGGTACATTTATTAGTGAATTCCTTTCAATGATGCTTCACTTATTTAAACTTATGGTACTTTCTTCTTCAGTATACTTGGTGGTATTCTAGACCTTTTAATGTATTTTTACTAGTGGTGGCCTTTAACTTAATTTTCAGTACTTAGGTGGATGTGGTGTCATATGTACTGTTACATATTGCCTCCTTATTATAATTGATCATTTCTGATATCTTTGTTTTATGATTGAAGAAATTATCAATTTTTATTTCACTCTTAAGTCACATATAATGTTTTCATATCTTGTATTTACTCTTACTCTTGTCTTCAGTTCACCATATTTTCTACATCTCCTTCTTCTTCATACTCTTGGAATCTTGTTTAATTATATTCTTGGCTGTCGTGTTTTTTCCCTTAAATATTTAATTTCCCTAACATTTTTTCCCTAACTTGGTAGCTGGAATCGATTCGGGTGGGCTCTATGGCTTACCTAACTCCGTCGTTCATAACTACACTCTTTCTGTGATCAGGGGTACCTCATCCCTGCCCAGTTAAATGATTGCTGGAACTTTTCTACAGTCAATTCATCAAATAATAATACTCATAAGCAGTCTCTTTCGACTAATAATAATAAACACTCTTGGGGTTATTCACTTTCTTGCCCTTTTATATTTTATTATACATTATCTTCTGGATTCCTTCTTCACTTCTGCAGATCTTCATTAGTTAATGTTGTTGACAAATAGCATGTGTAAATATGCTTCATTTTTTTCTTCTCTCCTTATCGTGACAAAATTGTTTTTTTCTTCTCTCCTTATCGTAACAAAATAGTTCTTCGCATTGATTGGTTTTTTCTTCTTTTTCTTGGTCAATTCTCCTTCTCACTATCTTCTCTACATAATATTCTCATTAATGGTCTTTTCTCCTCTAGCAAATGTCATATTTTTTAACATTTTATTTTGGATAGTACACCATTTTTCTCAAAGTGATAGTAAACATTGTTTAAAATATCTTAAGTGCGTTCACTAGTTGCTTGTTTTGGTTATGGTTTAGTCATCAGATACTAGTCTTTTTTTCTCGTGTTACATACAATATTCATTTGATAAATATTTTTCGTTCAATATTTAATATAATATTTGATTAATAAAATTTCTTCTTTTATATACAATATTCACTTAATAAACATTTTTCTCTTTCTCTCCTTTCCATAATAAGATCCTTCTTTCATGTTACTCTCTTTGGTCTTCTGCCTCTCTACTCCTTCAAGTGATGGTGGTTTTCACTTATTCTGGATGGTTTTAATTCTCATTTATGGAGTATACAATATTTGATAATTACAATACAAGGTGATAATATAATAACAATATATTAATATCTGATTTTATAGACATTCTTGGGGTTACATGGTTCATTTAAGAAACATTTTTCTCTCTCCCTTCTTTCCATAATAATATCCTTCTTTCATGTTACTCTCGTTGGTCTTCTGCCTCTCTACTCCTTCAAGTGTCTGATAATTTACACTTATTCTGGACGATTATAATTCTTGTTTATGGGGTATACAATATTTGATAATTACAATACAATGTGATAATATAATAATGATACATTAATAGTTAATATCTGATTTTATAGATATTCTCGGGGTTACATGGTTTATTTAAGAAATATTTTTTCTCTCTCTCTTCTTTCCATAATAATATCCTTCTTTCATGTTACTCTCTTTGGTCTTCTGCCTCTCTACTCCTTCAAGTGTCCGATAAATTACACTTATTCTGGATGATTATAATTCTTGTTTATGGGGTATACAATATTTGATAATTACAATACAATGTGATAATATAATAACAATATATTAATATCTGATTTTATAGACATTCTTGGGGTTACATTATTCATTTAACAAACATTTTTCTCTCTCTCTTCTTTCCATAATAATATCCTTCTTTCATGTTACTCTCTTTGGTCTTCTGCCTCTCTACTCCTTCAAAGGTTAGTTGGGTGAACCTTTATTCTGGACGATTTTAATTCTCATTTATGGAGTATACAATATTTGATAATTACAATACAATGTGATAATATAATAACATATTAATATCTGATTTTATAGACATCCTTGGGGTTACATGGTTCATTTAAGAAACATTTTTCTCTCTCTCTTCTTTCCATAATAATATCCTTCTTTCATGTTACTCTCTTTGGTCTTCTGCCTCTCTACTCCTTCAAATGTCTGATAAATTACACTTATTCTGGATGATTATATTTCTTCAGTGAAGCTTGATTATAGACTCCCTTGGTTCTATTGGTATGTGTGTCCATAATTTCGTATGTGTTGTTTTGATTATCCTTGACGATAGTATAGGGTCCAGTATATAGTAGTAGGAACTTTTTCGCAATTCCTTCAATGGTACTGGGGAGCTCTCGATTTTTTAGCAATACTAGTTCTCCCATTTCATACTGGATTATTTTGGGTTGTCGTTTCTTATATTTTTCTCGCATTTTCTCTGCTCGTTCGACGGTCTTGTTATAAAATTTTACTTGGTCAAAGGTGTAATCATCGCCTGGGGGAAATTCTATCAATTCTGTGATTTCTCTAGGAGGTCTTCTCTCAAACATAGCTGTAAATGGGGTTGTATCTATTGGTTGGTGGTACGTCAGGTTAATAAAATCCTCTGCAGCTGGTAAATACTCTTCCCACTTTTTTTGTTGTTGGTGACAGTATGTTCTCAGGATTCTTCCTACTTCTCGGAGAACTCGTTCAGCGGGGTTGCTGCTAGGGTGGTACACTGAGGTTTTGAAGGTTTTCGCTCCCTTATTCAGCAGTGTTTCCCTCCATATCCTTCCATTGAATTGGGTTCCATGGTCAGTGATTATCGACCCTGGCACTCCTACTTCTGCCATGTATTTACCCATAATTATACTCAACAGATTTTTTGTGGTGGCTCTGTTGATCGGATACAATTTTGTATATTTAGTGTAGTGGTCGAAGATAATGACAATGAATTTGTATTGTCGTCTTCCCCCACTCCTTGGTAATGGGCCGCAAATATCAACAAATACTTTTTCTACCTTCTTGGATGAGGTGATTGGTATCATTTAACCCTCCTTCCGCTCGTTGTTACACTTTACCATCTGGCATAGGTGGCAATTCCTAATGTAACTGCGTACTCTCCTGTTGATATCCTTGAAATACACATTCTCCTCTAATGCCTTGATGACTTTAATAGCTCCCATGTGACCATATCTAATGTGGTAATCCATGGTGATCTCCTTCTCTATAGTTTTGGGTATAAGTAATTTCCACTGGTTACTTTGGTTATTGTTTTTTATAAATAGAACGTCTTTGTATACACAATAGTATGGGGTAACCCTCTCGTCTTTATTTATTAATCTCTGGCAAATGTTGTTCAATTTCTCATCGCTTCTTTGCTGGAGTTTGATTTTATTTATTATCTCAGCTAGTTCTGTTCTGTCCTTTATAATATGATATACTTTTGCTACCGTCTCCCTTTCTCCCTCGAAAGTTTGGTTTTGGATGTTGACTCTCGATAGCACATCTGCTGCTACGTTGTATTTTCCAGGTACATACTCCCAGTTAATATTATATTCCTGTAACGCTAATGTCCACCTAGTAAGTCTCCCATGGCTCAATTTGCAATTTTTCAAAAAGGATATCGATTTGTGATCTGTCCTGACAGTTAAAGAGTAACCCAAAATGTAAGTTCGGAATTTGTTACAGGCAAATACAATGCTGAGTAATTCTTTCTCGGTAGTATGGTAGTTACGCTCACTTTTATTCAGGACTCTGCTGGCGAAGCTAACCACAAGGTGATTTCCTTGGTCATCTTCTTGATATAGGACGGACCCTAGACTCACGTCGCTGGCGTCGCAATTCATATAAAACGCTCTTCTAAAGTCGGGGTGGCGTAACATTATTGACTCCAAAAATTTTTCCTTTATTAGTTTGAAAGTGGTATCCTGTTCTGCTCCCCACTTCCACTTGTCTTTAGAGGATAGTTGTTGTGAAAATTCGGCCGTTAATTTTGAGTAGTTGTTTTGGAACTTTCGGTAATAGTTGCAGATACCTAAAAATGATTGTAACTGCTTTTTGTTCTTGGGCGTTGGGAATGATTGTATTGCTTCGATTTTTTCCTGTGATGGTGTAATGCCGTTTTCGGATAGGTTGAATCCCAAGAATTGTACTTCATCAGCGATGAACTTTGACTTCTCTAGTTTCAGTGTCACATGATTTTCTGCCAGTTTTGATAACACCTTCTCAATACGGTCACAATGATCTTCCCAGTTATCAGACGTAATCAATAGATCGTCAACGTATACCGTAGTGAATTGTAGGGCCTCTTGTCCTAGAACTTGGTCCATACACTTTACAAAAACGGCCATTGAATTTACCAAACCGAAGGGCAGCCTCTTAAATTGGTAGTTGCGCCCTTCGAATATGAATGCCATATATTTTCGGCTATTGGGGTGCAACTCCACTTGCCAATACCCGCAGACGGTATCCCAAGTGCTGATAAAACGGGTAACGTGAAATTTCTTTAATAGCTCTTCGATCTCCCCTGGTGAAGTGCGATCATTAATTATGATTTTATTGATCTCTCTGGCATCCAGACATATTCTCACTTGACCGTTTTTCTTCGGTACTGCCACTATAGGATTTGTATAGGGTGAACAACTATATTCAATAATATCTTCATCGATGAGTCTATTTATTTCCGCTCGGACCGCTTCTTTTTGCGAATAGGCAATGAGGTAAGATTTCTTTTTAAAATTGGCTGCTTCCTTGAACCTAATCTCACATTGGAAGTCCTTTACTTTTCCGGGAGCATTGGAAAATACGTGTCTATATTGTTCATAAATTGCAATTAATCTTTCTACCTGGTTGTCGGTTATTCTTCTATCGCTTTTGGCTGTCTGGAACCTCCGGATTTCTTCTAATTTTTCCTCCCATAAGTCGTCATTTTCATGGTCACAATTTATTTCTTCTCTGGGTATTTCGTTCCTATAATTATTATCTTCTTTAACGTAACAAATGATCCGGTCGTGAGGAGCTTCTTCGCTTCCAATTAACTCCGCCGTCCATTGCACACAATTTGAGCTCAGAGATACCTTTGCTCTGCTCATATCTATTATAGCTGCGTACTTTCTTAATACGTCACAGCCTATCAACAAACTGAATGGTAACCCACTGGCTACTAAAAATATTATAGGAAGGGTATTCCCTTGACTGGTGACTTCTAGTTGGACTTGCTTTCTTATGGTTTTATTTTGTCGTCCGGTCGCTCCGATCAAAATAATATTATTTATCGGTAAGGTCGATATGGGCTCCTTACTCCTACTCTGTATTTTATTAAGTTCTAGTTGATCGATGAGCGATACATTGGCTCCTGTATCTATCATGATTTTAGTAAACACGCCATTCACTTCGGTGGAAATATACGCGATTTCGCTGTTATTATTATTGTTTTCTGTGATTTCTTCTTCCATCAGATCTTCTCTGATGTCCTTCAGGTAATGATTGCGTATGATAGTAAATGTCGCTTGATTGTTTGTCCGTCGTCGTAGTTCGTCGTACCCAATAGATCGGATCAGTGAGGGTTCTAAGTGAGTTTTCACTGCCGTTGTCCGTTTAAAGAGGTAGCGTTTTCTTCTCCGCTCCTTTCATTAGTGTTGGGGGTTCTATTCTCCCTTTCTTCTGGTCTAGTCGGATTGTTGTACTGACGTCCGCTATTATTATTTCTGTTTATATCCTCGCTACTGCGGCTCCTTCGTGTGTCGTACCCGGATTCGCTACTCCTTACGTCCTGACTATACGGGTTATTATCTTCATTGAAGCTTCGATGTCCCTGATAGAAGCGTCTCCCTCCGTTTCTGTCGTCAGCACGAACGTAATTAGCTCTCCTGAAATTGCTTGGGTTGTGGTTGTTCCCATTGTTCGGTCGGTACTGGCGATTGTTGTTATTTGGACGGTAGGGGTGGTTACCATTATTTGGCCGATGTTGATTTCCACTGTTATAATTAGGACGGTGGTTGTTATTAGGAGGATTCTGATTATAATTATTATTATAATTTGGCCTATAATTCGTGTTATTCCTATCTGGCGGATGGTTATTCCCGTTACTATTTGGCCTCGGATTCTGGTCCGCATTATCTTGGTTTGAGTTATTATAATTACCTCGATAATTATTTCGGTATCCGGCCTGACCGTTTCTATCAAAGTATGGGTCTGGTCCCTGCCGACTCCTCCGATAATACTTCTCCTGCTCATAGTTTTCTAATAGCGCGGACATAGTTTGGATTGTTCTTATTTGTCCGTTTAGTCTCGCTCTGGCCACGCCCTCTTCGAAATGATACGCCAATTTAGTGACGAGGCATTCTTCAGGTATCTTCGGCTCAAGATTTCTGGCCATACACACTTTGCCCAAGAAGTATGCGGTGAGTGATGCCCCTTTACTGCGGTCATACTTCCCGTTGCAGATGTCGTCCCGCACTATGTTCTGTGCCGATTCGGACCAGTATTTCGTTTTAAACAGCGCTTTGAACTCCGCATAATTCTGTATATCATGTCGGGTAGCCGTCCACCAGTTATCGCGCACGTCCTTAAAGTATTCGTCTAACATGTTTCTGATAGTAGACCATCTAGTTTCGCGAGTTCGGGCGATGTTTTCTTCCACTCTTTCGATGAACTCCATGGGATTCCTTTTATAATGTTGGAAATTTATCAGTTCACGATTCTCTATGTTCGTTATCCCGGTCACTTGGATTGGTTGACTTCTGAATAAATTAATTTCTTCCCTAAAATTATTGAGTTCTCGCCGTTGAAGTTCAGCCATCTTCTCCTTGTCAGTGTGTACTTGCTCCCGAACATCATTCACGGTGGCGGTGATTTCCTCATATCTCGTCCCCAAGTCTTCTTGTTTCTTTGTCATGACTTCGAATTTATTTAAATGGGATTCTTCGATCTTATTCAACCGGGTCTGAAGTGTCTCTTTCGTTCTCTGTATTTCTTGTTGGTTCTCTTCACACCTCTCGCTAATTTCAGAAACTTCCCGTCTGACTTCGGTTATTTCCTCTCCTATTCTCGTATTTAATTTTTCGTAACTGTCTTCGAGTCTGTGGCTGATAATTTCGATCTTCTTGTTACTATCTTCTATGCTGTCATCAATCTTCTTGCTCAATTCTTGGGTGTCTTCCTTCAATGAAGCTATGATTTTATTTGTCTCTTCCGTCTTCTTGTTTAACTCCCCTTTGAAATCCTCCTTCAACGACTCGATATTTTTTGTTAACAATTCATTATTTTTCTGATTGTCATCCATCTTCTTATGAATCGACTCCATATTCTTGGTCAAAGACTCGTTATTTTTAATTAATTTCTCGTTAAAATCTTCTTTTAATAATTCAATATTCTTCTGGCCGTCTTCCTTCAATTCTTCTTTTAACGATTCCAAAGACTCATTATTTTTATTTAATTTCTCATTAAAATTTTCTTTTAATAATTCAATATTCTTCTGACTGTCATCCATCTTCTTGTTCATCGATTCCATATTCTTTGTTAATGACTCGTTATTCTTATTTATCGCCCTCAGTATTTCCAATAAGTCGGCGTCTCCCGTTTGCATGGGTTTCTCAATTTGTTCCTCTTGCTGTACAGGTCGGCTGGGTTCTATAGGAGGTAATATCTCTTCTAGATCTTCGACCGGCGTCGCCTCCTTATCATCCATGTCTATTTCTTTATCTGCCTCCGCCGCACGCTTCTTAGAGGTTGCTCTCCATTGCATTTTTGGTCCTGTGTATTGCAGCTGCCTCGAAAACTAGGTTGATGATTATTTTGTAAATTAGGTTGAATATTTTTCCGCCTAATTTCGCCCCACGTTGGGCGCCAATTTGCAATTAGACGAGATCCGTCTCTGTTTATAATTATTTATATTTATTATTAAGTAGTAGTCTCAGGGTTATTTTTACTTAAAATGGGTCTTGCACTCGGCTAATTGTTATTATTCAATATCGGATTTTTTTATTATTTAACTGTTTAGTGACTTATTCCCCTCAATTCAACCTATTGTTGAATCCAGGATTGAATAAGCCGGTTACTTACACTCCTTTCGTCGTATTAGCTGTCTGTTTAAATGGTTTAATTTTATGTATTATATTCACTGTTAGGATTATTCCACTTGAAGTTCCGTCGACTCTTTGTTGATCAGCGGTTGTGAGGAGATCAGTAGTTTTCTTCCTAGATACTAACATACACATATATAGACATGACATTCATAGTAACTCATGTATAATATTACTTTATAATATTATAAATATATAGGTCTGTGCGGTTGTAAACAAAACATGGAATCACTCAATTTGAATGATTCGCATTCTAAGCATGGTACCAACCGCCTCGTTCTCCTCCTCTAAGCTGTATTTACTGATACAATAAAGGTCAACTCTTTCACTGGTAAAAATGATAATGGTTATTTATTCAATGAGAACACAGTGAAATTCAATACAATAATACGTTTTGTTCTTCTTTTTGATTAACAATTAATATTTTAAAAGTGAACATGGACTCTAAAACAAATGATAAGCTCAAGTTGGCATGACTGCCTCTGGTTAGTTATAAAATGTGTGTTGACAAACATATAGGTTATGTTGTATTATTCGACTTGAAATGTTATTAATAATCATAATAATAAAAGTAGTAGGTTCTTTTAGACTGCAAAATACACTT
The DNA here is from genome assembly GCA_034769895.1 of Magicicada septendecula. Lineage (NCBI taxonomy): Eukaryota > Metazoa > Arthropoda > Insecta > Hemiptera > Cicadidae > Magicicada > Magicicada septendecula. The sequence goes on from CM068376.1 coordinate 262,519,374, forward strand.
ATTTGAAATAATTGCTACGGCTAGAACAAACATATAAGATAAGAATTCATTGATTATTAATTAAAAAAGATAAAATATGAACTACTGTTCATGGTTAGGCACATGCTTTAAATATCGTTTAGTGCAACCTTGTTTGGTTAAAAGTGGTTAAATATTTATTATTAATTAAAAGTAATTGTGATAATCCAGTGTCAGGTACTAAGATCATCTGTAAAATTGGATATTCCTATTTCAGGTAAAGGTAACTCATTTATTGTAGTTATCACTCTCTCTGGCGAAACTCTTAATTGAATTTAGTAACAAAAATTTTCATACTCCTATCTGCTAATAGCATAAGAGCACATACACTCTTCATTGATATTACAATGTCTTTACTTATTCTAGATATTTATAGTATACAAATAGTTGAAATTGTCGTTACTCAAATCGTTCAACTTCGACATTGTTCATTTGTATTCATCAAGTCCCTTCTGTTAAGAATAGGGAATTTAATTGTTTCTATAGGTTAATTTGAATCGCTTTTAGCGTTCAGTTATTTTTCTTATCATCTAATCATAACATTATATTTGTGGGTATGAATACTTGCGTCTCTTGTCGTTCGAAGGGTTACACTTTTTTTTATTATTAACACTTTTTAATTAATTAAAATTTATTAATTAATTATTTAAGTTTTATCACTACACTGCACCCACTCCTATGCGCATTAACTCAGAATAAAGTACACTTGTAAATATACTGCACTGATTCTTCAATGTATGTAACCTATATCTCAGTTTGAGGTTAATTTGTTTACGCCTGGTTGCTGTCAAAAGCACGTTTTTCTGGAGCGTCGACGAGCATGCAGCTCGCTTCGTTGTTGTTGAAAGACTGTCCCTGGTTCCTCTGTCGGAATGATGAATTTCGGATTTTTTATAAGCTCTGATTGGTCAGTTTATTTTAATTCATTTATTTACGGTAGACTTCGTCAAAACAGACGCTCTCATCAGCGTCAGTCTTTGGGAACAAGATTAAGAAATCATGGTTCACATACCCACGCGAAAGGGCTGAGCATAATACAATTATTCTTAAAAGTCCAATATCTTCCTTATAATTGTACTGATGGTGTTGTGATTACCCTCATTGTTCATGATTTTTAAAGACGATTAATTTGAACCCCCTCATCATATATTTCTGATTAGGGTTAGCTGACTTAGAACTTAGCATTTATATTTAGTGTCCATTAAGCCATTAATTATCAATATTTTATGGTTTTTATTCTATTTTCTATGGTAATATCTCGTTCTTAAATTACTGTACAATTTTCCCTTAAAACTATGTCTTAATATTAGCACTATGTCCGTTTTCATAGATTCGAACTTAAACCTATTGTCATACATTTTTATTTTTCTTATTCCCTAGCAATAAGAGTATTTAATTGAATTTTAACATGGTTTAATTAAATATCGATGGGTTAAGTCGCTACTGGCAGTGTTCTTTTTCCCTACATTATTGGTTTAGTGCCTTAATTATCACTTATTAATTAGGCTTGCCATGCCTATATGGAGTTACCTGGTTGTATGCTTGGTATCCTACACATTTTATTTGCATTATTTTCTAATTGATAATTGAAATAATCACAATGACCTTATCGTTATTGTGATGCAGTTCACTCTGCATTTGATTCTGTTATTATCTAGGTTTGGTGGCTGTAAATTTTACTTGCAGCTAACTGTCACAATGGTTTAGTTGTAATTACATTTATATAGACTATTTAGATGGTTATTTTGATTGCATTTGCTCATATGAACAGTATTCTGTCTGACATCAGGTCATTAGTTGAGTTACTATCTTTGTATAATGTGTTTATAACATGATTTTGGTTGCATAATGTCTCTTTGCCATTACAAGCATTTTGTCATATTTGTATTACATAAATATAGCTTTTATATTCTGTTATACTATTAGCTATCGTGTACAAAACGTTCCTTATATGCTCTATTTACTTCCTAGCTCATGACAATTTGGTTTAACATTGTTTTGATTTAGTTTTCATCAAGTTTTACTGGAAACTGGATGCCCAGATTAGGTTATGTTATAGGTTCAGTGAGCAGTCGTGTTGTTGATGGCTGTGTATTTCTATATTAGTCTATTCGACTGGTTTACATTCCATGTTTGTACTTTGGTTATTGGTTATCAATAGTTCACATTTAGTTTACTCCGGTATTATCTTATTTGTTGTTAATTAGTGGGTTTGTATGAACATCATTCCCACTGTAGAATTGTTCATTCACTATTTTGGGACCTATTCCTCTGTTTAATCTATAACTACACATCATTTAGCTATCATAAACTCATCTTGTCCTCATTCAGTTTGCTTGTGACTCTTTATTTACAATATTTAGTCCTTATTTACAATAATGTGTTTCTCATAGACAATGAATGTATTCATTAAAAGAGTTGTGGTCAGTGTTGACTTTACCATACAGCTTAGGGATTTATATCATGTAATTAATTCACATTTCTTCCTTCTTCTTAATACAATTATTCTTTCAAAGGTGTATGTTAGTTTGTTATACTTCAATTTCCTTCCCTTGTTCTTGTGTTTGGTCTGGTTATCTTCCTTCTTCTTTCTTCACTGATCTCCTTCTCACTGTTGTTTATTTTTATACATGATGTGGTTTTCACTTGTCTTCTTCACATTGTTTCTTCCTTCTTCTTTCTTGAAGTTGTCCTTGCTGTATGCTTCTCCCTGATTCTTCTTTCTTCTTTAGTTTTCATGTTCTTCTCACTGATTTTTCTTTCCTCCTTTGTGGTCTTGTGTCCTTCTCACTGATCTATTGGGTATAGTATGTCAGTCGTCTCGTCTTTATTCTTCTTTTCTTCTTTATTGGTACATTTACTAGTGAATTCCTTTCAATGATGCTTCACTTATTTAAACTTATGGTACTTTCTTCTTCAGTATACTTGGTGGTATTCTAGACCTTTTAATGTATTTTTACTAGTGGTGGCCTTTAACTTAATTTTCAGTACTTAGGTGGATGTGGTGTCATATGTACTGTTACAACATTAGCTGAATTCTTACAAAATTAACATTAGTATTTGAAAAATGAAAAAGAAACAATAAGAATCAAATTAACTATTAATTTACAATAGGTAAAGCATTTGTGTCCAAGCAAGCAATTTTTAATTTAAAAAGCCAAGTCCATTCTCCTATTTCCTTGATTGGCAAACCGCTCAACAACATCTTCAGGAGAGATGCCGATTTCCCTGTGAATATTGAGCGAAGCTAGTCCATTAAGCCTTGTCTCCGATGTTGTAGACCTCTGCCACGTCTTCAACCGCCTTAGAGTAGAGAAGGAGCGTTTTAGCTCAGCTGACGTCACTGGGAGTACACACAGTACTTTTAAAATTTTTCGTATGTTGGGAAATATGTCTGGATTGCAAGCTTGCAGAGAATACAGAGCTGTGTCTGGAACATTCATATCTGCTTCATCCATCCATATTTGCTTCCATATTTCTGCCTCAAGTTAAGTTCCATCTTGGAAATGTCAGGGTACATGATAGAGGCAACGGACTGCTTCATCTCTTGAGTAGTGGCCTTAATGATGAAATGAGGCATAAATACTTGAAGATGACAAATTTTATCAAACGCCGGTCCGAAATGTGTTTCTAACTCAACAATGCAGTGATCAACAAAAGGAATATATAAATTTAGCTTGTGTTGTTTCACGTCCAATTCCTGGCCAGCATGTGCTCTATGTGATTGCCTATTACATTTTCTAGGCACCTTAGACTGAACCTCATGTTCATCTGCAATTTATTTGACTTGTTCAAACAGTGAGTTGAAAGATTCATATACATTTCTCCGCCTTTCTTTCAAAGCATTTTGCAGATTATGTACTAACTTGTTGGCTTGGGAGAGATCAATATTTCGTTTCTGCAACTATCTTGTTACTGGCAGCATTAGACCACTGATTTCAGCACAAACTACCAAGCTAGCTAAAAATTCATAGCTTACAATAGCTTGCAAAAGAGAGAAGGCCATAGAATGTTTTGAGCCTAACTCATTTATTTCCTCAAGAGTTGTGACAATGGTGCCAAAAATTTCAAGAAATTGATAAATGCTGTGTGTCTCTCCACCCACCTTGTCTCACACAGCTGTGTCAAAACAGTTTTGTTTGTTTCTTAAGTATTTCTCGTCTTATATAGCTATCTCTGATAAAGTTAGTAGTATTGTTAACAATACCTAGCATATTTTTTATCTGTTGAGAGGCAGATTCACTATTTCTAGCTGAGACAACTGTTAAGTTTAAAACATGGCTCCAGCTGTACGGTAGCGCGATAATTTCACTTTGTAGGTTGGCTAATCTGCTTACTGCTTTTGTCCAATTATTCATGTTGGAACTTTGTACAGTTCGTACCAAACGCTAGCGGCGGTCAGTTCGCCGACTGTTTTACTGTCATATTTTCTTGTCGACATTTAATGTAGGCCTTAGGCCGGCACATTTTCACTTATGGCCAACTAGGCCTGCTATTAATTCAATTCAAAAATTTAATACTTTTTTAGACTCATTAGCTCATTAGCCAACCTGATTTCAACAACTTTAATCATGTAATGTAACTTGGGAAAATTCATTAAAATCAATTCAATACAGTCCACAATTTTTATCATTTCTTATACCTACTGAATCAATGCACGCATTACAAGCTATTTTTACAAAACGTTTCTGGTACACGCCGACAGGATTCACCACATTTGTTGGATCATTCACTTCACAAAACATTTTTTTAGCCCACTTGGGCCTGATATTCAACATTTTTTGGTCACTCCGGACCTGGATTTTCCAGTTAATATTTTTCTGCCACTATTTCTGGCCATCACGGGCGAATTAGCACATCAGCTGATACGACCGTGGCGTGATTTTCATCAGCATTTCGCTCGTCATCTTGCAGCCTTCTGATAACATCTTAGCAAGAGCCTGCTAGCTACAGTGCTTTACACAAGGCGGTCATCTCTACTAGCTGTGTTTGCCATCTTCACCAAGGCGTCGACGCTGCAGGACATCGCCAACAAGGTATCGTCAACAACAGTGTAACAAGGTGCGTACAATGTCTGAAGAAGGCCTCAAAGTGTTGACCAGAAAGAGAGGCGGCTTAAAGTCCGCAATAGTGTGGATACAATCTGCTGTAAATAACTTTGATGTAACTTTAAATACAAAACATTTTTTAACTGTAAGGCTGGAAAGTCTCAAAAGCTTGGCCTCGAAATACGACAAGGTGCAGTCTGAAATAGAACTCATTAGTAAAGACACGAGCGTTGCTCAAGGAGACCGAGTTGAGGTCGAAGAAATGTTATATTCGACTGAAGCAAACATTTTGCAATTACTTGATACATTTAATGCTCAGACTGTACCTCCCGTATTATCGACGCACATGCAATTAAAACCAATAAGTTTGCCCTGCTTCTCAGGCAACATATTGGAATGGCAAAATTTTTACTCAATTTTTACAGATTTAGTGCATTCAAGATCCGATTTAACACCAGTGCAAAAATTACATTATTTACATTCTTCTTTGAAGTGTGAACCTTTATATTTAATTAAGTCATTACCTATCTGTAAAGAAAATTATCCAATAGCGTTGAGTTTGCTGTCCGAAAGGTATGACAACCCATTCATACTAGCTAAATACTATGTGCAAAACTTACTTAAAGTCAAGTCGACAATAAAGGACTCGGTCCAAAGTTTGGCAGAGTTCACTAACACAATAACGTCTTCCGTTAATTCACTGGCAGCAATGAAGCTGTCAGTTAATTCATTTGAATTTATCACTATACAGTTACTATCCACTAAACTCGACCCTATTACTTTCAAACTGTGGAAGGAGTCAATAGACCCTGACAATTTACCTAGCTTTCAAGATTTCACGCATTTTTTAAACTCACATAGACAGCTGTTAGAAAACACAATGCCTATTGAACCCGGACAGCAACTCAACAAACAATGTAAGACCTAACAATAAATATGATAAATGTAACTCAAGAAACACTGCTGGCAGCACTACATTTAAGAGCTATCACGCAGCGGCAAACCATTATTCATGCGTGTGTTGTAAATCCAATCACCCGCTTTACATATGTAATAAATTTCGTACATTAAGCACCGCTGAGCGGGGACAATTTGTTTCAAATCATAAATGTTGTAGCAATTGCCTTAGATCAGGTCATCTTATAGCTAGCTGTAAGAGTAAACAGGTGTGTAAAATCTGTTCAAAACGACACCACACCTTGTTGCACGCAAATTACGTGCAGAGCTCAATAGCTGCCAGCAGCAATTACGGCTCGCTTAAATTACAATGCAAGAACAATGTTCTTTTATCCACAGCAGTTGTATCTGTCATTGACCAGGCTGGCAACAGACATAGGGCTAGAGTTCTTCTAGACTCCGGTTCACAAATAAATTTTTCTACAAAATCATTTGCAAAGAAATTACAGCTCAAATTAACTAAATCTAACATACCAATCACAGGCATAAACAATACAGCGTGTTACGCAACTGATATTGCTTCTATACGCATTATTTCTCGCTATCAAAGATATAGCTTCGAGGCGAAATGTGCCGTCTTATCTACGTTAACTCACAATCTGCCTGCAAATTCGTTTGATATCAACCAGTTCCACATTCCAAACAAGATCTTCCTGGCTGACCGCGATTTTAATATATCGTCGCAAATCGACATACTATTAGGGGCACAATTTTATCTGGACTTGATCTTAACCAATAAATACATACGCGGCCCCAATTTTCCCATCATTCAGGAAACAAAGCTGGGCTACATTTTGGCTGGCAACTTGCCCAAACACTGCCGCAACGAGGGTCCTGCTGTTTCGTTCCTAGCAAGGAACAACGACAGTCAAATTCTGCAATCTCTCGAAAGATTTTGGGAAGCAGAAACTATCCCTGACAACACCCCTGATAACGAGTCAGCCTGTGAAGAGCATTTTGTGCGCTCTACCCAGCGCAACCACGAGGGTAGATTTGTGGTTTCACTTCCATTTAACCCTGATAATCTCCACTTGGGGGAATCTTACACGAGTGCTGAATCAAGATTCTTAAGCTTAGAGCGTCGATTTAGGCGAGATGCTAAGCTCGCTCGCGACTACGCGGACTTTATCAAAGAATATAAGGATCTTGGGCACATGACACTCATCGATGATGGCACTATCAATTTAGGAGCGTCAAATATTTACTACCTGCCTCACCATGCCGTATTTAAACAGTCTAGCTTGACCACAAAACTGCACGTCGTTTTTGATGGTTCGTCCAAGACCACCAATGGCCTTTCTTTAAATGACATATTGTTAGTAGGCCCCAATGTTCAACAAGACCTTTTTTCCATTCTTTTGCGTTTCCGCATACATAAGTATGTTCTCATTGCCGACATCGAGAAGATGTATCGTCAGATTCGTGTAGCTGAAGGGGATTGTCACTATCAACGCATTCTGTGGCGTGATTCTCCCCTCGAACCATTTAAACATTTTGCATTGCGAACGGTAACCTACGGCACGGCTAGTGCTTCGTTTTGGCCACTCGCTGTCTTCTACAAATTGGTAGGGACAATCAGGCTTCCTTTCCCCAAGCGGCGTTAGCTATAACAAACGATTTTTATGTCGACGATCTGCTTACCGGTTCGGACACTATCCCTGAGCTAACCAAGCTGAAATCCGATCTAGGTGCGTTACTAAGTCAATATGGTTTCACGTTGCACAAATGGGCATCAAATGAACCCACAGCGGTCGCAAATCATGACAATTTTTCACGCCCCCTAAATAAACAGGACAATGTGCATACCCTAGGCATTCTTTGGAACAATACTGCCAATTAATTTTTGTTCGACATCAAATCATTTCCCGTTGATTCAAGCATTTCCAAGAGAAAAATTCTTTCGATTATTGCTGGAATATACGATCCTCTTGGTTTAATTGGTCCAGTTGTCTTTTTGTATAAACATTTCATGCAGCGACTTTGGCTTTGCAAGCTTGGTTGGGATGAACCGATCTCCGGCCAATCACGTTCGGATTGGCATTCTTTGTGTGACAAATTGGGTCTGATTGGCAAAATTGTGGTCCCGCGATCTATTCGTTGCAAGCGTGAGGCAACTACAGTTCAATTGCATGGTTTTTCGGATGCTTCTGAAAGGGGGTTTGGCTGTTGTATGTATGTCAGAGTCATTTATCAAGATTCTACTGCCTCCTGTCACCTCTTGTGTTCCAAATCTCGCGTGGCTCCCCTACGACAGGTGTCATTACCTAGCATCAAACTCTGCGCTTGCTTGTTGTTATCGCGACTCGTATCTAAGGTCATTCCTGCTCTTTATTCGTTTATTGATAATGTACATTTGTATTCTGACTCTATGGTGGCTCTTTACTGGATTCATGCCTAGTCTACGCGGTGGAAAACATACGTCGCTAATCGGGTTGCTGAAATCCAGCGTCTTACGCAAACTTATACTTGGCATCACATTAATTCACGACACAATCCTGCTGATATTATATCAAGGGGGTGTGTCCCTGACGTTTTGCACGATTGTTCGCTTTGGTGGCACGGTCCCAGCTGTCTGTCTCAATCGTCAGAGTCTGATCCCTTCCCATCCTTCGTACCGGACACTCCGTCGTCTTCTGAAGTCACTGCGGAAGAGAAACATACACATAACCTTTCTCTAATGTCTACCCTGGCTGTCGACCTCTCTTTGGACTTTTCCTCGTTGCATCGCCTAACGCGCGTATACGCTTACTGTTTCGGTTCATCAGAAATATTAGACACTCAAGTGCTGACAAATGTACGGGCGATCTTACCCCTGTAGAAATTCATCAGGCTCTCAATTTCTTCATAAAACAATCTCAGTCGATCCACTTCGCAGCCGAAATTAATTGTCTTCGTAACGGATCTTTTGTTTCCATTAGGAGTAAGTTGGCTTCTCTCGATCCGTTTCTTGACGACTCTGGAGTGATACGCGTAGGCGGACGATTACAGCATTCCCAATTACCCTACGACTCTAAACATCCTATTGTATTACCCCCATCGGCGCATGTTACACGCCTTATCATTGAACGTGAACACATTCATTTACTTCACGTTGGTGCTCAACTCGTGCATCATTCACTGCGTCAACGTTGGTGGATTGTTAATGCCAGGTTAGTCATTCGCTCCATCATTCGAAAATGTGTAAGGTGTATCAGGTTTAGTGCCAAACAGCGGGTACAGAGGCTTGGTATTTTACCATCCCCTAGAGTCACTCCTTCTAGGCCGTTTCTATTTTGCGCGGTTGATTATGGTGGTCCCTTCATGATTCGTCATGGCGGGCAGAAGTCTAGAACTCTTTCTAAGGCATACGTATCTTTGTTTATTTGCTTAGCGACTAGGGCTATTCACATGGAATTGGTTTCCGATCTTACGGCCAGTGCGTTTATAGCCGCAGTACGTCGTTTCATGGCCCGTAGGGGCATACCCAGTCAACTGTACTCCGACAATGGCACAAACTTTAGGAAGGCCCGCACTATCTTACATGATATCTACAACTTTTGGCATAATAAGGATGCCATCTCATCGATTAAGCCATTCACGTCCTCTCAGGGGATATCATGTTCATTTATTCCGCCCTCCTCACCTCATTTCGGTGGCCTTTGGGAGAGCGGCATAAAGAGTTTGAAATTTCATCTGCGCCGTGTGGTAGGCAAATCTATACTCACCTTCGAAGAGTTCACAACCGTTTTGTCTCAGATAGAGGCATGTCTGAACTCTCGACCTTTATTTGCTATTTCTTCAGATGTTAACGACCCGGTGCCACTTGCACCTGGCCATTTTTTGATTTGGGCACCCTTAACGGCGATACCGGACCCAGACCTTTCTCACATTCCTGTTTCTCGTCTTGGGCGTTGGCAACTTCTTCAGAGGTTTGTCCAAGGCATTTGGAAGGCATGGTCTCGCGATTATTTGCACCAGTTGCAGCAGCGTCACAAGTGGAAGTTTGCCAAGGATAATGTTTCCATTGGTGACTTAGTTTTGCTTATTGAGGATAATTTACCTCCATTAGCCTGGAAATTTGTCGTAATTATCGCCACATTTCCTGGCCCAGATAACTTGGTTCGTGTCGTGGAGATTCGCACGCCTACGGGTGTTTTGCGGAGACCAATACATAAGTTATGTCTGTTGCCAGCGCGAGACGAGATTTGACAAGATTATGATTACTTAGCACAATGCTATTTTACTTAGCCACTGGCTTATTACTTATTACGACCATTTGGTCAACCTAATTGTGATGACTTATCACAATATTTTCTTATCAATTTTGCACCATTGCATGCTTCTATAATTATCATAGTTTTTGGTGGTATATTACTATTTTGTATTTGTATGTTAATTTTATGTGGCATACTATGTCTTACACATTTACATTTGATGCTTTGGGGTATATTTCATGTTTTTGGTGGTCTCATTTTATAAAATTTTGTTACATAATATTTGCATGTCTTGTAGCTGAGCAATCATGCATTCATTTCTTTATACTGTTGCTAATAAATGTGTGTATTGTTCTGTGAATGTCTTTAAATTGTTCAACTCATGTACTACGTTTGTAATCACAGTATTGTATCTGTTATTTGACATTGCAATTATTCATATTGTAATTATCTAAATTGTTGTTATTGTATTCACATAACTTGCGTTTATGTAAAACCTATCGTTTTGCGTCTGCCACATGTAACTGCCACGTCTATATTTATTTTATATTGTATGTTTTGCGATTATGCATGCACAATTATTTTTACTTAAATTATGACATACATGTCATATTTGGGCTTGCATTCAGTCATCATCTAGCTTGTTCATACATTATTACATATTGTAAGTTCCTGAAACTTCAGGAACAGCATGACTTGGTCAATACATGCCGCCCTGCTGAATATACGCTTGAACATGTAATTGTAACATGTTCAGTAACAATTTTGTTCATGTAATTAATTCTCTGTACAGGTCTACGGGCCTCAACTAATTTTACAGTAACCATCTATGACATGCATAGGGTTACAAACTATCGGTCCATCATGTGATGAGCTTCCGATCATACATTATTAAGCATTGTATAATTATGTATTTTTTCATGTTTTGTAATGTTCTATACTGTGCACATACACTATGTGACGGTAATATTTGTCAAACCAGACATTCATATTCATGTCTGAAAACAGCTGTTCGCCAACCTTGGCTTACAAACGCTTATCTTTAGGCTTATCTTATGCATGCTTATCTCTAAGCTATTAACGGACTGCCGTTATCTAATCTCATAACTCAAGGTTCAACTTAGCCTTGAAACTAACTCTTATTATTAAGAAAACTGTATCCTTTTAAACTAAGTTATAAGATGCATCATAATTTATTAAAAAAATGTTAAAAAATCAGTTGATTTTTGACGGGCAGCTTATGTACGGTAGCGCGATAATTTCACTTTGTAGGTTGGCTAATCTGCTTACTGCTTTTGTCCAATTATTCATGTTGGCACTTTGTACAGTTCATACCAAACGCTAGCGGCGGTCGGTTCGCCGACTGTTTTACTGTCATATTTTCTTGTCGACATTTAATGTAGGCCTTAGGCCGGCACATTTTCACTTATGGCCAACTAGGCCCGCTATTAATTCAATTTAAAAATTTAATACTTTTTTAGACAACACGCTCATTAGCCAACCTGATTTCAACAACTTTAATCATGTAATGTAACTTGGGAAAATTCATTAAAATCAATTCAATACAGTCCACAATTTTTATCATTTCTTATACCTACTGAATCAATGCACACATTACAAGCTATTTTTACAAAACGTTTCTGGTACACGCCGACAGGATTCACCACATTTGTTGGATCATTCACTTCACAAAACATTTTTTTAGCCCACTTGGGCCTGATATTCAACACCAGCAATGAGTATATTCAACCATACCCTTGACCACGTAACTTGTTAATATCTAACTCATGGTCTTTTAAAGCTTTTAATATGACATCTTCCAAGTCCTCTCCTGATAATGAGGTCAATGCAACAAAGGTAAGAAATGTTTCAAAATTTTTGTCTTTTTTCAAAAAACGGACACAGATAGACATTTGTTCAGTACCGGCGACGTCTGTGGCCTCATCACACAAAGTAGAGAAATATGGTGACTTTTTAATATCAGTTATTTTTTCATTGATCAGGTCTCCACATATTGCAGTTAACTCATTCTGAATGCGGGGACTTACATACAGTGCACTTTTTGAACCCTTTTTGAGATGCTCTTTTAATATACTGTCACCAGTATCTACTCTGAATCTAAGGAGAGCATTGAAGGTTCCTCAATTTTGTTCATCTTCTTCCAGAAGAGAGGAGCAACTGCCTTCTCTGTGCCCTCAAAGAGGAACATTTTCACAACCATGCAAAATAATTGTTTTCACAATACTCACCAACTTCTTTCTATTTTCAGCCACCTTCTTTTTCACTGAACTGTTGCAAGTTATATTTTTGTATATTTGTTTAAACGATTCTGCATCCAGTAAACTGTTTACATGGTACTGAGATGAACAATGATTTTTAAATGTTTCTAAGGCTTTTTTCCACTTTTTAAGTGGACGATTATGCCAATATTAGCGTTGTGAGAAGTGGTTTTTCCAAAGAGAATACAATATTTACAATATGCGCCATCTTCACATTTAGAATAAACCAACCAATCATAATTCACCAACCAAGAATACTGGAATGATCGCATAATTGCACCTTTTTTTACAGGAAATTTGTGGTCAGCCATACTTTCAGTGTAATTTTTACAAAGGACGGCATACTTCAGGTTATCATCAATTTTAGATTTATGTTGTAATAATAAATTACTAATGGCTATTACTTTACCTAATAATGAAGACTCGTTTTGTGAAAGAACATTTGTGTCAGAACAGCCAGGATTTATAGTTTCACTATTGTCAGAGAATTGAGAAACAAGCCAGGAAACATTGTTGTCATTGCCGCAAGCCTCACTAACACAAGTATCTTGCTGAGACGATGTAGAAGTTGACCAAGAACATGTAGGCCTTTCTGCTACACTATCACACTTCATTAATTTAGTTTTTGTTACAAAGAAATCCAAAGTGCTGACTTTCCTTTTTGGTAATTTTGTCATGTCATCAAGTTTGGACTTATTAGTCTCCGTCTTTGATGCAACAAACAATCACAAACAAAATTACAAAAACTGCGGATTTAATAAACACCGTACTGCTAAACAAACACAAACGCGACAATGGCGGACGATGACAGCAACGTGTGAACAAGTGGTGTATTGTCTGAACTACTACATCCGATCGCTGCCGAAAATAGACGAATATAGGGAAGCTTGTAGAGGCCACCTCTCACCTGTGGTGCTCGTGTAGCGAATTTCTGCTTTCATGCCACAGGAATGCATGAAAACTCAAAATTTTGCACACACAATATGGGGTGTGTGCATGCTTCGAAGGCCCTGCATGCCGCAGGCAGGCAGGTTAGTTATGTTTATACGTTCGGAAAATACGATACATTTTAAATACAATATTATTATTTCTAGAAATTAATTATTTTATAATAGTATATATAACAATTTTATTTTTCTTTTCAAATAAAAAAATAATTATTTTTTTAATTAATTAATCAAGTGTTTTTAAAGTAATTTTTTTCATTATTTCAAGATATGTAATTAGGAACATTATTAAAATTTTCGTTTTATTAATCAACTGATATTTGCAAAAATGTGCTGAAATTAACTTAAGTATTAAATAATATTTTTATAAAAAGGTTTATGTAGGCCTACTTATTTAAGTGTCATAAAAATATTATTTAATACTTAAGTAAAATTACTTAGGGTTCACTGGTAGTAGTGGCTGGTGGCCGGTGTGGCCGCGCCACCACGCTGTCAAATGAGAGCAAGAGAGAGAGAAAACAGGTAGTTTACCGAATGTTACACTAAGCGTAATACACCGCTCAATGAACTATAAATTATAACTGAAGTAACAATTGTTATAAACAACTTATTTTGTTAGTATTTATATCCCCGTCCAAATCAGCTGAAATATGCAATTTTAAACGAGAGCCTAAGTAAACTAAGGAAGTGCATATTATATTTTTGTGATTGGGGGGGCTTGAGCCACCTGAGCCCCCCTGCGTACGCCATTGCTCCTTCTTGTTTTGTGAACAGCTCATCTGCCGTTGGTGCACAGTCAAAATCTTTTTCTATGACGCTATTCAAATTCCTCATGTCCAAACATAGTCAAATTTCATCATTCTTCTTTTTCATCACAACTAACAAGTTTAAGAGGTTACTGTTTCATTGTTCTATGACATCATTATCCAGCATTCTTTTCATTTCTTTCTCGACTTGTTCTTCATATTTTATTGGAATTGGATACGTCCTCCTCACGAATTTTGATGGCTGTGTGACCTTGATGCGATGTTCATATACGTTAGTGTATGTAGGCAGTTCGATAAATATGTCTGCATACTCTTTAAGGTATCTGTTTGTTCTACCCCGTGGTGTTCACCATTGTTTTCTTCCCTACACTGTTTATCATTCGCATAGGTTACTGAAGGTCTGGAGATGGTTACAGGTTCATTTAAATTTGACAACTGATCTTCCTCGGTTACATTCAATTTGAAATTTTGTGTGACATTATTCAGAATGTACGTCATCATTTGATCTGTTATGTTTATTACAGGATTATGGATCTGTTATGGTGCTTCAGGATAGGCCAGTCTAATTAGTCTGTCGATACTCTGAAACGTCCCCCTGAATTTTTTATAAAATTTTATTATTTTTTTTATTTTTTTTTTTTTTTATCAGGGGTCGTTACTTAAGTCTTAAAACTAGACACATGGTCTAGATGGAAAAAATGCGCTGAGCCCACCGTGACAGGACTTGCAATAAAACACTTGCATAATGATAACAGCTTTTATTAGTGTTCTTTCCTTTTATGATGATAACATTTTAATACAATATGCACGTTTAAATTCTCATTATTCATAATAATGGCCATTGGCATGAGTAACATAAATTAATTTTGAACCATTACATAATTAACAACAACAAATTTTTCAAACACTTTTCGTGCATGGTTTCGATATAAACCAACATTGCTATGCATTGACATTTACTCAAATAACATTTATAGATCACAGTCTCAATAACAATTATTACATTAGAATTTAGATACATTATGAATTAAATTTACACTCGAATAATGATCACTGCCAAGAGACAGGTAATGTTTAATATTCGCCAACTAATAAAAAATTTCTTTTTTGAAATTGTGCATTACAGGAGTAAGATAAATACTTATAGATACATACACTATTGCCATATTCTTATGAAAACCAGTTGCCCATAAAATTTGAGTACTAATACTTGATACTTATTCTGGCACCATGCTGTATAACCGCCTATGGTAATGAACCTGTTCACACAAGAACGTTCAGAAAGAACTACCCCCATAGTTATTTGTCAATGTATTCAGTATAAGCTTGTTCATGAGATATGATCTTCATAAGAAAGTTAATAAAACTGACCAAATAACAGATTTAAATTTTCCTTGCTAATTACTCACAGCTAGAAGGCAAGCGTCATCCTATAAAATACAGAACAGTAATGGACATATTTAAACAGGCAGATTCTTTAACTCAGTCAATTGCACAATTCACTGTATGTCCACAGGACATGTTACAACAGACCATTGCTCATAAAATATGTGAAGTTACTGTTTATGAAAATGTCTTTAAGTTCATGTCTTAAATCCCGTAAGTTGCTGTGTTCATATATTAAAATATAAGGAATAGTCCCACCTGTGTATAGAAGATTACTTTACTCAGGATGCACGATGATACAGAACATGGTGACGCAACTGGTGAGTCCAAAATTCCAGGAATTCATTTCCTCCTCCGGGCAGTGGTTCAGGCTGGCAGCATGGGGCTCTCTAGAGGTCTGACGGAGTTGGGGTGTTGCTTAGATCTTCGGCCGATGAAGACTGCTGGTCTGTCTCGATCCTCGTCTCCCCTTTCACCTCCCGGCTATCCGGGAACCCTGAAAAAATTTTTATCTGTAGACTGCTGTCAGGAAAATACCCTCACACAAATCTTTCTCGCCCCAGTAACACCGATCACAGAAACACACTGTCACCATTCTATTCCGCGAACTAAATGTGAACAGAAATGTTACTCCTCACAATTCTCAAAATAATCTTTTTCTAGGATTCAATTTACGTTTACTTTTTAACTTTCTTTCTTAGTTAATTATTATTTCTACATTTGAATTTGTTTGCAACATTATCTTCGATTAATTTTTTATACAGGAAAAGGCCAGTCGTCAACATGCTCTCAACTATCCAAGACGCAACACACAAAAAGATCACACACAAAAAAAAATACATACATATAATATAAAACCCGCATAGTCCCTGAATTAATCAAAATTAATACCACACTTTTCCTCACCTGAAGCTCTCTAGTAACTCAGCAACTCATTTCAAAGATGATAAAACAATAGGTTACGCCGCCAGACCAGTGTTTCTCTCGAGTGCAGAACCAGAAATGAGACCGAATGTCGATGCCTGCCGACCTACGGGAACAGAGAATTGAACAAATTAGCTGATCGGAACGGCAGACTGAATTACACACACACACACACAATTATCACCACGTCACGGTTAAGGTTATGCGATATAGTCAAGCAGTGGCACTGGCCGCTTACGCAACCTTTGAGCCCGCTATACAGATGGCGCTGTGGCCGCGATTAATAATTTAATGCTTAAATTACATCGGCACACCCTCACCCCAAAAAGGCAACATGGTTGCCCCAAAAGATCCACTAATTCACGGTTCACATGACTGCCCAGGGTAAGTCTCAGGACTCCGGCTCCCTTGGGTAATCTCAGGAAAATATCGCTCTTAGGAAGACAGAGGCTCAGAGAGAAAACGAAATAAGAGGAAGGAAGAAGTGGAGTGTGTATTCATGTGTGCCTGAATATGTGTATGTGTATGAGTGTGCGGACACTGCATGCTGACCTGGCCAGTGTCAGCATACAGCGACAAGAGACAGGAGGAGAAAAGAAGAAAAACAAGAATCCGTACCGGCTCTGAGTTCTGACCTCCTAAGGCCTCCAAACCACAACTGAGAAACCCAAATCAATGTCTAAACAGGCCCTTCTTCTATCCCCTCTCCCCAGGACTGAATACACCTCTCACCAATGATCATCCGCACGCGGTCCTCTCCTGCCTGCCAATGCCCAGGAGGCCGCCCCTACATGTCACCCTCACTGGTGACCACCACCTACTGCTACTGCCACTCACATATGCATGCCCAAAGGCCAACAAGGTGCTACTGACCTTGATATGTGAGTGCCTACCTACTCTACAACTGTCCACCTCGTGGACCGACCACGCATATGCTACACAACAAGGTAACCACCGACCTTGACATATGCATGGCCAAATTCCCTACCCTAGGGCGGACGGCCCCGATTAACTAAGCAGAGGGAGACCACGCGGAGGGCACGCGAACAGCAATTTCTCAATCTCCCTTTTCTAATAGTAATCTCCATACCTGATGGGGGGGGGGTGAGTTCTCTGCGGACAGCCTACACCCAGCAATATAATAGACCCCCAAACAAAACTGGGGACCTCAACCCGGAATGCGGCATGGAACGGGCCAAACAATAAGTCAACGTTAATAACAGAGCACATTCGTCAACAATGGAACAGCTGATGCAAGAGAAAACAAACTAAGTGGGTCATGAATTCAGAATATCAGTAATGCAATAATTATATGATATCTTGCAATGGTCTATCTGATAAAGGGAACAATGATTGAATTCCGCTACCCGTGCGGCTATCAACTGGCCAAGGGTTATCTCGCCTCAGTCTACATCGCTTTACAAACTATTATATTGATTCTGGTTTGATAACTCCACGTATACTTAATTTTAAAAGATTTCTCTCATGCACAATTACCATTAAAACTTCTCTTTCAAAAAACGGTGCCATAACAAAATCCTACTCGTCTTTATTTTAATTATTTCCTCATTTCGAACCCCACTCTTACTACTACCTTGACCGACACTCCATATGACACCACCCAAAATCTAATTATTGTCAGCCATCAAATTTCCCTAAGCAGAACAACACATTACAACAATTTAACACACCATCACAACAAAGAAGAGGAAAAACTTGAGTCGCATCAAGTGGCTTCAGGGTTCCCTAACGAAGCGAAAGGGAAAGGGGAAACGAAAGGCAGAGCAATCTCCCCAACACAAGAAAACAAGCGACAACATTGGTACCAAATGTACATACATAAATAACACCACACGATACAAATTAATACAACTAGAATAAATAACATTTGTTAAAAATATATACACATGTGTTGCGGAAGCAACATTCATGACGGAGAATTCAAATAATTCACAGTTCAAAAAATGACAACACACCAGTGACATATGTGGCCCGACCATAACCGCACTCTGGAATATTAATTTATAATTTATTTTTTATATCGACCAGGACAATTCCGTTACATGGAAACAAACGATCGATCGATCATGCAGACAGTACAATCATATCGACTATACTACAACCCTTCACGTTAATACGACATGTTCTAACAGATGCCAACCAAGTCCAACAGGTCTGACAGCATTGGAAAATGTAAAAAATTTGGATACCCTAAACATACTCAAAAGCCCACAAGAAAACCAAGATACTCAACGAATCGTGTGAATGAGTGTGTGACCTTGACATAGTTACATACATATATACATGTTGCGTCAGGTTTACATACATAAGATTCATATACACAAAACAACATTAACATTTTACAAAACAATTAACATGAACAACACCAATAAAAACTTTCCCTTCAACTCATTTCCTTAATCAAATCTCAACAGATATACACATTATTGCACTCTCCCCTACTGCCCCAGAATCTATCTCAACTGCCCAAATTACTTGGAAGTCCTAGATACATTATGAATTAAATTTACACTCTGTGTTATCACTTATTATTACATTTAATTATTAAAATTTTAATTCATTTTCTGCTTTACTTCTTATTTTAAAGTCCGTTGCACGAAACTGCGACATACAAGTATGACCTTCAGGTTATCTGAATAACGTACTCAACTCGCTTTTCATTTGAAACAAATCTAGTTTAATTACATTTTTTACTTTCTTTAAGTACACCACTGACTCCTCCTTCTACTTTAATTCACATATTATTGCAACTCTTTCTTTTTTTTTAAAAACAGATATAACATACAATTTCAGTTTACCATTGTAACTTATACTAATATATATTTATGACCATAATAAAGCGACCCAGATTGCCCATCCACTCATTCACACCTATTCAAAAATCCCTTAATTTATTTAGACCCCTATTTATAGAAAAAATCATTTATTTGGTTTAATACAGTTTACCGTAGCGTCTCCGTCGACTGCATGGCGCGTCGCCCACACTATTCCCTTCCTGATAAAAAAGTTATTGTTCCACTGATTTCGGAAACCGCACTTAGTTACTGATTGATACTACTTTGATTTACACTATTTATTTATACATAGTGTTATGGTCGTTTAAAATTTCAGGCCCGCTAACCGGTTATATTTATCCGGCTGCGGCCATGGTAGTTAGTCGACTGGGAAGAAAACTTTGTTTGACGATGTTACATGCGGGCGGGCATTACTGCCTTGCTGGCGAACAAATTTTGTCGCCGCACACAGCCTTCATTGTCCAAGTTTTTAGTGGCTGTACACCTGGCACATAGGATTTTTAAGTGTTAGCCGTCGACGATATTTCACTGCCTTTACTTTCGTTTAGCGTGGATTAGGCGCTCCGCAGATGTGGGTGCTTGTGCATCTGTGAGTGGATGTCACACAACCGCAAAGTTCTAGGAAGTGTGCTACAGTTGACAACACATTCTTTTCAAATATTTCAACACAGTTACAGCGTACCTTTGCTTTATTTAGACTGCGAGTTAGATTCAAACTGGGGACTGGCCACATATATAAAGTGAATTGTGCAATTTTAATAAAATCAAAACCAAAATTAATAAAATAAAAAAACCTTTTAATTTGCCCCATTTCAATACCCCCCCCCCCAATGAGATATCTTCTGCCAAAACAGAAGAAATCTCATTGCTAATCCTCTAAGAGGACCGGTGAGGATATGGTGCCAACAATCCCCCATTTGTTTTTATACATCATGGGTACACAACCCCCCTGGCTCGGCGACTATGGCCGCATCTGAACGAGATTACTGGACTTCTCTATGCGAGATCCCAACACCATAAAATCGAACAGACACGCATCACGGCGCACCTGACCGTTTAACATGCCACCCCCAAAATCCAAACCCCTGGTCTTATACCATGCCAGATCCTCAACCGATGTTTCCCCTTTTCATGCACACTGGGTCGCCTTTGGCAAATACTGGGCGCATACATACTATAATTACTACGTCCTAACAAAATATTTATTCTTATATTCAAAATCTATTTATGTTGAAATCAAATTGCTTTATCTACATTATTTTCTGCAAAATCAGAAAATAAAAGCTTTTGCCTGAATTGATTATTTCTCTTCATTATTATTAATAATTAGAAAAAACAAATAAATGGAACATTTAACTAAAACATAAACTTCCTTATCCTAACATTTGATTACACATATATCCTACACAATATGATTCAATAACACTATTGATACACATAAACAATAATACAATCAGAATGCATAACATCAATTTGATGGCAGGCAACAAAAAATATCTATTTTTTTTTTTTTTTACCCCCTTTTAATCCCTTAGCCCCTGATACCCGTTACATATACATGTGTTCTGCTCTAGGCTTCTTGGCCTTTTCCAGCCTCATCCTAGCCGTAAACCACATCTCCCTTGTGACCTGTAACTGGGTCACCGCCCATCCACACTCACTATTACCCCACCTGGACTGTGGCATCCAGTTGCTTTCACAAGGACTGATGCGGAAGGGGTGGACATTTTTTCTTTTATTCCACCCCATCCTTGCTTCAGCGTTACAATAAAATTCAGCGTTACACCTACTATTCTTGATTTATACACCCCTAATGGACTACCACCCCTATCTGGGTGAAAATAGACCTGTTCCAAAATTTAGTAGATTCCCCAAAAAATAACCCCCCTACTAAGTCTAACAAACCACCGGGTTGACAAAATAAAACAAACCACAAGCCGGTTATATCAAGTAAAATTTATGATTTGCCACAATTAACTACTTTCACGGTCATGATCCGGTGAGGTCATGGCCGCACTTAGGTGGAGAATCTACAGTTAAACATAAAACATGGATTGTCAATTGATACAAGTTACTTGGACAGTAATATACACAGTAATATACACATCTTAGTTTCCAGACACTATCTTAGCTTTGACGTTCTTTTAAATAAATATTGTAATCATTATATCTTTTCCTCTTCTTATTATTTAATCTACAATTACATTTGAAATTTGAATCAGAATAAATTTAAATTTATTATTAAAATCATCTTTCCAATTAATTTAATTACCAAATCACTTTAATTATGTTTAAATCCACAAACTCTAAGTTACAATAATTACCTCATTATTATTTTGTCTGAAAAAAATTAACTTCAATTCTTTTATTTCACTATAAGATTTTGCTCAAGATACTGATTCATCAAGCTACAACAGTTATCAGCTTCCACACCTGGCTATACACATTAGTCAAAACATCCAACACACCTGTTTACATTAACAATTGTGTGCCAGACTGGTGTTATAAACACTCCTTCAGTCTAAACATTCTGGTTACATCATATACTGGCATATATACTTCCTTCAACTTTTAATTTCTATGAGTCTTTTAGTTAACATATTTATCAAAGTCTATTTATTACAGTTCAAACCAAATATAATTTTAATTCACCTTTCAGTTATTATTACTTTTTAATTATAGTTTCTATTTAATACCCTTATCTCAATTCATTTTGATTATTGACTCCCAATCTTTTCACACCTGTAAGCATTTTATTCTATCTGATTGGTATTATAACTTTATACTTACAGTACATTATTCACCTACTGACATGAACACAAAATACCCACCACACACACACCAATATCTACACGTAACCTCTGAAACATTTAACAACAATTTTATTTCATATCAAAGAGTTTAACATTTATTGATTAATATCAAATCTCATAAAACGATTTAAATCCATTAGAAAATTCAATTATACAACCTTTAAATTACTCAGAATATTTAAACATCTCGAATTATTTTAATTAGATTAATTATTGAAAATACAAGTTCAGTTGCTATCAAAACAATTACAATTCACTAATTGCTGTCTTCAAAATTAATTTTGTTATTTATTTAGATTGCAAAATATTAATATTATTATTATCACAACAATTTCCATTACATACACATATACCTAACATTTTACAATATACACAATTAATTTCACTATCAATTTATTTACAATTCTTCATCATTGATTATTCAGTTATATCACACTTCAATGTCCAAATCTGCGAGGTCAGAACCATTAAACAAACTATTTAAAATTTGTCAATTTTTCCATTTGTGAATTTAAGGCTCAGCCTCCATCGTCAAAAATTAGCCTTGGTTTCACATAACAGTTTTCAATTTTATTTACACACATCTGGCTATCTTGTGTGTAATAATCATCAAATTTTAGTTCATTCATTTTACCACAATAATCATAAATCAAGTCAACATTATTTATTTCTGTCCAGTCTCCATTAGTAGTTATATTCATTATCAAGTCAGTTATTTTTTCATCATAATGTAAATTATTATTATTTAAACATGTATCATCAAAATCATCTTCACTCTCTATTTTAATAGGTAAGTATTTCGTATCATTTAGTTTTACCACTCCTAACGTTTCTTTCACTCATCATAATTCCTCTGCAACTCATATAATTCTGTCTCTTTATCAACACACAATTCTCTATCTAAATCTCTCTCATCATAACACCATCTCATACTTTCAACATCATTCCACACAGAGGGTACAAACTTATACAAAAAAGGGAAACAACTTAAATCTTCCACTAAATAGGGTCTCTTGCCCTCCAATAATAACACTTGTGAACACTCTGGTTCATCACAAATAAGGGCAAAATTTACCCTCTGCCCTCCATATTCATTTACTCTTTCTTTCCATTCTTTTTCTAATTCATCAACACTAATTACTACCTCGTTACAACATATCACTCTCTCTCTCTCACTCACTATTTCAGTATTTATTTTCAACGTATCACTCTCTGATACCACCCTTTCAATCACATTACCATTTCCAATATCATTGTTAACAATTGTTACCTTACTCTCTAATACCACATTTTTGATTATATTCTCATTTTCGACATTATTGTCATCATTTGTAAATTTTTTATTATCATTATTATTTTTACTTTTAATCCGTTCTTCTACTGACTCTACTATTTTCTCAATATCTTGTTTCAATTCGTTACAACTATTTTCGCATTTCATTTTTACTTCATCAATGTCAAATTTAAGTACATCAAATTTACAATTAAATTCACTTTTAATTTCGGTCTTAATTTCATCAAAACGATTATTTAATTTGTTAAATTTGTTATTCTGTACATCTAATTTGCTGTCAAAACTACTTTTAATTTCTTTGATTTCGTTTTTCTGTTCATGAATGTCCATTGATATGGTTCTTAATATACTCATTATATCATCATCTAATTTATTACATTTTGTTGAGGTGGGGGTTAACTGTACCCCTGAATCCTCCGTAATATTTGTTTCATCTGAATTATTTTTGTTTTATTTTCCTGACTCACGTTTGGAGTTGAGTGGATTTCAAAATCACTCATACTATTTGATTCATTATAGTTTTCGACACTAGTCGTTTCATTTATATTGCTCTCATTCTTTCCTGCCATTTTTGTAAATTTATTAATCTAGATTTACTTACATAAAAACATCTACCACTTAACTCTTAAACTCTGAACATTGATGTACTAATTTGTATGTGCTGTGTAATTTTTTACGTATTGTTACTCAGCCTTTAAACCATATTTGTATTCGCTTTTAGGTGCCGATTTATAATTATTTTACAAATCGAGTCTCTGTTCGCAGCGCCATTTGTGTTATCACTTATTATTACATTTAATTATTAAAATTTTAATTCATTTTATGCCTTAGCTCTTATTCCAAAGTCCGTTGCACGAAACTGCGACATACAAGTATGACCTTCAGGTTATCTGAATAACGTACTCAACTCGCTTTTCATTTGAAACAAATCTAGTTTAATTACATTTTTTACTTTCTTTAAGTACACCACTGACTCCTCCTTCTACTTTAATTCACATATTATTGCAACTCTTTCTTTCTTTTTTTTTTTAAAAACAGATATAACATAAAATTTCAGTTTACCATTTTAAATTATACTAATATATATTTATGACCATAATAAAGCGACCCAGATTGCCCATCCACTCATTCACACCTATTCAAAAATCCCTTAATTTATTTAGACCCCTATTTATAGAAAAAATCATTTATTTGGTTTAATACAGTTTACCGTAGCGTCTCCGTCGACCGCATGGCGCGTCGCCCACACTATTCCCTTCCTGATAAAAAAGTTATTGTTCCACTGATTTCGGAAACCGCACTTAGTTACTGATTGATACTACTTTGATTTACACTATTTATTTATACATAGTGTTATGGTCGTTTAAAATTTCAGGCCCGCTAACCGGTTATATTTATCCGGCTGCGGCCATGGTAGTTAGTCGACTGGGAGAAAACTTTGTTTGACGATGTTACATGCGGGCGGGCATTACTGCCTTGCTGGCGAACAAATTTTGTCGCCGCACACAGCCTTCATTGTCCAAGTTTTTAGTGGCTGTACACCTGGCACATAGGATTTTTAAGTGTTAGCCGTCGACGATATTTCACTGCCTTTACTTTCGTTTAGCGTGGATTAGGCGCTCCGCAGATGTGGGTGCTTGTGCATCTGTGAGTGGATGTCACACAACCGCAAAGTTCTAGGAAGTGTGCTACAGTTGACAACACATTCTTTTCAAATATTTCAACACAGTTACAGCGTACCTTTGCTTTATTTAGACTGCAAGTTAGATTCAAACTGGGGACTGGCCACATATATGAAGTGAATTGTGCAATTTTAATAAAATCAAAACCAAAATTAATAAAATAAAAAAACCTTTTAATTTGCCCCATTACAACTCGAATAATGATCACTGCCAAGAGACAGGTAATGTTTAATATTCACCAACTAATAAAAAATTTCTTTTTTGAAATTGTGCATTACAGGAGTAAGATAAATACTTATAGATACATCTTAACACTATTGCCATATTCTTATAAACACCAGTTGCCCATAAAAATTGAGTACTAATACTTGATACTTATTCTGGCACCATGCTGTATAACCGCCTATGGTAATGAACCTGTTCACACAAGAACGTTCAGAAAGAACTACCCCCATAGTTATTTGTCAATGCATTCAGTATAAGCTTGTTAATGAGATATGATCTTCATAAGAAAGTTAATAAAACTGACCAAATAACAGATTTAAATTTTCCTTGCTAATTACTCACAGCTAGAAGGCAAGTGTCATCCTATAAAATACAGAACAGTAATGGACATATTTAAACAGGCAGATTCTTTAACTCAGTCAATTGCACAATTAACTGTATGACCACAGGACATGTTACAACAGACCGTTGCTCATAGAATATGTGAAGTTACTGTTTATGAAAATATCTTTAAGTTCATGTCTTAAATCTCGTAAGTTGCTGTGTTCGTATATTAAAATATAAGGAATAGTCCCACCTGTGTATAGAAGATTACTTTACTCAGGATGCACGATGATACAGAACATGGTGACGCAACTGGTGAGTCCGAAATTCCAGGAATTCATTTCCTCCTCCGGGCAGTGGTTCAGGCTGGCAGCATGGGGCTCTCATAGAGGTCTGAAGGAGTTGGGGTGTTGCTTAGATCTTCGGCCGATGAAGACTGCTGGTCTGTCTCCATCCTCGTCTCCCCTTTCACCTCCTGGCTATCCGGGAACCCTGAAAAAATTTTTATCTGTGGACTGCCGTCAGGAAAATACCCTCACACAAATCTTTCTCGCCCCAGTAACACCGATCACAGACACACACTGTCACCATTCTATTCCGCGAACTAAATGTGAATAGAAATATTACTTCTCAAAATTCTCAAAATAATCTTTTTCTAGGATTCAATTTACGTTTACTTTTAACTTTCTTTCTTAATTAATTATTATTTCTACATTTGAATTTGATTGCAACAACATCTTCGATTAATTTTTTATACAGGAAAAGGCCAGTCGTCAACATGCTCTCAACTATCCAAGACGCAACACACAGAAAAAAAATACATACATATAATATAAAACCCGCATAGTCCTTGAATTAATCAAAATTAATACCACACTTTTCCTCACCTGAAGCTCTCTAGTAACTCAGCAACTCATTTCAAAGATGATAAAACAATAGGTTACGCCGCCAGACCAGTGTTTCTCTCGAGTGCAGAACCAGAAATGAGACCAAATGTCGATGCCTGCCGACCTACGGGAACAGAGAATTGAACAAATCAGCTGATCGGAACGGTAGACTGAATTACACACACACACACACACACACACACACACACACACACACACACACACACACACACACAATTATCGCCACGTCATGGTCAAGGTTATGCGATATAGTCAAGCAGTGGTGCTGGCCGCTTACGCAACCTTTGAACCCGCTATACAGACGGCGCTGTGGCCACGACGCAGCCGAATAATTTAATGCTTAAATTACATCAGCACACCCTCAGCCCAAAAAGGCAACATGGTTGCCCCAAAAGATCCACTAATTCACGGTTCACATGACTGCCCAGGGTAAGTCTCAGGACTCCGGCTCCCTTGGGTAATCTCAGGAAAATATCGCTCTTATGAAGACAGAGGCTCAGAGAGAAAACGAAATAAGAGGAAGGAAGATGTGGAGTGTGTAGTCATGTGTGCCTGAATATGTGTATGTGTATGAGTGTGCAGACACTGCATGCTGACCTAGCCAGGGTCAGCATACAGCGACAAGAGACAGGAGGAGAAAAGAAGGAAGACGAGAATCCGTACCGGCTCTGAGTTCTGACCTCCTAAGGCCTCCAAACCACAACTGAGAAACCCAAATCAATGTCTAAACAGGCCCTTCTATCCTCTCTCCCCAGGACTGAATACACCTCTCACCAACGATCATCCCAACGCAGTCCTCTTGTAGCGGGTCGTTTTTGGGTATTTTTTATTTTAACCGTATGGGGCATTTATATATTGTTACTTATTTCGTTTTCGGGCGGGCTTGTATAAAATATTGTAAAACTGTATTATTGTGCAACGTATTTGTCCGTGTAACAGAACAGTGTTAAGCAACAATTTGAAACAAAAGCATAGTCGCAGGTTGTTGTTGAGCAATGCGGCTGAAGAATTTGCCCCCTTCAAAATTCTAAGAACTTTGCAAGTGTGTCGACGCACAGGCGCGAATACCCACGCAAGCGCGCTCAAAAGGACGCTCTGACTAGAAACTCAAGATGGCCAGAGTGTAAAAAAATATTCGTCGTCTCTACAAGATCTCCCGGAAATACTGCCAAGACAACGCTTACTGTCAATGACGTCAGCAGAGCCAAAGCCAAAATTGTACTTTGGTACATGGAATATAACCTCAATATTCCATATATAAAATGGTTACCTAACAGCAAATGAGCAATGAGCGACGAAAAATAGTGGCAGTGAACAACAGCTTCCCTCCAAAGAAAGCAAGCTGTACCTGTTACGTTCCAGTCTACAAGTAGCAGTCTCGGCGCCAGGCTGGTTTCACGTAGGCTCGCCAACAAAGTTTTAATTTATCAGGAGAAAAAGTGGTAATTACCGCAAATGTTTATGTGACCGTGCTTAATCCAACTTGAAGTAGTGAAACCAGTATTTTTTCGGAAAGATAACAATCAACTTATTCTTAAAACTATGAGTGCGTGTATAAACCGCGTGGCGACGGTTTACGTGAGGGCTGGGGTGGGCTTCATCTAAAAAATGTTAAGGGGTTTTTAATGTCGTACGAATGTGAGTGTGGCAAAGCTGGGCTGTGTTTTTTGTTTATGTGTGTATAATTATGAAGTTATAAAATTGTCCATTACAAGGTAAGCTATAGTCAGTAAGGTATAATAATTGCGTAACATGTCGCACGAAGATTTGTAATGTCAATAATTCAGACTAATTAAAGAAAAATCTAATTTCTCTTCCACAAAATTGCGAGTTGAAATTCTTTCAAAACCTTAGTTCGTTTTATGTGCTGTCATAGTTCGTCGAACGAAATGGGTTTACCTCCACTACGAGATCCGGCCAGATCCAAGTCGTAAGGTAAGTGGAAGTTGTTAAATTAATCTGAATAAATAATATAACGAAGAGAAAAAATTACAATGGTGCCGTGACCAGGATGTAATATAACAAAAAAGTTATTACAACGGCCTACATGTGACAGTATATTGAACGGAGTATGGTTGCGAAAGCAAATCGATTTTGTAAAATATCAGTTTTGAAATAAAATCATTAATTGACAGTTGTTACCTAAGAAAAAATAGACAAAAAAAAAAAATGTCCGAGAAGACAGAAAAAAGTAGTATAATAAATTCAATTATGAGTGAAAGTGGCCTTGAGTCGCAATCGCTGGAGGAAAGTGGTATGTTGAGGGAGGAGATGGGTGCTGCTACAGAAACAGCTGTCGGCAGTAATGTAATAGTTCATTCCACTCCGATTGTGGCGCAAGCACAACTAAACGAAACAGATGTTGACTCTGGGATTCAGTTGACACCAGTTTCAACTAAAATAAATAAACAATCAGAGGAAACAAATATGATGAGTATTATGCTCAGTCAATTCGAAAGAATGAATAATAATTTTGAGACCAAATTTAATGTAATGAATAGGCGTTTTGATGATAATGATATAATTTTAAATACGATGAAAAGTGATTTTAACTATAAATTAGACCAATTAACGAATGATTTTAATGAACAGAAAATCAAATGCGAACAGCAAAATATTCAAAACAAGATTAATTTTAAAGAAATTGAAGACCAGAATATGCAGTTACAGCAAAATATAAATATAAAATTTGACGAGTTGATAAATAATATACAAGACAAGAATGTATGTCTTAAAAATGCCGATGAAATGACAAAAATTAGTTCGAATAAAGTAGAAGAGTAAGAATAATACAAACGAAAGTTGTAATGACAGTGTTGTGTTAGGTAATGAATTAATAAATAATAATGATGTTGATAATAACGAGAATAATAATGTAGTCGAAAAAGTGGTATCTGAGAGTACTAATGAAGTTGTAGAATGTGATTATGAAATGTTAATGTGTGTTAAGGAGTTAGAGAGAGAGTGGAGAGAGAGTTATATTACAGGTATGAAACAGGGGGTAAATTGTTTACGAGGTAGAATGGGGGGTGAAGGAAGACCTTCACGTATATATTGTGTAGACAAATGTGCTACAAATAATTGTTTTTTGAAGTTTTTTGCTTTTCCTGTAGAAGTCAGGAAAGATTTAATTGAATTTATACCCTCTGTCTGTAATACTTTTGAGAGTGTGATTTGGGGTTATGAAGAGAGAGATGTAAACAGAGAATTGTGTGTTAATGAAGTAACAGAATTATATAACTTAAATAGAAAATATGAAGAATGGAAGGAAAGTTTAGAAATATATGTGAATGATAACGACTACAATGATTTAATAAAAACGATTAACCCAATAGTTAATGAATTTAATGATGGAGACTTGACAAAAATACCTAACGTAGACTGGTTTAACGAGTATTTGAATAAGTTGATTGAAGTTAGTTTTTCTGGTTACAACACACAAAACAGTCATTTGTGTGCTGATGAAATTGAACGATGTTATGTAGAACCAAGGTTGATTTGGAACGATGGAGGTTAAACTATTAAAACAATAAAAGACAGTATAAATATTTTGTTTTAATGGTTCTGACATGGCAAATCTGGACAAATGAAGTGCGGAAAAACTGAACAATAAATAAGAGTGTGTAAATAAAATATAGTGAATTTATATGTGTGTATGCAAGATGATTGTTGTGATAATAATATTGAAATATTTGCAAGTAAATAAATATCAGAATTAATTTTGAAAACAGTAATTGATTAATGGTAATGGTTTCGATAACTATATAATTTATGTTGTCAGTAATTAATTAAATTAAACCAATTTGATATGCTTAAATATTTTGATTGCTTATTTAAATGTTAATTAATTAATTTTTTATGAATTTACTTTATGTCATGAGAGTGGGAAATTTGGTAATGAATGATTAATTATTTAATTTAAACTAATTTTGTGTAAAATGTTTCAGAGATGGTAGTGATTATGTTTTGGGGGTATATCGTGTTAAATGGAGTGTAAGTATGAAAATTTTATAATCATGTATAATAAAAAATGTTTACAGGTGTGATTGAGGTGTTAATGCAATAGTGAGATTTTAATGCAATCATTGTGTTTAATAAATATGATAATTAAAAATTTTTAATAATAACTGAATGATATATAATGATAAATTTTGAAAATTTCAAGAAAGTTAAACGGTAAAAGGTTATGAATGGGTTAAATGGTTGTTGATGAAAATATTATGATAATGTATATAAAATTGTTAATTAATTAGGTAGTTATTAAGTGGCTATTGAGGGGGTGGCCTGTGCTCTCTTAGATACCGAAATGGGTTGGGGGTAACGGTGAGTGTTACCTCCATCGGAGGCCAAACTGGCGATAAATGTGCGGCACACCTTATCCGTGTAAAGTAAAAATTTTACACACATTACTAAATGACCGTGTCGCACATAATAGTATTGATGAAACAGGCAGTGAAATGAAAGTTTAGATTTCCTCGACTTTTCGGGCGGTTACTGTCTTACCAGCACTAACCGTGGTTTTGGCTAGCGGCCAGCTATGATCATATCAAGTCCCTTGACCATAGCTGACTTGAAATTGGTACAGATTTGAAATTCAATGGGGGGAGAACTTAGAGGAAATCTTCCGGTACTATGGAACAGTGGCTGCCACTCTGCCCGCCTTGGGGTAGCAAGACAGGTGGTAGAACCGTTTTAAGGGTGTATGATTATAGAACAAGAACATGTTGATGTTCACCACGTTTAAAACTTAATAGCGGAAGCAGAGACACGGAGAGGTAAAAAACCTGCTCCAAAATATACAGTCTCTGTGGAAGCGAATGGGCGCCACAGTCCACCATAATCTGAAATAGTGTGTGTGGCTGGGAGGTGACGCAAAGGAGTCACGAATTTAAAATTTTATGACATAAAAGTTTTTGCTTATTCAAGGTTTAATCCAATCAAAAATGCTTGTGCTCTGTCCACATAATTATATGCTCAGACTCGTAATATAAGGTTCATACTATAATTTTAAAGGTATCATTTTATTGTTGTGGGTTAGATATAGTTGTTGATAAAATGTATTTTCATTATGTGGGTATTTTTTTCTAAGCCAATAATTAGATGCCTGGCAGGCAATCAACATAATAGAAGTAAGTGTTGATAATGTATTACATGTAATTGTTCAATTTTGAAAGGTATTCATGGTGTTTTAATTATGTCAGGATATCAGCTGATCAGCAATAACATGTCACTGGTGTGTTAGTTATAAATGTTTTAAGTAATTGATGTTCAATGTAATGTTTGATGTATTACCGATGTTTGGAAGTAATGATAAAAATAGTTTGCTACAATGAGAAATAGAGTAACGATTTGTGAAATCTAATAAAAGATAGTTTTTTGGGTGATAAATATTTTGTGGGGCATATAGATCTGTCCTAATTGAATTCAAAGTTGAATTTTAAATAGTAGAGATGAATATGATTGTTTTGAAGTAATAGAAGTTTGAGAAGTATTAATGTTGACACAGCAGTTGTGGAGAATATTTGTAGATTTTGAGTGATATATATTTATGTTTATGATTAATAATATTATTTTGTTGTATTTGTAGTGAGGCAATGAGATTGAGATTTTTGGGGATGGCAATTTTGTATTAGGGGGTAGTGTCATGTAAGAGTTCACAACAAAATATGTTGGGATGGGAATTGGTATCGATTTTAGTAAGTAGGGGCCACCTTAGGTAGAATCCGGGCCGCCAAATAAGGGAATTGAGTTTTGGGTAGGGGAAACACGTATCCTATGTACAAAGGGATAGAGTATTTTTTTTTTATATGTAGAGAAGGTGGCGATTTGTGTTAAATGGTAAGTTGGGTTTAGAGCGTATTGGGATAGATGTTTTGGTAGAGATGGGTGTCATGTTACTAAAAGTTGTTAGAAGTCAGAGTCAAAGGGGCGAAAGTTCATATATGTATACAGATCTAATATGGTCAATGAGAATAAATGAGTTACATCACCCACCGTAGATTGAAGTAAGATTGTTAAGCATAAAGAGAGAAATTTATGATAAAAGATATAAAAGCTTTTATTTTAAACCAGTGACAGAATTTTGATAAAATTCGAAAATAATGTAAAGTCAAGAATTGTTTATTTTAAATAATTTAAATGCCAATTTGATTATTATTTATATTAATATTTTGTAAGTTTAAATATTTTATGTTACTATGCTTTGTATTTCAAGTTAGGATATTACAGATGTTCAATGTGTTTTCAGAACCTATATATAACATATGTAGGTCAAGGGGTTTGGACTTGACCTAGTTACGATCAGCTGATGAGTTCATACACCTACTAAGCTTGTATAGTAGGAAGTCAATTTTGATTTGTTTAGTTAATTGATTCAAACCAATTTTAAATATGAGGGAAACATTTAAATAAATTTAAATTTTTTTTGAAATTTAAAAATTTTTTTTGGAAATTTTAATTTTTTTTTTGAAAAAAAAAAAAACGTGCTTTTTCGCCTGCCAGCATATGAATATTTTAGATAATGATTCTTTTATTTATGTGTGTATTTACCATGTTTAGTTTACTGATTTATTGTGCTGCACTGTATTGTTAGACTAAGACATGTTAGGTTAAGGATTTGTTCAAGTAGAAGAAACGCTTAATTTAAGTCATTTTAAAGAAAAAAAAAAGAAAAAAGAGGAAGAGAATTTTTTGATAAAAGATTATTTTTTTGAATTTTGAATTTTTTAAATTTTTAATAAATTTTAAAAGAAATTTTTATTTTTTTTATGTGTTATGGAAACATGTAATGTTAGTATGTGTGAGCCCAGTATTTGCTAAAGGCAGCCCAGCTTGCAAAAAGGGGAAACATATCGGCGGAGGAGCTGGAATAATTTTAGCCAGGGATTGAGGATTTTTGGGGGTGGTATGTTAAAAGGCGAGGTGCGCCGTGGTACGAGTCTGTTCAATTTCTCGGTGTTGGGATCTCTTACAGAGAAGTCCAGTGATCTCGTTCAGATGAGTCCATGGTCGCTGAGCCAGGGGGGTCGTGTACCCATGAGATTAAGAACCAGGGGGTTGTTGGCACCAGTTCCTCACCGGTCCTCTTCGGGGTTTATCGATGAGATTTCTTCTGTCGTGGACAGCAGAATTCTCATCGAGGGGGTATTGTAGCAGGTCGTTTTTGGGTATTTTTTATTTTAACCGTATGGGGCATTTATATATTGTTACTTATTTCGTTTTCGGGCGGGCTTGTATAAAATATTGTAAAACTGTATTATTGTGCAACGTATTTGTCCGTATAACAGAACAGTGTTAAGCAACAATTTGAAACAAAAGCATAGACGCAGGTTGTTGTTGAGCAATGCGGCTGAAGAATTTGCCCCCTTCAAAATTCTAAGAACTTTGCAAGTGTGTCGACGCACAGGCGCGAATACCCACGCAAGCGCGCTCAAAAGGACGCTCTGACTAGAAACTCAAGATGGCCAGAGTGTAAAAAAATATTCGTCGTCTCTACAAGATCTCCCGGAAATACTGCCAAGACAACGCTTACTGTCAATGACGTCAGCAGAGCCAAAGCCAAAATTGTACTTTGGTACATGGAATATAACCTCAATATTCCATATATAAAATGGTTACCTAACAGCAAATGAGCAATGAGCGACGAAAAATAGTGGCAGTGAACAACAGCTTCCCTCCAAAGAAAGCAAGCTGTACCTGTTACGTTCCAGTCTACAAGTAGCAGTCTCGGCGCCAGGCTGGTCTCACGTAGGCTCGCCAACAAAGTTTTAATTTATCAGGAGAAAAAGTGGTAATTACCGCAAATGTTTATGTGACCGTGCTTAATCCAACTTGAAGTAGTGAAACCAGTATTTTTTCGGAAAGATAACAATCAACTTATTCTTAAAACTATGAGTGCGTGTATAAACCGCGTGGCGACGGTTTACGTGAGGGCTGGGGTGGGCTTCATCTAAAAAATGTTAAGGGGTTTTTAATGTCGTACGAATGTGAGTGTGGCAAAGCTGGGCTGTGTTTTTTGTTTATGTGTGTATAATTATGAAGTTATAAAATTGTCCATTACAAGGTAAGCTATAGTCAGTAAGGTATAATAATTGCGTAACATGTCGCACGAAGATTTGTAATGTCAATAATTCAGACTAATTAAAGAAAAATCTAATTTCTCTTCCACAAAATTGCGAGTTGAAATTCTTTCAAAACCTTAGTTCGTTTTATGTGCTGTCATAGTTCGTCGAACGAAATGGGTTTACCTCCACTACGAGATCCGGCCAGATCCAAGTCGTAAGGTAAGTGGAAGTTGTTAAATTAATCTGAATAAATAATATAACGAAGAGAAAAAGTTACACTCTCCTGCCTGCCAATGCCCAGGAGGTCGCCCCTACACGTCACCCTCACTGGTGACCACCACCTACTACTACTGCCACTCACATATGCATGCCCGAAGGCCAACAAGGTGCTACTGACCTTGATATGTGAGTGCCTACCTACTCTACAACTGTCCACCTCGTGGACCGACCACGCATATGCTACACAACAAGGTAACCACCGACCTTGACATATGCATGGCCAATTTCCCTACCCTAGGGCGGACGGCCCCGATTAACTAAGCAGAGGGAGACCACGCGGAGGGTACGCGAACAGCAATCTCTCAATCTCCCTTTTCTAATAGTAATCTCCATACCTGATGGGGGGGGGGTGAGTTCTCTGCGGACAGCCTACACCCAGCAATATAATAGACCCCCAAACAAAACTGGGGACCTCAACCCGGAATGCGGCATGGAACGGGCCAAACAATAATTCAACGTTAATAACAGAGCACATTCGTCAACAATGGAACAGCTGATGCAAGAGAAAACAAACTAAGTGGGTCATGAATTCAGAATATCAGTAATGCAATAATTATATGATATCTTACAACGGTCTATCTGATAAAGGGAACAATGATTGAATTCCGCTACCCGTGCGGCTATCAACTGGCCAAGGGTTATCTCGCCTCAGTCTACATCGCTTTACAAACTATTATATTGATTCTGGTTTGATAACTCCACGTATACTTAATTTTAAAAGATTTCTCTTGTGCACAATTACCATTAAAACTTCTCTTTCAAAAAACGGTGCCATAACAAAATCCTACTCGTCTGTATTTTAATTATTTCCTAATTTCGAACCCCACTCTTACTACTACCTTGACCGACACTCCATATGACACCACCCAAAATCTAATTATTGTCAGCCATCAAATTTCCCTAAGCAGAACAACACATTACAACAATTTAACACACCATCACAACAAAGAAGAGGAAAAACTTGAGTCGCATCAAGTGGCTTCAGGGTTCCCTAACGAAGCGAAAGGGAAAGGGGAAACGAAAGGCAGAGCAATCTCCCCAACACAAGAAAACAAGCGACACCATTGGTACCAAATGTACATACATAAATAACACCACACGATACAAATTAATACAACTAGAATAAATAACATTTGTTAAAAATATGTACACATGTGTTGCGGAAGCAACATTCATGACGGAGAATTCAAATAATTCACAGTTCAAAAAATGACAACACACCAGTGACATATGTGGCCCGACCATAACCGCACTCTGGAATATTAATTTATAATTTATTTTTTATATCGACCAGGACAATTCCGTTACATGGAAACAAGCAAATGATCGATCGATCACGCAGACAGTACAATCATATTGACTATACTACAACCCTTCACGCTAATACGACACGTTCTAACAGATCCCAACCAAGTCCAACAGGTATGACAGCATTGGGCAATGTAAAGAATATTGATATCCTAAACATACTCAAAAGCCCACAAGAAAACCAAGATACTCAACGAATCGTGCGAATGAGTGTGTGACCTTGACATAATTACATACATATATACATGTTGCGTAAGGTTTACGTACATAAGATTCATATACACAAAACAACATTAACTTTTCATAAAACAATTAACATAAACAACACCAATAAAAACTTTCCCTTCAACTCATTTCCTTAATCAAATCTCAACAGATATACATATTATTGCACTCTCCCCTACTGCCCCAGAATCTATCTCAACTGCCCAAATTACTTGGAAGTCCTATCACCCTTCAGTCCATCGATCTTAACCATACTCTGCTACCATTGAAACGTGCCCCTGAATTTTTTATAAAATTTTTGTTAAGTTTTTTGTTTAATTTTTTTTTATTTTATTTTTATCAGGGGTCGTTACTTAATTCTTAAAACTAGACACGTGGTCTAGACGGAAAAGATGCGCTGAGCCCACCGTGACAGGACTTGCAATAAAACACTTGCATAACGATAATAGCTTAGTAGTGTTCTTTCCTTTTATGATGATAACATTTTAATACAATATGCACGTTTAAATTCTCATTATTCATAATAATGGCCATTGGCATGAGTAACATAAATTAATTTTGAAACATTACATAATTAACAACAACAAATTTTTCAAACACTTTTCGTGCATGGTTTCGTTATAAACCAACATTGCTATGCATTGACATTTACTCAAATAACATTTATAGATCACAGTCTCAATAACAATTATTACATTAGAATTTAGATACATTATGAATTAAATTTACACTCGAATAATGATCACTGCCAAGAGACAGGCAGGTAATGTTTAATATTCGCCAACTAATAAAAAATTTCTTTTTTGAAATTGTGTATTACAGGAGTAAGATAAATACTTATAGATACATCTTAACACTATTGCCATATTCTTATAAACACCAGTTGCCCATAAAAATTGAGTACTAATACTTGATACTTATTCTGGCACCATGCTGTATAACCGCCTATGGTAATGAACCTGTTCACACAAGAACGTTCAGAAAGAACTACCCCCATAGTTATTTGTCAATGCATTCAGTATAAGCTTGTTAATGAGATATGATCTTCATAAGAAAGTTAATAAAACTGACCAAATAACAGATTTAAATTTTCCTTGCTAATTACTCACAGCTAGAAGGCAAGTGCCATCCTCGTCTCCCCTTTCACCTCCCGGCTATCCGGGAACCCTGAAAAAATTTTTATCTGTAGACTGCCGTCAGGAAAATACCCTCACCCACAAATTTTTCTCGCCCCAGTAACACCGATCACAGACACACACTGTCACCATTCTATTCCGCAAACTAAATGTGAATAGAAATATTACTCCTCACAATTCTCAAAATAATCTTTTTCTAGGATTCAATTTACGTTTACTTTTAACTGTCTTTCTTAGTTAATTATTATTTCTACATTTGAATTTGATTGCAACAACATCTTCGATTAATATTTTATACAGGAAAAGGCCAGTCGTCAACATGCTCTCAACTATCCAAGACGCAACACACAAAAAGGTCACACACACAAAAAAATACATACATATAATATAAAACCCGTATAGTCCCTGAATTAATCAAAATTAATACCACACTTTTCCTCACCTGAAGCTCTCTAGTAACTCAGCAACTCATTTCAAAGACAATAAAACAATAGGTGACGCCGCCAGACCAGTGTTTCTCTCGAGTGCAGAACCAGAAATGAGACCGAATGTCGATGCCTGCCGACCCACGGGAACAGAGAATTGAACAAATCAGCTGATCAGAACGGCAGACTGAATCACACACACACACACACACACACACACACACACACACACACACACACACACACACACACACACACACACACACACACACACACACACACACACACACACACACACACACACACATACACACACACACACACACACACACAATTATCGCCACGTCATGGTCAAGGTTATGCGATATAGTCAAGCAGTGGCGCTGGCCGCTTACGCAACCTTTGAACCCGCTATACAGACGGCCGAATAATTTAATGCTTAAATTACATTGGCACAACTTGCTTCAAACTCGTAATTCAAGAGCTTTTATCAATTTGGCACAGGTGTTCTGGCTGTTAGGTGGCACTTTCTGTAGTAGTTCTGCCGCAGGTCCTTTTAATGCGAGAACAAGTGAAACTGCTTTATCTTTCTCTGTCCAATTATTTGCGCATGCAGCAGCTGCAAATTGGCACAAACAGATACGTCACCTAATGCATCCATCAAACGTTGGATCCTTGACATGAACTGTACCTACTGCAGGCAGTGACTTCCTCTATTGCCTTATTCTCTGTGTCTTTTTCTGTCTTTATCATTGGTACAGTCTGTTGAGAAATTTGGTTTGGTTGTATCTTCATGAACTGCTCAACTTCACTTTTAATTTGTTCTCTTATGTTTGCCATTGAGTCTTCTACTGCAGATATTTTATTTGACATTGATTATTCTATGACAGGTATTTTTGTAGACATCGATTCTTCAACACTCGAGTCAGATTTTCTACTTCAGCTATTGTTAATGTCATTGTTTCTTGTACCTCTGATATTCTAGTAACTTGTTTGTTAAGCTCAACTCGTAGGAGTCCCCATTCTGTGGTACTATGTTCTTGCATCTCTTTCTGCTCCTGTATTCATGGTTTGACATCTTCTGTTTCACGCTTCCGTTCCTCTGCCTCCTGTTTACGTTCTTCTTTTTGTCGTCCTTCAGATTCCAAAATTAGCACTTTCTGACATTCTTGAGTGCCTTCTCTTTCCTGCCTGTGTTTTTCATCCTGTCATTTTTCTGCTTCTTCTGCCTCCTGTCGGCATCTTTTCTCTGCTTCCTCTGCATCCTGTTGTCGTCATTCCTCTGTCTGCAACAGCAGTGCCTGGAAATTTTCCATCATCTGACTGGCATCCATTGTTTACCGATTAATTACACTAGTCTTGTATAAAGTTTCCACTGTTAATGGTTCTGTCCCACTTCTGACACCACTGTTACGACGGTCTCCTTTGATCGTCGTATGGTACAGTGGAAAACAAAATACAAGACACCAATTAAATCACTAATAACCAGTTTTAATCATCACAATTAACAGTTTGTAATCAACAAATTATTCAACAAGATTATATTTGTACAATAATTCAAGTTAATCTGTCCACAAAAATAATAATGTCAACTATAAAGAATTCCTCACTATACTCACTTTTCACTAATACACCACATTGATGCACTATGTAAATCGCCCAACAATAACTCGAACCTCACTTCAATAAATCACCACTTAAACTAAAACTGAGTGCCACAGAATGTTTGTATTTATACCCCGCTGACATTCCATAATCATCCATACTACTAGAAAACACTAGAGCATAATTGCTTGCACCTTGACCACAGTGTGCATGGACAGGTAAAGCCTCGATCAGTCTCGGCTACGGACGCGTGGCAAGTGTCACGTAATTGTCCTTCATCTCAAAGTAGCAGCAATGTGTACAGACACACACACACATTATAGCCGGGCTCTTCTGAAATAGCCAAGAACATGTAGAAAGTTGTGTAAAGGCATAACACTGCTCCCTCCTTAAGCCTGTTCGTCCCGAACTGGCAAACCATCTCTGAAGTAATACTTAGCCAGGCGATCTAGGTGGACGACCTTGAACTTTCACTGTCCTTCTTGTTGAATCCAATAGACAACATCGTTGATCTTTTTTTTTTCACAGTTTAGGGTCCTTCCCAGTTAGTCTGAAGTTTAAGTGAGCGACCATGATGGCGGTTTGAGTTGAACAACCAAAGCTGATCTCCTTCTTGGAAACCTACACTATTACTGCGAATGCCATACCAATTTTTCATTTTATCATTGGCTGTCTTCAGCCGTCCTCTTATCAAGAGATTCATTTCTCGTAGTTGGTTTTCTAATTGTGAGGAATAGTTGTGTGGCTCTTGGGACTGAGTCTCGGTGATCTGAACATCAAGTCCCCAGGAACACGAATCTCCTGCCCAAACACCAATATTGCTGGAGTCATGCTGGTGTGTCATGTACTGGTGACCATGAGGAATAGTATACGTTGGCCCCAGTCTGTTTGGTTCTCGTCAACAACCTTCGAAAGATGCTGCTCAAGTAGAATGTTGTGTAATGGCGTAACAATATTGTTACAATGGTTTACTGATCGTCGTGTGGACAGTGGAAAACAAAATACAAGACACCAATGACACTAAAAACCAGCTTTAATTATCACAAATAACAGTTTATAATCAACTCATGCAATAATTCCAGTTAGATTTGTCCACACGCAATAATAATGTCAAATATAAAGAATTCTGCACTATAATCACTTTTCACTAATACACTTTTTCCACATTATGTAACACTATTATATATCACACAGGAAGAAAATTCAAACAACAAACATAAAAACACATATATAAAAACAACTATTAAAATATTTCAATTGCTTGGGTGTCTGACATAAATATTGAATTTGATTCATTACTTTTAAATGTTGTGAATCATATATGAAAGTTTTGTAAAATATATGAATGTCATATAAAATATATGAAAGTGTTATTTTTATTTATTACATAAAATAGAGAAAGTTTACTTGTAATAGTTGAATAAAAATAATATTTACTTCGAATTTAAATACATATTACTTCTTGTGCACTCATTTTGATTAAATAGAAAAGTCACTAACAACAAATACTAAATTACATATTAATTATTCAAATTTGTATATGTACGGTTTGTACATTTAAGCATTTACTTTTTCTTTATTTATATTTCAGTTGTTTTATAATATTTGATAAAAAAATTGTTTATCTTTCACCTGCTTTTATTGCTGTGTTACTATTGCAAAGCTATTATGGTGTGTGTGTGGCACCTGAATGCTGATGATGATGCTGTTAATGAAGAAGATTCTACGTTGAGAATCAGAGGGACCCTATTGGTAATCATTGACATCTGTTCTCTCAGCTGAAATTCTCTGAAGTACAGTAAAACCCTGATTAACCATGTTAATTGGGACTTTACAACATACAGTTGTCAGAAAACACAGTTAATTTACTGATCTTTTTGTGAGCCGATGTGGCTCTTGAAGTAGTAATGGTCAGCATGGTTGTGTCTATGGTATGGTCAGTACTGATCATCACACCAAAATTCCCTGCATGTGTGATTTAGTAGGTACCAATAGGTAGTGAACAAGACAGTATTTCTTGCTAATGAGAACAATTATGCATTCTAAATATGAAAATAGACGTATAAACAGATAACATATTTTTTAGATTTATATTTATACTATATGTAAATTAAGAAATTAAATTCTGTATGGAAAAGAAAAAAATAAGATATTCTAAAAACATGTACTGAAAAATGAAACTTATATAAATCACATCAGGTAGAAAATCAACATGTCACTAAGCATAGAAAAACGTTAAAAATTATGGTACTTACACTTTGTAACGGGACATATCCGGGATGGAGATAAATTTTAATAATTGAAAATAATTCAAAGCAGTCAGTGTTCACCTGTGGGGTACCTTGTGTTAACCAACTATACATGCAACATTATTGCAAAACATACATCTATGTTGATGTCTGGCCTGCCCGGATAGATGTATTACGTAACCGCTGGCAAGCCAGTCTCTGTGAAGTACAGAAAGAATAAGTAATTGACACACCCCAGTTTGCATCAGACAGTAGCAGTGAGCAGTCTTTGTTAAACCAACCAAGAGACAGCAGGGCCGCGCGGGGCAGTTCAGGAGTGCGCGGTTCTAAATTATTAATCTGTAAGAACAATATATCGCGGTCAGTCAGTCAACTCGTATTTTTGTGACCGCACGGTCAAATAATTAACTGGTCAATTAATGAGAAAAAGTAATCAGTGCTCGCGAGCTAGTGATGTCGGCCGACAAAACGTAATAAAATAAAAAGTAATCAACAATAGCATAACAACTAAATACTGTTTGTACCGCCACATAAGACGGAGTGGGAAGAATTTATTAACGTAATGTGGAAGTGCGGAGTGCTCCGGGAAATGGATACTAAACTGCATAGCTGGTGAAATTGAGTGGGACGTTGCCGGAATGGTTAAGTACCCTTAACAAACTCTAAGAAATATTCGAACCCTCACAAATAAATAATTCCATTGTAAAAAATAAAGATTAAAAGAGAGCTCTAAATGGGGTAACAAGTAGAATCATAAAAGTACTGGTCCATTAATTATTTTGTTAAAGTTGAGTAAGATTTGTTCGTTGATTAATTTTGTTTTTTTTTTATATGTTGATCATTCAAAGAATGTTCTAATTTACCAAAAAAGAGAAAGTGGCTTAATAAATAAGAAGTAAGTTGTTTTAGACAGCATAAACTGTGTTAATATTACTTCGCACTGAAACCCAGATAACCCCTGTGCAACTGATTTCGTCTATAGAATCCTGAAATTTAACCCGAAGGTACGTAAAATTTTATAAACTCGATATTATTATTAATTGTAATAAATCTGTATTGTAACAATGTCGCCCGAACAGCTGGACGATTTGTGTGATTTATTGTAATCACAGAAATTAGACCTAAGCTATAAGTTGCAGAAATTGGTTATTT
Source organism: Magicicada septendecula (assembly GCA_034769895.1). NCBI lineage: Eukaryota > Metazoa > Arthropoda > Insecta > Hemiptera > Cicadidae > Magicicada > Magicicada septendecula. The sequence goes on from CM068376.1 coordinate 262,562,397, forward strand.
GGGAGTGAGGGCAGTTTTGTAGGTTAAAGTAAAACTATAAGTGGAAGTCACAGTGGGTATAATTGTATGTGTAAGCCATAATAAGATATAAAATGGAGAATAAAGAGAATCAAATAAATGTAACTGGCGGTAATGAGTCAGAAATCCAAGCATTAACCAAATCAACGGTTATGAGTGAGTTGGGGGTTCATTCAACTCCAACCGTAGTCCAAAACAGAGAATTAAACGAGTTGGCCATTATAGATGACTCTGGAATTCAATTAACACCAATTTCAACTAATAAAAGTAATCAACCTGATAGTAATGATATAATGAGTATTTTACGAGCAATATCGAGGGATATTAATGAAGTGAAAAATGATTTCATTGAAGTCAATGTTAAATTTGATGCACAAAATACAAAATTGGATAAATTAAACAGTGATGTAAATGAACAGAATAATAAAGTTGATGCATTAAGTAGTGACATAAATGCAAAACTGCATGAATTGAGTAGTAATGTAAGTGAACAGAAAATTAAATGTGAAAGTAGTTTTAACGAATTGAGTAAACGTTTTGATATGAATGACATTAAACTTAATGAACAAAATAATAAGTTTGATGCTAAATTTAATGAACTAAAGGGGGAAATTATTAACGAAATAAATGAAAAAGTGACTGAGTCACAAAAGAATATTGATGATAAACTAAATAAAATAAATATTAAATTGATACAACAGTTAGATAAGCTTGGGAGAAATACTGAAAATAATGAAGTAACGGAAAACAGAATAAGTGAAAATAACGGAAATATAAATGATAATGGTATTAGTTTAAGCATCAAACAGGTGGCAGTAGACGAGGTAAGTGGTGGTATTAAAATCAGTAATTATGAAATATTATTGAATAAAAATAATGGTAATATATTGAGTAATAGTAATAGTAATGATGAAAGTAGAAAGTTATTTGAAATTAGTAACAGAGTAGTAATTAGCGTTGATGAATTAGAGAAAGAATGGAAGGTGAGTGTACAGGTAGAGGGGTTGCAGAGGGTAAATTTTCCCCAGGTTTATTGTGAACCAAGAGGTTTACAAATGTTTTTGAAGGGCAAGAGTCCCTTAGCAGAAAATGATGTGTTTTCAAGTGGTTCCCTGAGTTTTTATGGTGTTCCTGGTAGGGCCAGGAGTGTTTTTACGTAGTAGTACCCTTTGCATGGAGAGACAGACAAAATGAAATGGTGTGGTGATGAAAGTGATTGTGAGAGAGAGAGAGAGTTATAGTGGTTTAAGCTAAATAGAGGTTATTGAGAGTTGATAGAGAGGATGAATATTAAGAGAATTATGATAAATAATAGAGACTTACCTTTTAGTACTTGTGTAGTAGCGAAAGATGATTACATTGAGGCTGATAATAATAAACACTTACCTGTTGTGAGGGTTAGCGTATTAGTAACAGCTGACAACCATAGTGAGGGAAATATAAACACTTCAATTGTGACCAATGATACAAACGGAGACTTAACAAATGATACTGATGTAGACATGGATTATGATAAAATAATAATGGGGGGTAACCCTGAGCATTATTGTTATGGTATAGTGGAAAAAACAAATTTTTATGGTTATTACACAAATGATAGCCATACGTAAATAAAAATGAAATGTGTTATGTGATAATTAGACTAATTTTCGATGACGGGGGTTAGATAAATAATGAATGAACATTTAATTATTTGAGTTAATGGTATAATGACTTGGCTGATTTAGGTAATGAAGTGTGGTAAATAATAACTGGATATCACAAAAATTTGTAAATAAATGTATTGTGTCAAGGTTATATGGTTGGAATGTATATTATATCTTATGTAAAACATGTTTGTAATAAGGATGAATGGTACAATAATAATAATAATAATATTTTATTTTACTAAATAATTAACAGGAGGTACTAATGAATTTTATTTTGAATGGTGTATTTAAATCAAAAGTGTTTTAAATAATGTAATTAAAGTTAAATTGTTTTGATTTGAGTTGAAATGAAAATAATTTAATGAATTTAAATATACTGTGATTGGAATTGCAAAATCAGTGGTAACTGATTACAATATTTATTTAAAGTGAAAATTAAAGGAAATGTTTATGTTAAGGTGATGTTAATATTCTGGTAGTGCATCAGCTCATATGCTGTTGACATGGACATTGTATTTTGTGTGACTAATGTTTACAGTCATGTGGGAGTTGACAACAACAAGAATGTTTTATTTTGATGAATAATTGCTATGAGTAAATTTTATGATGAAATACAATAAATACAAGATGTGATGAAATGAAGGTAACTTTTTGTGAATTATATAATGAAGAAACCTGGTGACCTGGTTGTTATGTAGTCAAAATTTATGTGAGAGGATTTTATTAATGTAGATTAATAAATTAAAGTACAATCATTTTGAATATAAGGTAACTAAAGTAATTTAAACCGTTTTGAATAAGAGAAGGAATGAAATTAAGTTTGAGTTGGAATTAAATTGATTTAAAATGTGAATGTCAGTAATGAATTTAAATTTATTTTGATTTGAATCTTGATTTGAATGGTAACATAAATAATAACTGATTAAAATGTAAAGACTAACCTATTTATTTAAATTGAACACTGAATGAAACTTTTGTGTTGATGTGATTAGGAATGTTTATTTTATAATATCATTATGATTTGTTTGCATTCTATGCAATCAATTTGTAATTTTGGTGGTGAACCGTGTTTTGTTAGGTACAAAATATACAACTCGTATGGGATTTTTATGTATTAGATGTAAGTAGGCCGTAAGTTTATGTTGCCATGTAAACATTGTATTTTTTATAGTTATGCTACAGGTTTAGGTATTTGTATGAAACCTGTACTTTGCTAACAATGAACCAGTACGACTAAGAGGAAACGCATCAGTTGGGGATATGGAATGATGGAAGGCCATTTGTTGATATTTTAATTGAATGTTTCAGAGTCAGGTGATACTGTGGTGACTTGCCTGTCTGATTTTATGGTGTTGGGATCTCGAGAGGGAAGTCCAGTAAAGTCAGATAGGTGCAGCCACAGCCACCGGACTAGGGGGGTAAGTACCCATGATTTTAGTAAGGATTTAAGGGGGGTTGTGGTGCCATATCTTCACTGGTCCTCTTAGGTTTTAGGCAATGAGAGTTTTTATGCTTCGGCATAAAACCTCTCATTGGGGGGGGGTATTGTAACGGAACATATCCGGGACGGGGATAAATTTTAATAATTGAAAATAATTCAAAGTAGTCAGTGTTCACCTGTGGGGTACCTCGTGTTAACCAACTATACATGCAACATTATTGCAAAACATACGTCTATGTTGATGTCTGGCCTGCCCGGCTAGACGTATTATGTAACCGCTGGCAAGCCAGTCTCTGTGAAGTACAGAAAGAATAAGTAATTGACACACCCCAGTTTGCATCAGACAGTAGCAGTGAGCAGTCTTTGTTAAACCAGCCAAGAGGCAACAGGGCCGCACGGGCCAGTTCAGGAGCGCGCGGTTCTAAATTATTAATCTGTAAGAACAATATATCGCGGTCAGTCAGTCAACTCGTATTTCTGTGACCGCGCGGTCAAATAATTAACTGGTCAATTAATCAGAAAAAATAATCAGTGCTCGCGAGCTAGTTATGTCAGCCGACAAAACGTAATAAAATAAAAAGTAATCAACAATAGCATAACAACAAAATACTGTTTGTACTGCCATATAAGACGGAGTGGGAAGAACTTATTAACATGGAAGTGCGGAGTGCTCCGGGAAATGGATACTAACTGCATAGCTGGTGAAATTGAGTGGGACGTCGCTGGAATGGTTAAGTACCCTTAACAAACTCTAAGAAATATTCGAACCCTCACAAATAAATAATTCCACTGTAAAAAATAAAGATTAAAAGAGAGCTCTAAATGGGGTAACAAGTAGAATCATAAAAGTACTGGTCCATTAATTATTTTGTTAAAGTTGAGTAAGATTTGTTCGTTGATTAATTTTGTTTTTTTTATATGTTGATAATTCAAAGAATGTTCTAATTTACCAAAAAAGAAAAAGTGGCTTAATAAATAAGAAGTAAGTTGTTTTAGACAGCATAAACTGTGTTAATATTATTTCGCACTGAAACTCAGATAACCCCTGTGCAACTGATTTCGTCTATAGAATCCTGAAATTTAAGCTGAAGGCACGTAAAATTTTATAAACTCGATATTATTATTAATTGTAATAAATCTGTATTGTAACAACCTAATACTCAAATACAAAAAGTCCATCAGGTTTTTATGCTTGAGTATGCATTCTCCTGGATTCTTGACTGAATGTCAAAATGTCATCTTTACAAATTTACAAAATGCCCATGTACATTTTATTCGCCTGCTGCTCAAAATATGTTATTATAATCTGCATGCAGTCCAGTGTGATCATTGAGTGCGAGAGACTGTATGCAAATTATGCTGGCATGGAAAATTATTCTGGAACATCGGCAGGCTTCATATAAGCAACAGCGGCTGGACTAGTTAGTCAGTTACAATGGGCGATTTATTTAGTGCGGATCAAAGTGATTATGGAAAGTGATAAGTGATTACTGTGTTATAATTTGTGCGGAACTCTTAACAGTTGACATTATCATTGTGTGGACAAATTTAACTTGAATTATTGTATGAGAGTACCTTGTTGATTTCACATTGTTATTTGTGACTAATCAAAGCTGGTAATTAATGACTTCAGCCGTGTCTGTATTGTGTTTCCACTATACCATACGGCGATCATTGAGACCGTCATAACTATTTTAAAATACTCTCAGGTAAAGTGTGCAACAGAATTGAAAGACACACAATACAGTGATAGGAGATGCAGATACTGCCAAGACAGGTAGAAGCACTGTATCAATTAATCTTTACAGATTAGCAACATCAGCAAACAGGACATCAAGAACATGTGTTGAAACCAGATGAGAATGTTTCTGTATTATCACCTATTATACCATGTATTATTTTTAAACCTCACAAAAACAAAAAAGTAAATTTATTTCAATTGCCGCATGAATAGATATACCAGTTGGAACCAGAAACGATCAGGCAATGTCTTAATACTGAAATGTCAGGACAGAAATACTGTAAAACATTTTGTCGTGTTTACCTAACAAAGTGGAAATCATGACCTGAACAAGATTCAGCCCCCAGCTATATGACACAAGCACTCAGGACCGCAGCAGATGGTCAGCAATAAAAGCTGTGGGTTAGATTAAGAGTTATGAAACAAATTACAACAAATAAACTTGGTAAATAAGTATACAAAACAGTGAACTTTATATATGTAGTTAACCATGAACTACAGCAGAATACTGTAAATACATTTTTGTAGTTTTATTTTTCAAAACATAATTTTGGAAATAATGTAGTATTAGCAAGATACTGCATTTCATTGTGCATAAATATGATCACAGTAAGATAATTTACACTTCTATAAAGTAATGTACTGAGAACAGAAATAAAATTAATATGTTCACAGTAATACTTAAAACATGAGAGTAACCAGTTTGGTGCTAGTACAGTAGCACTTTGGTAGTAGGATCATAATTAGAAAGGGTTCAAGATCTTAGTCATATGCTGATGAGAGAAGCAACTTGCAATGTGGAATGTACTTGAGGTTGTTCCTGGAGCTGTTGTGCACCTTTATTTTCCTGCTGTTCTCCCAATATATTGCTGCTTCTGCTAGCTATAAGTAGAGAAACACTCGCCTGAAATTCAGTCACATATTGTGAAGCAAAGCAATAAGCCATGTTATTGAGTTGTCAGTTGTGATTTGGTCTATGTTATTTGACACCAGTTTTGTCTAAATTGCTCATGATTATTTGCAGACATTTATAATTGGTAACTTTTATTATTTATTGTGAGAGTGAGTATTGAACAACTCTAGATTTGTAAAATGGTTGTATATGAGTGTCTCTGTTCATTAAAACTGTTATTATTAAAGTTATCTAACAGTTTCTCTTATATTCAATTTCCGGTATTTTTCCACAGTTGTAAGATCACAATCCATGCAATCATTGTAACAATGTTTATCTGATGAGTTTCCTCAGACACTCTGGAGGTTATCTGAAAGACATTACGTACCTACCATTGAAATGAAAATAAATGTTGTGACTCTATGAAGTCAACATAGAGAGAGAGAGAAAATGTTAAAACTGTGTAATACCATGCATGACTATTTTATAAAGAAACAGAAAATACATGACAAATGGTAGCAGCATTTATGTCAGTTTTGAGATTTATACTAACTTTTGGATATGAGCCACAGATATGAGTAAAAAACAGAAAGCATATTATAGGATATAGAGCTGAATAACATGAGCTACATGGAGAGATTGAATGAAAAACATAGAAATATTAGGGATGAATTTATAGAAGGAAGACAGTTATATAGGAACACATATAATGTTTGAAGGAGACAAAGTCACTAAAACAAATATGAGAAGGAGAATTCAGAAAAGAAAGAAAAGTATAGCATGGGACAGTGGTAGCCCCAACATTCACATCTGGTTGGACCACCTTGTAAGGATTTTTTATGGAGGTAGGAACTCATAAAGTTTGAATTATCGTTTGAATCTAGATGACTGGTACTACTAAAAATATCAGAATTTCTGCTGAAATATCACAAAAATTCTTGATCAATTTAAGTCTAAAACTTCTGGACAATTGTAAGCTATGAAATGTGCAGGGCTCATTGAAGACACTTATACTGACTCATAAATCAAAACAGATAGTTTAACAAATGTTTGGTAGCAGTTTTATTCTTTCTTGTGTATCACAGTTAGGTGGTATGTCAAAACATCCTTTTGCAAATTCAACACATTCATTTCAGACAGTTTTGAAACCCCCTTCTGAGTGCAGCAGATGTTCAAAGTTGTTTTTAGTAGTTCTAAGTTCATAGAATGGATAACCTAATGGATGACCTAAATAAGGTTTATTGACGTTTCCCACCTGAAGAAAATCTTATAACAATTCTACACTTCTACAGTAACTGTAAATATGGAGTATGAAGAAAAATTTAATTGACATTTCAGTAGTCCTGAAACTTGTGTTGTTCATTCAGATGTTTCAACTTCTACATGTACCAGAATAACAACAATAAAGAGAGTCTTTACTACACACAGTGGGAAGTATATTATGTGCCAGTCAGGCTTTCTAATTTGGCTTTTCTCATGCATATTTTAAGTTAGAAATCTATAAATATTAGATGCACATTTGATCCCTTCATAAAAACTTAGAGGTACTGAAATTTCTATAGCTGATGTAAGTCTTTTGCAAGTAGCCACAATTATAAGACAAATTCTATGGTTCATGTATTGTGTGCCCAGAGATTGATGGGCTTGCAATTCCTTCCCTTCCGAAGACAGTCTCTGATTCACCACATACCTTCGTCCTCCTTTTATCTCATCCATATACTCCTGTATATACTCCATAATTCTCTTATTACATAATACAGGTTGATTCAAAAAGGACTTTACAACTTTGAAAGCATATAGAAATTTATTCAGATCACTTACAGAGCCATCTTAAAATGAGGTACCATTTTAAAGCAAAATACAGCAAGTTTTTCATCAAATAGTCATTTTGGTTCGATGTGAGCATCATTTGTGATATGGCAGAAATCCCACCTGAAGTCAATTTCATTCCAAACTCGAGCCAGTATGTCAGGTGCCCCTTCTGCAACTGCGGCATAAATGTGATTTCTCAACTCAGGGAGATCAGCAGGTATAGGTGGAAGAAACACTTTGATCTTTAATGAAACCCCAAAAGAAAAAGTCAATAAGGGGCAAATCTGAGGAGCAAGACCCTGCATGACCAATCCAGCAACCTGGGAATCAGTTATCAAGGAAATCCTGGACATGTAAGCTGACATGAGGCGATGCCCTGCCTTGCTTGTAGTGAAGCTGATCGTGGTCATGTTGTCTAACTGTGGAATGAGAAAATTTTCTAGCATATCCAGATACACAATACCATTTGTTTTTCTCCATAAAAAAGAAAAACATTTTAAATTTGCTCAAAAAACACTCACTTTTGGGCTGTCACACTCATGGTGCAATGTTTCATGTGGATTTTCACTACCCCAGATTGTGCAGTTCTGGTTGTTCACCTTGCCTCTGATGTGAAATAGTGACTCATCACTAAAGATTGGATTGTCTAGAAATGTCTCATTGGCTCCTATTCAACTCAACATTTCTGCACATAAGTGTTGATAAGTGACTTGATCTGCTTCATTAAGTTTTTGTAACATGGAAAGTTTGTATGATATTAGGTACAAACATTTGCGTAATAATCTCCAAGTGGTTGATTGTGTGCCAGTCTGATGAGAAGTATATCGTATTAATTTCTTAGGGCTACAGGCAATGCTCTTATTCCACAGTAGCATTAGAAACTTGCGGGCATCCTGTTGATTTTACATGTCATATAGAACAACCAGTCTCAATAAAGGTTTGGCGCCAAAAGTAAATTGTAGGCCTACTTGGAATCTTCACCACAGTTAGTACAAAAATTACATTGGACTGTAGCAGCTGACTTTGTTTCATGAAATCAAAACACACGAGCATATACTGCATCAGTGAAAGTAGCCATTTTGAACAAAAATGGTGCTAGCGTTTCTGGTAACTGCATTTGGAACTATGGCATTACATGAGTGAAACTAGATGTGTTTCTCTTTAAATGGCACCTCAACCGATTCTGTAAGTCATCTAAATAAATTTTTCTGTCTTTCAAAGTTGTAAAGTCCTTTGTGAATCACCTGTATATTCAACACTATAGTATGACTTTTTAATAATAATCTACAGTTTTAACATGGAACATTTATTAAAGCCAACAAATAAACACATAATTTTTGTAACACAAGTGACTATCTGTAATTCCTAGCAATATCACCAGCAACTTATGATGATCGATAGGAACATTAGAATCAGTTTCAAATTCAGAAGAGGTTTCACCTGATTTTTATTACAAATATGCATACAGTCTCCTGTTACCTGTTCACAGTCATGTATTTTGAAAGTTAAAGGATTCAGATACAAGAGAAAATCTGAACAACGTGACCTGTGGCAGTATTTCATTCTAAGCACAATAGCAACTGCATTTTTTGAAAATATAACATAATTTTTTTCATATAATATACACATATGTAACCTTGATTTGAGTGTTTTCTGTTACATTAACTTACATGGCTTTACCAAGTGTGGGGGGTAGCAAATGAGGCAGCAACCCTGGGTACTACAATTGGAGGGCACAAAAATAAGACACCAAATACATAATTTTACTAAATAATGTAATAATGTATTACTGAATCAAAATAATGTAATACTAAAATTACAATATATATGATAACACTATTTCATAGCTTTATCATAAGAAATATCCATAAGTAAAATTAAATTAGTTATAAAATATTGTAAATGGTAAGTAGCCAGAAAATAATAAGGAACTTATGTTTTCTTCAGTTGAACTTCATGTAACAAGATCCATAGATTTAAATAAATTATTATCAGTGATTTTGCCTCTATGAAAGCGAGAAAGGTTATTTTAAAATAGTTGCAGACTTCACTTTGGCACAAATCTACTAGTCATTTTTAGTTCTTATGAAGTTCAATTCCAATCAGTGTTACTAAACCTTTATTTTGATTTGTTTGTTAATATTGCTGTGATGTTCAAAATTTGTATATTTTACTTTTTAGTACCTTAAAGTTTTTTGCAGGATTTATAAAGGTACAAAACTTTCCTTTCAGTCCTGTTACTATGAGTTTGCATTTTTGTGTTACATAAGAACTATTTCTGAAAATTTTTACAGAACTACTCATCAATAATAACCTTAAAAATATACAATTTTACTGTATCAGGAAAATCCTGACATTGATTGTTACAGACAATTGTTGGTCTACTGCAGGGCCGGATTAAGGTATCTTGGCACCCTAGGCTAATTATATTTTAGCGCCCCCCCCCCATGAAAGTTGGGCGACAGCATAGTTCTATGAGCGCCGGCCGCCGATGACTCATAACAGTTTATAAAGCCGGCTGCCGGAGAAAACAGTTTATAAAGCACTTCTATTATTTTGCACATACAGTTTTACCATAATTTCTCACAAAAATGAAATGTTTGTTGTGTCTGTGTTCAAAATGAACTCAAATTTTTATCCTTGTAATTTATTACCAATTTTACATTTAGCTGTAAAATTTTATTATTTTTTAGCTAAAATTTTGCGTCCCCAAAGTGAAATAGTCTCCTAGGCTACAGCCTAGTCAGCCTAATTGTTAATCCACCCCTGTGTGTAGACCCAGCAAATGAATTACCCCCACTTAAGTTGTCTAAAGAGAAGTGAGGGGAGACAACGCAATAACAGTTTGTCTCACTTTGCTCACTAATTCTCTCTTTGTCACACACATGCTTCCATTGTTCTCACCAGCCATGTTGCAGCCGATGTTCACACTATGAAGCACTGCACAAGAGTGTTGTGCGAAGTGACTGAAATTTTTGTTATCCTCAAAACGAGGTGTTTGTCCACTGTGTACCTCGAGGTCAGTGTTCAATTTCTATCATCAGGTTTATAAACATTAATTACATTTCAGCCACTCAGAATCAGTGCGTGTGTACACTAACACCACAAAAACTGATTTTACATCAAAAAGTTTTTTATATATAATTACACAACAAATAAAGTAAAATTAAAAAGTGACACGTATAAATAAAACTTATGAATAATGCCCACAGATTGTAAGAGTTTCCACCCATTTCCACAAAGATTCCAGGTGTGAGAGTTCCCGTCTGTGGAAAGTATAATGACTCTGAAAACCTACAGACTCGTGGCCTTATTAGCAAGTTGTGTTTATGTGATTGCATTTCTTTTTTTAATATTAACAAGAAGACATTTTGTTTACATGTTATGGTACTTCAAAAGCAAACCACTGATTATGAACAGTCAAAATGTTGTGTTAGTATGTACTGTAATTAACATTTTATGATAATTTGAGAAACCAGGATATTCTTGTATTGCAGTGCTAGGACACAAGCAACGGCGTACTCAGGGGACTCAAGCCCCCCCCCACTGCAAAAACGTAATATGCACTTCCTTGATTTACTTAGGCTCTCGTTTAAAAATAGGAAATTGCATATTTCAGCCATTTTGGATGGGGATATAAATACTAACAAAATAAGTAGTTTATAATAACAATTATTACTTCATTTATAATTTATAGTTCATTGAGCGGTGTATTACTCTTGAGTGTAACGTTCAGTAAGCTACCTGTTTTCTCTCTCTCTCATTTGACGGCGTGGTCACACCAGCCACCGGCCACTTTTACTCCAGTGAAGCGTAAGAATTTTTACTACAGTATTAAATAATATTTTTAAATTAAATAAGTACATAAACCTTTTTCATAAAAACATTATTTAATGCTTAAGTTAAATTCATATCTTGAATAATGCTGTAACAGTGAAAAACATTACTTTAAATAATCACGAATAATACATTATTAATAAAGAAAGTGTGAAATCTACTGAAAATAATACGCCTACTAATAAATGTTGACCATTAACTAGCATATGTACTCTATCTTATATTATAAGTTGTAGAAGAGTAGGCTAATATATGGACTGCTAAGGTTGAAGCCCCTCCCAGATTGATTTCTCCATATGCCACTGGACACAAGTCCTAGCAGCAACAGAAAAAAAGAGAAACCACTTATTTATTTTAACCTAGAATGTTAAGATTTGTAAAAATTAAATGGTACTTGAGCAGTTAAATACCCAACCACGATATCATTATCACTTTTTATCGATATCAATATTGTTACGACATTACAGAACATGCTTCATGTTTCTCAGCTATTCCAGCGGAGTCCAACTGTAATATGTGTGTGCGTACATATTGCTGCTACTTTGAGATGAAAGACAATTACGTGACTGGAAATGACTCCTCTAGAGACATTGAAAAACAGATATTATCTGCTAATAGGTGTTACTACGGACTGGTGAAACATTTTAAGTCAAAATTAATAAGTAAAGATACAAAAGCCACCCTATACAAGACCTTGATCAGACCAGTCCTGATGTATGGCTTGGAATGCTGGGTGCTAAAAAAACTAGATGAGCAGAAACTATCCGTTTTTGAGAGGAGGGTACTGAGGAGAATCTGTGGCCCTGTGAAGGAAAACGACATTTGGAGGTGACTGTATAATCGAGAGTTGTACGAAAGGTTTAAAGATCTTCCGATCGTGCAACTCATACAAATTAACAGATTGCGTTGGGCTGGTCATGTGCAGAGAATGGCGGAGGATAGAATCCCAAAAAGAGTTATGAATTATTTGCCGATGGGAAGGAGAAGGAAAGGAAGACCGCGTACAAGATGGCTGGACCAGGTTGGTAAGGAGGCAGTGAGGCTGGGTGCAGCAAACTGGTGGACATTGGCCAGGAGTAGAGACCAGTGGGGAAGATTTCTTTTGGAGGCCAGGGCCCGGACTGGGCTGTAGCGCCGAGGATGTATGTATGTATGTAAAAACAATTACGTGACACTTGTCATGCGTCTGCAACAAGACTTTTCCAGACCATACCGGTCTGCGCATGCTGTGTTCAAAGCCGCAATCAATTACGTTCTAGTGTTTCCTAGTAGACGCCTATTAGGGAATATTCTGGAACCTCAGCAGGGTATAAATACAAGTACTCAGCGATGCTCAGTTTCAGTTAGAGTTGCGATCTATTCCAGTGCGGTTCGAAGTATTGTGGCATGTGTTACGTGTTTTATAATTATGCGAGACTTGTTGACATTATTATTGCGTGTGAACAGTTTTTATTTGATTTGTTGTAAGAGACTATCTTGTGGATTACAAACTGTTAAATTGTGATAATTAAAGCTGGTGATTAGTGACTTAATTGGTGTCTTGTATTTTGTTTTCCACTGTAGCATACTATGATCAGTTAGACTGTCATAACAATATATTTCATGTTGTCATTAAAATAAGGAAAACAGACAGGGTGTTCAGTTGTAACACCCTCCATGGCAGTTGAAAGCAAGCAGTCTTTTCTTAAACAATGACCTAACCAATTCCTTTTCCTATTTTCTATTATTTTCAGGATTCTTCTCTCTTCCCCTATTCTTCATAAAACTTCATCATTCCTTACTTTATCAGCCTTCCTTATTTATCATTCCTTACTTACATGAAAGTAGGGTTTGGCAAATACATGTATACCTGTTTATTAGCCTTCAACCTGTCTGCAAGAGCTTCATTAATTTTATCAATAACTTGACACTCTGGTCAGTCTGCAACTGTCTATTACACGTAATAATATATTAAACATGATTTATTTGTTAATTATTATTTTGTAAAGTTAGTTTTATGAATATTCAAATACAGATTTAAGAAAAACACACAGACATAGAATTAGAAGACAAGTAAGTGACTATAATTAGTGTACCTAAGAGGGAAGAAAAATAAAAACATAAATCATTTTATTTCTTTGTGGTCATTACAGACTAGTATATTATTAGTCTACTTCTATCACTTGTTTCTACAGGAATGGATCTGTCTTGACAACTGAACAAGGAAGTGTATGGATTTTAAATTTTAATGGAAATATGGCTAGACATAAGCAGACATACCCTGAGTTGTACAAAAGTCTTTGATACAGTTTAACAAATATCTGATTATATTGGATAAACCTGATCATGAAAAAAGGAACAAAAACATGACTGGTACAAAGACAATGAAGAACAGCTTTGCATCCTATTAAGATGAAAACCAACCAATATCCAAGAGAATTACAAGTCTTAAAAGATCACAGTGGAGGTGATAGTTGCTTATGGATCACAAGTGTGGAATGTACATAAAAGAAATAGGGAAAGGTAAGTTCAGTTAAAATTGGGTGCTGGAGGAGAAGTTGTAACTCAAAAAGTGGCTAGTCATGGTTGGAAATGATAAAATAAGAAGGTGAACTAGAATGGATGTAAATATTACAGGAACAGTCGAAGAAAAGCATTAAAATTTTATTGGCACCTATATAAAGTGCCTGAAATGAGGAGTTCTAAGCAACTGTTGAATAAACACAACAACAAGAAGTAATGGTAGACCATAAATTTCCTGGATCAATGTCACATAAACTGTTATGGACATCAGGGGCCTCCAAATCACATGCTGTGAAGACAGAAAATGTTGGCGGGTATTGAGATGTGGCAGACACTGAAGCCTGTATCACACTATGCTACTTAACTAGTCGCTACTAAATACCTGCTACTGCATTTTATGAGTATTTCTATGTTGCAATGTTTTTATGTGGCTGCCATTTAGTAGTGGTAAGTACATTAAAGTTCATAGTTGTGTAGATTGGTGTGATGTTAAAAAGGATTGTACAAAATCTCATCTATGGGTGCGTGACACCAGTTGATGATTGGTGTTAGAGCTTTGTAAGGAGTTGCTGAGTAACATCAGGAACAAAAATAAATGGATGTGGGTTCAGGAATCGATAGGTAGAATGGATGAACTGGGTACTTCAACAAGACTAATCAGAGAGCTAGCAATTGAGGACCCCAATAGTACCACATTACATCATGTGGTTAGCCTTACCAAAGTTTCAGGAGTTGCTAGATTTAGTGTCACCAAACTAAATTTGGTTTGTATACGTCTTCTGTTGTGGTGCTATGCTTTTAGTGTGTTTAATTTTATTCAGTTCATTATGATAAGCACCAAGGAGTGTTTTAATTTTGTTTTTTAAAGCATCTTTCTTTGCTGGTAATCAGGGAAGTTCCAGCTCATCTAGAAACCAAGTGAAAGCAGTTTTATCACATCGTGTTTTAAATACTCTATGGACGTAGTGTCCCACAGACAATCATATTTTCTATGTATGATAAGGAATATAATTATTTCATCACCCGACCACTGTAATAAATCACTCATTGTAAATGTAGAAATAGAACACTCAAAAGGCACATTATGACAATAAAACCAAAGCAAACGCAGAGAAACATGTGGTGACAATGGAGATGCTACTGCACTGTCACACTGGGTGACTGGTGCGCTACTCGGTAGCAGCTAGTGAGTCATATGATCTCAGCGTCTGCTACTGGCTACTTAGTAGCACCTTAAGTTGAACACGTCCAACTTCTCTAGCTTCTGATTCTTCACTCGCTTGTGAGTGCTAGTAGCTGCTACTATGTCACACTACGCTACTTAGTAGTGGTTCGTGAAGTAGCATAGTGTGACACAAGCTTGACAGACATAAAATAAACTGCACCTATTTGTGTTTATAAACTGTCCAGCTGAAAAGGTCATTTTATGGTACAAGAGAGGTTAAAATTTGATTTGTAACATAAACCAGTAATGATACTCATTTATAAAAAGCTGATTGCTAAAGAATAACAGACATAATACGGAGGGAGTTTGACTAACATGTTAGGAACTCCCATTTCATATGTTTTATATATTATGTTAAGCTGATACTATAACAGTAGTCTGGAATAAATATATTTGAATTTAATTGTAGGAAATATACAAGATTTGAGTAGAAAATAAACCAGAAGTGACATTTTTCTCAAGTTAAGTTTATGGTCGATTCCCATTTTTAATAACGATTGATGGTAGTGATTCAGGTGTTCTATGTACTGTGTGCATCTCCGGGTTTATTATTGCATTTGGTGGCCAGCAATATGTGGAAGATTTGGAGACTCAAAAACATTTGACAACCATACAGAGTGCAAATACAAGTTGAATTGTGGACTCTTTTAAAAATAAAGTTGCAAAGACTGATGTCCTCGGTATCGCAGAAAAATAAACCACATTTTCATTTTCAACCACAATGTAAGACATGAACAGAATTTCAGATCTACTGACCACTTGTATTATCACCAAGTTGTATTACCCAAAGTTTAGCAGTCCTAGGACTATCTCTGAGGGCAGAGCAGTTAATGTCCTTGCTTCTAAATGTTTGATGAGTTCAGATAGAAGCCAATTTTGAAACTTTACTGTAGATTGATTTAACAGTAACTAGGTCAAGTTGGTGCCAATTATGTGTAGAATTTTAAAAGACATAAGCTGTTAAGGTCAGAATTTTAGAGTTTGACAATGTCTGTAGGGAAACTGCAAAAATTTTGTCAGGTTATATGTTAAAATGTTGAAGAACTACAGTTTAGAACATAAATTAGTTTGTTACTGTTTGGACAACATAAATGCAAATTTTAGAGGGGAACAAAAAAAAAAAAAAAACAGTTCACAAAAGCTCAAAAGACGTTTGGGAAGAGAATATTAGGCATAGGATATGCACATATACAGTAAAAAATTGAGTTCAGCAAGCACTTAATGACTGTCATTAACTGATGAAATGAAATGACTGATTCTTTCATATTTATACTGTGATGATCTATAAGACTTCTGTGATTTATTGAGATGGAATAAAAAGAATCACATCTCACAGAAACATAGTTTCTCAGTCAACTAGTCATACTAATCAACAAGTCAACTCAGTCATAATTCTTACTGGAATCATTGTGACCAAAACATTTCTTTGAAAATCCTGTGAATGAGGTGTGGCTGTTTTGCACGTGGTTCCCTGGAAATGTTCAGCACCACCATCTTTGCAATTCAGCAAAATAATATTTCAGCAACTTAGGTGGCAATAAAGTACTATGAGCTCAAAGAAAAGCTGATTTTGGAAGAAGAAAATATATTTAGTCCTAACACTGCTAAACAGAACCTCTTAGTTTGTATTGCTAATGGAGATGTTACACAAGAAAAACATGCCATCTGTTTCTACAAGCATGCATGTCTTGTCTACGGAGATTAGAATGAATGGAGAAGTTCCCATTAATCCTATTGAATTTGGAAGAAAAGGTGAATAGTCTTCTGTAGAAAGTACAGCTGTGTTTATTACATTAGTAATTTCGAATGCCAGCAAAAACTAATAAAGATGAACTTTTTGATGAGGTGGCTTTAGTAAACCTTCCTTCGAAGAAGCTGAAAGATATTCAGGAAGGAAAAATTGAGAAAGGAGATGAGCAAGACATTGTAGAAAACTGAAGAAAGATGAACTTTGGTTGAAATCTTTTACTGGTTTTAAACCAACTATAACACTAAGAACTTCAAAAAAAAAGGACTAAATTCATTTTCTGCTTTCCAGGTACTTCTGCTACAACTCAAATAGTCTTCTGTACTGGAACATGTGGGAATCTGTGAAACTACGGGTGAGAGTAGACTAGGCGAAAGCTTAACTGTTTCTTAAAATTAATTCTGAACTTGAATGTAGTGATTTACATACAAAAAAAATACAATAAAGGAAGATAAGACTCTTCTGATGAAAGTGCCCTATTTGCAAAAATATGACTGGTGCAAGAAAACTACTGAGCTTGATTGTTATGTAAACTTTCTTTAATTTTAAAATACGTCTCTATAAATCTTTTAGTTATTTGCTTTTATTATAATAAACAATGTTTGATTATAATGATTTATATTGTTAATACTATTATAGCAAGAGTAATAAAAATAATAATACATTTTTCCGCAATTTTAAGTACCTAAGGGTGAAAATTTGTCTGCAAAAATATCACTCCCCTACTAGAATCTAACCCAGTATGCTGATGTCCTTACTTTGTTTCCCAGTAAAATTGTTATTAATAGTTTCACAGGTTTTTGATTATTCATTCACAACTGGTGTTTTTTAATAATGGCTTTTAGAAGAGAGCACATATAATAACCAGAATGAAAGTGTAAACTTATTGATCATGAATGAAAATTGTTACCCACAGATTACTATAAAACTTAGGTATTAAATTTTGCTGGCCAATATCCTTATTTGTAAGGAATTAAAAATTCCACTACTGAATAAAATTAATTAGAACTCTGTGATTTTCAAAATCCGCCAAAAATCAATGAAAACTCAATTATAACTAAACTTATTTAATTACATATTTGGTTATATTGTGTGACTAAATAAATCTTATTTGCATTATAAGCCATTTCGCTCGACTTTGATTTCATAAGTTTGCTAAAGATTTTGCGTCTGGGAGATGTGGGAGTATACCTTCTGTTTGTGTACACCTTGTTGTTATATGCAGTGATATGTAATAATTTTATACTAAATACAACTATTTCACTAACAACTTGGAACACAAAGTTTTTTATTAGTAAAAACATAAAGTTTTAACTTACAACCTTACCACCTTTTAAATTATACTTAAAGGTGGGTATATTTGTTATTTACAGTATGTACAGTCAAAGAAATTTAATGGAGTAAAATTATAATTTAAGGAATAAATAAATATCACTTGTGAGAGAAGAAAATTTGAACCCATCATGCTAGCTTGTAAATATGACAATCTGTGGTACTTTGGAATCATCACTGAAGTAAATAAAGAAGAAGGTGATACGACTGTTCAATTTTTGCATCCTGGAGGACCATCGCCATCATTTCATTGGCCCAAACGAGAGAACATTTGCCCGGTGCCAATTCCTCATATGCTTGCAATTGTTGAGCCTTCTCACACATCAACTGGAAGAACCTACCGATTCTCAGAGGGGTGTATGACTTCAATTCAGAAAAAAATGTTACTCCATTAAATTTCTTTGACTGTACATACTGTAAATAACAAATATTGGGATGCAGTTTTGGTAAATTTCCAGACTTTGTTATTAAATGTACATAATGTTAAAAATATTTGATCTTTTGTGTCAGCATTAAAAAAAAATTCTTGAACAAGCCTATTTAGGTTGAAATAGAATATTTCCTATGGATGGAAGTATTTATTAGTTATTTATTCTTCAACCTAGGCCTATACCTCAAAATTCAAAAGTCTCAAGACAATGCAATTAGGGATTTTTTGAGTTTTGATTGATTACTTGAGAAGTTGTTGATAGTGTTCTAACTTATATTTGTTTTAATATAGGGCCGGTTTGTTTTATAATCACTTTAAATTTTAGTTGTATTAAAAACAAAATACTTAAGAGCCTTTTAAATTTCTATGGCTTAGTAAAATCGCTGAATAAAAATTTTTAAAAAACTTACCTTTAACAGAAAAAACAACAACAAAGGAATAAAAACCCCATCAATTTTATTTTTTCATATGATAGCCCATGTATTGAGCATTATTTTGAAAAGAAAGTTTTTTTAATGCTAAACCATGTTTTTTACCAAAAAAACTACAAAGATGCAAATAAAACATTTTTTTCAGCCTTAGTAGTTTTACTTAAAGGTGTTATGTATTTTTTCTAGAATTCTTATACTTTAGAGTATATAACTACAAAATTTCACAAAGATTGGATGATAAATAAAAAAAGTTACAAATTATTTTCAAAAGGTTAGCAAGTCTCGTTTCGCAACATCTGATTGTTAAAAACACCAAAATTTCAAAACTTCGAAAGCCTATACAATGAAAATGGAGAGAGATAGAGGGTTAAAATTTGGTGTGGTTACTTATCTCTGTAGGGAGAACAAATACGCCAAGTTTCATCAAAATCTGAGATGGTGGGTGAGAAAATGATTTTTTTTGGTTGAACTGATATGGAATGACCCCCTACATAAGTGGTCTCGGTATCTCCTTTCAGCCAAGAACACTTTAGTGTATTAAATGAAGTACCTTGCCCACACTAAGATAAGGCATCCTCATTGGTTAAACCAAGGTCTGACAATGGGAAGACATTATTTATTAACGAAGATATGTGCATTTAATCGAAAAGTGTCCTTAATCAGATGTTATTCTTGTGCTAACTTGTGGGTGATGCAGATTTAGTCTTCATTGACTGCCAACTTGTTTTCATTTGTTTCAGGTGTTAACAAGAACAATTTATCCACCATAAGACCAAATTTGAGGACAAGGTATAAAGTTTAAAAATAAAAATATTTTTTTTGCTGTTTAATATATATGTATAGAATTGAAACACATGTTATATACACGTATCTTATACACACATTCATTTCTTATATTTATCATCATATTGATTTGTAATAAATTGCTGTATAGAATATGATTTATACATGTATTCTTTTGTGTAGGATTCACATTGACAATATGCATTTTCCATAACCTCCTAACTTTCAAGCAATTCTCTTCCTCCCTCGTCCAATTTAGAGTTGTAGTCTGTTCGTTAGTTGCAAAATAGCTTTAAAACGTTTCCTTGATCTGCCAGTCCTCTATATTTGTGTTGGCCAGTTATGTCAACATACTCATACTATTCTACCATCACTCTTGTATTGTCCACTCTGGTAGTCCTGTCCTCTGCAAGTCTTCCTGGTATTCTCCTGAACTCCATACTTGTGACATCTCAATTCACTGTTTTGATTTGCATTGTCTCACTCCCAGTTTCTTCAGAATACATCAGTATTAGATGTATTATATGTCTTATGTTATATCTTATATGTATTATTAGTACTATGTGTCTAAAAGTCAATATTAGACATATAATTGATGTACAAATTCAAACCTTTGTGTTTTGTCTCAAATGTTTGTTAGCCAGAAAGTAAGAGCATACAATTGACTATTCTATGAGTGATGATAACTTGCATTTGATTTTTTTATCTGACCACTCGCTCCTGTGCCAAGTGGGGGGAGTCCAAAATTCACCATTTATTGGGCACTTTTAATGTTGTAACTGTTATAGCTGTACAATTGCTTCATTCAGATTTTATGTACATGACCTACCCGTTCATGGGGAGTGGGGTTAACCCTTCTTACTAAGCCACTGCCCTCGAGATAGTTATAAACAAGTCAGTCAAGGACACAGTAGGCATGCTGTTTTTAACTGTATATTAACAAACTATTAATGTAGTAATAAGTTTACACTACAGTAGACAGTAGATAATTCATTACATTTGACTTAATTAAATTATCTTACTTTAATATCATTAAAATTCATATCACCTCATCATAACTAGTAATTTTTAATGCAACAATATGTGATTGAAATCCGTTTGAAACATGGCTTTTCGTAGATAAGATCATGTATCCTTTCATATATCATACAGGTATATACTAGGGCAATTTGAAAAGTTCACGATGTGATATTGAAAGACTTAACGGTATTTTTTCGTTTTGGAATCACATTTCATATTTCAGCCTAGTCTCCATGTTGTTCAATACACTTGGTTTAGTAATGCTCGAGTGCTTTTATCTCATTCAGAAGTTTGATTGTTCTAGATCCTCAGATAACCGTTTACTGTTGCTTTCAGTCATCTCCAGAAAATCCCTCCCACCCCAGGGAATTTCTGAGTTTTGGGAGTAATTAAAATTAAAGGACTTTGAAGATTGTATTATGTTCGCAGCCAATTCTCACTTTTCCAGCTTCCGAAGGGAAGTACATCGTAGACACAGATGCAAGCAATTCTGGTCTAGGAGCAGTTTTGTCTCAAGTGCAGAATGGTGAAGAACGAGTAATAGCGTATTACAGCAAGACACTTTCTAAACCTGAGAGATTTTATTGTGTTATAAGGAGAGAGTTGTTGGCAATTGTCATAGCTTTCGAGCACTTCCATAATTACTTCTATGGGAGAGAGTTTTCACTACGTACCGACCATGCCGCTCTTGAGATTTAAAAACCCGAAAGGACAGTTGGCAAGGTGGCTCGAACGTCTGCAAGAGTACAACTTCAAGTTACAACATCGACAAGGGCACCTGCATGGAAATGCAGATGGCTTATCACGAAGACCGTGCCCGGAAGACTGCCGGCATTGCCACAAAAAGGAAGATCCACACTCAAGCGAACATATTCAAGCCATGACTGTAGATTTCCTGTCAGATGGCTGGACAACACAAGACTGTCGACAAGAACAGATGACTGATGAAGACATCGGATTGATCTTGACAGAAAAAGAGGAAGGCTGCTGCCCGGATTGGCAAGATATCTGCCATGGTTCCGAAGTGCTGAAGGGCTACTGGGCACAATGGGAATCTCTCACCTTACAAAACGAATTGCTGAAAAGGACTTGGGAAAGTGCAGATGGACGAGACGTGGTCATGCAGTTGATAGTTCCCCGAAATAAAGTGCAGTCTGTTTTGAAGGAGATGCATGATGGAACATCTGGAGGCCATCTTGGTGTTAACAAAACTCTTGACAAAATACGGAAGTGATTCTATTGGCTTCATCTCCGCTACGACGTAGAGGAATGGGTTCGGACGTGTGAAATATGTGCTGCAAGCAAGGGCCCACAAACCAGAAGGAGGGGAAAAGGAGTTAGTTCACATGTTCTGTTGCCATTATCGAGCCCTTATGGAAATCCATATGGATCAAGGGGGAAATTTCGAATCAGGAGTGTTTAAAGAATTATGCCGTCTACTCGGAGTTCGAAAGACCAGGACAATGCTTCTGCATCCTCAGTCGGACGGGATGGTTGAGAGATTCAATAGGACACTTGAGCAGCATCTTTCGAAGGTTGTTGACGAGAACCAAACAGACTGGGACCAACGTATACCACTATTTCTCATGGCGTATAGATTATCAGTAGGAAGAACAGAGTTAGAAATACACAAATAAGAGAGGATCTGGAAGTGATATCGATTCTGGATTTTATTGAACAGAGACAACTATGCTGGTGGGGACACATGCGGAGAATGGATAGTGATAGAATGGTAAAACAGGTTTGGGAGGCAAAATCAGGGGGGAGAAAGAAGAGAGGAAGACCGCGACTGACTTGGGATGGAATGATGGGAAACATTTTGAGAGAAAGAGGCTTGGGCTGGAGGGAAGCGAAGACATTGTCAATGGATAGAGTAAGATGGAAAAAATTTGTATATAGAGTGTAGTTGATGTACTTATCATAATATATTGATGTAACCTGACACCAATATGGTATAAGGGTATTTTGATAATAAATTTGATAATAAATAAATAGATTATCAGTACACGGCACAACCGGCATGACTCCAGCAAAATTGGTGTTTGGGCGGGAGATTCGTCTTCCTGGGGTCTTGATGTTCAGATCACCTGAGACTCAGTCCCAAGAGCCACAGAACTATTCCTCGCAATTAGAAAAAAAACAACTGTGAGATATGAATCGCTTGATAAGAGGACGGCTGAAGATTGCCAGTGATAAAATGAAAACTCGGTATGACATTCGCAGCAATAGTGTGGGTTTCCAAGAAGGAGATCAGGTCTGGTTGTTCAATTCAAAGCGCCGTCATGGTCGTTCACCTAAGTTGCAAACTAAGGACCTTATACTGTGTAAAAAAGAATCAACAATGTTGTTTATTGGATTCAACAGGAAGGACAGAGAAAGTTCAAGGTCGTCCACCTAGATCGCCTAGCTAAGTATTACTTCAGAGATGGTTTGCCAGTTTGGGACGGAACCGAAAAAATGGAAAAAAATAAAAATTGCGTTTTCATTTTTATATTTTTCTTTACACTTTTCTGAATAAAATGGTATAAAAATCATGAAAATCGGATAACTATAAGTATTTTTAATATTTTTTTGTTTGACTCAATACAGCGTTGATTTTTGTTTCCATAGTAACGCAAAATGTAAATACATAGTGTCTTTTATACATTCACGCTTATTTATAACTCTATAATGTTTCTTTCCACTGTTGGTACACTTGTTAAACAGCTGAAAAACGTGTACTACTGCAGAAATATTGTTTACTGTTATTGTTTTGATGTGTGAAGTTTTATATTACATTTTGAATTGTGTTTTCAGTGAGTAGATTGATACTTTCTTGAAAGTGGTTTCAAAATGCCAAGAAGTCAAAGGATTTTTAAAAAGAAAAAACATATATTTTGTCGAAAATCTGTAGATATTGTGTACAGTTCTAACCTTTTAGAAGGTAATTCAGAAGACAGTGCTGACTCATCACCTGAAAATAGTAGGACTAATAATTTCAAGGATGAAGACATCAGAAGTGCTTCTATAGTAAAACTTGGTGACATTTCAGAAAACTATCAAAGTGTTATAGGAGATGAACCTAATGACCTAACCTATGATATTGTTGATTTCAATAACCTCATGAATGTGATCTCCTCCATATCAGTTTGTAAGTACTGTAACAAAACCATTAATTTCAAAATAACCAAACGGTTGGGGCTTGCGTTTTCCTGTGAATTTAGTTGTGCAGGTTGTGATAGCAAAAAACTAGGATCATATGATAATTCTTCTAAAATGTGTGCTAATTCAGGAAACAATGAAAAGCTGTCACCATTGTATGACATAAATATTAGATTAGTTTACGGCATGCGTGCGATTGACAAGGGGCATTCAGCTACGACTACTCTTTGTGGTATTCTTAATCTGCCTTCTCCTCCTTCCAAATTCTCCAAATACATAGAAGTTTTGGGTTCTTCAGTTGAAGATATATGTTTTGAAACCATGAAAGAAGCAGTTGAAGATGCAGTTACAGTGAACGAGGGTAGCCGAGACTTGAGTGTTGCCATTGATGGGACGTGGCAGAAGCGGGGCCACACAACCCTGAACGGTGTCATTACAGCAACTAGCGTTGATACAGGTAAAGTTATAGATGTGGCTATTCTATCCAAGCATTGCCATTGTAAAAACAAGTTCGATGGGCAACATGAAGATAAATGTTCAGCAAACTTTCAAGGCGTAAGTGGGGGCATGGAGGTAGCTGGTGCCAAACAAATCTTTGAGCGATCTCTGTCTGTCAGTGGAGTCCGATACCTCCAATACCTTGGTGATGGAGACTCGAAAGGTTATCAAAGTATTATTGAAGCACATCCATATGGTGAAGACTGTAAAGTGTCCAAACTTGAATGCATTGGGCATGTACAGAAGAGAATGGGAACCCGTCTAAGAACACTAAAATTTAAACATGGTAAAACAAAATTACGTGACGGGAAAACATTAGGTGGCCGAAACAGTCTAACTGATGCAGCTATTTTAGCTATCCAAAAGTACTATGGCCTAGCAATACGAAGGATCACTGACAGTTTAGATAAAATGAAGACAGCAGTCTGGGCTGAATTCTTTCATTTGCTTTCAAGTAATACCAGCAAGCACCACGGACTTTGCCCGAAAGGAGAAGAAAGCTGGTGCAAGTATCAAAGAGCTGTGGCTTTAAAAATACCATATGATCATACAGAGCATTTTCATCTTCCTTCAGCTGTTATGGAAAATATAAAACCTATTTTTAAAGATCTTAGTGAACCAGACGTGCTCAAAAAGTGCCTGCATGGCAAAACACAGAACCCAAATGAATCAGTGAACAGTGTAATCTGGGCTCGTTTACCAAAAACAGTTTTTGTTACTATCAAAACACTTCATTTGGGAACTTATGATGCTATTAGCACATTCAACAAAGAAAATTTAGTAAGGTGTGCAGTATTTAAGAAACTGGGATTGGTTGTGGGAAATAATTTTTATGAAGCCATGAAAAAATCTGATTTTCTCCATGTTGCAAAAGCGCGACGTATGGCTTCCCAGCTGACAAAGAAGGCAAGACAAGCAAGAGAAAGTGCAAAGAGGAAGAGAGAAGATGAGTGGGAAGCAATGGAAGACCCAGATGACCCCAGTTATGGAGCAGGATGTCATTAATTTTGTAATAGTGACTAATAAAACAATATTTTTACTTTGATTGCATTTTCCCGAAAATCTTCTTTTTAATAACATGTTCCTTTTTCTCAGAAACTATTTGATGGATTTGCATGAAATTTTCAGGAAATATCTAACACATACGGATATACATTTTGAGCATGAGACTTTGTTCGAATTGTTATTTTAGCTGTATGTACAAAATAATATATACATAATAAATTGCCTGAAAAACAACACTATATAAAAAAATTAAAAACGCACAAACAAAATAAGCAAACTGAAATTCCCTCACTTAAAGTGTTTAGAAAGGGGTTATTGACAACTAGTAAAAATTTGGTATTGATTGAGTAAATGGTTCCTGAGGAAAAGGTACATGAATATTGTTAATTTAACATGGTGGCAGTGGGGGCAGTGTTACATCACAGAACAATCTACATGTTTATCGAATGTTCCAGAGGGATCTGGAATGAAACGCATGTGGCGTATGTGCTTCTCGACGCATTTGCTAGATGGTGCGAGAATTTGCGCAGCCGCTCTTACTGTGTCAATGCCGCAATCAATTATGTCATAGTTTAGAGGTAACACGTAGTATGTGGAATCGTCTAGATTTTTGGCGGGCTATAAATACAATTACTCAGGGTTGCTCAGTTCAGATTATTGTCGGGCGATTACATGTGATTATCGGGCGATATTACTGTGTGCGTTCAAGTGGTTACTAGTGAAGTGTTTAATAATAATCGGACGGGATAATTGTAATACAATTGTGTTTAATATTAGTGGACATCTTATTGTATGTGAACAATTTTTATCTGATTTGTTGTAAGACACTGTGTTGTTAATTACGAACTGTTTAACTGTGAAAATTAAAGCTGGTAATTAGTGACTTAATTGGTGTCTTGTATTTTGTTTCCACTGTACCTACGACGATCAAGTAGACAGTCATAACAATATAATTTGAGGAATTTCTTCTTAATTTTGAATCCAGTATTTGACAGTTGCAAATTTGTTTCTCCATTTGGCCTGTGCTCTGACACTGATTCCTCTCAGTTATCTTTACCAGTTTTAATA
Organism: Magicicada septendecula; assembly: GCA_034769895.1. Lineage (NCBI taxonomy): Eukaryota > Metazoa > Arthropoda > Insecta > Hemiptera > Cicadidae > Magicicada > Magicicada septendecula. The sequence goes on from CM068376.1 coordinate 262,588,969, forward strand.
TTTACCTATTTTTGTTCCTGATTCACTTCTTCCCCCTAATAATTTTTTATAATATTCAATAGTGTTCTCAATTTACATTGTTTTCTGTGAGTAGAAACCATACCATCAGTAACTCTTAACTCATATACTCTTTCCATGAAATGTTATTACGGTCTTGAACATCTTTATGGTTTCCTTTACAGCCTCTTATATAGCATTCTTGTATAATGGTAATGAATTTGTTTAAAAGTAAATTTTAATTCTTTGTTATTTGTAGGATGTTTTAACGGTGAGTGTTAAGAAAGAAGCAGATGCAGAAGAGGCTCAGACTGAACAGGTAATGTGTATAAACATTATTTAGCCCATAGATTGTTCAGTGTCATGTACCACTTGAGATCTGGATCACATTCGTTTGTAAATATGTAATTAAAACTCAACAGAATACACAAACCGTATCATAGTGTTGTATACATATAAACTACATGAGATTAAGTAAGTAAAATCGCACACATGTGTGAGCACACACACACACACACACACACACACACACACACACACACACACACACACACACACACACACACACACACACACACACACACACACACACACACACACACACACACACACACACCATGTATGTACAGATTATGGATATTTATTGCAAAAATTGATAGGTGATTCTATATATTTCATATTTAGTATTGATCACCTCTTTCTTTAAATCACTGAGAAGACAAAATAAATTTTATAATTGTTCAATTTACAGGATGTATTGCCAGTTATAAATTCTGTCCTAAAAGGAGAACTGCGTGTAAAAGAAGAAATCATCAAAGAAGAGAATGAACAGTTTGTTGATCAGGTATAGTACATAGTTATACATTTGTTTATAAAAACAAACATGTATTGTTATAATGAACAGCATTGTTGTTATTTGTAAACTTATCAGTTAAAACTGTTGGAGACCGTTTGGTGTCCCATGGAAGTCATTTTTATGTGGACTTTCAGTCCATACGATTTAGTCAGAACATGTACCATTACCACATGGCGGGAAATTTGAATTTGATGACGTCAGGGTGGTGAGTACCATGTGACCGTGGTGGGGGTAGAACATGACTCGAGTGGGGATATCACGTGGCCATGGTGGGAGTACCATGTGACAGGGGTACCACAGAACTGCCTCACGAAGTGTAGTGATTGGTCAGGCATGTTTAATATATGTGATGTCATCATGTAGCAGAATCAGTTGTGACTGGTGTGTTTGAATGGCGGTAAGCGGTGTGGCCAACATGTGATAAGGGGGAAGAAAATTCCCTCTAGAAGGGAAATAGGTTAAAGAAGGATGTGTGAGGGAAAATTTAGTGTTGCCACTACCACCAGTGTGTCTATGTCATGGTGGGAATGGATTTTTTCCCTTAACAAGTGTATCCAGCGTGTCCATGGCCATCTTGTACTCTGCTTGTCTTGATTTAATAGGACGATGTCGTGTGAGGCATAAAATTGTGTAACTTAATGTATACATGTGTATGAATCACTTCCTCCTCCACTGCACCGTAACAAGTGCGCAACAAGTCAGGTAAGTTCCAAACGATTTATTGAAAAATCAACGTATTTTCAGAAACAAGGTGCATCGAGATACAAAGGAGTCCGTGTACTATGTAAAGGGACATACGCTATGGGTGTGAATTATGGGCAACAACAAAAAGACAAGACAGTAAAATACAGACCTCGGAAATGTCATTCTCAAGAGGAGTTAAAAGCTGTTATAAACTTGACTGTATAAGAAATGAGGCCATAAGAGAAGAGTTACAAGTTTTTAATTTGAATGAAAAATTAAAAGATTACAAACAACAGTGGAAAGAACACTTAGAAAGAATGACAGATTCCATTCCAGACTGGCCAAACAAGTCTGGAAATTCAAACCTATAGGACACAGGTGTGTGTGTAGACCCAGGAAGAGATGGGTGGAGGATTTTTAAGATAGAACAGGCAGCACCTTGCTTATGCTGTGATGTGAAGATGATGATGGTGTATCAAGAATTTCAGTAAATCAGTGCTCTTTCTGTGCTAACAGTTAATCTCATATTTTAACACGTGCCTGTTACGGATTGTTTCCAAGTTAAGGCAAGTTAAGGCTATGCAGAACCTTGTTGTGACTGGCTTTGAAAGTTTTTTTTTTTAATCGAGTTTACAGCATGTCTGCATACCTTCATGCTTGGTTAAGGTCCAAATGTATCTGATACATTTATAAATACCTTATAAATGTATAAGGTACCATATAAATATACAGTCACGCTTGCTATGACAGCCAAATGTACACATATCGTTGTTAATGAACATCCTTTGTTCTAATATTATGTCCTTCACTCTTATTGATTGCATAATTTACAGTAAAAAAATTGACTCCATAATTCTGCAATTGCCCTATAGAAGTCCCATTACAGCAAGTAGATTTACAGTTGTTAACTCCATACTTCTTCATAGTCCTGTTCAGACTCAGACATCTGACCAAAATTTCTCTACCATACCTAGAGAAATTTATTGAATATTTATAATTTCTTTACCTCAAGATGTATTTTCCTGTATTTGGAACATGTTTCGGGAATCCTATTGTTCCCATCCTCAGCCTTCCTAATTTTGTATCTTGTGGAGTATTTGTGTTTTGGTTGGTTGTTGTTATGGTTTTCTGTTGGTTTTTGGTATTTTATACTGGTATTATTGTGTGTGATTGTGGTGTATATATTAGCTTTTTGAGTATTTTCAATGTTGAGAGTGCTTTGAAAATTGCATCATGTTTTGTATTGATTTGCGTATGTTCAGATACTAATTTGTTTAGTTTTGTGTTTTTATATTTGTAAATAGGCTACAACATGTTTCAAATAAGGGAAAAACATCTTGAAGTAAAAAAATTATAAATATTAAATAAATTATATATGCATCAAGAAAGAGACTGTAGCAAAAAGTGTGTGTGACCAATTTAAACAGTTGTAGTAAATGTTTATTGTTTGTTAAAACAGCCAGAAAGGCAGTATTTCATTGGGAAAAATAATAATTTATTTTTAATTTTTGGGTAGATATTTTATTTATATTTATTTTGTTACAGTATTTGCAAGACATCATTACAATTTGTAACGGTCCAAATTTGTGGGTATTCCCGGGTTTCGCCAGTAATGCTAATAAATTTGATCGAAATATATTAAATGAATAAAATACTGCCAGGACTTACCTGTACTCATTCTCAACTACTTACCTGTTATTAAAATTTTATCAGAAGCCAGAGTCGCCACGATATTTTTATAGATTAAAATATCGAAACCTTAACACTCCACCTTAAATAAAGCGGGACAATTTTGCAATCTGACCACCCCCAATAATAATTCAGAAGATCCCCGGAACGTTTAGACGAACTTGCAGCACAGAAATGAGAAAGTGGTAATGACGAAATAACTTAGTCTAACACATTTTTATATTATGAAATGTATACTTTACTTACTGAAATACGGACATCCTTAATCCAAAACACAAAAGAACAAAACATGTATTGAGATGGTTAAATAACTCTTACATTGAAAATATAATTCTTACACTTACAAGGTAGCCCAGCTTCGCTCACACACTCTACCACACCACTTACAAACCCCTTTAAAATATTATATCCAAATAGCAAAATAGTTAATCTTTACGCATTCCGGTTTCATTTTAAGGTATTTGATGTACGCGGTGCCGACCGAACACGTGCTTTCGTTCCGATTCCACTATCCGTTATTAACGGTTCTCAAATCATCACTGCACTGCACCAATTTATAACATCGTTAATTCCTCGGGTCCCGGTCGGTATTAAGGCGTTACTACACTGAATTATTCATATTTAAAAAAGTTCTACCCAACCGGACCCGAGTGGCACTAACTGCGTCTGATGGCTGTAGTAGGTTCTCGTGGACTGCCCCAAGCGTCTTTCGGAGCGGACGGATATTCATGCCTGCCGCCAACGAATTTCGTCGTCGCTCATAGCATGAGTTGGTGCAGTTTGTTGGCTATGAGCATGATACATAGCAGTTTTTCTGTGTTGTGCGCCGACGATATCTAGATGTTTATGGCTCGATGTCACAAAATAGGCGGACCTTAAGGTATGCATCCGCCAGCAAGTAAGACTAAGTTAAATAAAAATCGTTTCCTGACCATCTTGGTTTTTGGACGGTAGCGTCACCCCGCGCGTATGCCTATAGCATGCATACGAGCGCAAGGTCACACACAAACAGAGTTCTTGGAAATGAGGCTTGCTGCATACCTCTGTACTGATTGCACAATGCATACGGCGTATTTCTCCTTTGTTATAAACTGTTCCATTCACCACGTGTTCTGGTCACCGTTGAGAAATAAAATTTACAAATCTTTTATAAAACCCAAAAATGCAATAAATAAAAATACCCACAAATTTGGACCGTTACAATACCCCCTCAATGAGAGGCCTTCTGTCAAAACAGAAGAAATCTCATTGACAAAACCCCTAAGAGGACCGGTGAGGAACTGGTGCCAACAACCCCTTTTTGTTCTTACAGTGCATGGGTACCCGACCCCCCTGGCTCGACGACTATGGACGCATCTGAACGAGATCACTGGACTTCTCTGTAAGAGATCCCAACACCGAAAAATCGAACAGACACGCACCACAGCGCACCTCACTTTCTATCATGCTACCCTAAAAATCCTCAACCACTGGCTTAGATCATGCCAGATCCTCAACCGATATGTTTCCCCTTATATGCAAGCTGGGCTGCCTTTAGCAGAAACTGGGCTCACACACACACTTATACTACATATTATGAACATTGAAACATTTCTGCAAAATTTCTCTAAGTTAAAATCAACAATTGCCTCTTTTTAAAATCAAACTACAAATCCGTTACCTAAATTCAATAATTCTCTCCATTAATTTTTTCTGTTATTTAAAATAAATCAATTGAACATTTCTTAAAAATAAGAACATCCTTAGCCTAACATGTAATTACCTATATTCTAACAATACAATGCAAATAAAACACTAATAATACACAAACAATAACATAATTAAAATTCAAATATCCATTAGCTGGCAGGCGCAAAATCAAGAAATTTTTTTTTTTTCAAAAAAAAATTCCCAAAGAAAAACATTTTAAATTCAAAAAATTTTAAATTCAAAAAATTTTAAATTCTTGAAATATTTTCTTTCCATATTGACATCATTTAAAGTTTGTTCAAATTGATAAAAAACAAAAGTTGAATTAACTTTCTTGCTAAACATGCCTAGTATATGACCTTACCCATCAGCTGACCAAAACTGGGTCAAGTCCAGAACCTTGACCTACATACGTTATGTACCAGTTACATCTGTGAATACATTAAACTTCTGTAAAATTTTATCTTGAAACACAAAAACATAATAAAACAAAACATTTAAAAATAACAAAATATCATTCTAAATAATAATCAAATTGACATTTAAATTATTCAAATAAACACTTTATAATTTTACATTTCCCAATTCTATCAAAATTGTCACTGGTTTCACTTAAAAATTTTATATTCTTGTTATAAATCTCTTTCTTTATTTGACAATCTTATTCTCCATTACTGTGGGTGATTTAAATACTTATAACAATTTAATTTACCACTTGGTAGGCCTACATTTATAATCTCTGCCCCTCTGACTCTAATACTCATCAACTTTAACTAACATGACACCCATCTCTATCAAAACATCTATCCAACAATCTCTAAACCCAACTTATCATTAAACTCAAATCGCCACCTTCTCTCAATATATAAAAAAAATACTCTCTAACCCTTTGTACCTAGGATAAGTGTTTCCCCCCCCAAAAGCTCATTTCCTTAATCTGGTCCCTGGATTCTACCTAAGGCGACCCCTTCCCCCAAATCTGTTCCTTCCCGTCCCAACCCTTTTGTTGCGGACTCCCACATTACACTACCCCTATTACAAAATTGCCATCCCCAAAATCTCAATCTAACTACCTCACTTCAACTACAACAAAATAACATCATCAATTATGAACAACAATAAATCACTCCAAACTCTACATATATTCCTCATAACTACTGTGTCAACATCAATACTTCACAACAACATTACATTAACTCAAAACAATATTTTTCTCTCTACTACCACTTTAACTTTAACTTGGACTGATCTCCATGTCCCAATAAAATATTCATCACCCAACATCTTTTATTATTTCTAACAATTCATTTAAAATCTTACTACATTAAATTACTTTTCTCATTATTATAAAATAATACCATTGACACATTAACACATTATCTTTAATATTAATTACCTGGAACATTTATAAACAATTTTACAGTGACCCTTTACTACCGATCAGCTGATATTCTTAACAAATTGAAAGCACATTTCTTTATTATACTTGATTCGTACTATAAAATTTCTATACTTACAGTCCATTTAAACTGACATACACAAAATATATACCATACACCCTAATACTTTCACGTCACCTCTGAAACAGTTAACAACATGTTAGTTTAACTCAAACAATTTAACCTTTAATCACCAAATTTCCAAATCTCGTAAAAATTTAAATTCATTAGAAAGTTTAATTATACAACATTTAAATAATCACTCAAAATATTTGAAACATATCAAATTGTTTTAATTAGATTAATTACTGAAAATACAAATTACATAGCTATCAAAACAATTACAATTAGCCACTTACTGTTTTCAAATTTAATGTAGTTATTTATTTAAATTGCAAATATTAATTTTATTATTATCACACTGTATGGAAATACATACATTGTTTACATAACATCCTACAATACACACAAATAAATTCACTATAATTATTTACAAACTTTTGTTATTAACTGTTCCATTTTTTCACACTTCATTGTCCAAATCTGCGAGGTCAAAAACCATAAAACAAAAATATTTATAACTGTCCTTTATTGTTTTATAGCCTACCCTCCATCGTCAAAGATTAATCTTGGTTTTATAAAGCACTGTTCCATTTTATTACCCCACATACTATTGTCTTGTGTGTCATAAACAAACAATTTCAATTTATCCGTTATACCATAATAATCATTCACCAAGTCTACGTTAAGTATTTTTTTTAAGTCTCCATCAGTAAATATATTCATTATCGGGTTATTTACTTTTGTATTATCAATCAAATCATTATTATTTAAATATACTTGTAACCTTACTTTCCATTTATCATAATCTCTATTTAAATTATACAATTCTGTTTATCTCTCCACATACAATTCTCTACTTAAATCTCTCTCATCATAATACCATATCACACTCTCAAAATTACTCCAGACAGAGGGTACAAAATTATACAACGAATATAAACAACTCAAATCTTCTACTACCACGGGACTCTTGCCCTTCAAAAACAACACTTGTGAACACTCTGGTTCAGAAAAAATAAGGGGAAAATTTACCCTCTGCCCCCATCCTACCACTATACTATCTTTCCACTCTCTCTCTAACTCATACACACACATTAACATTTCATTATCACATTCTACAAACTCATCAGTACTCTCTTTATTTATTTTCACCGTATCACTTCCTGATACTACATTTTCAAATACACTACTATTCTCAATATTACATTCATTATTTTCGACATCATCATTATCATTTATTAACTCTTTATCTAGTATCACATTTTGACACATGTCATTATCATTTTCATTCGTATTATTCTTATTTGGATTCATTACAACTACTCCCATTCTCTCCACACTCTGTTCTAATGTATTCAAACTCGTTCTCATTGTTTCATTATTATTTTCAAAACATTTATTCATTTCTTGGATCTCATTTTTTAATTCATCAAAACTATTCTTTTGAGCATCGAATTTCTCATTAAAATCCCTATTTTGTCTGTCAAATTGTTCATTCATTTTATTGTATTTGACATTGGAATCAATTTGCTGTTCTTTAAATTTTGCATTTACGTTGCTATTTATATTTTCAGACATGGTTTTTATTAGATTAAACAGATCGTCCATCGAAAACTCTTTAGTTCGTGTTGTTTTGTCAGTGAAGCTGACTTCTTCATTATTATCTGCCATTTCGTATCTTGTACTTACACAACTGTACATCATAACACAAACATAACCTACTCACACGTGCGTAATTATAGACGATAAATCCTTTTTTATAAATTCGTCACTACCACATCCTATTTTCTGTGCATTAAAATAGGTCTATCTCGTATAAATAAAATTAAACGAAAATCCTGGCAGGGTCGCCAATGTAATGCTAATAAATTTGATCGAAATATATTAAATGAATAAAATACTGCCAGGACTTACCTGTACTCATTCTCAACTACTTACCTGTTATTAAAATTTTATCAGAAGCCAGAGTCGCCACGATATTTTTATAGATTAAAATATCGAAACCTTAACACTCCACCTTAAATAAAGCGGGACAATTTTGCAATCTGACCACCCCCAATAATAATTCAGAAGATCCCCGGAACGTTTAGACGAACTTGCAGCACAGAAATGAGAAGGTGGTAATGACGAAATAACTTAGTCTAACACATTTTTATATTATGAAATGTATACTTTACTTACTGAAATACGGACATCCTTAATCCAAAACACAAAAGAACAAAACATATATTGAGATGGTTAAATAACTCTTACATTGAAAATATAATTCTTACACTTACAAGGTAGCCCAGCTTCGCTCACACACTCTACCACACCACTTACAAACCCCTTTAAAATATTATATCAAAATAGCAAAATAGTTAATCTTTACGCATTCCGGTTTCATTTTAAGGTATTTGATGTACGCGGTGCCGACCGAACACGTGCTTTCGTTCCGATTCCACTATCCGTTATTAACGGTTCTCAAATCATCACTGCACTGCACCAATTTATAACATCGTTAATTCCTCGGGTCCCGGTCGGTATTAAGGCGTTACTACGCTGAATTATTCATATTTAAAAAAGTTCTACCCGACCGGACCCGAGTGGCACTAACTGCGTCTGATGGCTGTAGTAGGTTCTCGTGGACTGCCCCAAGCGTCTTTCGGAGCGGACGGATATTCATGCCTGCCGCCAACGAATTTCGTCGTCGCTCATAGCCTGAGTTGGTGCAGTTTGTTGGCTATGAGCATGGTACATAGCAGTTTTTCTGTGTTGTGCGCCGACGATATCTAGATGCTTATGGCTCGACGTCACAAAATAGGCGGACCTTAAGGTTTGCATCCGCCAGCAAGTGAGACTAAGTTGAATAAAAATCGTTTCCTGACCATCTTGGTTTTTGGACGGTAGCGTCACCCCGCGCGTATGCCTATAGCATGCATACGAGCGCAAGGTCACACACAAACAGAGTTCTTGGAAATGAGGCTTGCTGCATACCTCTGTACTGATTACACAATGCATACGGCGTATTTCTCCTTTGTTATAAACTGTTCCATTCACCACGTGTTCTGGTCACCGTTGAGAAATAAAATTTACAAATCTTTTATAAAACCCAAAAATGCAATAAATAAAAATACCCATAAATTTGGACCGTTACAAATTATAAAGGATGAAATTGTTTTAGAAGAAGTGGAAAAAGAAAAGAATACACAAGAGGTAAAGTTTTTTTGGTAATATACAATCAATCTTCCATCTACAAGTAGGTGAGACAAGTGAGATTCATGGTAGATCAGTCTTCCGTTGAAGGCTGTCACTTTATTGACAAAATATTTTTGAAGTTGGACATTTATAGTTGAAAATTAGATTCAGACTTAGCCTTTCCGGTGCTCTGGGTGGGTATATACACAAAATTTTTATGTCCGTATGGTGCTCCGGTTATGGTAAGCCGCACATCATTTTAAATTGGTAAAGTGCTCAGAACGGTTTAGTATGCCTATGGTGGTGACACATGGAACAATCATTGTGCATATAAGGTCAACAAATTGTCTTTAGTTGTGAGTCAGCTTTGAAAACAAAGACAGTTCATTTAGTGTGTCTGGTGTCATGTACAAGTTGAGATAATTCACAGATGAGTTTTTGTAAACACTGCTATTAAGTGATACGTATATTTGTTGTGGCAAGTTTCTTTTAGATACATCTGCTAGTTGACAGTTGAGTGTTGCTCAGATTGTGTAGTCTTTGCCGTTAGCAAATGTAATTGTTGTTGTGGCGAGTTTATTTTTCATCTACATTTGCTAATTGGCAGTTGAGTGTTTTAAGATTGTATAATCTTTGCAGTATAATTGTTATTGCGGCCCGTTTTGTAAACGGTAGAGTGCTCCGCGCGTATATACACACACTGCTGCTGAAAGTATGGCGCACAGGCAAAGCATAACCGCTCACACGTGTTGGCAGCGAAAAGGTCATGGAGACACCTGAGATGTCTTTCACTGATGCTGTCACCCAACAAGTTGAGTGCTAGTTGATTGGGGTTGGTGATTCAATTTCAGTGGTTAGTTTATACAATAACATTGAATTTCCTATACCAATGAAACACATAAATGTTGTCTTCTACACCTTTGATCTCTATAAGAAAATGAATTGATTGCTGCCATTTTATATCTATAAGGGTGGTAAGATTCTTTCAGTATAATTATATCAGAATACGATTATAAATACATCAAATATATCAAATTGTAGTTTTTTTTTTAATTTCTGTTTGTAAATCTAATTAATTTATTTTCGTACCTCCTACCTCTTCTTTAAACTGTAAGTTTTTATCCTTATTATTTACCTCATTTATAAATGCATGCACTTCTTCTGTACTTCCTTCCCAAATTAACTATACATCATTGACATATCTAGTCCATAATTTTATATTTTCCTTGTACCTAGTGGAATTCAGTAGTTGCTTTTCAAAATCGTTCATGTATGTTTCTGCAAGAATAGGGGATAATGAAGATCCCATAGGTAATGAAGATCCTTTTTCTGTATATAAAGTTGTTATTAAACTTAAAATAGTTTTGATTTAGACATTCTTTAACTACTTTAACAAATTGTTTTTTATATTTGTATTCTCCCTTATTATTATCATTTATTAGCTTAATAACTTCGTTTACTGTAATATTAGTGAACATGTCTCTAACATCCAGCGATATCAATTTTGTATTTTAATTTATTTTAATATTTTCTAGTTTTTCTATCAGTTTTACATTATTTTCTGTTATATTTTGTCCCAAATTAATATTTCTCTTTCAAAATTCTGCTGACTTCCTTTGATAATTTATAAACAGGTGCATTAATAAAAGAAACAATTAATTGGTCTAATTGGTTTTCCTTCTTTATGTATTTTAACCTGATATTTAAGTTGGTGCTCTTGGATTACTTTCCATTAATTATTTTTTTCATTTTTCATCTATAAATGTCATTTGTTTCATCATTTGTTTTATCCTTGACTGGTACCTACTTGTACAACAAATAAAATGGCGGCAATCAATTAATTTTGTTATGAACTGAAAAGTGCTTAAAAGGGATAGAAGCAGAATATAGGGAGATAAAAATGATAAAGGGAATTGTAAGGAACAATAAGACCAACATAGTGGATAAAGTTATGGAAAGTATTAACATGCAAAATGCTAAAAATGAACCAAAACAAAAGAATTATGCAGGGTCACTGACTTTGTAGGATCACATACCAGAAAAATTATACAATGTTTTAAAAAATATGAGTAGATATAGCAATTAAGAAACGTGAAACAGTATATGATAAGACAAGGAATAAACATATAGAAAAACATTCTAATCTGACAGAGAAGCGGAGTTTATAAATTAAAATGTAAAGAATGCAACAAAGTGTACCTAGGTGAGGCAGGACGGAAATTCGAATGCAGGTTATCTAACCACAAACGTGGAGAAGATAATGGAACAACAAATTTGTTATATGCAAGATATTTCATAGAAGAGAACCATAAGTTTGTTAAGCCTTTAGAAGGCTATGCAATTTTGAAATTAGTGAGTAACACAGTTAAAAGAAGGCTTAGAGAGGAGTTAGAAATATTGAAAGAAAGAGATAAAGGGTTAGATAATTTTATAAATACTAAAACTAAATTTGAAAATGAAGAAATATTTTATAATATAATTAAGAAGTAAAAGGTAGTGATAGGCGGATAGGCGGTCATAGGAATGAATGAAAAGGGTGTTTACCTAAGTTGTTGTTTGCGTAGAATATAGAAAGAAAGAGGGAAGGTTTTGACAAAATATCGTATTCAAAAACTGTGCCGAAAAGAACTTGTGGTTAAAAGAGTGAATGAGAAAAGTTTTAAATGTTAGGCATTAAAAAGAATCCACACACACACACACACACACACACACACACACACACACACACACACACACACACACACACACACACACACACACACACACACACACACACACACACACACACACACACACACACACACACACACACACACACACACACACACACACACACACACACACACACACACACACACACACACACACACACACACACACACACACAGAGAGAATGTACTAGAAAGAAATGTTAAAGTACCGACATGGGTGACTGAACTCACTAGTTAATAATAGCCAGAAAGGACATTTAATTTATAGTTTATTTACGAAAATGTGTATGTGTGGTAGAGCAAGTGGGGGTATAAAGAAGTTGTCTAATCCTATTATAGTTATTTCTGATGTGACAATGAGCTGTGAAGCTTGAACGCGCTAACCGGAATAATTTTTCTATAGTGGTGTGCAACAGTGTTAATTCTGTTTGAAAAAATATGATAATCGGGATTTTCTGCTAATCGAAAATGATGTAATATAAAACTTAATTCAGTAATTAATGTACTTTGTTCAAAGTAGCGAGCAAGTTCTGCAGGTCAGGAAGCACATTAGTGTTGTTGCATGTCCCATAGTTGTCTCTCACATGTCTAAACAGGTTTTATGATTGTTTTGTATATAAACAGTGGCTCACATAGAGTTGACTGTTTGGCAGCCATTATGGTTTTTAGTCATGTTTTTAGTTTGCTAATTTTGTTGAGTGTGGCAAACTTACTACAAAACTATACACATAGGAGAAGTGCCATTACATGTAAGGATTTTACAGCAAATCATTTCAAACAGGTTTACCTGGCTTCATTTCAGATAATATACTAAGCTCCCACTGTTTTTGTGAAGTGTATAACTTGTGTATTGTCTAGGCGTTTCATTCCTCCAATTAGTTCTACCGAATACTGCCAATTTCCCTGCTGCTTAACAATGGACCGACAATCTCTTTGTAGATGCCCAGGTTCCCCATATTTAAAAAACTTCAGTCTTCCATACTTTCTACCTTCATACTGTGGTGCCGAACTTTTAATACTCTGTCTCTTATTCTTCCTCTTAATCATTTGTGTCATCAAAATCTGTTAGTGTGCGCACTGTATGATTTGCCCAACCAGACACTGACTTGGCGGCTTCAAACTGTAGAGCATAGACAGGGGCATCCACTCTATTCTGGTGTATTGCCATTTGTAACACTTGTTGTTGTTCACTATCTCGGACACCATCAGTAAATATCTGTATCACTGATGTCATTCAAAAAATCTCTGGTGCTCTATGATAGGCCAGTCTAACTAGGAAGTCAATACTTGATTCAAACTGTTTATGACTCTCCCGGAATACTGTCACCTTGCTCTTAACTGAGTGCAGTACATGTCACGCAGGTGTTTATCACCATACTGTAATTATAGAGCTGTAATCAGTTCTGCAGAAGAGTTCTGGCTGTAAGTTGACACTTTCTGTAGTAGCTCTAAGGCAGGTCCTTGAAAGCAAGAATAAGTGAAACCAATAATGTGTGCTTGCAACTTCAAATTGCCAAAGATATGTTGTCCAGTAGTACTTCCATCAAATGTTGGACCCTTGACATGAATAGGCATGACTGCAGTCAAAAGTGACTCTGTTATCCGATTTTCTGTATTTTTTTGGACTTTACCTTTTTTGGTACAGTCTGTTCAGGAATTTGATTTGAAACACAAGGTTGTTTTTTTTATTAACTGTTCAACTTCTGTTTTAATCTGTTATTTTATATTTGCAGTTCACTTCTCTACTACAGATAATCTTACTTCTTGCCCACTGAGATCACTGTGTAATTCACCCACACTCCACATAGTAGAACCCAACTCTGCAGCAGTATGCTCAGTGGGGGATTAGCAACTCTTGGGCCCCTGGGCCCTATTTTCTCAGCAGCCCCCTTCCCCACCCCTCCGGGTGCTCCCCATAAATTATAAACTACAACCATTACAAAACAGGCCTCATTCAAGGAAATGGAGATATCTGTGATAAGATTTAAATCTTCTATGGGGTAATATCCACCCTAATCCAAAATAATTATTATTTGTTAATATTTGCTTTGAGGCATTTTTACAACTTAAAAACTTTTTACAGCAATTTTTAGGACAGAAAAGATAACCGCTATTTTTTAAGAATATTTATTTCCCAATAAAACAAAACACAACTCAATTTCATTGATATATAAACGATCACATAGAAAATCAAAAACACATTGCAAAAGTTAATATAAATATAAACAAACAAAAATATTAAATTAGTAACCTTCTGAAGTTTTATATACTGACTGAACACAATCTATTTAATAAACAAACTACAAATCAACTTTGCGAACTTTCATTGCAGAAAAATCTTTTTAATGTCACTGAAATCAATTTCGTTGAGCAGTTCAGCATTTGCCACAAAACTTGTTAAACTTGACAATCTTAAGTCAGCAGATGAATTATGCAGGTAGTTTTTAACTTTTTGTAGAATGCTAAAGGACCGTTCACCAGATGCATTTGTGGTCATCATGTTTATAAGCTACACTTGCAGTGTGCAAATTCTGAGTCATTTTCAATAAAGACATGAAGATGTTCAGACAAACCAACACACACACACTGACACACAGAAAACAAACCAGGCTAAACAATACAAATATCTGAACATGAATAAATGGCTTTCAAATGACTCCACTAAACAATAAAAACAGTTAACACAAAGTGTATCATCTACAGAGCTTTTACAACGTATTCAGACCTTTCCAACTTAAAATAATCTCAAAACTGACAGGTGCATTATTGTTTACTGTTCCGCCGCCGGTCTACTGGCTGTAAGTTAGAAGGGGAAGGGGAGAGTATGACTCGTCACCGCCATGACCAACGCAATGACGCGCCAGTGTCGACTGTCGACTGACTGATATGACGGGCTGTCTACCCAGGGACATATCCTGATCTAGTAACCTCTAGGACTATCAACCTGATAGTAGTCACTGCCTTGCACTGTTAATTAATTATTGGTGGTAGTAAACTGCGTGTTTGACTTACAGTTTTTCTCATTAGAAAGAAAATTGGCCCTGCGGCCCCTGGGCCCGGGCTCATCGGGCCCAAATTGGTAATCCGCCACTGAGTATGCTCCTGCAAATTCCTTTGTTCCTATATCAGTGCTTTTATGTGTTCTCTTTCTTGCTTATGTTCTTCTTTTTGTCATTATATCTCAAGCAGGGATGCTTTTTATGATTCTTCTGCTTCTCATTGTTTCTCATCCTGTCATTTCTCTACTTTTTGTGCTTCATGGTGTCATCATTTCTCTGCCTCTTCTGCCTTCTGTCATTATTGTACCATTTGCAATAGCAAATGCAGTAGTATATTTGTAAACAATTCTTGGTACTGTTGCCCCGGTAATTGATTATGATAAAAAGTTTTGATCACACACACACACACACACACACACACACACACACACACACACACACACACACACACACACACACACACACACACACACACACACACACACACACACACACACACACACACACACACACACACACACACACACACACACACACACACACACACACACACACACACACACACACACACACACACACACACACACACACACACACACACACACACACACA
The DNA here is from genome assembly GCA_034769895.1 of Magicicada septendecula. Lineage (NCBI taxonomy): Eukaryota > Metazoa > Arthropoda > Insecta > Hemiptera > Cicadidae > Magicicada > Magicicada septendecula. Next base: position 262,604,885 of record CM068376.1, read on the forward strand.
CACACACACACACACACACACACACACACACATTAACAAAGATAGCGTATTCATTAACTTCAGATGTTGGTAATGCAATAGACAATATAGTTTTAAAAATGTATATTTTATACAGAATAGTTTTAGAGGCCATAGAAGCGATGATAAAAAACAACTAGATGAGCACAACAAACAACTACAAGAGCGTGACTGAAAACAAGGGGAATTCATAAGAAGACAAATGGAGGGTTTTGGAAAAAAACATTAACAACTGAAAATAAAATTCTTGTAGACATATTTCAAACACAAATGAACTTGGGTCAAATTAAACTGGACGAAAATTACATAACACATGAACAAAAGTTAAAGAAACATGAAAATAAACTCACAGAAATTGACAAGACTCTATACCAAAAGATGACTTCCAGACATGTTTCCAAAAGTGGCAGGACCGCTGGAAGAAGTGTGTGCAATCTAAAGGGGAGTACTTTGAAGGGGGTAAATGTTTAAAACCTGCAGATAAATAAATGTATTTTTCCTGAGCAAAGGTCTAGTCCTTTTTGAACACACCTTGTATGATAGTGCTATTCTGCGAAAGTGCAAGATATTCGATTAGGTATATAGTCGCTTTAAGCTGGCGTTAGCATAATACACCATTTTAGTAATCACTATAAGTTTGCTGCAAAAGTATGTAACTGTGCCCATGTGGCATATCTAGACGCCTGAAAGTGGCCCTGTGGCTGGACAGAGTATATCAATTCACTATTCAGGATCACCCAGGAACAGCCCATCGTCTGAAGGATCTGCCGTCTACATAAACAGGAAGTGAACTTATATTATTTATGCACAATTTAAAATAAAAATAAATAATTTATAAGAACGGCTCTTATCACATCAGTAAAGACTTTGTGGTAATTAAGACAAAAGAATGTTAAATATTACCTTATTTAATTGTATAGAAAGTGAATCTTTTAGTTTGTTTTACAAAGGTCAACACAGAGAGATTAATTTTTTTTTATAAACTCTATTAAAAACTCAGTAGATTGTCAAAAATAATAGCATCATTAATAAATCCACTTCATTCCAGTAACACTTAGTCCTATCTCGGACTAGTTATTCTATGCAACCTGTACATCACAATATGTATACATATATACATTATTTTATAAGTTCAGCCATCTTAATTTTAGTGTAAATAAATTTAAATTTGTGGTTGTATGTGTATTGATGTTTGGTAAACCTCAACTCTATTTGTTATTTATTTAATATTATCTACTTAACTGTTTTTGTTATTATAATTATCTTATGACAACAATTTCTCTCCTCTTTAAATTTACAGAGTGCCAGTTATGAAATATATAGCACTAACCAAATTATAATACAATAAAATTGTAATATCTTTGAATATATATAATTATAATAATAATAATAGAACAACGTACTAATTCTTGTGCCACAGATTGCCAGCACTAATATTTATATGCAATATTCAAAATAATATCATTAATGAATACAATTCTGTTTTTATATCCAACCTAACTGTATGTGTAAACCACAAGCTGGGTCATATGAATTTGCTTGTTCATTGTGTTAAGTATAATTGTTGCACAGTAAACTTTTTAATAGAGGAGTGAGACATTGATGGCATAAAATAACTAATTACAATACTGAAAAAAATAAATTATCCATTTATTAACTATTATATTAAAAAAAATAAATATCAAAAATTTGAAATGTGAATTCAGAATATTACCTTTTTAAGAAGATACACTGACATACTATTATACTATTACACTGATATACTATATATAACACACAACAATAATAATCTATAACATCAAATCAAAAGACATTAAAAAAACAATTGTAAAATTCTTGTAAATTTCTTGGGTGTCTGACAGGAATATAAACTTTGAATCATTATTACAATTTTAAATCTTAGCAAATAATCTGCAAATATAGTATTATATTTTTTGTTAAATCAAATTGTAAGTTTATTAATATTTTAATAAAATAATATTTACTTTAAGTAAAATCAATTATTTACAAACAGCACCCATTCTAAATTGATTAGAAAAATTATTTTTAATAAAACTTAAAATTCCATATTACTTATTTTACTTCAACTATTTACATTTTCGTATTGATTTCACTTCACTAGCTCATACTTCATTTCTTTCTGAGTTGTTTCTTTGTTTTGAACAAAATAATTGTTTATTTTTCACTTCTGTGTGTGTGTGTGTGTGTGTGTGTGTGTGTGTGTGTGTGTGTGTGTGTAGCTTCTAAATATATAAGACGATGGTAACGATGTTGTCGATTCCAATTTCCTTTCGCTAATAAAACCCCAAGAGTGGCCCCATGGGTAAGTTATTTGTGTCTTCCGGTGGCAGTGAAAAGGAAGTGCATTTCTTCCTATGGCATTGTCTGAATTGCAAAATGTGTTTTGTAGACTTCAAATTTGATTAAATAAGCATGTTTAATTATTGTTATTAATTAATTCATGTCTGGACACTAGTTCTCTAACCAAGCAAAATACATGCCTACACAGAGATCATCCCTATTTGCAGCACAATACCGGTTTCTGCTGGTAGACCACACACACACACACACACACACACACACACACACACACACACACACACACACACACACACTGCATAAAATCGACAGGTTATCACTTTTGACAGGTTAGAGCCTGTAATTTTTGCCTGTACATACACAAACATTACTTAAAATTATTTCTAACAACTTCTCTCTATGAATTATTTACAAAAATACTGCCATGGTTAAATATGCAAATATATGTGTTGTCGCATATATTCCCCAGGTATTATTGGATTTGAATAATATTCCTCTATTACTTACATCTTCACATACATAATTATTCACATAACAATAGGTTTTAAAACTGCTTTTTATAAAAAAAGATTTAATCGAACATATTAAACACTGCCATGGTGGGATACAAAATTCTACCATCTTTCTTTGAGCTATTGTTCTCCGTTGACGATATACTGTGTCACATTGTATGTGTTACATTTACCTGCTTTGTAGGAAGAGGCTATGTAACAATTATTTCTATACCTTTCTTTTGAAGGTGCTATTTCTACCTGTTTCTCTAATAACATGCTGTTTATTCTGAGTCGCGTACTGTGTTCACCCATGGTCTCTGTCTGACTGTCTGTCTCTCTCTTCTTATGGGAAATAATTTCTCTTTGTCTTCTCTCACTTTGTCGTTTATATCGTTTTGCTGCCCTTCACCCTTGTTTGCGTTTCTTTCTTCATACTGATTTGCTTCTCTTCTCTCTGCCCAAAGTTTTCTCTTACACTCTCCTCTCGTCTTTCTTGCAGTTCATTTTGGATACCATCACATATCTCCTCTAGAGAAAACTGCTTTTATTTTTGTAATCAGTATGAAAATGTGTGAGCAAAATCAGTAATTATATTCTTCAATGGTTTTAATTCCTTGTATGTATATTTATTTATTATACATATTACAACAAATTTATTTTTAAATCTGTGGAGCCCCACGATCTTGGAGCACCAAAATATGCAACACTTTTTTGATAATTCAAATAAAAATCTATTTTGTGTTTGAATAGCCCCACTTTGGAAGCGACAAAATGTAACAATGCAATTTTTATTTGAGGGTCCCCACGTACTTTGGGACGCCAAAATGTAACACATTACATTTTCTGTGCAATTTAATTTGTACATATTTAACTCATACACTCTCTATACCATTACTAACAACGTGTATGAATAATTGGGGTGTAGGTGTAATTATAAAAAGAGTAAATCTTTTTATGAATTGTAATATGCTTCATTTATTATTTGAAACATACAAACAAAAATATTATAATATTATGAAAATCATAATTAATACGCCATGTGATCTTCATTATCGATGGTTTCAAAGTGTCTTTACTATTCGTGTCAACATTACAAACATATCTTAAATTCTAAATATTATATTATTTATTGTATATAGACTTCTCGTCAATATGTTAATGTTTCTTGCTTGCTCAGTCTAAATGTGTGCTTATTTAAAAGTTATTACTGCATTCTTATTCTATCTTTCTTAATACCTTTGTATGGCTTTAAAAAAATCATTTTAGCACATTTAATTTATTACTATAAATGACTCTATGTTATGTGCTTTTATCAAGAAAAGTTAAATAATTCAATTACTAATTTCAATGACTCTACGTTATGTTCATTACGAAAAATAATTAAATAACTTTTTTTTTGATTACATATTAATTACATTGAATTTTATTTATATCTACATACTTATTATTATGTTTACAAAAATTGTTTTGACTTTTAGAGTCTCTCAATGTCTTTCTCTTTGAACATTATGTATTGGTTTTTCGTCACCTTAATTTCTGTAGAGTTGTCCCATGTCCTCCAGTGATTCCTTCAGTGTTCTCCTCCTGGATGTCCTCTTGTCCTCACTGCTCGTCCTCTCGTCTCTCGTCCTCCATGGTACATTGACTGCTGTAGACTATGATGACATGTTACTCTGGATCTGTAGCCGTTATTATAGAAACGTCTCCAGTCCTCTGCATCTCCTTCCTCTGCTAGTCATGCTCTCGTACTCTGTCAGGCGTTGATGTTCTTAGATGTCGACTGCTTGTTGATGTCCGACGATTTCTTCGTTACGGTATTTTTTATTGTTTTTATTACTTCAAATAAAAAAAACATTACCGTGATACTTTATAAGTTCAGTTACAACATCGTACTGATGTTAGATTTTAAATCTAACTTCGTCCAAAATAGTTTAAAAAATTCGCGTTACGGACTGGCATAGCGTACCGCCGCGACTATGGTTTGTTAAGAGAGAGCGATTAGGTCTCCTGGGCTTCTATTTATATCCACACAGAAAACTGCACCTGTCGATTCAGGAATCAGCCTGTCGACATTTGAAACATGGTGTGACAGCCCCCACTTTCGTCTCATTTCACATAATTACACTTTTTTTTGCCAATCGCACTGTTTAACACGGATTTCATGTTGCTCAAATAGTGTCTCATTTAATGACTTATGAGATGTGCAATTATCATGATGCTCACACTACTAGTATAATTATGATGCATTAAAAATCGCACTGTACTCGCATTGATTGTCCGAATTACGTACAATTCGCACTGCACTCGTGTCCGATTTTTACATATTTTTAGAAGTTTTTACCTTCTCACTAATATTTATGGTTTTCTTAAAATTAATTATTTTCTTAATTTGTCATTTACTTGAGGGGTGAGATTGCAACTTTCAGTATCAGACAGGCTTCACACACACACATTATTTACTTGTATACACACATGCAGTGGTAATTGCATGATGTTTGCCTGTTGGTTCCTGCTTGAAAACCAGCTTCCAATCTCACACCTGCTTGTCTATTATATATTATTGAAATTAACTAAAATATTTACAATATATTATGTATGCGCATTACAGCCTTTGCTTGTATTGTCGCAATATATATGTATATATTTTAATTCCTAATCTTATATTTCAGTTCAGTTGATATGCTAATTTTAACACTAACTCGTGTTCAGTGAATTTTGATGTGTTTACTCCTTTCAACAGGCTGAATGATGTTCTCTTCAACTGTAAGTTTTCCATGTGTTTAACATCTACCATAATGGTCTCCTACCTATCTTTTGTGTATCAATATTCCAATAGCAGCAACATTCAAACGAGTTTTATATTGTTCACAAATAGTTCACTTGTCTTAATCATGTGGCAGCAGAATCTTGAAAATGTTTATTTACTAAGCAAGCTTCTCTGTCCATTATATTATTACCTATCGGTTCCATGTCTCGTTCACTATTCAGATGGAATTCAGTTTGATTGTTCTTCAATCCTTGACTATTAAATTAGTCCTCTCTTCCATATATGTAGGATGCACGCACAATCATCAGCACCAGTCTTCTCTTTATTTCCATTCTAAGATTTTCTACTTCAATGTGTAAATCTTTGTAGAACATATTTATCTCACTTGGATTATCCTTTGTTATTTTGGTAGACGATAGCAGTTTCCAATGAGTAGTTCTGACTTCTAATAGTTGTGTCTTACTTATGTTTTCACGTACACCTTTACTTACTTTAAATCACACACATAGAGCTTAAAACCAACATATGTTCATTTTGACAAGGTACAGCTTGTATTTTTCCCTGCACATACACATAGGACTACTTAAAATTACTTTTTAACAACTACTCTTAATTATTTACAAAAATTCTAGTGCAGTGAAATATGCAAATGTGTGTGAGTGTGTGTGTGTGTGCGCGTGCCATTCACCATTCAATTATATACACATTTGCTTATAAAAGTCTACTGTTCTTCCTATGAAGAGTAATGCAATATTGTAATCATACATAGGGTAAGGTTAATTTTTGCAAGCCGAAAGCTACATCATGGATAGAACATGATTTTTAACACTATTTTCTACTGCTTCAGTGATCCAATTATGAATTATTACAGTTGTGTATTCATTTGTTCCAGTGTTACTTATTTACACCCATGAATAATATCTGTGAAGAAGAGGATTCTACTCTGATTGTGAACTATATAGGGGAAAGTCAATTCAGAATACTCTGGGAGACCATCTGTCATCACACAAGTTAATACATTCTGGCATTAAGAAGTACCAGTGCGATGTTTGTTCAAAATCATTTACTCGTTCAGGCAATTTGTCAATACACAAGTTAATACATTCTGGCATTAAGAAATATCAGTGCGATGTTTGTTCAAAATCATTTACTGATTCAAGCACTTTGTCAAAACACAAGTTAATACATTCTCGCATTAAGAAGTACCAGTGCATAGTTTGTTCAAAATCATTTACCCAGTTATGTGATTTGTCAATTCACAAATTAATACATACCGGCAGTAATAAGTACCAGTGCGATATTTGTTTATACTCATTTACTCAGTCAGGTGATTTGTCAATTCACTAGTTAATACATAGTAAAAAGTACCAGTGTGATGTCTGTTCAAAATCATTTACTCAGTCAGGCAGTTTGTCACAACACAAGTTAGTACATACTGGCATTAAGAAGTACCAGTGTGATGTTTGTTCAAAATCATTTACTCATTCAAGCAATTTGTCAAAACACAAGTTAATACATTCTGGCATTAAGAAGCAGCAGTGAGTTGTTTCTACAAGTGTATTTAATTTGGCATAGCCTGTTGTGTTATAAATAACATGCTGGCATAAAATAATAACAGAGTGATGTATGCAACAAAATTTTCTGTTTGTATATTTTGAGTGTAAATTAATCCATTATACTATTATGAACCATTACTGTGTGGTATGTAAGAATAGTTTCTTTTGCCCAAGAAGATTAGATTTAGCAATGTAATAAAACTTATCAATATAATGATTTTAAACAGAAATCCTTAAACAAGCATAATTATACAAATAAATATATGTTGTAATATTGGTTTATGTTAAAAGCAAATTATGTGATTTAAGGTTAAAAATAACATCAATAGAACCTGACATTAACTCTTGTGTATAAAATAAGCAGTAGCAAGTTTCACTGTAATTATTTACTTTTTAGTAGAATCTATAATGCAAGTAATCAACCGTCTTTTGACAAAACTATACTTTATTATAGCATAGAACCAACATGAAATTAGTTTTAAAAATCATTCCTCGTTTTGTAAATTCTGTGTATATAATTTAATTATTATACGTAACTGGCAATAATAAGATATGCTATTTTTGTTTTCTTGAGTTTTTTATTGAAAACTCCCCAATAACCTTTAAGCTCTGGTGGTACTTGAAATAAACGTGGAAGACCAAAGTGGTATGTGGGTCCAGGGGAAGAAGGGTGAATTTTACAAATTCACAGGAGGCGATTTTTAAAATTGCAAGACTCAAAACTATGATTAATATCAATTTAATTTGTATATTAAGATTGGTATTTATAAACTCATATGGTTATTACATTCTGTCAATGTTTCATATTGTTACGCCATCACAGAACAATCTACGTGTTTATCCAGAGAGATCCATAATGTAAGCATGTGGTGTACGTGACTCTCGACGCATTCGTGAGATTTTTCTGGAAGCCGCCAGCCACGCGGTCTGTGTCAAGGCCGCAATTAATTACATCGTACACACTGGCACTAAGATGCAGTTTGGAATCTTCTAGTCTGTGCGCGGATGTATAAATAGAAGGCAGCAGCGGCCTTGGTTTTCAGTATAGTTGCGATATAATTACAGTGCGGTTTGAGAGTTATTGTCGGGCGATTACAAGCGATATTTGTATGTGTGTTCAAGTGGTTATTAGTGAAGTGTTTAATAATCGGGCAGGGTAATTGTAATACAATTGTGTTTAATATTAGTTGACATTTTATTGCATGTGAACAATTTTTATTTGACTTGTAGAGACTGTTGTTAATTACAAACTGTTTAACTGTGAAAAGTAAAGCTGGTAATTAGTGACTTAATTGGTGTCTTGTAATTTGTTTTCCACTGTACCTACGACAATCAAGTAGACCGTTGTAACAATATTTTTATTTCAACTATTTAGTAAAAAATCAATCAATAGTAAAAGTAATACAGTTTTACTGGTTAAGAATTTGGTAAGTCAACCAAATAGATGTTAAGAAAATAAAATGGGAAAGTCAACCAATAATTTGTGTAATTTTTTTTTTACAAAATGCATTATATAGTAGAGTTTAAATCAAGCTTAGTTACAGGATTACAATATTTTCCATTCTTATTTTTTAATTCTTACTTTCTTCAACACCTGTCTTCTGCTACTACATACAGTCCTACGTTGGCAGCAATTTAAAGTAATGTTGTGTGTCTTGGCTACAAAATTTTGACAAATGGACTATGTCATCAAATTTTGCTTTGGGAATGGGTATTAAATCTGAAAAAAGTATATAATTGAATAAATAATTGAAAAGTAGGTAACTTAGCCAACCAAAACAGTCAATATAAGAACGTTAGTTACTCTGTTCCGTTTTCGTTCCGGAAATTTACAATATTCACATATTAAACCTACTTTGTTAGGTCTACTGTATAATATTACAATAAAAAAATACTAGGCCTAAAGCGGATCTGGCAGCTGAAACTCGTTGTCTGCAGCCTGCTGTCCCCTTTGATGTTGGTTCCCAATTACTGCAGATTCAAAGTGTCCATTGTAGGTACTGCGGTGAAACATAAAGCGAGGGTGTGTGTTAATGATTTTCATTTCCCTGACAGGCCGGGTCTTAAAATCATTTCTTGACATTTCTTGATGTATTTTTACTTCAGGTGGTGTGTCCAGCTTTGCAACATTAATTGGTCAACTTATACCACATCAAAGTGACCTCGTTTGACTCTTACCTCGTGAAACACATCTGCCCATTGGTTTGAGAGTTCCACTTTAACCTTTTGGTTGATGATGCCCATATTTTTGTCAGTTTCCATGTATGAATGGCCTGTCATTGGCAAACATACTTTAATCTCATCAAATCTATTTTCATAGTGAACTAAGCTGTGAAGGAATCTAAAGACAGTGTAGTTTTTGTTCTGGACTCCACAAGAATCACAAAAAATGTGGAGGCATTGAACATTTCCATCCAAAAAAATTGTAAAGAAATGATGAACCATTGAACACACCTCATCACTGCCTTTGTTGCCAACGGTTTGAGGATAAGTGTAAAATACACTTATTCCTGTTGACAAAATATGGACATTAAATGTGTAGACAGACAATTGACGTCTGTAATATACATCATTTGTCGAGATGTTAAGAACATAGAGATTTTTTTTTGAAGTCGAAACAAATTGCTTCAGAATTATCACTTAGCGTACTCCTAAGCTTAGCATTTCGCTTCCTTTTGTAAAACACGGCCTTTATTTTATGTACCATATGATCTATTTGAAATTGTTTTATTTCATCATCTATTCTCTAAATTTCCACAGCATTTGAGAGGTTGGCCTTTCGTGATTCTAAGTTTTTTATTTTAGCAGTGAACTGATCACAGATGCTGCAAGTATCTTTTCTTGGGTATCCAAATGAGATTTTGAATTCATTTGAGAAAATGGTTCGATGAGACTCATACGACACTGGCAAATTTGTATACTTTCGACTGTACGTATTATACATTTTAGTTATGTTCAACTCTTCAGGCAAGTAAATTTTTGTTGATTCTGCTAGATTATAATACCCTTTTCTTCGTTTAAATGAACTAATGTATTCTATGACACCATTTCTTTTCTCTACAGATATTTTTCCATATAGATGACTGTTTGCCCCTACCATCCTTTAGAGCCATACCAGTTTCTTTCAATGCTTTTTGGAGAACTTCGATTTTTTCTTTCCAATCCCATGAATAGATCAGAAAGCTTTAAAACAGACTTGCACTTCTTTCATTTTGTTTTCCCCATCAAGAAACCTAAACCTGTATGAATAGGATGCATCATGAAACAGCCTCCCTTTCTTCCAAACGAGGGTACCTGTTTTGAATTTCTTGGACAATAATTAATCCACAAATCTGTTCAACTGACGACATTAAATTAAATCTTTAAAAATTTTCTTTCTACCATTTTCTGGAACAATCTGAAAGCATTTAAGCTTTGTAAAGTTACAGTCTGGCCCTGCTGTGTGACTCTGAAGATTCACTTTTTTGCTTACTTCTGTCATTCGATCGAATCTTTTACGTTTTTTAGTAGTTTTTTCTACTCTCACATCACTTGGTTCTTCAAAATCACTTTCACTATCGCCTATCATTGTTTGGACTGAAAGAAACTAAGCCACTATTCTCTTATGAAACAAAAACACCATTTTATAACCTCAAAACATGCTTCCTTCTACAAACACTAAGCAGACTGATTCAAAACAACATGGCGGCCTGTGTATAACAGCTGACTTACTTCTTTCTTTTTCTGTAGCGCTCTGACTTACCCCTTTCATAACCTGTATAGGTTTCTTTCTTTTAGTTTTTTTCTACACACTACACCCATTCTTAACCTGTAATATTTTTACATTGGATAACACCTAGAGCCACCTCTCATATGGCACAGTAAACTAAATTTCCAAATTTTGTTACTTCCCCCTTCTTCCCCTGGACCCTTTATATTCATTAGTTACTGCAATTTCTTTTACTTAATTTTACAAATTACTTTACTTTGTTTACAATTTTATTGTTTACTTTGAGTAGATTTTATTTGCTATTTGTATAACCACTGCATACACACGCATTCTGTGATCAACTGTTTGTGAGTTATGACTGTTTTAATAACAAAATAAACAATAGATTCTTAGCTAGAAATTTTCTGAAAACAAATAAATGAATTTGACCTTAGGAAAGCATATGCACAAATACACATACACAACTTTATATATTTACTTTTTATAAATTGTAAATTATATATTTACTTTTCATATTTATGAACATTATTCTTGCTCTACAAATAAATAATTTTATATTATTATTTATATATTTACTTTGTATATATTTATATAAATTCATAAATTACTTTTATATATATATTGCAGATGGAAACCCAGATTTTGTGCCAGACTGAGATGAAGAAGAGCACTATAAAAATGGAAACATAACTACAAGCCTGCCTATACTAACAAAAAGCACTGCCCAAGAAAATGCTTCTGCTGTTTGGTCTGATGTTGACATCCAACCACAGTTACCAGTTTTTAAAGAAGTAAGTAAAGTGTTTCTTCCATTCGATGCTACTCTGTTGTTTTAGTGTGTTGTGATTCTGATATTATAAAAACAGAAACCAATAGGTATACTGGAACAACAATTACAAAGTTAAGGAGGCAAAATAAATAGAGCTCTCAGTGTGGGTTTTATGGGGTCCTGTCATGTTACATAAGATGTATAATATTTTTGCAATAATTTTCATATGTGCCTGTTGTTAAGACCAAGAATTACTGACTACTGGAGTACAGATGTTATGTTAAGCTCTTCTTTTACGGGAAAGATAATGAAATGAAAGATTTTTATTCTAAGTTATGCTTCCACTGGTTACATGGTAAACTCTGAAATACATACAGGAGTTTGAGACGATGATAACAGTGTGGGGGTTGCAGGTACTGGATGAGTCTGTTACCAGCTAATGATAAAGTAAGTGAAACTGCTCTACCACATTTAAAAAAAATATATACTGGCATTTTTTTAATAGTATATTATCGTTTAATAGTACTGGCATTTAATAGTATATCATCGTTTTGCAAATTTGTTAGTGAAAAACAGATTAGTAACATGCATTGTTGACTGATGTATCATAAAAAAACAATACGGTGCATAGTCTGGGGGTATATGCACATTAACAAACGTGATGGTGATAATCTTGGCTACAGATGTGGGTCGAACGGATGTAGATCAAGAAAACATTTTTTTGGACTAGCACGGTTTTCACCTCAAACTTTGCTCTGTGTTTTGATCGCGTAGATTCTGAAATACCCAATTCGATTATTACAAAAGGTATGTGGACAGGATAGAGTTGTTTAGGGAGAAATGGTTTTACTCATCTGTGTGTCAACCATTCAGTGAATTTTGTTTGTCCTGGCAACAGGAATGTTTACACATAGAATATACAAAGCCACTGGGTGAAAATTAAAAGAGACAAGGGACGACGAGTAGGGAGGATGTCGGTGACCTCTTTCAATTCATATATTGTGGAGGAATATGTACTCGAATGATGAGGAGCTGTTTGCAGATTTTTTAGAAGCATAGATATTTACGAGTAGACTAAATAGAAATACAATGTAAACAAACTTTGATTTTATTCTATTGCATAAGTGTCTGTCAATAATGCCGTTTCCTGTAAATAGTGCAAAAATATTGACACAATCGTGTGACAAAAAATAAGGATGACCAGGCCTTCTCAGCCCGCTTTTGCTAAACAGTAAAACTATTTCTCAAAAATTGATCAATCATTTTTCCACTTGTCTTTAGTGGCAGGAAGGATAATTATCACATTTCAAGATAATCTTGAAATCACATTTCTTATTGCAATCTTGGTATGCAATAAGACAAACAATAAAATGTTACATAGGACAAACAAACAAACAACTGAAAAAAAGTTATTTTGAACGCCTAAACGCATACAAAAAAACCAGAAATATACAAATCTAATTTGGCCACACATGCAATAAACACTGGACATGAATTCCCAAACATAACCAACATGACACTAATAAAACACATACCACACAAAGGCACCATAATGAACATTTGGGAAAATTTACAAGTATACAAACATAAAAGACAAAACAAACAAATACCTGAACAAATACAAATCAATACAAAACATGACACAATTTTCAAAGCACTCAACAACGAAAACCCACAAAATACTAATACATATACTACAATCACACACAATAATACCAATTTAAAGTACCAGAAGCCAACAGGAAGCCACAATAACAAGCAGTCAACACACATGTACTTCACCAGACACAAACTCTGGAAGGCTGAGGATGGGTACACAATGGTACCCGAAACATGTTCGTAATATGGAAAGAAATATCTTGAGGTAAATTCATTATACAAATTAAATATAATATATATATAATACAAATATAATATATATATATATATTGCAACGTAACATATACATAAATTGTGAGCGTGTCGAGCCCCAAGTTAACGGGCAACAAAATTATATAACAACACAATTATATATGCAGGTTGTAAGTAATTATAACAATACCAGGTATAATTATAATAAGAGTATTAGATTATGAGTATTTAAAAATTCATATTTATTGTTTTCTCAAACCTTATATATAATAAAACATCGTTAATAATCTTCGGTCAAGATATCACTCATTATTAAGTGTTTATCTCTTAAATTATACGGTGTTACACACATTTAAAACACTCTTACATCTAGACATGTTAATAATCTGAATCTAGACATTTATTCACTTTGCTTTACTAAAACAAATAAAATTAAAATGTAATTTGAATTGAATTCTTTTAATTCAGATCTGACCTCAGCTTGCTCAGTCTATACCAATGTTTAAAAATTAAATTTAAAATTATATTAATTACTTTTAGACTGGCGTTTGTTTTATTTCAAAATTTAAATTATTCTTTTCTACAAATGCAAATATCAAATCAATTTAATTATTTACTTTGATAAACAAAAATAAACTATCTCAAATTTAAACTCTTTTTTTCTCTTATTTCTTTATATGCGATCGCTCATTCTTACGACTAAACATTTATCTACGATTCTAATCTACTATTTCTAATTATAAACTTTTTTCTTTGTTTTAATTTATTGTCTTTTTATATAGTCTTGATGAGCTCTTTTTAAAAAATCATTTATAAATGCATTATGCATGTCACCTCGAGTTTTGATGATCTTACGACTTATTGACGGGGTCCAGCGTTGTCTAGAGTTGGGTTTCCGTTACTCCTGGCTTGGCGTGGTCCTGGATGTGTCCAGAGTCCAACGCCATTCTCCAGCAGTGTGTGGTCCATCTCAGAGAATTGCTATCTGCTGCAAGTTGGATCTCAATCGGTGGTTAGTCGTCAAAAAACATCTCCTAACGTCCAGCATCCCTCGTCGCTCTTGTAGCTTCTCCGTAGATACTCTTTGTAGCCTTGAACGGTCCCGGTACTTTACGCTTCCCGAAATATTGTCAATATAATTATTGATCGTCTTTATTCGTTCGTCAATGAGACTTGTAATAAAATAAAAACTGTTCTGCCGACGGACAGCATGTCCAACTGCAACTGTGTCTTGAAAAGAAGAGAAGGGTTTTCAGTCGAACCCTTAATTTATACCCTCTCGAGACCTGCAGATCACATGCTAGCCCCCACTCCCGAACCTTTTCATATATTTGCAATTTTTAGCAAATAGCAATGTTTTGAACAGAATCGAGATAGCACAAACCATAGCTAATTTGATTAAGCACTCACTGTATTAATTTGAGCGTCTTATTGCAATTTGCGTATTTTTTGGCACTTTTATTTCGCACTGACTTCGTGTAGTGTGTCCTATTAATGTCATTTTCTCACTGGGGATAACTATAAAATTTACACACACTTTGGTGCCTTTTGTTTGTTTATACACTAATTAGTTTTCACACAGTGAATTAAAATAATTATTTTATTAATTACTTGGGGAGGGTAGCTGAGATTCCTGTCTGTACATGCATCACTAACACACACAAGATACACTAGTAACACACATACAATCGAACAGGTGTTCTTTGCCTGTCGAAACAGGTTAATTTCTCCCCTAATATAACAATGAAATATTTTTACAATCTCAGACCTGTCCATTTACCCCTAACTTATAATAATTCTACAAATTTTATATTTATTTAAATCAATGCCCAATACAGCACATGGCTGTATCGTTGCATTATTCCTCTCCTTGAAAAAAATTTAATAAATATTTATTTATTAAATTTTTGTCTATTTGTTCTAGACAAATAAAAATAATATTATATTCGCTTAACTTTAGTTTACATCAGTTAAACAACAAATAATAATGAGTAGGTCAGGATAACTCTCGCTGGTGGTGGAATGCATATTTTTCACCACCCATTCTTCAGCTGGTCGGTGCATTGACCTTGGACGGCCCAGTGTCATTTTTCTCTTCTCACTCCCTCTATTATAACAGCTGAGTGTTGTGTTGACCTTCTTCATTTTTCCATATGCAGGATTGTATTTCTGCAACAACTTTAGTTGTGGATTACCTAATTGTATACAGATGGAGGCTTTGGAAAATACATCAATACAAACAAGTATGTGTTACACTCCACGACTTGATCTTGGAAGTGGTAAAAAAAATCCACTGCAATTAGCTTTCCCTTATTTTCTTCCTGGATGCTCTGCATTTCCACGTATTTATGCCATCTTTCACTCTGTAATTTTACATTTCCTTACTCATACATTCTTACCTTTGTTCCTTAACTCTTTCCTTAACATGAACATTACTTACCATTTCTTACATTACATATATAATACATTAACTTTCATTACCCTTTATTACATTTCTTTAACATTACCTTTCTTATCGCTCATAATTTTCTTCATTCTTACCATGTGCTGAAATACACCTTTTTTTAGCTTCGTAGTGAGTCGCATTATCGGCTACAGATGACTACCTTAGGAACACATCTATATCCAGACTTTTATGTGCTTAACTCCACTCGACGTTTTAATCGTAGTTTTTGAGCTCTAATTAATCTCTGCCCTTGACTTTCACTCTCGCTTTCTTCTGTGTCCTTGCATTTCTACTAAGGTATGAAGATTTCGCTTGATCAGCCATTCTGACAATTATAACATTTATTTCTCATCTCTAATCCTTTCTTCATATTAATAACAAAATTGATAATAACATTCCTTTCATTTCTTAACATACTTTTAACACATTACATTCCTTGCCATTCTTTACTTTGAATACTAACATTCTTTCTATTTCTTTTAAAATAATATTCTTTTTATTTAGCATAACACTCCTTTTTTTAATAAATTCTTTAACATTTTGTTATCAATTATAATATTTTCTTAGATATAATTTCTAACTTTTTTACACATATTATTTCTTACTATTTTAACGCCTTTTCTTATTATTAATAATCAACAGTAATATTTTCTTTTAAAAATAATTATTCATTCACTAGAGCATTGAGTTCGGTGTGTCGTTTGATTTTACATCCCTCATTATAACACTTGTTTGCCGTATACAGGAAATTCATTGTTCTCACCCTCATGGCGACATTACATTGTAATGCTGCAAAGTTGCTTCTGATCGTGGAATTCACCTGTTCGTAGGGTAACAATTTTATCTTGCCTGTCGGCCACACAGAGTTTCCCCTCTTTCTCTCGTTCTCTCCGCGTTTCACAATTCTCTCGTCACTAGTTGGGTTGAGTGGACCTACCTGAACAGCTGTCGACGGTTTTTTCATTCGTCGTTTTTGATAATACTCACCGTAGTTTTTATAATTACAGTTATAATTATCGTTCGCTTTATACTTCACGTGTGTATACTTAACTTCATATTTATCACAAGTTTGCGTAGTGTTTCGTAGAGATAATTTATTACGACGTTTCTCTTTACATTGATGTGTTTTAAGTGTTTTTCACATATTTTCCTTTTATGTGATTTATCGCTGTGTGTGTGACCTGCAATTCGGATATTTCTATTAATAAGGTATGCATTCTTAATCTTTATTTTGCTCTCTTCCTTAATGTTAATTATTTCTTTATGATTATCATTATTAATTATGAACGTCTGTTCTCTCTTATTTTCAATTACAATTGTTAGTTCTACTGCTGCTATGCGCGTATTTGTGTCGTCAATTCTTTCTACTAACTTCTCTTTTGCTTTTCTTTCTTCTCTTAATTTTTCTGTTTGTTCTATAAAAAATTCTGTTAACTCGTCTATTTGTGTTCTAATATTATTTTCTTTTACTTTTTCTGTTTGTTTGTCCTCTACTTCGCCAAATATAGCTTGCATCATAGCTTGAAGTGCTTCTTCCATCCTTAAACTTCCCGATATTGCCATGTTGAATATTATTAAAATATTTATTTATAATTTATTATTAGTGAACCGTATGCGAGATTTTATTTATTTATTAATTATTATTATTTATTTATTTTCATTTACTCATGTTACAATTACACCTGTTTATTGGGTGGGCACCAGTTGCGTTATTACAATATAATACACAACAATTTAAAAATAACTAACATACAAAAATAATTAAAATATAATATTAGTTATAACATATAAATTATCAAACACTGGTAATCATAGAGCATACATTAATTATTAAATGTAGGCGTTCCGTGCTCCACGTTCATGGGCGCCATTAATGCAACGTAACATATACATAAATTGTGAGCGTGTCGAGCCCCAAGTTAACGGGCAACAAAATTATATAACAACACAATTATATATGCAGGTTGTAAGTAATTATAACAATATCAGGAGTAACTACAATAAGAATATTAGATTTATGAGTATTTAAAAATTCATATTTATTGTTTTCTCAAACCTTATAAATAATAAAACATCGTTAATAATCTTCGGTCAAGATATCACTCATTATTAAGTGTTTATCTCTTAAATTATACGGTGTTACACACATTTAAAACACTCTTACATCTAGACATGTTAATAATCTGAATCTAGACATTTATTCACTTTGCTTTACTAAAACAAATAAAATTAAAATGTAATTTGAATTGAATTCTTTTAATTCAGATCTGACCTCAGCTTACTCAGTCTATACCAATGTTTAAAAATTAAATTTAAAATTATATTAATTACTTTTAGACTGGCATTTGTTTTATATTCAAAATTTAAATTATTCTTTTCTACAAATGCAAATATCAAATCAATTTAATTATTTACTTTGATAAACAAAAATAAACTATCTCAAATTTAAACTCTTTTTTTCTCTTATTTCTTTATATGTGATCGCTCATTCTTACGACTAAACATTTATCTAAGATTCTAATCTACTATTTCTAATTATAAACTTTTTTCTTTGTTTTAATTTATTGTCTTTTTATATAGTCTTGATGAGCTCTTTTTAAAAAATCATTTATAAATGCATTATGCATGTCACCTCGAGTTTTGATGATCTTACGACTTATTGACGGGGTCCAGCGTTGTCTAGAGTTGGGTTTCCGTTACTCCTGGCTTGGCGTGGTCCTGGATGTGTCCAGAGTCCAACGCCGTTCTCCAGCAGTGTGTGGTCCATCTCAGAGAATTGCTATCTGCTGCAAGTTGGATCTCAATCGGTGGTTAGTCGTCAAAAAACATCTCCTAACGTCCAGCATCCCTCGTCGCTCTTGTAGCTTCTCCGTAGATACTCTTTGTAGCCTTGAACGGTCCCGGTACTTTACGCTTCCCGAAATATTGTCAATATAATTATTGATCGTCTTTATTCGTTCGTCAATGAGACTTGTAATAAAATAAAAACTGTTCTGCCGACGGACAGCATGTCCAACTGCAACTGTGTCTTGAAAAGAAGAGAAGGGTTTTCAGTCGAACCCTTAATTTATACCCTCTCGAGACCTGCAGATCACATGCTAGCCCCCACTCCCGAACCTTTTCATATATTTGCAATTTTTAGCAAATAGCAATGTTTTGAACAGAATCGAGATAGCACAAGTCATAGCTAATTTGATTAAGCACTCACTGTATTAATTTGAGCGTCTTATTGCAATTTGCATATTTTTTGGCACTTTTATTTCGCACTGACTTCGCGTAGTGTGTCCTATTAACGTCATTTTCTCACGGGGGATAACTATAAAATTTACACACGCTTTGGTGCCTTTTGTTTGTTTATACACTAATTAGTTTTCACACAGTGAATTAAAATATTTATTTTATTAATTACTTGGGGAGGGTAGCTGAGATTCCTGTCTGTACATGCATCAATGCATCACTAACACACACAAGATACACTCGTAACACACATACAATCGAGCAGGTGTTCTTTGACTGTCGAAACAGGTTAATTTCTCCCCTAATATAACAATGAAATATTTTTACAATCTCAGACCTGTCCATTTACCCCTAACTTATAATAATTCTACAAATTTTTTATTTATTTAAATCAATGCCCAATACAGCATATG
Source organism: Magicicada septendecula (assembly GCA_034769895.1). Lineage (NCBI taxonomy): Eukaryota > Metazoa > Arthropoda > Insecta > Hemiptera > Cicadidae > Magicicada > Magicicada septendecula. Next base: position 262,624,464 of record CM068376.1, read on the forward strand.
GCTGTATCATTGCAATATTTTGAAACGTGTCTTTTCATCAAACATAAAACTAATAACAGTACTAACTAAAAGATAATTTACTGACTGTGACAAACTATGGCTGTCAATGACCAAAATACCAAGAAGTTAAAGATCCCATGATAAAAGATGTAAATAGTAATTATAAATAGGAACATAATATATAAGTATGTACAACTAGTATGTAAGAAATCCGATATTGCGAAAACCTATTTAACTATGAGGAGGTCTGCGCACCTCAGACCGTTATTTTATATACCAAGAAAAAAACTATAGAAAGTGAATTATTTAAAAGTTAAAAATATAATCATGTCAAACTGTAATTCTAAAAGTTATATTGTGTGACAGTGTTAAGAAGGGAAAATAACAGTGAAATACATTTAAAAGAAAAAACCATGTATGGAGAGAGTGATTAAGTATAATTAAAATATGAACGTTGAAGTAATGTATCATCTATATGAAACAGGTATATAACACATATAGTGAAACAAGACAAAGTACATAACTAATTGAAAAAGATAAAATTTTACATTAAAAACTTATAATAAAATAGTGTAAGGAAGAAAAAATAAAGTTCAACCGAATATTATTAATTAGAAATGGTAAACCGAACCTGTGACCCATAAAAAATATAGCCAAGGCCTTACTTAAAGAAATTTGTGTTTTGAGTAGAAGAAGGGATTTTTTGAAAATTTCTAATTGCAAGCCAGAACGTGTAAAAATTACTGCTGAATTGGCTACAAATTGAAGATCAATAAAAGATGAGAGGACCAGGAAAAACAACGCAAAACATAGAAGAATAATGTTTTAATCAAGAGACTAAAAAATCAGATGTCCAGGAATAAAGAATCAACCAATAAATCCGTTAAGAAAACTGCTGGATTGGTGAGATCACTCCAAGACTAAATCAAATATTCGAACAAAAATTATGACAGATTGAATTACAACAAAAAACAATAACTAAAAAACAATATATAAACATTATAATTGTTAAATCTTTGTATTTGTTTATATACCCGCGCCCATACAGCCCACGCAATTACGTCATCCGCTTAAAGTACATTTCGCTAGTTTCGAGCTGCGACAGTAGTTAGTTAAAACTCAGCCTTCAACCGCACAATACTCTTTTTCTATTTGCTAGCCGCGGCGATGTGAAATTTAATTATTTAACTTCTTTATACAATGTTCATCCTTCTATCGTTATTTATCTTGGCAATGTACGCCACACGTAATTGCATGGGCCATGCGCTTTATTATATAATTTCTTCAATAAATGGCTAGTTAACTCAAATTGATACAGTCCACTTCTTCATTTAAAAAACGCATTTCCGATTCCTTAATCCAGCAGCACTTCGCATGGGAAATACTAACTCTAGAAATATTCGAGAGCGTTGAGCATGCACCATTTGGTCCTCCGGGCCGGATCATTTATTTCATGAATGATTCATTCTACAAATAATTTATTTCACGGAGCATTCATTTCATGGATTCAGTTCAATTAGCAGGCCCTATCAGCATTTAACAACATAATTAATTCAACAGTTCTTCAATTATCAACCATAACTGGAGCACGCATTGCACGACTTTTGGGGACGTCATACTTCGCCGACCGGATCGTTCGAAGCGTTATTTCAGCATTTGAACACCATCACCACGTGGCATTCATCACTTGGGAAAATCCAAAGCATCCAGCCTATGCAGAATTCGACCACTTCAGACATCACCTGACAGGGATCAACAGTGTCTACATCGTCAATTCATGGGTGCCGGATGGGATTGCCAAGGATTCGACACGCTCTGAGACCTTCTTGAACATGTCGATAAGTACCACATGACACGTGACTATAAATTCATGTTTCATATGATCTTTTCAATTTTACACAATTTTTTGTATACCTTTCAAGGGCATTCAACTAAAATAAGCAGTATTTAAAAAAAAAAAATAATCTAACTTTTTCTTATATCAGTTTCATTTGACTATGAACTTGGAATTTTTTGCGAACTCAGCAAGCTTATAAATTTTTCTGTGAATCAATCACAAACTTAAATAATTTAACAAACGTATATGCATATCTTTTTATTTAATTGTAAATCATATTTCTAAATAGTGTTCATAGCAATAGGGATTATACTGTTATGTTGTATATGCTGTCTATATCAGTATTTAATACAACATAGAATTAGTCTGAGATGTGTTAATCAATGGTTACCGCGTTGTAGCGTGACTTCATAAATTAGATAACCTGCATCGGTCTTGTTCATCTCTCTGCATTCACTTAGTTTTTCTTATTATCGTTCAATTCTTCAAGTGATACACAATCATGACTGATATGAAGGCGCTGATCAAAAAGCGTGGCACGATCAAGGCCTCTATATCGCGCATAAACACCTACGCGGATAATTTTGATCACGATACGCATGACCACCATGCGGTAAAAATAAAGCTTCGTCATCTGATGGAGCTATCCGCCAAATATGACGAGATTCAAACGCAAATTGAGTCTGAGGACTCTGATTTTGCATCCGTTAGTGATAGAGTTCAGACGGAAGATGATTTGTGTAACATAGAATGCAAGTTGCAAAATTTATTAGATTATGCCGAAGAGATGAGCAAGAAAATACTAAATCAGTCTGAAGTCGTCACATTCAGTACGCCTTCTATTCAATTACAACCAATTAAACTACCCTGCTTCGCAGGTAACATAATTGACTGGCAATATTTTTACCATATGTTTGTAGAGTTGGTTCATGTCCGAACAGACCTGACCAGCATCCAAAAATTTCACTACTTGCACTCATCACTAAGGGATGAGGCGCTGAATGTTATAAAATCCACTCCCAATCACGCACGAAAATTACACGGTGGCCATTGAGTTTTTGAGAGCCAGGTATGACAGTAGATTGATTGTTACGACGTATTATGTGGCTAATGTCTTGGGCATGAAGCACATGCAGCAGGACTCTATGGTTAGCATTTCCAAATTTATAGATGATCTCACTGCTAACATAAATGCTCTGAATTCATTAAATTTACCAGTGAACACATTCGAAATTATTTTTGTGCATTTTCTCGCCCAAAAACTTGACGATCGCACATCTAGATTATGGAAGGAAAGTTTAACTGACGAACAGCTTCCGAATTACAATAACTTCATTAAATTTTTAAATACTAGGCGCCAGCTGTTGCAAAATGTTAGCGTACCGACTGGTTCGCAAAATGTTCATGCGGTAGGCAAGTTAGCGATAAAACTTCTTATCGCAAACTGGCTAAACGCACTGAGTTCACTGGGTCACTAATACACACTCAAACAAGCAATAGACTTTGCCAGCTGTGTCGCGGCAATCATAAATTGTCCGAATGCCCACAATTCGTGGCTTTACATCCGAGTCAACGGAAAGACGTTTTAATGAATCACAAGCTCTGTCTAAATTGCACACGCTCGGGCCATGAAACCTCGCGTTGCCCTTCCAAATTTTCGTGCAGAGCATGTTCGAAAAGGCACCACACCATGATTCACTCGTCAACAAATAATTCTTCGAGCAGGAACAATAATCAATGTTCCCTAAAACTACAAACCAACAAATCAATTTTATTGTCTACCGCCGTATGTACCACAACCGATCGTGCCGGTAACAAACACCCGGTAAGAATCCTGTTGGATTCAGGCTCACAAGCAAACTTTTGTACCATGGGATTCGCACGCTGCATGGGCTTAAAATTAAACAAGTCCGAACTGCCTATCACGGGCATAAATAATTCTCTATGCCAAGCCAATTTTAGTACAAGGGTGCGCCTAAACTCACGCTACAGGGATTTCAGTTTGAATGTACACTGCGCTGTTCTGCCCAGAATTACAAATAACCTCCCTACAGAATCTTTTAATATGTCATCATTAAACATTCCAAAAAACATATTTTTAGCTGACCCGCAACTTAATTTTTCATCACAGTTCGACATATTACTCGGGGCACAGTATTTATTGCAATTGATTGAGCCGACTAAATTCATTCGCAGTCCGCACTTTCCGATAATACAGGAAACAAAACTAGGTTTTATCCTCGCCGGAAATTTACCCTTTAACAAAACATGACAAAACCGGTTTCTTCGTTTATGGTTCGTGACAACAATAATGCCATCTCGTCACAGTTGAGGAACTTCTGGCAGTTGGAGGACGTTTCTTTCCGTACTCCCTCAGCTGAGGACTCGGAGTGTGAAAATCATTACCTCACAAACACCTTTCGAAACACTAGTGGTAGGTTTGTTGTGTCACTACCCCGTAAGACAGAGCATCTCGGCGATTCACTCCCCGGAGCAATTCGCAGATTTCAGACACTCGAACTGAAATTCAGGCAAAACCAGTCTTTGTACAAAGACTATAGTAGTTTTATGCAGGAATATTTAAACCTGGGTCATATGTTTCCACTCAATTCATATGATTTATCAATCGATAAGTCGAATATTTTTTACTTACCTCACCATGCTGTCGTCAAGTCCACTAGCACAACCACCAAACTTCGCGTTGTTTTCGATGGCTCAGCCAAAACATCAAATGATTTATCTTTAAACGACACACTCATGGTTGGTCCTACGGTCCAGCAGGATCTTTTCTCCATCATGGCCAGATTTAGAACGCACCGTTACGCACTCATTGCCGACATCGAGAAAATGTATCGCCAAATCTTGGTGTCCCCAAGGGATTCTAACTTGCAAAGAATTGTCTGGCGTGACGCTCCCCACAAGGAGCTTAAACATATGGGACTGCAAGCGCTTCATTTTTGGCCACTAGATGTTTAAAACAAATCTCACAAGAAAATAGTACTCAACACCCATTAGCCTGCTCTGTCATTGCAAACGATTTTTACGTCGACGATCTCATCACCGGTTCTGATAGCTCACACGTCTTAGCCAGTTTAAACTCTGACATTTCTGGTTTATTAAGCCAGTACGGCTTCACTCTGCATAAATGGTCTTCTAACGACCGGAATATCATATCTTCACATACCAACTCCTCCCTGGACTTCAACAAAGACCAAACCGTCCGCACTTTAGGTATTCAGTGGGACGTTCAGGCTGACAACTTCATATACAATTTCCAAAGAGATCTTAAAATCGATGTGTTTAATAAAAGAAGGGTATTATCCGTCACCGCTGTAATCTACGACCCATTAGGGCTCATTGGCCCTATTACATTTTGGTGTAAGCACTTTATACAAACGCTATGGTCATCGGGTACCAATTAGAACGACCCGCTGTCTGACTCATTATCAATTCAATGGGCAGAGCTTTACGTTCAATTAATTTCAGACATTCATTTTAAGATCCCAAGAGCTATAAAGGATTCTTGTAATTTTCCAATCATTTCATTTCAATTACGAGGGTTTGCCGATGCGTCAGTAAAGGGTTACGCATGCTGTATTTATGTGCGTACAGTATATACTGACCGTACAGTATATATCATCTCATTTATTGTGTTCCAAATCTAGAGTCGCCCCTTTAAAGCAGATATCTTTACCTCGACTTGAACTTTGCGCCTGTCTATTATTGGCTCAGTTGGTTCATAAGGTTGTCAACGCTGTGACCTACAATTTCACCGAGTTGTGTTTTTATTCTGACTCTACACTGCCTTACAGTGGATTCACCAACAGTCGTCTAGGTGGAAGGTATTTGTGGCCAACCGCGTCGCGGAGATACAGCAGCTCACTGCAAAGGGCACCTGGTATCATGTTGCTTCGCATGACAATCCCGCGGACATTCTATCCCGCGGCTGTTTACCCCGTTTGTTGCACCACCACCCGCAATGGTGGCATGGCCCATACTGGTTGTCAAAGGAGCCTTCAGCATGGCCCACCAGTCCTTTCAAATCCAACTCTTCTTGCACTCATCCAGATCTGGATAAAGAAAAACGTAAACAAGGTCAACTCGCTCTGGTTACTACTTCATCCACTCCGAATTACATTGAAAATTACTCCTCGCTTTCAAGACTTATTCGTGTGTTTGCTTACTGCCTGCGTTTCATTCGGAACGCTAAGTCTCCCATCGCTAACAGAAAGCACTTCTTTTTTAACTTCACAAGAGCTACACAGCACACTTTTGATTTTTATACGTCAATCCCAGCTATCGCATTTCAACATCGAAATTAAAGAACTTCAGGCACAACGCCCTGTACCTAATACTAGTAAAACTTTTTCGCTCAATCCTTTTATAGACAACACGGGGATATTACGCGTGGGCGGACGCCTTCAACAGTCTCAGCTCAACTATAATAGTAAACACCAGATCATACTTCACCCGTAGTCTCATCTCACTAGACTAATTATAGAAAACGAGCATATTCGACTACTCCATGCCGGAGTACAATTAACGCAGTGCTCTCTACGTCAAAGATATTGGATCATCAATGACAAATCTTCCATACGCTCCGTGATACACAAATGCATCACTTGTTTTCGATTTCGCGCAACTGGCTCAAGCCAGCTTTTAGGACAATTACCCTCTTCCAGAGTCACTCCTTCTAAGCCATTTTCACAATGTGCCGTCGACTATGCCGGTCCCATATTTCTACGTCAGGGCGGGTAGCGGTCCAAATCATTCACAAAGGCTTACATTTCATTATTCATTTGCATGGTCACTAAGGCAATTCACATTGAATTGGTATCAGATATGACTGCAGACGCCTTTATAGCTGCTTTAAAATGCTTCATAGCTCGCAGGGGCATCCCTGCACAAATATTTTCCGATAACGGTACAAATTTCCGTCGTGCTGGCACTATATTACACGATTTGTACAAACTTTTTCAACAAGACGAATTTCAACAATTTACTCAGGACTTCGCCAGTTCACAGGGAGTCAAGTGGTCTTCCATACCTCCCTCATCTCCTCATTTCGGTGGTCTATGGGAGAGCGGAGTCAAAAGCGTTAAATTTCATTTACGGCGCGTTATCGGCAGGACACTTCTCAACTTTAAAGAGCACTACACTGTTTTGACTCAAATAGAGTCATGTCTGAATTCGCGTCCCTTGTTCGCCATTTCAAATGAATCTGGGGATCCCGAGCCTTTGAGTTCAACACATTTCTTAGTTGGGTCTACACTTACTTCGCTCCCGGAACCCGACTATTCGGATATAAAAATGGGTCGCTTGGGGAGGTGGCAGCTTCTGCAGAGATTCACCCACTCTATATGGAAGAGATGGTCAAGAGATTATTTGCATCAGTTGCAACAACGAAATAAATGGAGAAAACATTCGAAAAATTTGTCTCCAGGACAACTCGTCCTAATTTTAGAAGACAATACCCCACCCCTGCAGTGGAAACGTGGTATTGTCACCCAAATCTATGTAGGTCAGGATTCATTAGTACGCGTAGCGGATGTCCGCACCATAAACGGCATCCTGCGTAGGCCTATCCACAAACTGTGCCCACAGACTAATTTGTTTTTCAGTGCTTCATGCCCGGGACATTTCCGGATGAGCACATACTCTACGTACTACTGTAAGTACAATGTTAAATGTACTTATTTATGCATTTATATTTATACCAAATTAATGTACGCTATTTATGTGTGCATTAGTAAATATTTTAAGTGTTTTTTTTTTCGTCACTGTGATGTCAGTTATTGTGTACTGTTTGGTGCAGTGTTATTATTATCATGAATTTTTTGGTTATATTTCTATTGTGCTATTATTATCATGAATTTTTTGGGTATATTTCTATTGTACTATTATTATCATGAATTTTTTGGGTATATTTCTATTGTGCTATTATTATCATGAATTTTTTGGGTATATTTCTATTGTGCTATTATTATCATGAATTTTTTGTATATATTCCCATTGTATTATTATGTAATATTGCTTATTATGCACTTATTGTCATGCTATTATTACTGAATTTGTTGGATTTTTATTAGTTATTGTGTAATGCTACTTACTATGTGTTATTCATTGCCATGTATCATTGTTATTGAATTTGGGTATATTATCATTATTATTGTTATGTGTCATCAGAGGTTCTAGCATTTGTATTTTATTATTATATATTATTCGATGAGTATAGATCAATATTGTATTTATGCTATCTAATGGGCCATCTATCGATGCGCCAATATTCATTATACTATATTCATTATGACTATTCAGTATTATCACACATTTCAGGTTTGTAACTTGTTAATGTGTACTTGCATTTTTTCAAGCAACTTTTCATACTGTAACCTTTGACAAAATCGCCCGATTTTGGGCGGGCAGTATGTTAAATCTTTGTATTTGTTTATATACCCGCACGCAATCAGCCCACGCAATTACGTCATCCGCTTAAAGTACATTTCGCTAGTTGCGAGCTGCGACAGTAGTTAGTTAAAACTCAGCCTTCAGCCGCACAATACTCTTTTTCTATTTGCTAGCCGCGGCGATGAGAAATTTAATTATTTAACATCTTTATACAATTTTCATCCTTCTATCGTTATTTATCTTGGCAATGTACGCCACACGTAATTGCATGGACCATGCGCTTTATTATCTAATTTCTTCAATAAATGGCTAGTTAACTCAAATTGATACAGTCCACTTTTTCATTTAAAAAACGCATTTCCGATTCCTTAATCCAGCAGCACTTCGCATGGGAAATATTAACTCTAGAAATATTCGAGAGCGTTGAGCATGCAACAATAATTGTGAATTATTTTTGTACACTAGAATTCCATAGTCTTTAATAATAAGAGTTTTTGTTATAGTTTCTAGTATGTTTAAAAGAACCCACAAACCTTCAACAGACACACACAACACCATATTACCAAGTCTCATGCATAAATATTATATTGTCTGTTCTATGTATAAATTGTACCAGACTTTAACGATACTTGTATGTTAACCTTGAGATTCAGATAAATAATCCTTTATTTAAAAATAAAACACAGGTTTTTTTTATTTAGTTACAAATCAACTTCAGAGATACGGTACTAATTATTTTGATATTACATATAGGCAGCAGCAACTTGGGGCTTAAAAAAGAGAGAGAGTTTACCTTTATTGAATATGACATATTGGCTTCCATCGCGGGGCGATAAAGGAGATTGGCACAAATATGTAATATTGAATATTACATATTGGCGCCCAACCGGTAGGGCTGAAGTTAGGCACAACTACTAACCGAAACACAATTAGTAAAATAACGATTGACCTAATTTTAGCTGGCAACTGCTAGAAGAATAAAAAATGCGAAGAGCTACTTCGAAAAAGAGAACGAAGGAACCAGATACAGAAGAAGATAGGCAAGAACACGAGGAAGAGATAGTAAAAGACAGTGAAATGGAACAACAGGCGGGTGACAAGGAGGAAGCTAGAGGAGACCCGAATCTAATAAAATTATTGGAATTAATGAATAGTATGAATGAAAAATTTGACAGTATTAAAGAAGATAGTAAACAAACTAATGAAAATTTTAAACGAATAGAGGAACAAAATAAACAAACAACTGAAAAAAATAGACAAAATGGAGGAAAAAGTAAAGGAAAACTCAAAGAAACAAAACAAGGCTTTGAGTGAAAATTTAATAAAACAAATGGAGGAAAGATTTGACAAGAATAAAGAAGAAACTAATAAAAAGTTTAGGAAACAACACGAGAACACCAATGAGAGTTTAAGACAAATTAAGGAGGAGACTAAACTGATAAATGAAAAAATAGACAGTATTAAGGAAAGTACTAGTGAAACCTTAAGGCAAACTATAAATGAAAATAATAAACAAATGAAGGCAGATTTCAGACAAATAAATGAGAAAATCGACAGTACCAATGAAAGTACTAAAAAACAGTTAGAGAAATACATGAAAAAATAAATATCATAAATGAAAGCATAAATGAAAGGATAGACAGGATTAACGAAAATACGGATGAGAAGATAAAGAATATTAACGAAACAATCAGTCAAAGAGTCGACCAAACAAAGGAGGAACCTCTAGTGTTCATGGAGAAGGTGACTACCCGAGTAAATAACATTGAAAATAATAACAAAATTAGTATAACGGAGGTACAAGCAGGAACACAAAAGAAACTAGATGAAATAAAGGAAGCAGTAGGTGGTCAAATCGAAACCATCAAGGGTGATGTAGGACAAGTAGGCCAAATCCAAGAAGAACTGGTAGTTCTACAAAATAGACTGATGAATTACACACACATACCATAGGAGAAAACCAAGAGGCAAATAATAATAAATCTTATGAACTTTAAATAAAAACAGTGAAACAGAGAATAAGACCGTAGAAACCCTAAGTAAACAAACTGAAGTATTACCTAACACCGGAAAAGGAAAAGGAAATGATATCAAAAAGAAAAGTCGAAAAGAACTAATAAAAACACAGGAAGAATTAGAGATAATGAAGAATGGACTAATTAATGTAATTAATCTATCAATTACTGAACGGAAAGAAAACAGGAATTTTAAAAATTATAGTAGGAGCTTAATAGAAATTTTAGAAAAGACTCACAATAAAACAGCGAGCAAAAACTTAAGAAACTCTATACTTCAATTGAATACTTCAGAAAAAGGAATGAATAATAAGATGTCAGTGATATCATCTATAATTGATATAACATTGACATATTGGTCTAGTATACTAGATAATAGAGTGATAGAAATAAGATTTAATACAAATGAAAATTTTATATTAGAAACATTGCCGTATAAGTTAGTAGAGAGGTATTTAACTAGGACTGAAATAGTTCTGAAAACAATAGCAGTCCGAACAATAAGGGCAATTGAGATCGACCACGGATAAACTAAGTAAGATAGCGCCATCGAAAAAGGGACTGATTTTAGAGATAACCGGCAATGCATGAATAATGTTAGGATTAATAATAATAATAATAATAGTATGATTATAATAAAAGAAATCAAAACAATAGCCCATTCCGACGTAGAAGAAAAGAATGGAAGGGTAAAAAAGAATTGGAAAAATTGAAGAGAAAGAAGAAAAAAGTATTAAACTAACAATTAATTAAGACAAAATATTATTTAGAAAAATATAACAAGGGGTTCGTTAGAAAGAAAACAGGGTAAAGCGAAAAGAAACTGAGACAGAGTACATCAAAGTAAACACTACAAGGGGTGCTGACAACAATCTTGATCAAAACGGGGGCGAACACTTCCTTAATAAACATACCAGAATGAAACGAAATGCAGGAGAATAAAACGGAGAGAATACACACGCCGTCCATAAACCAAATACAATTATAGGAGCCACAGGTAAATAATATAAAACCATAAAGCAGCAAATAAGCCTGAATGTTACGAGTGTAGGAATAGGAATTCCTATGGTGTAACCCAAGGGTTACTCTTTAAGGTATTAATACAGTGTTGTATGCTACGGCGCCACTCTGCGATTATGAATGATCCACTGAGATAATAGGAAGCACAAGTGCCCCTCAGGACAGGAATTCATACTAAGTTAGGGAAAATGTTAGGGTACCCATAGGAAACAAATAATTCATAACAGAATCAGAATTATGACAGGAAAGACTGCAGGAAATCAGGGCATTCCAAGGAAAAGGATATACAGAGATCATGAGTGTGGCACAAAAGAAGAGGTTAGTGAAGAATTACAATAACTGCCACATCGTATTCTCCAACTCACCAAATAAAACAAAGAATTTAAGTAATATCCGGTTAAACAGTTATTAAAGAAAGTGGTAAGACAGTAAATATAAAAAAGGATCCAAGAAGATATTATAGGAAAAAGTAGTTTGCCAAGTACCAGCCCCATTGTAGCATACCCCAAGGAATATATAACCAAACCGAGATAAAAAGGTTTTATGAAACGTGAAGAAAGTTTTTGTAGATTTTTGCCGTTTATTTCAGTAACTTCTAAAACTACCATACCTCCTACTGAAATAACTCGTCTTAAATGGCGGGCTTTATGCAACGTGTCGTTTCATCAAACATAAAACTAATAACAGTACTAACTAAAAGATAATTTACTGACTGTGACAAACTATGGCTGACAATGACCAAAATACCAAGAAGTTAAAGATCCCATGACAAAAGATGTAAATAGTAATTATAAATAGGAACATAATATATAAGTATGTACAACTAGTATGTAAGAAATCCGATATTGTGAAAACCTATTTAACTATGAGGAGGTCTGCGCAAATCAGACCGTTATTTTATATATCAAGAAAAAAACTATAGAAAGTGAATTATTTAAGTGTTACAAATATAATCATGTCAAACTGTAATTCTAAAAGTTATATTGTGTGACAGTGTTAAGAAGGGAAAATAACAGTGAAATACATTTAAAAGAAAAAATCATGTATGGAGAGAGTGATTAAGTATAATTAAAATATGAACGTTGAAGAAATATATAATCTATATGAAACAGGTATGTAACACATATAGTGAAACAAGACAAAGTAACTAATTGAAAAAGATACAATTTTACATTAAAAACTTATAATAAAATAGTGTAAGGAAGAAAAAATAAAGTTCAACCGAATATTATTAATTAGAAATGGTACACCGAACCTGTGACCCATAAAAAATATAGCCAAGGCCTTACTTAAAGAAATTTGTGTTTTGAGTAGAAGAAGGGATTTTTTGAAAATTTCTAATTGGAAGCCAGAAAGTGTAAAAATTACTGCTGAATTGGCTACAAATTGAAGATCAATAAAAGATGAGAGGACCAGGAAAAACAACGCAAACCCTAGAAGAATGATGTTTTAATCAAGAGACTAAAAAACCAGATGTCCAGGAATAAAGAATCAACCAATAAATCCGTTAAGAAAACTGCTGGATTGGTGAGATCACTCCAAGACTAAATCAAATATTCGAAGAAACATTACGACAGTAACGATTGAATTACAACAAAAAACAATAACTAAAAAACAATATATAAACATTATAATTGTGAATTATTTTTGTACACTAGAATACCATAGTCTTTAATAATAAGAGTTTTTGTTAAAGTTTCTAGTGTGTTTAAAAGAACCCACAAACCTTCAACAAACACACACAACACCATATTACCAAGTCTCATGCATAAATATTATATTGTCTATTCTATGTATAAATTGTACCAGTCTTTAACGATACTTGTATGTTAACCCTGAGATTCAGATAAATAATCCTCTATTTAAAAATAAAACACAGGTTTTTTTTATTTAGTTACAAATCAACTTCAGAGATACTAATTATTTTGATATTACATATTGGTGATCCCAAAACGGGGCTGAACAAAATAAAAGTACTAGATAAGGAGGATTATATTTTCTGAATATTGCAATATATATATATATATATATTACAACGTTATTTTTAGACACTTACTTTTACACATATGCTCTTACTCATTTGTGCGCACTTACCCACCACGTCTCGAAGGTATACTTTTCTTCTGCAGTATTTACCTTGATGTTCCCCGGCTGGGTCGCAGGCTTTGGTCGTTGATTGAGTGTGGATAAGCACGTGAATATCGTTATATAAGTTTAATACAAGTAAAGAGTACAGAGGATTTAGTACTGGTTGTGAAATTAGTATGACTGTTTTAATAAAATCATATTCATTTGATTTATTGTTTAAAAATTCAAATTACCATATTATTAATTGTTTTGTGTGGGTTAATTATTATTTGAACCCTTATATTCGATCTGAATATAATGCAATTATAACGTGTTTAAATATTATTTCTTATATTTCTAAGACATAGTATACACATACATAAATCATATATGACCTGAAATATTACACAGACATATAATATATAACACATATAATTATTATAAGACGTGATAAATAAGACGGGAAAGGGGTCGTTTACCTGCAACGTTTTATGTTTTAACAAGGGTATTTTCTATGGCAAACGATAACAGCCGCAAATTCAAACATAATCAAATAATTTTATGCATACTACCCTGAATTATAGAGTTCTCAAGACCTATTGTTTTTCGTAAAGATCGGTTAAGGGACAGGGGTAGTTTACCAGCAACGTTTTATGTTTTAAAAGGGTATTTTCTATGGCAAACGATAAGAGCCGCAAACTCAAACAGAATCAAATACGTTTTTGCATACAGCCCTGAATTGTAGAGTTCTCAAGACCTATTGTTTTTGTTGAAGATCAGGTTAGGGAAAGGGGTAGTTTAACTGCAACGTTTTATGTTTTAACATGGGTAATCTTTACTATGACGAATGATAACTGCCGTAAAAAAATTCAATCGGAATCAAATAATGTTTTGCCCAGCTTCCTGAGCTATAGAAACCTCAATGTCTATTGATTTTAGTGGAGATCGGTTAAGGGAAAGGGGTAGTTTACCTGCAACATTGTATGTTTTAACAATGGTAATTTTTTCTATGACGAACGATAACTGCCGCACATTCAAACAGAATCAAATATTTTTTTGTATACGTTCCTCAATTGTAAAAGACTGAAGGCTTGTTGATTTTGGTGAAGATCGGTTAACGGAAAGGGGTAGTTTACCTGCCACATTTTATATTTTAACAAGAGTAATTGTTTCTATGACGAACGATAACTGCCGCACATTTAAACAGAATCAAATAATTTTGTGCATACCTTCCTCAATTATAGATAACTCAAGGTCTGTTGATTTTGTTGAAGATCGGTTAAGGGAAAGGGGTAGTTTACCGGCAACATTTTATGTTGTAACAAGAGAACGTTTTCCATGAAGAACGATAACTGCCGTGAATTAAAACAGAATCAAACAATTATTTACGTATGTGCCTGAGTTGTAGAGGACTCAAGGCCTATTTATTTTGGTGAAGATCGGTTAAGGGACAGGGGTAGTTTACCTGCCACTGTTAATGTTTTAACAAGAGTAATTGTTTATATGATGAACGATAACTGCCGCACATTAAAACGCAATCAAATAATGTTTTCCATGCATCCCTGAATTGTAGAGGACTCAAGACCTATTGATTTTGGTGAAGGTCAGTTAAGAGCAGGGGTAGTTTACCTGCAACGTTTTATGTGATACCAAAGTTAATTTTTTCTATGACGAACGATAACTGCCGCACATTCAAATATAATCAAATAACTTTTGCATACATCCCTATATTGTAGAGAACTCAAGGCCTGTTGATTATGGTGAAGATCGGTTAAGGGAAAGGGGTAGTTTACCTGCAACATTTTATGTTGTAACAAGAGAAATTTTTTCATGACGAACGATAACTGCCGTAAATTCAAACAGAATCAAATAATTTTTTACATATGTGCCTGAATTGTAGTAGACTGAAAGCCTATTGATTTTTGTGAAGATCGGTTACGGGGAAAGGGCAGTTTACCTGAAACATTTTTTGTTGTAACAAGAGTAAAGTACTTAATTTTGATAAATAAAGTATCCTGATAAGAATATGTTAATAATCCAGTGTAGAAACGTTGATGAAATATCTATAAATGAAGAGGCTAGTTGAACGGGGTGGGGGTAATTTTCTATAAATGAAAATTGTAGTTGAAGGGGGAGGGTATAATTTTTATATGTAGGCTTACTACGTTTTCGGCAACAAAGTAGTAGTTTGTTGTTAAAATTCCTTCCGTATCAGGCAATAACGCTTCGTGCAGTAACAATCAGTTTGCACTAAAACTGCAAACAAACAAATCTATATTATTATCCACCGCCGTCTGCATGACAACTGGTCATGCCGGTAGGAAAAACCCAGTAAGGATTTTATTAGACTCAGGTTCGCAAGCTAACTTCTGCACCATGAATTTTGCACGTCGCATGGGTCTAAAACTAATTAAATCTCAATTACCCATCATCGGTATAAATAATTCATTATCTCAAGCTGACTTCAGTACTAGGGTAAGGTTGCATTCACGTTATAAGAATTTTAGTTTAAACATACATTGCGCTGTGCTTCCTAGTATCACTAATAATCTCCCTGCTGAATCATTTGATATCGCATCCCTAAATTTACCAAAAGGCATATTCCTAGCCGACCCACAACTGAACTTCTCTTCGCAGATCGACCTATTGCTTGGTGCTCAGTATTACTTACAATTAATTGAACCTGTCAAATTCATCCGTAGCCCACATTTTCCCATAATACAGGAGACAAAATTGGGATTCATTCTCGCGGGTAACTTGTCATTTAATGTCGACATGACAAAGCCTGTCTCATCATTCATAGCATGTGAGGACAACAATAATGCTATTTCCTCGCAACTAAAGGACTTTTGGAAGTTAGAGGACGTTGCTGTTCGTGCTCCCTCCGCTGAGGACACGGAATGCGAAAGTCATTTTATATCTAATACTTTGCGTAATAATGATGGCAGATTTGTGGTATCCCTACCTCGCAGGTCATACAATTCTCATTTGGGCGATTCTTTTCACGGAGCTATCCGCAGGTTTCAAGCACTGGAACTCAAATTCAAGCAGAACCCTAATCTTCACAAAGACTATAGCGCGTTCATGCATGAATATTTAACTCTTGGTCACATGTCTTCGCTTGATGCATACGATTTGTAAGTTAACCAGTCAGACACTTTTTACTTGCCGCACCACTCAGTTTTCAAAGGCTCTAGTATAACTACCAAACTGCGAGTTGTTTTCGACGGCTCTGCCAAAACGACAAATAATTTGTCCTTGAACGACACATTGATGGTTGGTCCCACGGTCCACCAGGATCTGTTCTCTATTATGACTCAATTTCGCACTCACCGATATGTCCCCATTTCAGACATTGAGAAGATGTATCGGCAAATTTTAGTTAATCCCAAGGATTCCAATTTGCAGCGTATTGTCTGGCGCGACGCCCCCCATAGCGAACTCCAACATTACGCCTTGAGGACAGTCACGTATGGGACTGCAAGTGCGTCATTTCTTGCTACAAGATGTCTAGCTCAAATAGCACAGGAAAATAAAACTAAACACCCTATAGCTTGCTCAGTCATCGCAAACGATTTTTATGTGGACGATCTCATGACCGGTTCAGATAACCCGCACATCCTAGTCAAAATGAAATCCGACATCACAGATTTATTAACCAATACGGTTTTACCCTGCACAAATGGTTTTCAAATAATCAGACCATTATAGCTTCGCACACTCATTCTTCCCTGGATTTTAGCAAAAATCAAACTGTGCGTACCTTAGGTATTCAATGGAACATTGACGAAGATAGTTTCGTATATAGCGTCCAAAGGCCTGTCCATGTAGAGGTATTCAATAAGAGAAGTGTATTATCAGTCATCGCAGGAATTTACGACCCTTTGGGACTCATTGGCCCGGTTACATTCTGGTCTAAGCATTTTGTGCAGCGATTGTGGTTAACAGGTACAAGTTGGGACGGACCCTTATCAGATTCATTATCTAATCAGTGAGTAAAACTTTATTCTCAGCTGATTTCAGACACTTACTTTAAGATTCCAAGGTCGGTAAAGAGTCTGGATAATTCGCAAATGATTTCATTCCAGCTCCATGGATTTGCCGACGCGTCAGCAAAAGGTTACGCGTGTTGTATTTATGTGCGTACGGTCTATTCAAACTATGTCATCTCATCAAATTTGTTATGTTCTAAATCTAGAGTCGCTTCCTTGAAGCAGATAACATTACCCAGACTTGAACTCTGCGCCTGTCTCTTGTTGGCACAGTTGGCTTCCAAGGTTACAGACGCCGTGAGTTACAAATTCGACGACTTATATTTTTACTCTGACACGATGATCGCATTACATTGGATTCACCAGCAGTCGTCCAGATGGAAGGTATCTGTCGCCAACCGTGTGGCGGAGATTCAGCGGCTCACTACAAGGGGTACCTGGCATCATGTGTCGTCACTGGACAACCCTGCCGACATATTATCGCGCGGTTGTCTCCCTCGGGTTTTACACAGTCACCCACAATGGTGGCATGGTCCATCCTGGTTGTCCCATGAGTCATCATCATGGCCCATCTGTGCCTTCGATTCCCATTCACCCTGCACTCATCCCGATCTTGAGCAGGAACAACGTAAGCAGGTCCAAATATCATTGATTGTCGCTTCATCTACGTCTAGTTATTTTGAAAACTACTCATCACTCTCAAGGCTCATTCGTGTATTTTCTTATTGCCGTCGACTCATTCGGAACTCTAGGCTCCCCATAGCTGATAGGGACACTTCCTTTTTAACTGCCCAGGAGTTGCATGATACACTTTTGGTTTTTATTCGCCAGTCCCAGCGATTGCACTTTAGCATCGAAATTAAGGAACTTGAGGCACAACGCTGCATCCCCAATAATAGTAAAATTCTCTCTCTCAACCCATTTCTGGACATTGCGGGTATAATACGCGTGGGCGGACGCCTTCAGCACTCCCAGCTTACCTATGAGAGCAAACATCAAATCATTCTACATCCGCATTCTCATCTCAGTAAACTAATCATACAAAGTGAGCATCTTCGTTTACTACACGCTGGTGTACAATTGACTCAGTTTTCTCTACGGCAGAAATATTGGATAGTTAATGATAAATCTTATATACGTTCAGTAATACATAAATGTATCACTTGTTTTCGATTCCGTGCTAGGGGCGCAAGCCAATTATTTGGACAATTACCCCTTTCCCGGGTTACGCCTGCTAAGCCATTTTCCCAATCTGCAGTCGACTATGCCGGTCCCGTACTTATACGTCATGGCGGGCAGCGTTCAAAATCGACGTCAAAGGCTTATATTGCTTTATTTATATGTATGACCACTAAGGCCATTCACCTGGAACTAGTCTCGGATCTTACCTCAGACGCCTTCATAGCAGCATTAAAACGGTTTATAGCGCGTAGAGGTATCCCTGATCAGATATTTTCCGTCAACGGAACAAATTTTCGTCGTGCTAGTAGCTCCCTTCACGAATTGCACAAACTTTTTCATTCTAATGGATTTGAGCAGACCACCCAGGATTTTACCAGTGCCCAGGGCATTAAATGGTCCTTTATTCCCCCCTCAGCACCTCATTTCGGTGGCCTGTGGGAAAGCGAATAGTTTTGTTAGCTTTGTGATTTTATTATTTATGTATGTGAATGTGGCCCAATGTCACCCACCACAACATAAAATGGCAGCATTCTATTCACTATTTAACAGAATGTACAAAATTCCCCTAAGCAAAAAAACTAGAAACTGACAAAGAAAGAAATATAATATACCAAATTGGTTATGAAAATGGATACAATAAAAATACTGTAAACAAAATAGAAAATAAAATAAAATATAAAATATAAAAACTGAACAATTAAGAATTAATGAAAATGAACAACACATAAATAATAACAACAACAAAAAATGGGCCACATTCACATACATAAATAATAAAATGACAAAGCTAACAAAACTATTTAAAAACACAGATATAAAAATAGCATACAAAACTAATAAAAATAATTTACAAAAACTAAATAGCCCACACAACAAAGATAATACAACAACTAACGGTATATACAAAATTGAATGCCAAGATTGCAATAAATGTTACATAGGACAAACAAAAAAACAGCTGAAAAAACGTTATTTTGAACACCTAAACGCATATAAAAACCAGAAATATACCAATCCAATTTAGCCACACATGCAATAAACACAGGACATGAATTTCCAGACATAACCACTGTGACACTAATAAAACATATACCACACAAAGGCGCCATAATGAACATTTGGGAAAATTTACAAATATACAAACATAAAACACAAAACTAACTAATACCTGAACAAACTAATACAAATCAATACAAAACATGACACAATATTCAAAGCACTCAACATCGAAAGCACACAAAAAACTAACACATACACCACAATCACACAAAATAAAACCAATTTGAAGTACCAGAAGCCAACAGGAAGCCACAATAATAATAGTCAACGAACACATATGTACTTCACCAGACACAAAAACTGGAAGGCTGAGGATGGGTACAAGATGGTACCCGAAACATGTTCCTAATAAGAAAAAAATATCTTGAGGTAAATTCATTATAAATATTAAATGTAATATATATATATATATATATATATATAATGTACTGCTGTTAAAATGCACACAGTACATAATAGGGAGGTAATTAATTTTAAAAGAGAAAGTATTGAAAGATTTAATTTTGAAAGATTTTGTATTGAATGTAACATATGTTTTAAAATGTAAACAAAAAACATTGGGACTATCGACTCACCCAGTCAACATAGAGGTCGATTCCTATATGATATAAAACAATATTCAGTTATATGTTATGAAAAGAATATATGAAATTGGAATGAATGTTATAAGAAGAGTAAAGAGTAATAAAATTATAATTTAATAAATAACCAATAGAATTACGAATATTAGAGGTAAAATAAAGATGTTTAATAAGAAATAGAAAAATGATATAGGTATATGATAAACAGATGTAAAGAAATTAGGGAATTATCAAAGTGGCAATTTTGTAAATTGTTAAAAAATGGTATTGTATAGTGATGAAGGAAATTTTTATTAGTCTTCAAATATATTTAATAAGAGTTACATCAGGAGTCTAATTTTATTTTCAATAAGAGTAACGTTAAGAGTCTAATTTTATATCGAATAGTAACAGCATGAAGAGTCTAAAATTATATCTATTAGAAGTAGCTTGAAGAGCCTAAATTCATAAAATAACATTTGTACATCATCCAGTTTAATGTAATAGGTAAAAGAAAATAAAGTAAAGGAGTTTAATTTGTGATCCCAGAGTTTGATTATAATATTTAATAAATAAATACTATTACGAGAAATATAACAATATCCTTAATAGAACGACGATAGAAGAGGGAAATCCTGGACTGAAGAAGAGTTTAAGTGGCCATAAAGGATAATTAAGTGTTCCGAGGAGACATCTGTGTTGCAGTCGTCCTGGAGTGCGGCATTCAGCGATGAGATCAATAAGAAATTTGTGTGAAGGAACAGATCGCCAAGCCTAATATTGCTTTTGAAAAAAGGTAAACAACAACCAGAAGTGAACCCGTGGCAGCTGGAAGAATTCAGCGTCGGTCAAGTTACATTAGTCTGGTATTCATTTTTCACATGGTTAATTCTCAAAATACTACATATTAACTGAATTTGGTTTGGTTTAAAGAAAAGAAAATATTAGATACAATCGTAAATACGATCAAACAGCTTAATAATCATTAACCCTGAGAGAAAGAGTTTCTTTACATGTACTGGTAAACAAAAAAACATAATAACAGTAGGTACATTTCTTAATTATATTGTACTATTAAATAGTTACCATACTTATAAAAAATAACAGTACATTAAATGGCTGATCCAAAGTGGAGCAGATCATAATTACAATACCTGTAATTAATTACAGTATATAAATGGCGCAACCAACGTGGTGCATATAATAAATATTATTATATCAGAAAATAACCACAGTACATAAATGGCGCCCATACGTGAAAGCAAAGATTTTCTTTAAACCAGCACCAAATAACACAATTTTGTTAAATTTAATTAGCATAAAAAATTTTTTTCCTTGTAATTAAATTAAGTTAAAGATTGTAAAATGGCTAACAAACCAGAGCAACGATATGAAGTAAGGAGTAATAGTGCTGAAGAGGAAGAAACTGAAATGGAAATAATAGTAAGGGATGCCCAAGGGGACCAACCAAAGAAACCAACCCAGTCAATGGACGATAATTTACAGGAGATGATGAGAATTATAATGGAAGGGAATAACAAAACCAACGAAAATTTCAAACAAATGAAGGAGGAGGTTAGACAAAGTAATGAGAAATTAGAAAAGAACAATCAGGAAATAAATGAGAAGTTGGACAAAAACAATGAGAAAATGGAAAAAAATATTGAAGAACTCAAGAAACAAATGAGGGAAGATAAGGAGGAATTAAAAGGACAATTGAAGGAAGAGAGTAAGAAAAATAGAGAGGAATTGAAACAACAGTTGGAAGAGTATAAGAATGAAATAATGAGTGATAAAAACCAGTCAATAGAAACAACGATAGAAGATGACAAGCAAAATGTGGAAACATTGAATAAGATAACGGAGATAGAAATAATACCAAATGATCAAATCAGAGATCCAATAAATCAGAAAATAGAGAGTAGTAAGGAAATAGAAAATAAAGAAGATAAAAGTTATAGTATTAGATAAGAATAAACATAGCAGAAACAAAGAGAATTATAAGTATATGGTAAAGAAGACGAAGAAAATAGGTAAAAGACGTCCCAAGAAACAGAAAAATACACCGGAAGAATTAGATATAATTAGGAGTGGGCTAGTTAATGTACGTAATCTCCCAATCGCTAATTACATAGAAAGAACAGATTTAAAAAATTATAGGAAAGACTTAAGGAAATGTATTTTGAAAATGAATACATCAGAAAAAGAAAGGGATAATAAAATATCAGCTATATCATCAATAGTTGATATACCAGTGACATATTTGGTTAATGAACTAGATAATAAAGTGTTAAAAGCAGGCGAAGATACCATTGAAAATTTGGTGTTCGAAAAATTGCAGTACCGAGTGATCGCAAGATATGTTATTAGGACAGAATGGGTTGGAAATTCTATAGTAGGTATTGAAATGAGTGAAGACTTCGCAGCAGAAAAATCAGAATACAAGGTAGGAGTGATAAAGTTGACGAGGAGTGATTATATAAAAAGGGTAGCCACTCAAAATTTGCCGACGCCAAGCGAATTTAAGCGTTTGGATGCAAAGGAGAGGATAAGGAAGTTCGCCGAACAGCGGTCAGAAAAATTTAATGCTGATCATAAGCTGCAATCGTTCAGTGTAGGCGAGTTAATTTTACTAAAAGCGTTAAATGTAAGTAGCAGTATTGATAATACCACAGCTAAGTTCAATAGACTTTATAATGGTCCATTTAAAAATCCCACTGAACAAGTGGGAAAGCAAACTTACATTGTTACAAATCAAAATACTAACAAAACTATTGGAAAATTCCATGCGTCGTCATTACGCAAGTACTATGTCAAAATTTAACGTTCACGTGTATCTGGGTATATTAAAGTATGAGTGTCATAACGTAATTGTTTAAGTAAGTAAATTGTGTAAATTCATGTTTGTTTGAACCATGTGGGTAAATATGTTGAGAGGTGTGCGACTGGACAGTAGGTATTATGACGTCATGAACTGTTCATACTAGCTTATCTCTCAAAATCTTGATAACAGATTATCAACCTCGTGCTTGTTTTTATTTATGTTGGAACTGACAGATGTCAAAATTTATTAGAAGAAAATGTTTTAGTTTAACAAGGAGGATTTATTTATTTATTATGAGTTTGATTATATCTTTAAAAAGGAAAGGAATTGGTATTATTTTTGGTAAAAAAAAAAGGAAAAAAATTTGTGTTTGTGTAAACAAATTTTTTTTATCCGAGGAGGGGATATTCCTGCAATAGAACATTGCAGTAAGGGAAGTGTAGCTAGGACTACATGCTGTTATAACAGGTTATGACGTTATAGACATGTTAAAATTTGATTTTTGTCTGAATATGTAAATTAGATGTAAGTATTGAAATAAGAATTGGGTAAAAGAATATTATGTATTAAAATGCCCATAAATGTATTTGTGATCATGTCATGTGCGAGTTAAAGGTGCGAGTGCGCGTGTCAGTCGTATTTTTTATGAATAGCTCAAGTATAAATAAACGTGCCGAACTGAGATTTGGACAGCGCACGCATCTTAAATAGCGCTATATTTTCTGGGTGTCAGAGACTTGCTACGTAGTTTGTAATTAAGGATTTTGTTAGTAAAAAGCAGTTTCTATAAAGTCCTTATCTTTTAGAAGGCAGACAATTCTTAGATAAAATCTATACCTGCTTCTGCAGAAATCTGCAAATCGTTTCAAGAAATCTCCCATCAGTGGTAGTCATCAATCGCGTGATAGCTGTTTCGACCAATCAGCGGCCCCAATTTCCATTAAAATTGGGTCTCCGCCGACGAATATCTAGTTAGTTCCATCCTGCAGCTCCAATATTACAGACGTGCCTCTCTGTGCGAGTTTTTCGAACAGAAACGTGCTTTTGTACGAGTGATCAGGGTCAATTTAGCGACGAGTTACCCGTTGCTGATACCTTGACTGGGTACGAACTCAGTATAAAGAAATAAGCTATTTAATATTGGTAAACAGTGCTAGTATCGCGTGAGTCAAGATTTCCGCATAGGGAAGGTTTATCCATCCGGGATACTCCTATGTGATCGCGAGGACACCTCAAGACGCGGGAAGGTGCACGCTTAATGCACCAAAAATAAGTTAGATTAAATTAATACCCAATTTGTGCCCTGAGATAATATTAGACTGATTACCGGTGTGACGGCGTGCGCGCGTACGAGAGGAGCTCCAGCGAGGCGGGACTGTGCAGAAAGGAGGAGACGAGAGAGGAGCAGATTGGGGCGATTCACAGGACTGGCAGTAAGACGAATCAACCCACGAAAACAACATCCAAGTAACAAATTGACGTTTCTTTTTAAAATCACATCAATCTGATTTCAGAGACAATTTTGCAATAAAATAAATATTTTGTAAACTACAAAGCATATAAAATTTTGTCTTAATATATACAACCTTGCTCCAGATAACTGACTATAGTGTTCCATTATTACTATGCCTAACATATGTTTTGTCACATAGTAAATGGCGCTTGCAACGATGGGGCTCGAAAAAATGCAAGATATATATTAAATAACCTGTTCATAGTATTAAATTGCAATACCCAACGTTTTGGCACCACAAAATAGTATGTTATAAAAACATTTTGTAGTGTTTTGATATATTAAAATTGTCTTCAGTGTGTGTATCATTTAAATATTGCATATGCTCAGAAAGACTAGTGTTTAGGTTAGAATCGTAATTTAGTATTGGAACGTTATCTGGAATTATATTATTTGTGCATGTATGGGTTAAGTATTTATGTAGACATTGTGTTGAATGATTTCTGACTGTTTACTGTGCATTGCGCTAATATTTTAGAATAGTTGAACATTAAACGTTATCAATAAAAATAAGTGTGCCGTACGTAAGTCAAGACATTAAGATAAATTTTGTTGTGTTTTGTTAGTGTGTTCAAAATGGCGGATGGTTTATCAGCCGATTTACAATCGACACTAAATGCAATCTTAGCTAATATTCAATCTGTACGAGATGATAATAAGCAGTTACGTGATGAAAGCAATAAAAATAACCAAGCATTGCAAGAAAACTTAAAAATTGTACGTGAAGACAGTAAAAGTCAAAATAAAAAAATATTCGCTGCCATACACGAGCAAGCAAAACAAAGTAAAGCTATCGTCGAAGCTGCCGAGAGCAAAATAACAGAAAAGGTTGAATCTATCCGCGTGGAGTTTGATTCCGCAATAGCATTAAACAACACACGCGTAACAGAATGTGAGACGCGTATGATTGCGGTAGAGGAATGTATGCGAGAACAGACGGCCGCAGTAAATGAATCCATAAACACACATGAAAACAAATTAGAGGCGTTAGAACAGAAAATAAAACAAATACAACAGACTACTCCTATCTCACGCCAGGTCACTTACATATACAAAACACAGAACGACATTAACAAGAACATGAAATTTTATGGCCTCGAGCATGAAAATCCCATAGAGTTCCTTACGCAATGCCAGCGTAATATGGAACACGTCGCTGACAACCTTAGCGATGTTGACAAAATAAACTGGGTGGTGCGTCAGTTAAAGGGTACAGCGGCTGAATGGTTTTCGATCGTCCAAGATAAAATTGTGGTATATGAAGATCTGGTTAACCACTTTAAAGCAAGGTATTGGAACGACGAAATCCAGCGTAAAGTACGCGTACAGCTGGAGTTTGGTAAGTATACTCCAGGTAAGGGAAGTAAGGAGAAATACGTGATCCAGCTTGTAGCCAATGCGAAACACATGGAGCCGGTAATATCAGAAGCTGAAATTGTCAGCAAGCTAGCAGATCATTTCAACAGGGGAGTACAAGTGGCTGTAATTACACAAGGAATCAAAACCTTAGAAGACCTGCTGTTGTTAATATCAAAATGGGAGAATGTAGACGGGAATCACGAAACATATCATACACACACAAAGGTAAACATCAATAATACACCAAAACAAAATGAATATAGAAATAAGCCATGGAAAAAGCCGGATCACGAACAAAATTCACCCAAATTATGTAGTCATAAAGTCGCGACTATAACCAAAGATAACACAGATAATGAAAACGGTCCAAAAACGCGTATGGTTGCACGGTGTGAGACTTTGCAAAACAAATAAAAATAATAATAATAATAAACAAAGTACCAGTCAGAGTCAGAAATGCAATGAAAACATAGAAAATAATAACATGAGTAGAACCTACTGTGTATCTGGTGTATACCCAAATGATGTACGCAATGAACTTATAAGTGACAGTAATGACGATGTAGTTAATATGCCTAGGGATAGTGATAAGTTAAGCCTTGTTCCCACGGCGTGTGGCTTGGCGAGCCTGGTCTGACGTTTGTCATATCTCGCGCCGTGGGAACGTAAAGGCTCCTCAATGCTCGAGGGGACTCGAGGTGGCTCGCCCTTTCCCGTGAAATGTCGGTAAATCCTCGGACATCAAAGGCTTGTGGCTCGACGGATGACAAGCCTCAGTACGGCTCGTGCACCTTTTCCCACGGCCTGTTGTGGTTTGTACAAGTGTAGTTTCGCAGTTTTAACATAGCAATTTTCATTATCGGTAGTATAATCAGTAGTTCATTATGGAGTGGAGTAATGAAGTAATTATTGAGTTTTTGGATTTATACAAGGGAGAACCTGTCATATGGAATCCACAATCCCAATTTAATTTTATATTTATTTTATTAGTTTCGGTATTGTTATAATTACCTTCTTCGACTTTTATTTAATGACACCATCCACCAACGCCTTTTGCGTTTCACCATTTTCCTCTTCAAAAATTCACCACTCAACAGTACATAAGCCGCTGCGGCACACGCTACTTCCTCGACAGTGTCCGATTCGTAAACTTTATTCATACTTGTTCAGAGACTTAACTAACATAACTTCAAGAGAACGTCTGGCAATGGTGTATTGACGAGAAGTGATCGACTCGAGGCCACTCGAGATTTACCAAGCCACGCGCCATGGGAACGGCGCGAGCTCGGGATTCGACAGACCACAAGTCCACAGTACGAGCGTCGAGCAACTTGAGGTTCGCCAAGCCACGCGCCGTGGGAACAAGGCTTTAGATAGTAGATGCTACTATGATATTAAAAGCTAGGATAAATAACTGTAAGGGAAATGTTTTAATAGACAGTGGTGCTCAGATCTCATTGATCAGTGAAAAATTTATCAATAAGTACATAGTAGAGTTTAAGAAAGTACCAATATTACCGATTAATAATACAACTATTAAGACAGCCACAAACGAAATTCAAAAGGTAAATAAGCAAGCGTACATAACCATTTCATCGCAAGATATGGAGCTTGAAACGCCAGTGTTAGTTGTTAAGGATTTAATTTACGATGTCATCATAGGAACAGACACTATAAAAATAATAAATGTCATCATTGATTTTAGTAAAAATGAATTAGCGTGTACAGTTAATAATAATCAATATAGGATAGTATTAGGAAATAATGACGTTGATAAGCAATCTGAAGTGAAGTACATTCACATAACCAAGCCGGTGGACAAGCCAGTTGTAAACAATAACAAAGATAATATTAATAACCCAGAGCAATTAACCTCGAGTTAACGGAGCAATTTATACCAGCTGATAAAGAGACGTCAGGAAACTCATTCGGCAGATAAGAATGAAATATAAATCTTGGCGACAAAGTACGCTTTACCAAATGAAATTAAAACTTATTTAAGGAACGTAGATGTTGAACAACAACGTGACGACAAAACTAGATAATTAATAAACGACATACAGATTACAGAAAGTCCAAAGTTCCAGATTGTTAATAATATTTAGTACAAGCTGATTGACGGACAATGGAAAATTGTGGTTCCCGACCATCTCATTGAGGAACTAATATGGGAATGCCATGAAAGCCTTGCTCATGCTGGTGCTTACAAATGCTACTTGACACTGCGGGAAGATTTTATATGGATGAACATGGCCAGAAAAGTTAAATCAGTACTTCGTACCTGCCACAACTGCCAGACAGCCAAACATCCTAACCAACACACATACGTGGCGATAGGAAACATCGTTATGCATGAGAAAAATGAATTACTATGCATTGATTTCCTGGGACCATTACCACGTGCGGCTAGGGGGATGAGAAATCTGGTGGTGTGTACGGTTGCCTTCAGTAAGAAGAATGTTAGTCTTTATGCGGTAGGTAGA
Organism: Magicicada septendecula; assembly: GCA_034769895.1. Lineage (NCBI taxonomy): Eukaryota > Metazoa > Arthropoda > Insecta > Hemiptera > Cicadidae > Magicicada > Magicicada septendecula. The sequence continues at coordinate 262,652,783 of CM068376.1, forward strand.
CCCACAACAGATGCGGATCTGAGGACAATTTTGGAAAAGTACATCCCAAAATATGGTCATTTAAAAAAGATCCTATCTGATCAGGGTACGCAATTCCAGAATAGAAAATGCAAAGCCGAATTAGTGAAGAGGGGCATTCAAGCAGTTCTAACAGCCATTCGTAGACCCCAAGGGAATCTCGCTGAGGGGGTGAATAGAGAACTTGGTCATTTATTCAGGACTTATTGTAACAATAACCAAAGCAAGTGGCCAGAGTATCTGGAGTTTTTCGAGAACGCCATAAATGGGTGTTACAATACCACGACTTGTTCCCACTTGCAGTCTGATGTCCAACCAAAGCCTGCATGGAGTGATTATATAAAAAGTGTAGCCACTCAAAATTTGCCGACGCCAAGCGAATTTAAGCGTTTGGATGCGAAGTAGAGGATAAGGAAGTTCGCCGAACAGCGGTCAGAAAAATCTAATGCTGATCATAAGCTGCAATCGTTCAGTGTAGGAGAGTTAATTTTACTAAAAGCGTTAAATGTAAGTAGCAGTATTGATAATACCACAGCTAAGTTCAATAGACTTTATAATGGTCCATTTAAAAATCCCACTGAACAAGTGGGAAAGCAAACTTACATCGTTACAAATCAAAATACTAACAAAACTATTGGAAAATTCCATGCGTCGTCATTACGCAAGTAATATGTCAAAATTTAACGTTCACGTGTATCTGGGTATATTAAAGGATGAGTGTCATAACGTAATTGTTTAAGTAAGTAAATTGTGTAAATTCATGTTTGTTTGAACCATGTGGGTAAATATGTTGAGAAGTGTGCGACTGGACAGTAGGTATTATGACGTCATGAACTGTTCATACTAGCTTATCTCTCAAAATCTTGATAACAGATTATCAACCTCGTGCTTGTGTTTATTTATGTTGGAACTGACAGATGTCAAAATTTATTGGAAGAAAATGTTTTAGTTTAACAAGGAGGATTTATTTATTTATTATGAGTTTGATTATATGTTTAAAAAGGAAAGGAATTGGTATTATTTTTGGTAAAAAAAAAGGAAAAAAATTTGTTTGTGTAAACAAATTTTTTTTATCCGAGGAGGGGATATTCCTGCAATAGAACATTGCAGTAAGGGAAGTGTAGCTAGGACTACATGCTGTTATAACAGGTTATGACGTTATAGACATGTTAAAATTTGATTTTTGTCTGAATATGTAAATTAGATGTAAGTATTGAAATAAGAATTGGGTAAAAGAATATTATGTATTAAAATGCCCATAAATGTATTTGTGACCATGTCATGTGCGAGTTAAAGGTGCGAGTGCGCGTGTCAGTCGTATTTTTTATGAATAGCTCAAGTATAAATAAACGTGCCGAACTGAGATTTGGACAGCGCACGCATCTTAAATAGCGCTATATTTTCTAGGTGTCAGAGACTTGCTACGTAGTTTGTAATTAAGGATTTTGTTAGTAAAAAGCAGTTTCTATAAAGTCCTTATCTTTAAGAAGGCAGACAATTCTTAGATAAAATCTATACCTGCTTCTGCAGAAATCTGCAAATCGTTTCAAGAAATCTCCCATCAGTGGTAGTCATCAATCGCGTGATAGCTGTTTCGACCAATCAGCGGCCCCAATTTCCATTAAAATTGGGTCTCCGCCGACGAATATCTAGTTAGTTCCATCCTGCAGCTCCAATATTACAGACGTGCCTCTCTGTGCGAGTTTTTCGAACAGAAACGTGCTTTTGTACGAGTGATCAGGGTCAATTTAGCGACGAGTTACCCGTTGCTGATACCTTGACTGGGTACGAACTCATTATAAAGAAATAAGCTATTTAATATTGGTAAACAGTGCTAGTATCGCGTGAGTCAAGATTTCCGCATAGGGAAGGTTTATCCATCCGGGATACTCCTATGTGATCGCGAGGACACCTCAAGACGCGGGAAGGTGCACGCTTAATGCACCAAAAATAAGTAAGATTAAATTAATACCCAATTTGTGCCCTCAGATAAGATTAGACTGATTACCGGTGTGACGGCGTGCGCGCGTACGAAAGGTGCTCCAGCGAGGCGGGAGTGTGCAGAAAGAAGGAGACGAGAGAGGAGCAGATTGGGGCGATTCACAGGACTGGCAGTAAGACGAATCAACCCACGAAAACAACATCCAAGTAACAAATTGACGTTTCTTTTTAAAATCACATCAATCTGATTTCAGAGACAATTTTGCAATAAAATAAATATTTTGTAAACTACAAAGCATATAAAATTTTGTCTTAATATATACAACCTTGCTCCAGATAACTGACTATAGTGTTCCATTATTACTATGCCTAACATATGTTTTGTCACATAGTAAATGGCGCTTGCAACGATGGGGCTCGAAAAAATGCAAGATATATATTAAATAACTTGTTCATAGTATTAAATTGCAATACCTAACGTTTTGGCACCACAAAATAGTATGTTATAAAAACATTTTGTAGTGTTTTGATATATTAAAATTGTCTTCAGTGTGTGTATCATTTAAATATTGCATATGCTCAGAAAGACTAGTGTTTAGGTTAGAATCGTAATTTAGTATTGGAACGTTATCTGGAATTATATTATTTGTGCATGTATGGGTTAAGTATTTATGTAGACATTGTGTTGAATGATTTCTGACTGTTTACTGTGCATTGCGCTAATATTTTAGAATAGTTGAACATTAAACGTTATCAATAAAAATAAGTGTGCCGTACGTAAGTCAAGACATTAAGATAAATTTTGTTGTGTTTTGTTAGTGTGTTCAAAATGGCGGATGGTTTATCAGCCGATTTACAATCGACACTAAATGCAATCTTAGCTAATATTCAATCTGTACGAGATGATAATAAGCAGTTACGTGATGAAAGCAATAAAAATAACCAAGCATTGCAAGAAAACTTAAAAATTGTACGTGAAGACAGTAAAAGTCAAAATAAAAAAATATTCGCTGCCATACACGAGCAAGCAAAACAAAGTAAAGCTATCGTCGAAGCTGCCGAGAGCAAAATAACAGAAAAGGTTGAATCTATCCGCGTGGAGTTTGATTCCGCAATAGCATTAAACAACACACGCGTAACAGAATGTGAGACGCGTATGATTGCGGTAGAGGAATGTATGCGAGAACAGACGGCCGCAGTAAATGAATCCATAAACACACATGAAAACAAATTAGAGGCGTTAGAACAGAAAATAAAACAAATACAACAGACTACTCCTATCTCACGCCAGGTCACTTACGTATACAGAACACAGAACGACATTAACAAGAACATGAAATTTTATGGCCTCGAGCATGAAAATCCCATAGAGTTCCTTACGCAATGCCAGCGTAATATGGAACACGTCGCTGACAACCTTAGCGATGTTGACAAAATAAACTGGGTGGTGCGTCAGTTAAAGGGTACAGCGGCTGAATGGTTTTCGATCGTCCAAGATAAAATTGTGGTATATGAAGATCTGGTTAACCACTTTAAAGCAAGGTATTGGAACGACGAAATCCAGCGTAAAGTACGCGTACAGCTGGAGTTTGGTAAGTATACTCCAGGTAAGGGAAGTAAGGAGAAATACGTGATCCAGCTTGTAGCCAATGCGAAACACATGGAGCCGGTAATATCAGAAGCTGAAATTGTCAGCAAGCTAGCAGATCATTTCAACAGGGGAGTACAAGTGGCTGTAATTACACAAGGAATCAAAACCTTAGAAGACCTGCTGTTGTTAATATCAAAATGGGAGAATGTAGACGGGAATCACGAAACATATCATACACACACAAAGGTAAACATCAATAATACACCAAAACAAAATGAATATAGAAATAAGCCATGGAAAAAGCCGGATCACGAACAAAATTCACCCAAATTATGTAGTCATAAAGTCGCGACTATAACCAAAGATAACACAGATAATGAAAACGGTCCAAAAACGCGTATGGTTGCACGGTGTGAGACTTTGCAAAACAAATAAAAATAATAATAATAATAAACAAAGTACCAGTCAGAGTCAGAAATGCAATGAAAACATAGAAAATAATAACATGTGTAGAACCTACTGTGTATCTGGTGTATACCCAAATGATGTACGCAATGAACTTATAAGTGACAGTAATGACGATGTAGTTAATATGCCTAGGGATAGTGATAAGTTAGATAGTAGATGCTACTATGATATTAAAAGCTAGGATAAATAACTGTAAGGGAAATGTTTTAATAGACAGTGGTGCTCAGATCTCATTGATCAGTGAAAAATTTATCAATAAGTACATAGTAGAGTTTAAGAAAGTACCAATATTACCGATTAATAATACAACTATTAAGACAGCCACAAACGAAATTCAAAAGGTAAATAAGCAAGCGTACATAACCATTTCATCGCAAGATATGGAGCTTGAAACGCCAGTGTTAGTTGTTAAGGATTTAATTTACGATGTCATCATAGGAACAGACACTATAAAAATAATAAATGTCATCATTGATTTTAGTAAAAATGAATTAGCGTGTACAGTTAATAATAATCAATATAGGATAGTATTAGGAAATAATGACGTTGATAAGCAATCTGAAGTGAAGTACATTCACATAACCAAGCCGGTGGACAAGCCAGTTGTAAACAATAACAAAGATAATATTAATAACCCAGAGCAATTAACCTCGAGTTAACGGAGCAATTTATACCAGCTGATAAAGAGACGTCAGGAAACTCATTCGGCAGATAAGAATGAAATATAAATCTTGGCGACAAAGTACGCTTTACCAAATGAAATTAAAACTTATTTAAGGAACGTAGATGTTGAACAACAACGTGACGACAAAACTAGATAATTAATAAACGACATACAGATTACAGAAAGTCCAAAGTTCCAGATTGTTAATAATATTTAGTACAAGCTGATTGACGGACAATGGAAAATTGTGGTTCCCGACCATCTCATTGAGGAACTAATATGGGAATGCCATGAAAGCCTTGCTCATGCTGGTGCTTACAAATGCTACTTGACACTGCGGGAAGATTTTATATGGATGAACATGGCCAGAAAAGTTAAATCAGTACTTCGTACCTGCCACAACTGCCAGACAGCCAAACATCCTAACCAACACACATACGTGGCGATAGGAAACATCGTTATGCATGAGAAAAATGAATTACTATGCATTGATTTCCTGGGACCATTACCACGTGCGGCTAGGGGGATGAGAAATCTGGTGGTGTGTACGGTTGCCTTCAGTAAGAAGAATGTTAGTCTTTATGCGGTAGGTAGACCCACAACAGATGCGGATCTGAGGACAATTTTGGAAAAGTACATCCCAAAATATGGTCATTTAAAAAAGATCCTGTCTGATCAGGGTACGCAATTCCAGAATAGAAAATGCAAAGCCGAATTAGTGAAGAGGGGCATTCAAGCAGTTCTAACAGCCATTCGTAGACCCCAAGGGAATCTCGCTGAGGGGGTGAATAGAGAACTTGGTCATTTATTCAGGACTTATTGTAACAATAACCAAAGCAAGTGGCCAGAGTATCTGGAGTTTTTCGAGAACGCCATAAATGGGTGTTACAATACCACGACTTGTTCCCACTTGCAGTCTGATGTCCAACAAAAGCCTGCATGGAGTGATTATATAAAAAGTGTAGCCACTCAAAATTTGCCGACGCCAAGCGAATTTAAGCGTTTGGATGCAAAGGAGAGGATAAGGAAGTTCGCCGAACAGCGGTCAGAAAAATCTAATGCTGATCATAAGCTGCAATCGTTCAGTGTAGGAGAGTTAATTTTACTAAAAGCGTTAAATGTAAGTAGCAGTATTGATAATACCACAGCTAAGTTCAATAGACTTTATAATGGTCCATTTAAAAATCCCACTGAACAAGTGGGAAAGCAAACTTACATCGTTACAAATCAAAATACTAACAAAACTATTGGAAAATTCCATGCGTCGTCATTACGCAAGTAATATGTCAAAATTTAACGTTCACGTGTATCTGGGTATATTAAAGGATGAGTGTCTTAACGTAATTGTTTAAGTAAGTAAATTGTGTAAATTCATGTTTGTTTGAACCATGTGGGTAAATATGTTGAGAAGTGTGCGACTGGACAGTAGGTATTATGACGTCATGAACTGTTCATACTAGCTTATCTCTCAAAATCTTGATAACAGATTATCAACCTCGTGCTTGTGTTTATTTATGTTGGAACTGACAGATGTCAAAATTTATTGGAAGAAAATGTTTTAGTTTAACAAGGAGGATTTATTTATTTATTATGAGTTTGATTACATGTTTTAAAAGGAAAGGAATTGGTATTATTTTTGGTAAAAAAAAAGGAAAAAAATTTGTTTGTGTAAACAAATTTTTTTTATCCGAGGAGGGGATATTCCTGCAATAGAACATTGCAGTAAGGGAAGTGTAGCTAGGACTACATGCTGTTATAACAGGTTATGACGTTATAGACATGTTAAAATTTGATTTTTGTCTGAATATGTAAATTAGATGTAAGTATTGAAATAAGAATTGGGTAAAAGAATATTATGTATTAAAATGCCCATAAATGTATTTGTGACCATGTCATGTGCGAGTTAAAGGTGCGAGTGCGCGTGTCAGTCGTATTTTTTATGAATAGCTCAAGTATAAATAAACGTGCCGAACTGAGATTTGGACAGCGCACGCATCTTAAATAGCGCTATATTTTCTGGGTGTCAGAGACTTGCTACGTAGTTTGTAATTAAGGATTTTGTTAGTAAAAAGCAGTTTCTATAAAGTCCTTATCTTTAAGAAGGCAGACAATTCTTAGATAAAATCTATACCTGCTTCTGCAGAAATCTGCAAATCGTTTCAAGAAATCTCCCATCAGTGGTAGTCATCAATCGCGTGATAGCTGTTTCGACCAATCAGCGGCCCCAATTTCCATTAAAATTGGGTCTCCGCCGACGAATATCTAGTTAGTTCCATCCTGCAGCTCCAATATTACAGACGTGCCTCTCTGTGCGAGTTTTTCGAACAGAAACGTGCTTTTGTACGAGTGATCAGGGTCAATTTAGCGACGAGTTACCCGTTGCTGATACCTTGACTGGGTACGAACTCATTATAAAGAAATAAGCTATTTAATATTGGTAAACAGTGCTAGTATCGCGTGAGTCAAGATTTCCGCATAGGGAAGGTTTATCCATCCGGGATACTCCTATGTGATCGCGAGGACACCTCAAGACGCGGGAAGGTGCACGCTTAATGCACCAAAAATAAGTAAGATTAAATTAATACCCAATTTGTGCCCTCAGATAAGATTAGACTGATTACCGGTGTGACGGCGTGCGCGCGTACGAAAGGTGCTCCAGCGAGGCGGGAGTGTGCAGAAAGAAGGAGACGAGAGAGGAGCAGATTGGGGCGATTCACAGGACTGGCAGTAAGACGAATCAACCCACGAAAACAACATCCAAGTAACAAATTGACGTTTCTTTTTAAAATCACATCAATCTGATTTCAGAGACAATTTTGCAATAAAATAAATATTTTGTAAACTACAAAGCATATAAAATTTTGTCTTAATATATACAACCTTGCTCCAGATAACTGACTATAGTGTTCCATTATTACTATGCCTAACATATGTTTTGTCACATAGTAAATGGCGCTTGCAACGATGGGGCTCGAAAAAATGCAAGATATATATTAAATAACTTGTTCATAGTATTAAATTGCAATACCTAACGTTTTGGCACCACAAAATAGTATGTTATAAAAACATTTTGTAGTGTTTTGATATATTAAAATTGTCTTCAGTGTGTGTATCATTTAAATATTGCATATGCTCAGAAAGACTAGTGTTTAGGTTAGAATCGTAATTTAGTATTGGAACGTTATCTGGAATTATATTATTTGTGCATGTATGGGTTAAGTATTTATGTAGACATTGTGTTGAATGATTTCTGACTGTTTACTGTGCATTGCGCTAATATTTTAGAATAGTTGAACATTAAACGTTATCAATAAAAATAAGTGTGCCGTACGTAAGTCAAGACATTAAGATAAATTTTGTTGTGTTTTGTTAGTGTGTTCAAAATGGCGGATGGTTTATCAGCCGATTTACAATCGACACTAAATGCAATCTTAGCTAATATTCAATCTGTACGAGATGATAATAAGCAGTTACGTGATGAAAGCAATAAAAATAACCAAGCATTGCAAGAAAACTTAAAAATTGTACGTGAAGACAGTAAAAGTCAAAATAAAAAAATATTCGCTGCCATACACGAGCAAGCAAAACAAAGTAAAGCTATCGTCGAAGCTGCCGAGAGCAAAATAACAGAAAAGGTTGAATCTATCCGCGTGGAGTTTGATTCCGCAATAGCATTAAACAACACACGCGTAACAGAATGTGAGACGCGTATGATTGCGGTAGAGGAATGTATGCGAGAACAGACGGCCGCAGTAAATGAATCCATAAACACACATGAAAACAAATTAGAGGCGTTAGAACAGAAAATAAAACAAATACAACAGACTACTCCTATCTCACGCCAGGTCACTTACGTATACAGAACACAGAACGACATTAACAAGAACATGAAATTTTATGGCCTCGAGCATGAAAATCCCATAGAGTTCCTTACGCAATGCCAGCGTAATATGGAACACGTCGCTGACAACCTTAGCGATGTTGACAAAATAAACTGGGTGGTGCGTCAGTTAAAGGGTACAGCGGCTGAATGGTTTTCGATCGTCCAAGATAAAATTGTGGTATATGAAGATCTGGTTAACCACTTTAAAGCAAGGTATTGGAACGACGAAATCCAGCGTAAAGTACGCGTACAGCTGGAGTTTGGTAAGTATACTCCAGGTAAGGGAAGTAAGGAGAAATACGTGATCCAGCTTGTAGCCAATGCGAAACACATGGAGCCGGTAATATCAGAAGCTGAAATTGTCAGCAAGCTAGCAGATCATTTCAACAGGGGAGTACAAGTGGCTGTAATTACACAAGGAATCAAAACCTTAGAAGACCTGCTGTTGTTAATATAAAAATGGGAGAATGTAGACGGTAATCACGAAACATACCATACACACACAAAGGTAAACATCAATAATACACCAAAACAAAATGAATATAGAAATAAGCAACGGAAAAAGCCGGATCGCGAACAAAATTCAACCAAATTAGGTAGTCATAAGGTCGCGGCTATAACAAAAAATAACACAGATAATGAAAACGGTCCAAAAAACGCGTAAGGTTGCACGGTGTGAGACCGTGCAAAACAAATAAAAATAGTAATAATAATAATAAACAAAGTACCAGTCAGAGTCAGAAATACAGTGAAAACATAGAAAATAATAACATGAGTAGAACCTACTGTGTATCTGGTGTATACCCAAATGATGTACGCAATGAACTTATAAGTGACAGTAATGATGATGTAGTTAATATGCCTAGGGATAGTGATAAGTTAGATAGTAGATGCTACTATGATATTAAAAGCTAGGATAAATAACTGTAAGGGAAATGTTTTAATAGACAGTGGTGCTCAGATCTCATTGATCAGTGAAAAATTTATCAATAAGAACATAGTAGAGTTTAAGAAAGTACCAATATTACCGATTAATAATACAACTATTAAGACAGCCACAAACGAAATTCAAAAGGTAAATAAGCAAGCGTACATAACCATTTCATCGCAAGATATGGAGCTTGAAACGCCAGTGTTAGTTGTTAAGGTTTTAATTTACGATGTCATCATAGGAACAGACACTATAAAAATAATAAATGCCATCATTGATTTAAGTAAAAATGAATTAGCGTGTACAGTTAATAATAATCAATATAGGATAGTATTAGGAAATAATGACGTTGATAAGCAATCTCAAGTGAAGTACATTCACATAACCAAGCCGGTGGACAAGCCAGTTGTAAACAATAACAAAGATAATATTAATAACCCAGAGCAATTAACCTCGAGTCAACGGAGCAATTTATACCAGCTGATAAAGAGACGTCAGGAAACTCATTCGGCAGATAAGAATGAAATACAAATCTTGGCGACAAAGTACGCTTTACCAAATGAAATTAAAACTTATTTAAGGAACGTAGATGTTGAACAACAACGTGACGACAAAATTAGATAAATAATAAACGACATACAGATTACAGAAAGTCCAAAGTTCCAGATTGTTAATAATATTTAGTACAAGCTGATTGACGGACAATGGAAAATTGTGGTTCCTGACCATCTCATTGATGAACTAATATGGGCATGCCATGAAAGCCTTGCTCATGCTGGTGCTTACAAATGCTACTTGACACTGCGGGAAGATTTTATATGGATGAACATGGCCAGAAAAGTTAAATCAGTACTTCGTACCTGCCACACCTGCCAGACAGCGAAACATCCTAACCAACACACATACGTGGAGATGGGAAACATCGTTATGCATGAAAAAAATGAAAAGTACAACCCAAAATATGGTCATGTAAAAAAGATCCTGTCTGATTAGGGTACGCAATTCCAGAATAGAAAATGGAAAGCCGAATTAGAGAAGAGGGGCATTCAAGCAGTTCTAACAGCCATTCGTAGACCCCAAGGGAATCTCGCTGAGAGGGTGAATAGAGAACTTGGTCGTTTATTCAGGACTTATTGTAACAATAACCAAAGAAAGTGGCCAGAGTATCTGGAGTTTTTCGAGAACGCCATAAATGGTTGTTACAATACCACGACTTGTTCCCACTTGCAGTCTATTTAATCATAGGAACAGACACTTTAAAAAAAATTAATGCCATCATAGATTTTAGTAAAATGAATTATCTTGTACAGTTAATAATAATCAATATAGGATAGTATTAGGAAATAATGACGTTGATAAGCAATCTGAAGTGAAGTACATTCACATAACCAAGCCGGTGGACAAGCCAGTTGTAAACAATAACAAAGATAATATTATAACCCAGAGCAATTAACCTAGAGTCAACGGAGCAATTTATACCAGCTGATAAAGAGACGTCAGGAAACTCATTCGGCAGATAAGAATGAAATACAAATCTTGGCGATAAAGTACGCTTTACCAAATGAAATTATAACTTATTTAAGGAACGTAGATGTTGAACAACAACGTGACGACAAAATTAGATAAATAATAAACGACATACAGATTACAGAAAGTCCAAAGTTCCAGATTGTTAACAATATTTTACAAGCTGATTGACGCACAATGGAAAATTGTGGTTCCCGACCATCTCATTGAGGAACTAATATGGGCATGCCATGAAAGCCTTGCTCATGCTGGTGCTTACAAATGCTACTTGACACTGCGGGAAGATTTTATATGGATGAACATGGCCAGAAAAGTTAAATCAGTACTTCGTAACTGCCACAACTGCCAGACAGCCAAACATCCTAACCAACACACATACGTGGAGATGGGAAACATCGTTATGCATGAAAAAAATGAATTACTATGCATTGACTTCCTGGGACCATTACCACGTGCGGCGAAGGGGTTGAGAAATCTGGTGGTGTGTACGGATGCCTTCAGTAATAAGAATTCTAGTCTTTATGCGGTAGGTAGAACCACAACAGATGCGGAACTGAGGACAATTTTGGAAAAGTACATCCCAAAATATGGTCATGTAAAAAAGATGCTGTCTGATCAGGGTACGCAATTCCAGAATAGAAAATGGAAAGCCGAATTAGAGAAGAGGGGCATTCAAGCAGTTCTAACAGCCATTCCTAGACCCCAAGGGAATCTCGCTGAGAGGGTGAATAGAGAACTTGGTCATTTATTCAGGACTTATTGTAACAATAACCAAAGCAAGTGGCCAGAGTATCTGGAGTTTTTCGAGAACGCCATAAATGGGTGTCACAATACCACGACTGGATATACACCATCGGACTTGCAGTCTCATGTCCAACCAAAGCGTGCCTGGAGTGATTATATAAAAAGGGTAGCCACTCAAAATTTGCCGACGCCAAGCGAATTTAAGCATTTGGATGCAAAGGAGAGGATAAGGAAGTTCGCCGAACAGCGGTCAGAAAAATCTAATGCTGATCATAAGCTGCAATCGTTCAGTGTAGGCGAGTTAATTTTACTAAAAGCGTTAAATGTAAGTAGCAGTATTGATAATACCACAGCTAAGTTCAATAGACTTTATAATGGTCCATTTATGTTAACTGAACAAGTGGGAAAGCAAACTTACATTGTTACAAATTAAAATACTAACAAAACTATTGGAAAATTCCATGCGTCGTCATTACGCAAGTAATATGTCAAAATTTAACGTTCACGTGTATCTGGATATATTAAAGTATGAGTGTCATAACGTAATTGTTTAAGTAAGTAAATTGTGTAAATTCATGTTTGTTTGAACCATGTGGGTAAATATGTTGAGAAGTGTGCGACTGGACAGTAGGTATTATGACGTCATGAACTGTTCATACTAGCTTATCTCTCAAACCCTTGATAACAGATTATCAACCTCGTGCTTGTGTTTATTTATGTTGGAACTGACAGATGTTAAAATTTATTGGAAAAAATGTTTTAGTTTAACAAGGAGGATTTATTTATTTATTATGAGTTTAATTATATGTTTAAAAAGGAAAGGGATTGGAATTATGTTTGGTTAAAAGAAAAAGGAAAAAAAATTTGTGTTTGTGTAAACAAATTTTTTTTATCCGAGGAGGGGATATTCCTGCAATAGAACATTGCAGTAAGGGAAGTGTAGCTAGGACTACATGCTGTTATAACAGGTTATGACGTTATAGACATGTTAAAATTTGATTTTTGTCTGAATATGTAAATTAGATGTAAGTATTGAAATAAGAATTGGGTAAAAGAATATTATGTATTAAAATGCCCATAAATGTATTTGTGATCATGTCATGTGCGAGTTAAAGGTGCGAGTGCGCGAGTGCGCGAATGCGCGTGTCAGTCGTATTTTTTACGAATAGCTCAATTATAAATAAACGTACCGAACTGAGATTTGGACAGCGCACGCATCTTAAATAGCGCTATATTTTCTGGGTGTCAGAGTTTTGCTACGTAGTTTGTAAATAGGGATTTTGTTAGTAAAAAGCAGTTTCTATAAAGTCCTTATCTTTTAGAAGGCAGAAAATTCTTAGATAGAATCTATACCTGCTTCTGCAGAAATCTGCAAATCGTTTCAAGAAATCGTCCATCAGTGGTAGCCATCAATCGCGTGATAGCTGTTTCGACCAATCAGCGGCCCCAATTTCCATTAAGATTGGGTCTGCGCCGACGAATATCCTAAGTTCCATAGTCTAGTTAGTTCCATCCTGCAGCTCCAATATAACAGACTGTTCGAGTTTTTCGAACAGAAACGTGCTTTTGTACGAGTGATCAGGGTCAATTTAGCGACGAGTTACCCGTTGCTGATACCTTGACTGGGTACGAACTCGTTATAAAGAAATAAGCTATTTAAAATTGGTAAATAGTGCTAGTATCGCGTGAGTCAAGATGTCCGCATAGGGAAGGTTTATCCATCCGGGATACTCCTATGTGATCGCGAGGACACCTCAAGACGCGGGAAGGTGCACGCTTAATGCACCAAAAATAAGTAAAATTAAATTAATACCCAATTTGTGCCCTGAGATAAGATTAGACTGATTACCGGTGTGACGGCGTTCGCGCGTACGAGAGGAGCTCCAGGGAGGCGTGTTCCATTATTACTATGCCTAACATATGTTTTGTCGCAATATATTAAGAAGGCAGAAGCATTTATAAGAGAAGGTCCATATAAAGAAATAAAATACGATTATACGAGTAAGTACCAAGCGAAAGTCAAACGATTAATGAAGGAAATAACGTTTATAGAAGACAGAAGAAAGAGCTAAATTATTCCTTAGGCTTTCACGGCCGGTGTCATTTGAAATAGCATGATATCCGGGCTGTTTGGCCGTGGTCCCTGGTTTAAAACAAAACCAAACGTTTCGGCAGCTTCACTGGCTGCCATCATCAGTGGTATAAAATTCCTGCACTTTGGGTGTCTACGTGCAGGCCCACAGTACTGTGGTATAGACTAAAGCTGTCCTGCCATGCTACCTGTACATATATGTCCTGTAGCATGGCAGGACAGCTTTAGTCTATACCACAGTACTGTGGGCCTGCACGTAGACACCCAAAGTGCAGGAATTTTATACCACTGATGATGGCAGCCAGTGGAGCTGCCGAAACGTTTGGTTTTGTTTTAAACTAGGGACCACGGCCAAACAGCCCGGATATCATGCATAATTCAGAAGAAAGAGCTATTTAGTAGAAAGTAATCCAGTGGCTCCAAATTTTAAATGCCAGATAAAATTACATAAAAGAAAAAAAAACAGTTAGGCCGATTGTTTCGTTTACTAATGCTCCTGCGTATAAGTTGTCTAAAGAAGTGAGTAGAATACTGAAAGATAAATATGAATTTGATGTAATGTATAACGTAGAAAATAATGTGAAGCTGATAGAGATGTTAGAAGGAATAAACATAAATGAGAATATGAAGTTGGTATCGCTCGATATTAAAGATATGTTTACTAATATTGCAGTAGATAAAGCATTGAAGTTGGTAGAAGATAATAGGATGGGGAATTACGAATATAAGAAACAACTAGTTAAAGTAATAAAAGAATGTGTTCAACAGAATTATTTTAGGTTCAATGACAGATTTTACATACAAGAAGAAGGGTTACCTATGGGTTCTTCAATATCACCAATTTTGGCTGATATATATATATATATATATGAATGATTTTGAAAAAACTTTACTAAATTGTACAAGGTACAAAGGAAATATAAAACTATGGGTAAGGTATGTTGACGATATTTTAGTTATTTGGGAAGGTAGTATTGAAGAAATAGAATCATTCGTAAAAGAAGTGAATATTATAGAAAAAAATATACAGTTTAAGGAAGAAATTGGTGATAAGAATTTGAATTATTTGGATATAGGAATACATATAAATGATAACAAAAAACTAGAATTTGACATATTTAGAAAGGAGACATATTCGGATATACAGTAATTATTCCGAAAGAATCATATCACCCATACAGATATAAGTTAGCGGCAATAAATGCGTTTTGTTATAGAGCACAGAAATGTTTGAAAGATAAAGAAAGAAAAGAGAGAGAATTAAAAATGATAAAGAGAATAGTGAAGAATAATAATTATAACATGGGCATAATAGACAAAGTGATGTAAAGTATTGAGAAGGAAAAAAAAGAAGTAGAACAAAAAGAAGAGAAGAAGTATTTGTGCTCAGTAACATATATAGGAACATAGACGAAGAAAATTGTACAGTGCTTTCAGAAATATGGAGTGGACGTAGCAAAAAAAAGTCTAAAACAGTATTTGCTAAAATAAAAAATAATAATATAGAAACAATACCTATTTTGCAGAAGAATGGGGTATACAAATTAAGTTGTGAAGAATGTAAAAAAGTGTACGTGGGTGAGACGGGCCCCCGTTTTGAATGTAGATTGGGAGAACACAAGAGAGGAGAGGGAAATAGGACAACGAATTCTCTTTATGTTAGGCATTTTATAGAGGAAAATCACAAATTTAATAATCCGTTGGAAAATTTTGATATTATAAAGGTAAAGGTCGACGGAAAGGTAAAGGTTAATAATACGACGGAAAGAAAGCTAATAGAAGAATTAGAAATTATAAAAGAAAGGGAAAAGGTATGAATAATTTAATGAATATTAAGATAAATTTTGAAAATGAAGAAATATTTTATAATATAATAAAACGTGAAAAGGTAGGTTCGGTAAGGAAAGAAAACATAGACATGGGTTGATGGTTCAGCCCACGTGTAGGAAGTTGTGTTGACAAGGGGTTACCTGCGTGACGTTGACGCCCTCGGTAGAGGCAGGTATAGGCTATAAGGGGGTGGAGCCAGGGACGGATGTGGCAGTTACGATCTGATGATGAACGGGTACGTTCGAAAGCGCTAATCGGTGTCACAGTGACTAGTGGTGTGTGCAACAAGTGAGTGTAGCATAAATTTATTTAACCACTAATAAAATTTGTAGTTTAATCATTAAGCCGTGCAGTCTGGGACGAAGAATGGAGGAGAAAAATAAGGTAAGAAAGTGTTTTAAATATCTAAAATTAAAAATTAAGTTAAAAAAAGTGTTAAGCAAAATATGGTTCAATAAACAATGTTTAAGTAATAATGTTATACCGAAATACGTGAGTGTTAATATTAAGAATAAGAACGCGGTGGCTAGGAAAGTAAAAGATCAGAGTGAAAAATTATGGATGAAATTAGAAATACGTTGGCTTTATGGGTTAGTTAATAGATACAGTAAGGAATTATATTATAGACATATGGATTTGTTAGAAATATACTCATTCGTGGAGGTAGAAGAAATATTATATTAATTTGGCTTTAGGTATGTTGAAAGGAATTTAGAAAAGAAAAATAGTAAATTAATGGAAAAATTAAATAGGTTAGTAGGTTCGAAGAATACAAAGAAGGAAATTATTTATAAATACGAATATGAGAAAAGAGTGGTGAATTTAACGGACGTAGAGTTTAATACAGAAGAGAAAGAAATATTAGCGAAGGACTAAAATATGCGCCGCCACCGGAAATAAACCAGGAGAAAACAATTATTGAATGTGAAAGCATTATACAAAAATTGGGAAATGAAAACGACAAAAAACATATAAGAATGAAAATAAGTAATATGGTAAACAAAATAGTTAGAACAGAAGGGAAAGATAGAAGGAAAAAACAAGAAATTAAGGCGTCAGTAAAAAAGTTAAAAAACAAAATTACCATTTACGAAATAGAATCATTCGTAAAAGAAGTGAATATTATAGAAAGAAATATACAGTTTAAGGAAGAAATTGGTGATAAGAATTTGAATTATTTGGATATAGGAATACATATAAAAGATAACGAAAAACTAGAATTTGACATATTTAGAAAAGAGACATATTCGGATATAATTATTCCGAAAGAATCATATCACCCATACAGATATAATTTAGCGGCAATAAATGCGTTTTGTTATAGAGCACAGAAATGTTTGAAAGATAAAGAAAGAAAAGAGAGAGAATTAAAAATGATTAAGAGAATAGTGAAGAATAATAATTATAACATGGGCATAATAGACAACGTGATGGAAAGTATTGAGAAGAAAAAAGAAGACGTAGAACAAAAAGAAGAGAAGAAGTATTTGGCTCAGTAATGTATTGCAATGAAACACAGGAGCCTGATAAGCAGTGCAGGCTTGTGTAATTATACAGACGATAAACATTCAAGTTTCAAATGGTAGTTTGTTAGGTTTGGTTTTTTTGGTATATGTTTTGTATTTTAGAACGGATAAGGAATTAAGCTAAGTTAAACTGTATATTATTTTATGTGCTATTTATTCATGTACGGTGTCTGTGAAAATGTGCGCGCGTGCGCGAGTGATAAACGTTTTCCCTGCTGTGCGTGATATAATTATCGAATCGTTGTGACACTTGAACTGAACATAAACTACTATTTTAGCTACAGGTTTCCTATATTTCCTAATCTTAAAATGACGTTAAAATATGATTTCTTTAAAATATAAAACTCTTTGTAAAACGCGTGTCTGCGTGAGATAAGACATTCATAGATAACCATCTATGCATGCCGTTGCAAATTCTATGCACTTTACGGCATAAAACACAGTAGAGCAAAGTACACCATGTGACTTCCTTCCACCAATAAGAAGCTTGAAGGCACTCGGAATTTTCTTAAGCCTGTGGCGGCACGGGCAGTTCTTCTCATCTATCTATCACGAACGGAACGTGCAATTCTCGTGCAAGATTTTTCGCTTGCGAGAATCTGTTAAGTCCTTTGGTCGGTAGTAACGTGTGCGAACGCTTAGAACTGTTTATTAATTCATCTTTACACACGTTATTGTTAGTGTAACATAGCGTGTATAAGTAAGTGAACTTGAGCTGCGTTACTGTGTCAGGTATTTCTACAGTACCAGTAGTATTCTATAATTTCCTTGGTAAAATCTTGGCATCATTAGTTTCCGCGTGAGTGGAAGATTTCCGCATAGGGAGGTCTGCTGATCGTGGTAGACTCAGTGTTAGGTCTACGCGTGAACTCTTGAAGAGTCCGGATTGGTATAAGTCTAATATACCGTGTCTAGTTAATACCCACTGTGACCTGAGATACTTGAAAATTCTAAATGCTGTATAAAATTTCAGTAGTTGTATCCCTAGAATCGTTGTTTGTGTGCGAATCGTCGGTGTAAACGTTGGAACTTCAGGACACCAGCCCAGCTGTATGCGTCACCAGGGTCAACCATCTGTCATCGTACGCCACGCCTGAATCCACTACACAGCAACATCGCCGTGGAAATCATCATATATGTAATGTACCACAACTCATGTATGAACACTATATAACAATTTAAAAGACTATACTTGAAAACATTATTATTATTATTGTCAAATATATCGCATAAACAATTTCATATGTCTTGTGTGCAATAAATAATCTTAAATCCTCCAATTTAGACTTCTGCATTAATACACACGTACTACCATATCCTACGCGCCAATAGTTAAGTTATTTGTGTTGTCGCATAGAGATATTTGGCGCTTAGCAACGTAGGGAACGAAAAATTTTACGCTATTCTATATATGTCAAAGAATATAAAATTTGTTGGTAGAATCTGACGTATAATTATAGTTAAAATAGTATTTGTGTGTGAATGGTTCATATGAAAATCTGACGATATAATTTATCAATTGTCCATATTCTCTTGTGTGTCATATATGAACAATTTTATCAGTTTATTTGAGGTAGATTATTAGTTGTTTTGTGTGTTAGATAAGGTTATTTACATTTTCGTATATTGAACTGCTTACTGTGTGCGTATAAACTGGGTTACACTACGATAATAATCTTGTAATAATAATAAGTTTCATAGCGTTAAGTCAGGGAATTTTAATTTGAATAAAATTTTAAATTAAGTTTGATCAATATGGCGGATTTAGCAGAAATAAAGAATGCTTTAACGGCCGTATTAGCTAATATGAAAACCATGTCCGAAGAAAGTAACGCCAGTATACAGAAACTTTCAGAAGAAGCCAATAAACGAAATAAAGCGCTCCATGATGAAAACAAAAAAATATACGCGGCCGTGCAAGACCAATCAAAACAGAGCAAACAAATGTTAGAAGCTACGGAAAAGCGAATTAGCGAGACGGTAGAAGTTATAAGATCTAACATAGAGTCGGTGTTAGAGGTCAACAATTCACGCATTAGTGAATGCGAGGCTAAAATCTCCGGGATTGAGGAGAAAGTAGTACAGCACGCGTCCACGGTGAGTGAATTAGTGGCCGAGCAAGACCTGCGAATCCAAGAGCTGCAACATCAAGTGTCACGATTGCAGAATACGTCGTCACCGCTCTACTATACGACATGTGTCTACAAGACCCTAGACGACACTAATTCGCAGCTGAAGTTCTTTGGACGGGAAAGTGAAAACCCCATGAACTTCATTAAAGTTTGCCAACGGGACCTGGAAGCGATTGGGGACACTTTAGGTGAGGCCGACAAGATTAACTTCGTAGTACGACGCCTAAAGGGTACTGCGGCGGAGTGGTTCTCTGTTATCCAAGATAAGACCAACACTTACGAAGATCTGGTAAAGCATTTCAGGGCTAGATACTGGAATGAGGAGGTTCAGAGAAAGATCCGCGTGCAACTGGAGTTTGGCAAATATTCCAGTACCAAAGCCTCCAAAGAATCATACGTAATTCAATTAATATCAAGGGCTACCTAGAACCTATCATAACGGAACCGGATATGGTCAATAAACTCGCACACCATTTCGGACGCGGCATACAAGTTGCTGTTATTACACAAGGGGTCAAATCCTTAGAAGAGCTACTTCTGTTGCTCACAAAATGGGAGGGTATTGACAATCAGAGTAATAGTAGTAACAGTAATGAAACACCCCGAAAACAGTTTCAATTTCAACCACAACAAAAGCAACCGCAATCACAACAACAACATAAAATTACAAAATTCAGATCCAACAGTAAAAAGCAGTTCAATCAATCGAATGTGTATAATGTTAGCTGTAAGAATAGATTTGTTGTGTCTGGCCTATATCCTGCCGAGATTAGGGATAGTTTAGTTTGCAATAATGATAGCAGTGAATGTGAGGAAAATATTAGTGTTGAAAATGACACTAACCTTATCGTCAATGCAAAAATCAATGATTGTGTTGGTGAGGTATTGTACGACAGCGGCGCGGAAATCTCGCTGATGGACGAGCGATTCCTATTAAAACACAAAAACCACTTCAAAAAAATCCCGATTCTGCCTGTTAACAACAAAATTATAAAATCGGCGACGGGTGAATCGCAGACAGTTGACAAACAAGCATTAATAACAATATACATACAGGGAGTAGAAATAGAAATCACTGTACTTATAATTAAAAAACTCGTATATGATATTATTTTGGGAGTCGACACGTTAAATAAACTGCAAGCTACCATTGATTTTCCGAACAAAACGTTGAAATGTAAGGTTAATAATGAACAACACAATATCAGATTGGGACGCAGGAAATGTAAGGAGGGGTCCGTATGTAAGACGTATACATTAGCCCGACCGGCTGTTCAACAAGCCGATAAGATAACACATAACTCACTGACCCCCAGTATTCAGATAACGGGCAGCGAGCAAGATAAACTACAACGTGTGCTAGATAAATTCAGGTCGGTATTTTCAAATAAACCGACCACAACAAATGTATACGAGCACACAATTCAAGTCACTGATGAGAATAAATTTGTGCGGAAAACTTACCCCATCCTTCTACATTATCAACAGCAAGTTGATGAAGAAGTCAGGAAAATGCTTGAGAGTGTCGTGATAGAACGCACAGATAGCAACTTTCTGAACCCTATGGTAGTTGTCAAGAAAAAGAATAATGACATTAGGTTATGTCTTGACATGAGGAACCTTAACACCATTACAAAAAAATGCTACGACTGTGCTCCGAATGCGGAGAACCTGTTCGTTAAATGCCAGGGGGTTAAATATATGTCCCGCCTCGATCTCAAAAGTGGATTCTGGCGAATTTCCCTTGCTAAGGAATCAAGGAAGTACACAGCATTTCTGTATCGGAATAAATGCTACCAATTCAAAGTAGTCCCCTTTGGATTAGTAACAAGTTTAGCCCCCATGGTCAGGTGTTTGGAATTAGCTTTGGGTCCTGAGGTGGAAGATTTTGTTAGCGTATTCGTGGATGATATCTTGATTATATCCAAATCTTTCGAAGAGCATATCCAACGCCTCGAAATCGCATTTCAAAAATTAAAAGACGCTAACCTGGCCCTCAACCTTGAAAAGTGCGAGTTTGGTAGAGCGCAGATTAAATTTTTAGGACATATAATTTCGGCGGATGGTATAACAACTGATCCTGAAAAAATACAAGCAATCATGGAGTTCCCGAACCCCAGGAAACCTAAGGACATCAGAGCGTTCCTCGGTCTGACGGGTTATTTCTGACGTTTTACTCCTGAGTATTCTGAAACAATTGAGCCGTTGCTGGAGCTGTTACATAAGAATACAAAATGGAGATGGTAGGAACGTCACGAGCATGCCTTTAATGCAACCAAAGACTTGTACAGCAGAAACCTTCACGTATTCCATCCCGAGAAGGAGGGCACGTATGTCTTAAATTGCGACGCCTCGGATTATGCCATCGGAGGAGTACTCTACCAACGAAATGAAACGGGTGAGCACAAAGTGATCGCTCACATCAGTAGATCACTAAAAGGGGCTGAACGCAACTACTTCACCTCAGAGAAGGAAATCTTGGTCATAGTATACTGCATCAGCAAGTTTCGATACTACTTGGTAGGGCAACATTTCGAAATCCTTTCGGACAACCAGGCCTTATCGTTCATGCTGCGCTGCAAGTTGGCTAATGCTCGCATATCCTGTTGGATCATGGCCATCCAGGAATAAGACTTCACGAGTACTCCAAAGCCAGCGAGAACAAAACAGCGAACACGTTAAGCCGATACCCTCCGGTAATGGAAGAGCGACATGCTTCAAATAATAAAGAAGTACAAATTCTGGCTATTAAATACAAAATAGAAGATAGTCTTAAGAATAAGTTAAAAAATATTGGTACAGAACAGCAACGGGACACCAAATTAAACCAGATCAGTAACGCGATCCGGATCCAAGAAAACCCCAAATACAAAATATATAAAAATGTGCTGTGTAAAATTGTTAATGGGGGTTGGAAAATCATGGTGCCTGACGCGATGGTGGAAGATTTTACCTGGATGTGTCACGAGAGCCTAGCACATGCGGGGGCTTATAAGTGTTACCTAGCAATGCGGGAGGATTTTGTATGGCTAAATATGGCCAGGAAAGTAAAGGCCATACTTCGCACATGCCACGCCTGCCAAACTGCGAAATATCCCAACCAACATACCCAGGTAGAAATGGATAACATTGTGGTAAAGAATAAAAACGACCTAGTCTGCATTGACTTTTTAGGTCCACTTCCGCGGGCGGCGCGTGGGATGAAGAACCTTGTGGTTTGTACCGATGCCTTCACCAAGCATGTCAGTCTGTACGCCATCGGTAGACCTACAACATCGGCTGTAATAAACATCATATTAAATAAATACATACCGAAATATGGGCCCATAAAAAAAATACTATCGGATCAGGGTAAACAGTTTACGAACACCAAGTGGCACTCTGAGCTAGATAAACACGGTGTCCAGACTGTACTGACAGGGATCCGGAGACCGCAAGGAAACCTGGCTGAACGCGTCAATAAGGAGTTGGGAAGATTATTCCGGACATATTGTACTATAATGTTAACCAGAGTAAATGGCCGGAATTCCTGGAATTTTTCGAATCTGCCATAAATGGCAATTACAATTCGACTACAGGATATACCCCAAATGAATTCCAAACCGGAGCGATGCCAGGACGGATCTGGGAAGGTCACATCGAAAGGACATCTACTCAGAATGTTCCGATACCAGTCGAAATAAAGAAACTTTAGGCGAGGCGACGCATTAAAAAGTGCGCAGAAGAGCGCACGGAAAAGTTTAATGCCGAACATAAGCTGGTGAGTTTCAAGACTGGGGAGAGTGTGCTTTTGCGTGCATTGAATGTTGGAAGAAGGGAGGACAAGACAGCCGCGAAGTTTTTCAGGCTATACAATGGTCCTTATACCCTATCGGAGCAGGTTGGAAAGAATACGTTCATATTAACCAACCCCAACACTAACCGTGCGATTGGCAAATTTCATGCTTCGTCGCTGAGAAAGTATTATACAAAAAATCCATAAATAAACATAAATAAATGTCAGGATATAGGATGTACGAATGTGTAGCTTTATTTAAAATATGTCAGTTCATGTATAAATGTTACATGTAGTGTAATTCTATGAATGAACGGTAATTGAGTAGAGATAAGGAATGCAGTCTGTTGTGTAACACGCCAAGGTTTGGAGTTGTTTACATTGCGACCTTGCCCATTTGTTATCTGCTTGTCAAGAACATGTGTATTTGTTATGGTTTAAAGGTCATTGTTGCCACGTGTCTTTGGTTTATTTATTCTGTCAAGTTGACAGTTATGGAATGTTAGTATTGCAAAGAGATTGTTTATTTGATTTTACGTTTGAGATTATTAGTGTTGTATTATTCATAGGGTTAGGAATTTGTTATGGATGTATAAAAAAAAATTTTTTTATTTTATTAGTCAAATAAAAAAAAGAAATTTTTTTTTTTATGCGTGAAGGGGTTAATCCTGCAATGAAACACAGGAGCCTGATAAGCAGTGCAGGCTTGTGTAATTATACAGACGATAAACATTCAAGTTTCAAATGGTAGTTTGTTAGATTTGGTTTTTTACTTCCATATTCCTTAAGGAATGGAAGTATGGTGATGGCAAAAAAAATCGTGTTCGAGATTATTGCAGATTCTGATTGTACTACACTCAAAACATGAAAAAAAGTCGTTTTCCGAAAAGTGTGTGTGTGTGTGTCTGTCTGTCTGTCTGTCTGTCTGTGTGTGTCTGTGTGTCTGTCTGTAGATTTTTTTTCTATGGCAAACGATAACTGCCGCAAATTCAAACAAAATCAAATAATTTTTTGCATACAGCCCTGATTTGTAGAGGACTCGCGACCTATTGTTTTTGGTGAAGATCGGTTGAGGGAAAGGGGTAGTTTACCAGCAACGGTTTTTTTTTATCAAGGGAAATTTTTTTTTTTTGGCAAACGATAACAGCCGCAAATTCAAACAGAATCAAATAATGTTTCGCATACAGCCCTGAATTGTAGAGTTCTCAAGACCTATTGTTTTTGGTGAAGATCGGTTAAGGGAAATGGGTAGTTTACCTGTAACGTTTTATGTTTTAACAAGGGTATTTCCTATGGCAAACGATAACAGCCGCAAATTCAAACAGAATCAAAAGATTATTTGCATACAGCCCTAAATTGTAGAGTTCTCAAGACCTATTGTTTTTGGTGAAGATCGGTTAAGGGAAAGGGGTAGTTTACCTACAAGGTTTTTTTAACAAGGGTATTTTCTATGGCAAACGATAACAGCCGCAAATTCAAACAGAATCAAATA
This sequence comes from Magicicada septendecula, assembly GCA_034769895.1. NCBI lineage: Eukaryota > Metazoa > Arthropoda > Insecta > Hemiptera > Cicadidae > Magicicada > Magicicada septendecula. Next base: position 262,677,397 of record CM068376.1, read on the forward strand.
ATTTTCTGCATACAGCCCTGATTTGTAGAGTACTCAAGACCTATTGTTTTTGGTGAAGATCGGTTGAGGGGAAGGGGTAGTTTACCTGCAACGTTTTTTATCAAGCGTATTTTCTATGGCAAACGATAACTGCCGCAAATTCAAACAGAATCAAATAATTTCTTGCATACAGCCCTGATTTGTAGAGTACTCGCGACCTGTTGTTTTTGGTGAAGATCGGTTGAGGGGAAGGGGTAGTTTACCTGCAACGGTTTTTTTTATCAAGGGAAATTTTTTTTTTTGGCAAACGATAACAGCCGCAAATTCAAACAGAATCAAATAATGTTTCGCATACAGTCCTGAATTGTAGAGTTCTCAAGACCTATTGTTTTTGGTGAAGATCGGTTAAGGGAAAGGGGTAGTTTACCTACAACGTTTTTTTAACAAGGGTATTTTCTATGGCAAACGATAACAGCCGCAAATTCAAACAGAATCAAATAATTTTCTGCATACAGCCCTGATTTGTAGAGTACTCAAGATCTATTGTTTTTGGTGAAGATCGGTTGAGGGGAAGGGGTAGTTTACCTGCAACGTTTTTTATCAAGCGTATTTTCTATGGCAAACGATAACTGCCGCAAATTCAAACAGAATCAAATAATTTGTTGCATACTTCAGTGAATTGTAGAGGACTCAAGGCCTTTAGATTTTGGTGAAGATCAGTTAAGGGGAAGGGGTAGTTTACCTGCAACCTTTTATTTGGTAAAGTTTTGTATTTTAGAACGGATAAGGAATTAGGCTAAGTCAAACTGTGTATTATTTTATGTGCTATTTATTCATGTACGGTGTCTGTGAAAATGTGCGCGCGTGCGTGAGTGATAAACGTTTTCCCTGCTGTGCGTGATATAATTATCGAATCGTTGTGATACTTGAACTGAACATAAACTACTATTTTAGCTACAGGTTTCCTATATTTCCTAATCTTAAAATGACGTTAAAATATGATTTCTTTAAAATATAAAATTCGTTGTAAAACGCGTGTCTGCGTGAGATAAGACATTCATAGATAACCATCTATATATGCCGTTGCAAATTCTATGCACTTTACGGCATGAAACACAGTAGAGCCGTGTGCAAAGTAACCATGTGACTTCCTTCCACCAATAAGAAGCTTGAAGGCACTCGAAATTTTCTTAAGCCTGTGGCGGCACGGGCAGTTCTTCTCATCTATCTATCACGAACGGAATGTGCAATTCTCGTGCAAGATTTTTCGCTTGCGAGAATCTGTTAAGTCCTTTGGTCGGTAGTAACGAGTGCGAACGCTTAGAATTGTTTATTAATTCATCTTTACACACGTTATTGTTAGTGTAACATAGCGTGTATAAGTAAGTGAACTTGAGCTGCGTTACTGTGTCAGGTATTTCTACAGTACCAGTAGTATTCTATAATTTCCTTGGTAAAATCTTGGCATCATTAGTTTCCGCGTGAGTGGAAGATTTCCGCATAGGGAGGTCTGCTGATCGAGTTAGGCCTACGCGTGAACACTTGAAGAGTCCGGATTGGTATAAGTCTAATATATACCGTGTCTAGTTAATACCCACTGTGACCTGAGATACGTGTAAATTCTAAATACTGTATAAAATTTCAGAAGTTGTATCCCTAGAACCGTTGTTTGTGTGCGAATCGTCGGTGTGGGTAAAGTGCCCGAAATCCGTTCCCTGCCCTAAATTCGTCCCCCTCTTTAACTTCCATGGACAGTGCTGCAAACTTGCGAAAGCGTAGGAAACTCTTCAGAACCATTCAGTTGACTACTGGCAGTGACACAGTTACTTTGTTCCGTTCATTTACGCTTAAATTTTTCAAAAATAGTTTTTGTGAAAGCTTGCTACAGTGTGGAATCAATCAACTTTAAACATTTATATTGACGCCTCACGGTAAGTTTTTCATCATTTAGCGTTTGATAATTATAGATTACTACTTGAATATTGCGTTCCAGTTGTCACAGCCGTGTAGCTGTAGTCGTTTGGTCAGGAGCAGTCGCCATTTTTGTTATTACTGGAGTCCTAAATCCGTACCCTTTGAGATTCTCGGGGGACGGATTTAGGACCCTCATAATGCATTTTTCTTGTTATATATTATATTTTTTCCTGACCACTTAGACTAGTTTCGATTGATGTATGATCACTTGTCGACCTTTTTATAATGTGTTTAACACTTCTATGCCTTATTCTTGAAAAGAAAATTAATGTTAATTAATAAAAAGTAGCTATATATTAAACTTAAATTTCTATGAAGAAAATAACAACTTTAAAAATGAGATTAGGCTACTTTAAATAAACGCAATAAAAGGTAAAACTATAACTTAGTTAATAAATGGTAAAGGTGAGTTAGTAAATAAATACCAGGCCTACTAACAAGGCCTACATTTTTTTCAGATGCCGCCCCGCAAAACATGGGACCCTGATGCCATGGTGAAAGCTATCACTGCTGTGAGAGACAAAGAAATGGAGTATAAAGCAGCTGCGAAGGCTTATGGTGTTCCAAGGGCTACCTTGAAAGACTACGTCAAATCTGACCTCACACCTGAGGAATGTGTGAGGTCTAAATTTGGAAGGAAACCAGTTTTTTCCGCTGAGCTTGAGGAAAGTCTTGTTGAACACTGTTTGGATATGGAGCAGCATTACTATGGACTGACGATGTCTGACCTGAGATGATTGGCTTACCAGTTGGCTATTAAAAACCAAGTCCCTAATCCTTTCTCGAGTGAAGCAAAGGCTGCTGGCAAAAAGTGGGTTAGACTATTTTTTAAACGCCACCCACAACTTTCCCTTAGACGACCACAGAACCTGTCAATGGCCAGAGCCAAAGGATTCACAAAAGAAAATGTTGAAAAGTATTTTTCTATCCTGAAGACTGAACTTGAAAAAAAAAACTTTGACCCTTCAAAAATATTCAATGTAGATGAAACAGCACAAGGCTACCAGAGTAGTTACCTGCAAGTTCACAAACTTTCATCTGCTGAACGTGGGGCTACAACCACAGTGATAACCTGTATGTCAGCTGCAGGCCAGTATATTCCCCCTCTACTAATATTTCAACAGAAAAGGTGGCAGGAAGAACTGCTTGACGGAGCTCCTCCAGGGTCAATAGGGGGATGCTCGGATTCAGGTTGGGTCACTGGTCCATTGTTTTTTCAAGTGGTTTGAGCATTTCATTTCCACTGTCAAGCCCTCAAAAGAGAAGCCAGTAGTGCTCATCGTTGATGGTCACTATTCCCACACTAGAAATCTAGAGCTTATTGACTGGGCAAGAGAGGCAGGAGTATCTATAGTTTGCCTTCCTCCTCACTCAACAGACAAGCTACAGCCTTTGGATGTAGCATTTATGTTTCCTCTGAAAACTCGATACACAAAGGCTATAGAGCAATGGTTGGCCTCTAACCCAAACAGAATTGTGAGGAAACTACAAGTATCCAGTTTGTTTTGTGAAGCATACCTTCGAGCTGCTACTCTTGAAACTGCCGTCAATGGATTTAGGAAAACGGGAATTCATCCGTTTGATCCTGATGTCTTTCAAGAGCATGACTTCATAGCTAGACAACTTGAAGAGCCAGAGGTGCCTGACAATGGAGGGAATGATGACAACCAGAATGCTCCAGCTCCACCTCAAGTGGTCAGTCCAAGAGACATCCAGGAAGTTCCAGTAATCCAGCCTTCCACATCTTCTAGATCCGGGACTCCATTCTCATTCTTGATAACAGGAACTCCCCATAAGACGTCTCTAAAAGCCTCCATGGAAAAGAAACAAATGGCAGAAGAGCGTCAGAAGAAACAATCGCAATCAAAGGCCAGGAAACGTCTCATCATTGAAGATAAAGATCAGTCTGGAACATCATCGACAAAACTTCCCAAAAAGAAAACAAAGAAATATGACTCAATTTCAAGCGACTCTGAGGATGAAACACAAGTTCCACTGGTGTCCACCGATAATGAGGATAGTTCAAGCGATGAAGATGCGTCATGTCCTATTTGTGGATAGCGTTTTTCCCAAGACAAGGGAGGAGAGAAATGGGTAAAGTGTTCGAAATGCTTCAAGTGGTGCCACGAGATGTGTTCATCTTCACCAAAAGTCAAAAACTTTGTTTGCGATTTTTGTCTGGATGGGTAAATAGATGTAACTTATGTATAAAAATGTATAAACATGTTTTCATCTCAATAACTTTATTATAAGAGCCTTAACACTGTTCTAATCAAATTTCCCATAAAAATAAATGAGTAGATATTAACTGGAAAGGGGGGACGGAATTAGGACACCTTTTTGAAAAATCAAAATTTGCGTTTTGATTATTTATTTATTTATTTTTTGTTAAGAAAGATTTATTTAGTGGAATCACACTAGCAGTACTAATAGGTATGGAGTTGAGTTGCTTAAATCAGTTTTTTAATTATTTTTAACTGTAAACATATTTTTAGAATTGAAGATTTTGCTTAGGGGGACGGTATTTGGGAACTTTACCTTAAACTTTGGAACTTAAGGACACCAGCCCATCTGTAAGCGTCACCAGGGTCAACCATCTGTCATCGTACGCCACACCTGATGACTCCAATACGCAGCAAACCCCCCCCTCCATCAACATCGCCGTGGAAATCATCATATATGTAATGTACCACAACTCATGTATGAACACCATAACAATTTAAAAGACTATACTTGAAAACATTATTATTATTATTCTTGTCAAATATATCGCATAAACAATTTCATATGTCTTGTGTGCAATAAATAATCTTAAATCCTCCAATTTAGACTTCTGCATTAAATGTACTACCATATCCTATGCGCCAATAGTTAAGTTATTTGTGTTGTCGCAGTATATAGGAACACAGACGAAGAAAATTGTACAGTGCTTTCAGAAGTATGGAGTGGACGTAGCAATAAAAAGGTGTAAAACAGTATTTGATAAAATAAAAAATAATAATATAGAAACAATACCTATTTTGCAGAAGAATGGGGTATATAAATTAAGTTGTGAAGAATGTAAAAAAGTGTACGTGGGTGAGACGGGCCGCCGTTTTGAATGTAGATTGGGAAAACACAAGAGAGGAGAGGGAAATAGGACAACGAATTCTCTTTATGCTAGGCATTTTATAGAGGAAAATCACAAATTTAATAATCCGTTGGAAAAATTTGATATTATAAAGGTACTGTAGTTAATAATACGACGGAAAGAAAGCTAATAGAAGAATTAGAAATTATAAAAGAAAGGGAAAAAGGTATGAATAATTTAATGAATATTAAGATAAATTTTGAAAATGAAGAAATATTTTATAATATAATAACACGTGAAAAGGTAGGTTCGGTAAGGAAAGGAACATAAACATGGGTTGATGGTTCAGCCCACGTGTAGGAAGTTGTGTTGACAAGGGGTTACCTGCGTGACGTTGACGCCTTCGGTAGAGGCAGGTATAGGCTATAAGGGGGTGGAGCCAGGGACGGGTGTGGCAGTTACGATCTGATGATGAACGGGTACGTTCGAAAGCGCTAATCAGTGTCACAGTGACTAGTGGTGTGTACAGCAAGTGAGTGTAGCATAAATTTATTTAACCATTAATAAAATTTGTAGTTTAATAAATTAGTTTGTTACTGTTTGGACAACACAAATGCAAATTTTAGAGGGGAACAAAAAACAAACAAAAAAATGTTCACAAAAGAATTCAAAAGAAGTTTGGTAAGAGAATATTAGGCATAGGATGTGCACCATATACGGAACTTCAAAAAAAAAATGACTAATTTCATTTTCTGCCTTCTAGGTACTTCTGCTACAACTCAAATAGTCTTTTCTGTACTGAAACGTGGGGTTCTGAGAAAGTACAGGTGATAGTAGACTAGGTGAAAGCTTAACTGTTTCTTAAAATTAGTTCTGAACTTGAATGCAGTGACTTACATAAAAAAAAATACAATAAAGGAAGATAAGACTCTTTGATGAAAGTGCCGTTTTTGCAAAAATATGACTGGTGCAAGAACAAGACTGATGTTGATTGTTATGTAAACTTTCTTTAAATTTAAAATATGTCTCTATAAATCTTTTAATTATTTGCTTTTATTATAATGAACAATGATTTATATTAATAATAATATTATACCAAGAGTAATAAAAATTATAATACAATTTTACACAGTAGAGTTTGTAATTTTAAGTACCTAAGTATGAAAATTTGTCCGCAAAAACTATCACTCTCCTGCTAAGAATCTAACCCAGTATGATGTGGTCAGCCCAGTAAAATGGTTATTAATAGTTGGACGGTAGCGCGATGATTTTATTTTACTAGGTTGGCTAATCTGATTTATATCTCATCAACGTTCGCGTAATCGTACTTTGACCAGTGCACATTCAGTAATCTCGGCGTTCGGTTCGCCGGACCTTTCCGTCAAGTTAGTGTCGACATTGGATGTAGGCCTTAGGCCTTACTATTTTCTATCATGGCCAACTAGCGCCACAACTTCATTCTTAACTAAATTTATTAATTATTGATTCAATATGCAGCATTAGCCAGCCTTCTTTCAATTTATTACAGCTGTAATGTGATCATTCAAATTATTAAAACTATTCGTATACAGTCCACTTCTCTTATTTCTTAATGTAATTTAATACATCCTACACAACATCTTCAATCATAATGGAAGACCAGCAGACAAATATTTAATGCAAGATACATAATTTTCGCCCGCTCGGGCTGAACAAATTAACTCTTCCGGTCCGCACTTGTGGGACGTTACTTTTCTTAAACTGTTTCGGCCCACTTGGGCCGGGATCAGCCATATTTTTGGTCACTCCGGACCTGGATTTCCACTTAATGTCTTTTGTATCTTTTTCTGGCCATCACGGGCGGGTTAGCACGTCAGCTAATGCGACCGTGGCGTGATTTGCGTCGCCACTTCGCTCGTCGTCTTCAGGCAACGTGATAGCAAGTTCCTGCCGGCTGCAGTGCCTCAAGGTGGTCATCTTGCCAGCTGTTCACCATCATCATCAAGGAGCCGACGCTGCGGGACGTCGCTGACCAGGTACCACCAGCAACAGTAATAAGGTGCGTAAAAGAATGTCTGAGGAAGGCCTCAAGGTGCTGACCAGAAAGAGAGGCGGCTTAAAGTCCGCGATAGTGCGGATACAATCCGCGGTAAATTCATTTGACATTAATTTAACCACAAAACATTTTTTGACTGTGAGATTAGAAAGTCTTAAGAGCTTAGCCTCGAAGTACGACGAAGTACAGTCTGAGATAGAGCTTATAAGTAAAGACGTGAGCACTGCTCAGGCAGACCGAGTCGAGGTTGAGGAAATGATATACTCAACTGAGGCAAACATTTTACAACTTCTTGACACTGTTAATACTCAGACTGTGCCTCCTGTACTATCGACGCCTGTGCATTTAAAACCGATAAGTTTGCCCTGCTTCTCAGGCAACATACTTGAGTGGCAACATTTCTATTCAATTTTTAATGATCTGGTGCATTCAAGATCAGATTTAACACCAGTACAGAAACTGCATTACTTGCATTCATCGGTGAAGTGTGAACCATTAGACTTAATTAAATCATTACCAATTTGTCAAGAGAATTATGTAATAGCGTTGAACTTGCTGTCCGATAGGTACAATAATCCATTTATATTAGCAAAATATTATGTACAGAACCTACTTCAGGTTAAGTCCACAATAAAGGACTCAGTCCAAAGCTTGGCTGAGTTTACGAATACTATAACGTCTTCTGTTAATTCGCTGGCGGCAATGAAGCTGTCTGTAAACCTATTTGAGTTTATTACTATACAATTGCTTTCCACTAAACTTGACCCTATCACTTTAAAACGTTGGAAGGAGTCTATAGACCCTGACAACTTGCCTAGTTTTCAAGACTTTACTCATTTTTTGAATTTGCGCCGACAGCTTTTAGAAAATACTATGCCAATTGAACCCGGACAGCAATTCAATAAACCTAGTGTAAAACCAAACAATAAGTTTGAGAAATGTAGTTTAAGAAATACTGCTGGCAGCAGTACCTTTAAGAGTTATCATGCTACGGCAAGGCATTATTCATGTGTGTGCTGTAAATCTGATCACCCGCTTTACATGTGTAATAATTTTCGCATATTAAGTGCTGCTGAGCGGGGGCAATTGGTGGCAAACCATAAATGCTGTATTAACTGCCTTAGAGCAGGTCATTTGATAACAAATTGTAAAAGTAAACAGGTTTGTAAAATTTGTTCAAAGGGTCACCACACCTTGCTGCACGCTAATTACGTGCCGAAATCAGCAGCTGCCAGCAGTAACTACTGCTCATTTAAATTACAGTGTAAAAACAATGTACTTTTATCCACTGCAGTTGTATATGTCATTGATCAGGCTGGCAATAGGCATAAGGCGCGCGCACTTCTTGACGCCGGGTCTGAGATCAATTTTTGTACGAAATCATTTGCGAAAAGATTGCACCTCAAACTAACCCGATCTAATATTCCGATTACAGGAATAAGCAACACAGCGTGTTGCGCTACTGACATTGTTTCTATGCGTATTATGTCTCGCTATCAGAGACATAGTTTCGAGGCCAAATTTGCCGTCTTATCTAACTTAACTCATAATCTGCCTTCAATATCGTTTGACATCAACCGGTTCCACATTCCAAATAAAATTTTTCTCGCCGACCCAGATTTTAATATATCTTCACAGATCGACATACTATTGGGGGCTCAATTTTATCTAGATTTAATATTAGCTAATAAGTACACACGCGGACCCAACTTCCCTATCATTCAGGAGACAAAACTGGGTTACATTTTGGCCGGCAATCTGCCCAAGCACTGCCACACCCAGGGTCCTGCTGTTTCGTTCTTGGCAAGGAACAATGACAGCCAAATCCTGCAATCTCTTGAGAGATTTTGGGAGGCAGAAACGATCCGCGGCGATACCCCTAATGGCGAGTCGGCTTGCGAAGAGCATTTTATGCGCTACACTCAGCGCAACCACGAGGGTAGATTTATAGTGTCGCTCCCATTTAAGTCTGATAATCCTCACTTAGGGGAATCCTACACAAGTGCCGAATCAAGGTTTTTAAACTTGGAGCGTCGATTCAGGCGCGATCCCAAGCTCGCTCGCGACTACGCAGACTTTATCGGGGAATACATGAAGCTTGGGCACATGACACCCATTGATCATGGCGCTATCAATTTAGGATCGTCAAATATTTATTACTTGCCTCACCATGCCGTGTTTAAACATTCTAGCTTGACCACAAAATTGCGCGTTGTCTTTGATGGTTCCTCCAAGACTACAAATGGCCTTTCGTTAAATGACCTATTATTGGTAGGCCCCAATGTTCAGCAAGATCTCTTCTCTATTCTGTTGCGGTTTCGCACACATAAGTATGTCCTGATTGCTGACATCGAAAAAATGTATCGTCAGATTCGCGTTGCTGAAGAGGACTGTCACTATCAGCGTATTTTGTGGCGTGACTCTCCCCTCGAACCACTTAAGCATTTCGCGCTGCGAACAGTAACTTACGGCACGGCTAGCGCCTCCTTTTTGGCCACACGGTGCCTTTTACAAATTGCTAGAGACAATCAAACTTCCTTTCCCCAAGCGGCTTTAGCCATCACTAACGATTTTTATGTAGACGATCTACTTACCGGTTCTGACACTATCCCCGATCTGACTAATCTGAAATCCGACCTAGGTGCGTTACTTGCTCAATATGGTTTCACGTTGCACAAATGGGCATCAAATGAACCCACAGCGGTCGCAAGTCATCACAACCTTTCACGACCCCTAAATAAACAGGACAATGTGCGTACCCTGGGCATTCTTTGGAACAACACTGCTGATTCATTTTTGTTTGATGTCAACCTATCTCCGGTTCTTCATAGCATATCCAAGAGGCAAATTCTTTCAATAATCGCCGGAATATATGATCCACTGGGTTTAATCGGACCAGTTGTCCTTCATGCAGCGACTCTGGCTTTGTAATCTTAGTTGGGATGAACCGCTTTCAGGTCAGTCACTGTCGGATTGGCATTCTTTGTGTAACAAATTAAGTCTGATTGGTAAAATAGTGGTCCCGCGATCTATTCGTTGCAACCATCAGGTGGTTACAGTTCAGTTGCATGGTTTTTCGGATGCTTCCGAGAGAGGGTTCGGCTGTTGTGTGTATGTCCGAGTCATTTATCAAGATGCTACTGCTTCCTGTCGTCTTTTGTGTTCAAAATCTCGCGTGGCTCCCTTGCGCCAAGTGTCATTACCTCGTATCGAGCTCTGCGCTTGTTTGTTATTATCGCGACTTGTGTCTAAAATTATTCCTGCTCTTCATTCATTCATTGAGGATGTACATTTGTATTCCGATTCTATGGTGGCTCTTTACTGGATTCATGCGCAGTCTTCGCGTTGGAAAACATACGTCGCTAATAGGGTTGCTGAAATTCAGCGTCGCACGCAAACTTGTACCTGGCATCACATTGATTCGCGACGCAATCCTGCTGATATTATTTCTAGGGGGTGTCTCCCGGACGTTTTGCGCGATTGCTCGCTTTGGTGGCACGGTCCTGGCTGTCTGTCTCAATCGTCAGAGTCTAATCCTTTTCCATCTTTCGTACCGGCCACTCCATCATCTTCGGAAGTCATCGCGGAAGAGAAAACTACACATAACCGTTCGCTAATGTCTACCCTGGCTGTTGACTTATCGTTGGACTTTTCCTCGTTACACCGGCTGACACGTGTATACGCGTACTGTTTTCGTTTCATCAGAAATATTAGGCACTCATCTGCGGACAGGCTTTCGGGCGATCTGACCCCTGCGGAAATTCATCAGTCTCTTAATTTCTTTATAAGGCAATCTCAATCGACCCACTTCCCAGGCGAAATTAGTTGTCTTCGGAACGGATCTTCTGTTTCCATCAGAAGCAAGTTAGCCTCTCTCGACCCGTTTCTTGACGACACTGGAGTGATACGCGTGGGCGGACGATTGCAGCATTCCCAGTTATCTTACGACTCGAAACATCCTATCGTACTACCCCCATCGGCGCATGTCACACGCCTTAACATCGAACGCGAACACATTCGTTTGCTTCATGCTGGTGCGCAGCTCGTGCATCATTCACTGCGTCAACGTTGGTGGATTTTAATGCCCGGCTAGTCATCCGTTCCATTATTCGTAAGTGTCTCAAGTGCATCAGGTTTAGCGCCACACAGCAGGTTCAGAGGCTTGGCATCTTGCCATCCCCTAGAGTCACTCCTTCAAGGCCGTTTCTATTTTGCGCGGTTGATTATGGTGGTCCCTTCATGATTCGTCATGGCGGGCAGAAGTCTAGAACTCTTACTAAGGCGTACGTGTCTCTGTTTGTTTGCTTAGCAACTAGGGCCATTCACCTGGAATTGGTGTCCGACCTTACTGCCAGCGCATTTATAGCTGCTTTACGTCGTTTTATGGCACGTCGGGGTATACCTAGTCAACTGTACTCCGACAACGGCACGAACTTCAGGAAGGCCCGCACCATCTTACATGACATTTACAACTTTTGGCACGATAAGGATGCCATCACCTCGATCAAGTCATTCACATCTTCTCAGGGGATATCATGGTCATTTATTCCGCCCTCCTCACCTCATTTCGGTGGCCTTTGGGAGAGCGGCATCAAGAGTTTGAAATTTCATTTGCGGCGCGTGGTAGGCAAATCTATACTAAACTTCGAAGAGTTCACAACCGTTTTGTCTCAGATAGAGGCATGTCTGAACTCTCGACCTTTATTTGCTATTTCTTCGGATATTAATGACCCGGTGCCACTTACACCTGGCCATTTTTTGATCTGCGCGCCCCTAACTGCGATTCCTGACCCAGACCTTTCTCACTTTCCTGTTTCTCGCCTTGGTCGTTGGCAATTACTTCAGAGGTTTGTCCAGGGCATTTGGAAGGCGTGGTCTCGTGATTATTTGCACCAGCTGCAACAGCGTCACAAGTGGAAGTTTGCCAAAGATAATGTTTCCATTGGTGACTTAGCCTTGCTCATTGAGGACAACTTGCCTCCATTAGCCTGGAAATTTGGCGTGATCATCGCCACATTTCCCGGCCCAGATAATTTGGTTCGCGTCGTGGACATTCGCACGCCTACGGGTGTTTTGCGGAGACCAATACATAAATTATGTCTATTGCCAGCGCGAGACGAGATGTGACACTATGGTTACAGCACAATGCGGCTTTATTCCGCCATTGACTTATTATTTATTACGACCATTTGGTCAACATGATTGTGATGGATTGTCACAATATTTTTGTCAATTTTGCGTCATGGCACGCTTCTGAGTATCACAGTTCTGGTGATATCTTAATATTTGTATTGTATGTTAATTTTTGTGGCATACTATGTCACACTTTCATTGATCTCATGGGGTGTACTGCATGTCTTTGGGTGGTCTTATTTATTAATGTTATTACATAATATTCGCATGTTTGCTGTCAAGTAACCATGCATTCATTTCTTTATATTGTTGCTGATAAATATGTACTATTTTGTGAATGTCTTAAATTGTTAAATTGTTTCTGTAATTTCAGTATTGTATTGTTGGCTGACATTACAATTATTTATCTTGTAATTATGCAAATTATTATTGTTGTATTCACATAAATTGTGTCGATGTAAACTATTGTAAGCGTCTACCGTGTGTAACTGCCTTGTCTAATTTATTTATATTGTACTTATATTTTATTCATTTTTGTAAGTAAGCATGCACAATTCTTTATTTAAATTATGACATACACGTCATATCTGGGCTACATTCAGCATCTAGCTTGCTCACACGTTGGCATACATTGTAAATTCCTGAAACTTCGATAAATTCCTTATTTAGGTCGATACATGTCGCCCTCCTGAATATACAATGAAACATGCAACTGTAACATGTTCAACAACAATTTTATTCATGTAATGAACTTCTGTACAGGTCTACGGACCTTAGCTAGCATTAAGCTAACTCTATGACTTGCATATTATGTATTTTTCGTTCATGTTTTGTAATGTTACGTACTGCGCACTTGTGTCAGTAATATTGGTTAACCAGACTTAGTGGTACATGAAACAGCTGTTTGCCAAACCTTGGCCTACAGTCGCCTATCTGCATGCTTATCTCAAATTAGCGGCCGATTGCCGTTATCTAATCTCAACTCAAGGTTCAACTCAGCCTTGAAGCTGATTCTAATTATTAAAACTCCACTATTTCAAATTGAATTGTAAATGTATTATAATTTATTAAAGAATGTATTAAAAAATCTTTTTGATTTTTGACGGGCAGCTTATGGACGGTAGCGCGATGATTTTATTTTACTAGGTTGGCTAATCTGATTTATATCTCATCAACGTTCGCGTAATCGTACTTTGACCAGTGCACATTCAGTAATCTCGGCGTTCGGTTCGCCGGACCTTTCCGTCAAGTTAGTGTCGACATTGGATGTAGGCCTTAGGCCTTACTATTTTCTATCATGGCCAACTAGCGCCACAACTTCATTCTTAACTAAATTTATTAATTATTGATTCAATATGCAGCATTAGCCAGCCTTCTTTCAATTTATTACAGCTGTAATGTGATCATTCAAATTATTAAAACTATTCGTATACAGTCCACTTCTCTTATTTCTTAATGTAATTTAATACATCCTACACAACATCTTCAATCATAATGGAAGACCAGCAGACAAATATTTAATGCAAGATACATAATTTTCGCCCGCTCGGGCTGAACAAATTAACTCTTCCGGTCCGCACTTGCGGGACGTTACTTTTCTTAAACTGTTTCGGCCCACTTGGGCCGGGATCAGCCAATAGTTTTACAGGTTTGTTATTATTCATTCACAACTGGTGGTTTTTAATAATGGCTTTTAGAAGAGAGTACATAATTATAATAAACAGAATGAATGTGTAAACTTATTGATCATGAATGTAAGTTTAATGTATAAACATTAATCTTATTGGTATAAACATTAATCTTATTGATAGATTAATGTATTCATCTATGAGTATAACCATAAAACTCATATTACCATAAAATTTAGGTATTAGGTTTTGCTGGCCAATATCGTTATTTGTAAGAAATTAAAAATTCCACTACTGAATAAAATTAATTAGAACTCTGTGATTTTCAAAATCCGCCAAAAATCAATGGAAACTCGATTATAACTAAACTTATTTAATTACATATTTGGTTATATTCTGTGACTAAATAAATCTTATTTGCATTATAAGCCATTTCGCTCGACTTTGATTTCGTGCGTTTGCTAAACATTTTGCGTCTGGGAGAAATGGGACTATACCTTCTGTTTGCGTACACCTTGTTGTTATATGCAGTGATGTATAATAATTTTATACTGTAACTCAGAAGTAGTTAGACGACTGTTTAGATTAATCTGAATGTAGACATTGTTCGGTTATTTATTTATATAATTATGTGCCAGATTATGCTGAAAGGCTTTCAGTTACAATGTTGGAAGCTATGTTGTTTGTTTGTAAGTTTCGCTTTGTTTGATTTGTATGGCACTGAATTTGAATAATGTGTTATTATTTGGTTAGTATGGTGTATATATCATAGATTGTATTTACTTAGTCATCAATTAATTATTGTTAGCGTGCTTTTGAAAAGTTTATTACCTGCAGCAGTGTATTGAATAGTTTATGTTAGCGAAACTAAATTATAGCAGCTGTAGTATACTTACGAAGGTCTAAGGTATTTTACTTATGTAAAGACACGTGGTCGTTAGGTTAAGATGGAAATGGGGCCTAATGATAATTGTCATTGGTGGATATGGAGTATAATTACGGTTAATTTCATTTATAATATAATGCAGACATTTTCAAAAATTATATAAATGTCAGACTTTTTCAGGCCTGCATATGCTGTAAACACAACACAATGTCTAGACTAAGCTTGGACAGTTGATAGCTCTAAAGATACCACTACTTTAATGTATGTGGATTTAACCAGTATAAGAGCGTTAGAAATGTACTGAAAGTAATGGCGTAGTCAGATATTGTTATACAATGTACAAGACAAGTTCAAGACTAAATGTAATATTATTGTTATAGCTTGCATAACCCAAACCTGGGCAAACATAATCTCACCTTGCCTGCATAACTGACTACTACCATAAGGTGACTAATAACTATAAATATGAAATAATGAAACATACAGATATTCAACAGAATACAGAAAATTTCTGATAGTGGCATTTATGGAAAGTAACAGTAGATGAATATATTTTTAGGCATGTGAATATAAGTAAATATGTGATGATTTCTCAAAACTATGCTTTTGTGATGTTTTCACAGTGATTCAATGCACATTAAAAATTGAATTGTAGTTACTCGGGTTAACGACAATTTGAAATGACAAATGAATTTATTACAGTTCTTACAAATGAAAACAAGAAAATTATGATGCTCACTATATTATTATTGAAACGATTTATTATATAATTTGTATTGAACTGTACCATTACCATACCAACAAACAAATGTCCTTGCCATACCAACAAACAAATGTTGCCAATTCTTATCAGCTTACACAAATATCTCTTTTCAGTCATATAACACATCGTGTTTTGGATCTCTTAGCAGTTTTTTATGTGGTTTGTTTTAGTAATGCGTTATTAGATGGTCAGAAATTATATCAGTGACATGAATATCATTAATGTTACCCTTCATGTTAATGGAAAACTCTTCAAAGTGGTCTCAGCGGATCATGAATTATATCAGTCCCAGTTCTCCTTTTTATATATAAAAAGTACTGTATATTTGTATTTTTGTATATTTTACATATATGCAGTGTACAAACTATGAAATATTGTTCCATTGTCCATTATGGTATTTCAAGTCATTAAAAATTACAATTTCTACAAGATTTCTAATATTATTTGTCAAAGATTTTCTGTTTAAGACCAGATTAAATTAACTGCACCCTGTAAACTATAAATAAGATGAAACGCGTCTGCAGACTAGATGAAGCAGAACAAATATTTCAACTCTTTATATCTGTCAAACGCTTCAAATTTCCGTTGGTGTACACAACAGTTTGCTAGTAGTATTGAAGTGTGTCAATTTAGAAGTTACGTGAAACAGGGTATACTGTATAACTTCTGTAAACATTTTGACTCTGAGATTTCATAAAAATTTTAGCATTCAATTGATAAGCAATTGTTGTTTCCTCCTCAAAATAATTCTAAAATTATGTCAAAAGTCTTATAATTTCTGGTAAATAGGAATTTAAAACAAAGTCTATGTCAAAATTGTATTATGGTATGACGAACTGATAAAAAAAATTGTGGACACATGTTGAATGACTTGAAGAAAAGTGTACTGTTATGGGGAAAACATTTTACAGGAATCATCATTATAGTTAGCACTGTGGTTTAAATACTCTTCTATACCTACATTAGTTCGTTCCAGTTATGTGTGCAGAATTAATGTGACTTATCCTGTACATAAGTGGTCTCGAATCTCTTTTCAGCCAGGAACACTTTATTGCCTACCATAGAAACGAATGTGTGGTGAATGAATGGTGCCACGTTCATCCCACGAACATCTGTGAAGCGTCAAGTCATTGTTGGGACAAAACAGCTGTAAAAATAAAGTTATCTCACAGCAAGGCTGAAAATGGAGAAAATTGAACATAGTGCAGTGATCAAATTTTTTTTTTAAAAAAGGGTCAAACGATAAATGTAGAGTATTACACTAACCTCTTGGGCCAATTAAATAAAAAATTCGAGGTTTATAAATAAAAAAGGCTAGGTTTAGCAAAGAAAAAGAGATTTTCCATCAGCATAATGCATGCCCTCACACGTGCGTTGTGTCTCTGGCAAAAATCGCCGAGTTGAAGTACAATCTGCTGCACCATCCATAGTATTCACCTGATTTAGCGCCATCTGACTTTCATCTATTCCCAAACCTCAAAAAATATCTCGGTGTGAAACAATTTTCCTCAGATGACAAGCTGAAAGCAGCAGTAAATGATTAGCCTATTTTGAGGACCTAGAAGAATTGGACTTCCTCAATGGGGTAAAAGAGCTGGAGCATCGCTGGACTAAGGGTATTGAACTACATGGAGACTATGCTTAAAAGTAAAAACGATTCCAGAAAGAAAAGGTAAGTCTTTCATTATCAGGCCATGAACTTTCCAAATTGCCCTTGTAATAAATGAAGTATTTCGCACAAACTAAGATATGGCAAGATATGTGTATTTAATCGAAAGCGTTCTTAATTAGATGTTATTCTTGTGCTAACTTGTGAGTGATATATATTTAGTCTCCGTTGACTGCCAACTTATTTTCATTTGTTTCAGGTGTTAACAAGAACAATTTATCCATCATAAGACAAATGGAAGAGATCAAATTTGAGGCCAAGGTATAAAGTTGAAAATAAAAAAAAAAACATTTTTCTGTTAGTATATGTATTAAATTGATAATCATGTTATATATACGTATCATATACACATATGCATACACATTCATTACTTATATTAATAACAGTTATATGTCATATTCATTTGTAATTAATTGATGTACAGAATATGATTTATACATGTATTCTTTTGTGTAGGGTTTGCATTGACAATATGCATTTTCCATAACCTCCTAACTTTCAAGCAATTCTCCTCACCTTCCCTCATCCAATTTAGACTCATAGTCTGTTTGTTAGTTGCAATGTATGTTTAAAACTTTTTCTTAATCTGCCAGTCTGCCGTCTCTGCATTGGCTAATTATGTCACTATACTCATACTATGTCCTCCATTGTCCTCTGTCTTGTCACACTCTGCTAGTCTTCCTGGTGTTATCCGGAACTCCAAATTTCTGAGTTTTGGGAATAGTTAAAATTAAATGGAGCTAAATCAGGCAAGTAAGTGTGATGTTGCAACAGATTTTTGGCTTTAAAAATAGTGCTTGTCTGAGGTCTTCCATTATCCTACTATAAAATTATCTATTTCTATACTAAATATGGCCTTTTTTCACAAGTTGTTTTTGTTTATTTAGTCTAAAAGGTTAGAATATCACCCTTTATTTTTTGGCGCATCCATGATAATCTCTTAACAACATTCTCTTAGCATCTCAGAAAATCAAATCACCTTTCCAACAGACACAATTGACTTTTCCTTTTTTTTGTTTACATGACTGTAATTCTGTAGTTAACAATACAGCAGACCAACATGTTGCTTTACAGCTGTTCATAAGGGAAATGTGGTGTCACCTGATGTCTCTGTCATGGTTCTCAGACTCTTCATATCTTCTTCTTCTTTGACTCTTCCTGAGCCACCTTCTTTATCTGTGAGAGCTTACAGCATCCCACAACCAAACAGTCAACCTGGGTACTCTAGTCTCTGCCTTCCTCTGTAGTACTTCACACTCACTGGGTGCCCATCAGCAAAGTCATTACTGGGTTTCAACCAGTAGTGACTCACCACACTGTCTCATATCCACAAGCCTCTCCATTCACCCATTGTTTCCAGAACCTGTTCGTTTTTGTTTTCTAATTACTTTGTCCATCCAGTATATTTTTAAAATAATTAATGCTTGATGCCTTTACTTGGTGAAAATCCATTGTAAATTATATTAAAAAAAATAAAACAATAAAATAGTTTTAGTGATTTTCACTCATCATTTATTAAAATTATATATCCATGACAGCTGTTTCGGCAGCACAGTGCCTTCATCAGATGGTGTAAGCTGACTAATTTTCATACAATATAATACAGAATATAAAATATAAGGCAAGTGCTATTGTTTAGAGAGCGATAGTAAGCTCGTGTCAATAAGATTTAATACACATTACACAAACATAACATAAACCAAGTCTACTTATACAAATTAAGCAGAGGCAAGCTATTTACATCTAACTGATCATTTAATAATACATTTAAATATTTGTGTTTATTAATTTCAAGGGTTTCTAATAAATCAAGCTTTGGACCTTTATCAGATAAATGTAAAATTTTAAAATTGTCATTATAACTATGGTCTTTTTCTAACAGGTGATTTGCATAATTTGATTTACCATCATTATATCTAAAACTATAATTGTCACCATACATTCTTTTTTCAAAAGATCTACCTGTTTGTCCAATATAGACTTTATTACAAGACCCACAGGATAATTTGTATACACCAGACTTTTGCAGTTTATCTGTTTTACTCTTATTATTTTTAATACATTTTCCCAATGAAGACTGCGTCTTAAAAGCTATATTAACATTCTTTTGTGTGAAATATTTACCAATATTATCAGAAGCGGAACCTATGTAAGTGAGAGTGTGATATCTTTTAATCTGTGTTGAGGGAGGGTAAACTAGTTTTAAAGCTTGTGAATAAAATTTTTTATTTAACAGGCGATCTATGAGGCTAGGTTGGTAACCATTGTTGACAGCTATTTGTTTAATAATGTTAAGTTCTGCTTGGAAATTTGAGTCTGATAACGGAATACTAACTAGTCTGTGGATAAAACAGTGAAAAGTGGCCAATTTATGTGAGTATGGATGTGTGGAAGTATTGTGTATTGTCATATCTGTATGTGTAGGCTTATGAAAAATACCAAAGTTTAATTTATTATTGCATTTTGTTATTGTAAGGTCCAAAAAATTGATACTATTGTTACCTTCTAATTCTATGGTAAAGCTAATATTTTTGTGTAAATTGTTAATGAAATTAAGAAAGATCTGTAATTGTCTACGTGTACCTAGAAAAATTGCTAAAATATCGTCCACATATCTATAACCAAAAATAAACAGCCATCCTTACTATTTCTTTTATGAAATTGCTAAACTGCTACAATTTTTTGTTCAGACAAAGCTTTTCATCATCTCTGATATCATCAGGTCTTGAACAATGGTTGTTCAAGACCTGATAATGTCAGAGATGACGAAAAGCTTTGACTGAACAAAAAATTGTAGCAGTTTAGCAATTTCATAAAAGAAATAGTAAAAAATAAACAATTTGAAATAAGGGTGTGCTCTAATTTTAGTTTCTATGTAGTCCATAAAGATTTCAGCTGCCAAAGGGCTAAGTGGGTTTCCCATTGCAAGCCCTTCTTTGCCAATATAGATCTTTCCATCAAATTCAAAGTAGTTTTGATTAAGGCAAACCTTCAGTAAATTCAAGATATCCTCTCTCATAAACGGGTTATTACAATTTTCAGTTAATAAATTTTCTACAATATCTATTACATCAGTCGGTGGAATACTCGGAAACAAATTTTTTACATCAAATGATAATAAAATGGCTTTGTCTGGGATATGTGAATCTTTAATTCTGTTAATTAAGTCTAGTGAATTTTTAATACTATGTGTTGATTGAAATTTGTATTGTGTTTGTATAATCTTAATTAGTCTTTTAGATAATTTAACAGAAGGAGCAGTTACATATGATACCACTGGTCTAATCGGATGGTTATCCTTATGCAATTTAATTAAAGAGTAAAGCTTTGGTGGCTGAGGATTCATTACTGATAAAAAATCCAAATCTCGATTATCAAAGAAAGAACAATTCTTTATAGCCTGTTTAACATCTATTTGAAATTTAAAAGTCGGGTTAATATCAATGGGTTCAAAAGAGTTCAAACAAGTGTTTTGTTTACATATTCACCTTTGTCGATAGCAATAACAGTATTGCCCTTGTCAGCGCGGGTAAATATTGTATTTTTAACTACAGATTTTCTCTTAATTGAATTGATGGCTAGTCTATTTTTATTGTTAAATGGTGGTGTCTTAATTTGTTTAGCATAAAGAGAAGTTAATTTATCCGGTACAATGTATTTGTTCAATGGTATTGATTCGGAATTTTCATGAAATTGATTGTACTTATTACAAACTAACTCACAATCCACACCTAAAATTTCAAACTCTTTTTTTATAATGTAACGGTTGTATATTATATTTGAAACCCTTTTCGATCAGTTTAGTTTCAACACTATTAAAGGTTACGTTGGTCAGATTCATAAAACGTTTATAAAATATATGGTTAGAAAATTTGTTATTATGGCCGCATTGTCTATTATTATAATTACCGCTATTACTAACCTTAAATATTTTCAACTTGTTTAACTGATTTAAGTATTTATTATGAATAATTCTTTGAACATCATTTCACACTTTAAGGTCTAGCAAGTCAAGTTCTATATTATGCAATATACATACAGAATTATTACGTAGATTGCATAAGGATAACCATCCGATTAGACCAGTGGTATCATATGTAACTGCTCCTTCTGTTAAATTATCTAAAAGACTAATTCAGATTATACAAACACAATACAAATTTCAATCAACACATAGTATTAAAAATTCACTAGACTTAATTAACAGAATTAAAGATTCACATATCCCAGACAAAGCCTTTTTATTATCATTTGATGTAAAAAATTTGTTTCCGAGTATTCCACCGACTGATGTAATAGATATTGTAGAAAATTTATTAACTGAAAATTGTAATAACCCCTTTATGAGAGAGGATATCTTGAATTTACTGAAGGTTTGCCTTAATCAAAACTACTTTGAATTTGATGGAAAGATCTATATTGGCAAAGAAGGGCTTGCAATGGGAAACCCACTTAGCCCTTTGGCAGCTGAAATCTTTATGGACTACATAGAAACTCAAATTAGAGCACACCCTTATTTCAAATTGTTTATTTTTTGGTATAGATATGTGGACGATATTTTAGCAATTTTTCTAGGTACACGTAGACAATTACAGATCTTTCTTAATTTCATTAACAATTTACACAAAAATATTAGCTTTACCATAGAATTAGAAGGTAACAATAGTATCAATTTTTTGGACCTTACAATAACAGAATGCAATAATAAATTAAACTTTGGTATTTTTCATAAGCCTACACATACACAGATATGACAATACACAATACTTCCACACATCCATACTCACATAAATTGGCCGCTTTTCACAGTTTTATCCACAGACTAGTTAGTATTCCGTTATCAGACTCAAATTTCCAGTCAGAACTTAACATTATTAAACAAATAGCTGTCAACAGTGGTTACCAACCTAGCCTCATAGATCACCTGCTTGATTTATTAGAAACCCTTGAAATTAATAAACACAAATATTTAAATGTATTATTAAATGATTAGTTAGATCTAAATAGCTCGCCTCTGCTTAATTTGTATAAGTAGACTTGGTTTATGTTATGTTTGTGTAATGCGTATTAAATCTTATTGACACGAGATTACTATCGCTCTCTAAACAATAGCACTTGCCTTATATTTTATATTCTGTATTATATTGTACGAAAATTAGTCAGCTTACACCATCTGATGAAGGCACTGTGCTGCCGAAACATCTGTCATGGATATATAATTTTAATAAATGACGAGGGAAAATCACTAAAACTATTTTATTGTTTTATTTTTTTTAATATAATTTTCAGTATATTTTTAATATTCTCCTACAGCAGCAGATTTCAAATGCTGTGGTTGTGTCTTTCACCTTTCCCTATTGTCTAGGTTTCACATGCAGCTTCTATAATTAAATAGGATGCTGCAAACATATAATTTGAGGAATTTCTTCTTAATTTAGAATCCAGTATTTGACAGTAGCAAATTCGTTTCTCCATTTAGCCTGTGCTCTGACACTGATTCCGCTCAGTTATCTTTACCAGTTTTAATATTTACGTATTTTTGTTCCTGATTCCCTTCTTCCTAGTAATAATTTGTATAATATTCAATAGTGTTCTCAATTTACCTTGTTTTCTGTGAGTAGAAACCATACCATGAGTAACTCTTAACTCTTATACTCTTTCCCTAAAATGTTATTATGGTCTTGAACATCTTTATGGTTTCCTTTACAGCCTCTTATACAGCATTCTTGTATAATGGTAATGAATTTGTTTAAAAGTAAATTTTAATTCCTTGTTATTTGTAGGATGTTTTAACGGTGAGTGTAAAGAAAGAAGCAGATGCAGAAGAGGCAGAGACTGAACAGGTAATGTGCATAAACATTATTTAGCCCATAGCTAATGTGTTAGGTTGTTCAGTGTCATGTACCACTTGAGATTTGGATCACATTCGTTTGTAAATACGTAATTAAAACTCAACAGAATACACAAACTGTATCATAGTGTTGTATACATATAAACTACATGAGATTAAGTAAGTAAAATCGCACACTTGTGCAAGTACACACACACACACACACACACACACCATGTATGTACAGAGTATGGATATTTATTGCAAAAATTGATAGGCGATTCTATATATTTCATATTTAGTACTGATCACCTCTTTACATACTCTTTAAATCACTGAGAAGACAAAGTAAATTTTATAATTGTTCAATTTGCAGGATGTATTACCAGTTATAAATTCTGTCCTAAAAAGAGAACTGCATGTAAAAGAAGAAATCATCGAAGAAGAGAATGAACAGTTTGTTGATCAGGTATAGTACATAGTTATACATTTGTTTATAATAACAAGCATGTATTGTTATAATGAACAGCATTGTTGTTATTTGTAAACTTATCAGTTAAAACTGTTGGAGACCGTTTGGTGTCCCATGGAAGTCATTTTTATGTGGACTTTCAGTCCATACGATTTAGCCAGAACATGTACCAGTACCACATGGCAGGAAATTTGAATATGATGACGTCAGGGGGTGAGTACCATGTGACCGTGGTGGGGGTAGAACATGACTCGAGTGGGGATATCATGTGGCCATGGTGGGAGAACCATGTGACAGTGGTGGGGGTACCACAGCTCTGGCGCGCGAAGTGTACTGATTGGTCGACCATGTTTAATATATGTGACATCATCATGTAGCAGGATCAGTTGTGATTGGTGTGTTTGAATGGCAGTAGTCGGTGTGGCCAACATATGATAAGGGAGAAGAAAATTCCCTCTAGAAGGGAAATAGGTTAAAGAAGGATGTGTGAGGGAAAATTTAGCATTGCCACTACCACCATTGTATGGTACCTATGTCATGGCGGAAACGGATTTATGTTCTCTTGATAAGTGTATTCAGCGTGTCCGTGGCCATCTTGTCCTCTACTTGTCTTGATTTATTAGGCCAATGTCGTGTGAGGCATAAAATTGTATAACGCGCGCGTGTGTGTGTGAAAGAAAATAAAGTGTCCAGCTCCTTGTCTTCTCCTAGTCTTGATCAATGTGAGAGTCTTGAATGATTGTGTAACTTAATGTACACATGTGTATGAAAGAAAATAAAAGTGCCCAGCTCCTAGTCTTGATCAGCGTGAGTCTTGAATGATTGTGTAGCTTAATGTACACGTGTGTATGAAAGAAAATACAAGTGCCCAGCTCCTAGTCTTGATCAACATGAGAGTCTTGAATGATTGTGTAGCTTAATGTACACGTGTGTATGAAAGAAAATAAAAGTGTCTAGCTCCTTGTCTTGATCAATGTGAGAGTCTTGAATGATTGTGTAACTTAATGTATACGTGTGTATGATAGAAAATAAAAGTGCCCAGCTCTTGCTCTTCTTTTTTTTTATGTTCATAAATAAGGCTAACGTTCATGCACAAAAAACACTGTCTTAACTGCTCTTCTTCTCTTTGTTGTCACAGGTTGTTTTCTGTGTTCAAAAATAAGGTTAACCTTGATGCAAAGATTAATGAGTGTTGAAAAAAGGAATGTAGTGTGGGCGCATTGTCTGTGTAGAGATAAATTATGCGTGGGTTGGGTAGCCTTTTCGTAAAAGCAGCTTGATGTGTATGTGTGCACATAGATTTTGTGTATTGTTGTAACCTAATGAAAACAGTCATTCTCCTCGCTCACAATGGAAAACAGTATGTGTGAAATAAAACACAATATGAATCATATGTATAAGTATAATTACACCATTAAAAACGATACAATAAATATACACAGGTATGCATTATATAATACAATAAAAACACACACACACATGCATAAAGTACCTATAGAATTGTCAGATGGTTTGAACATCAACAGTGAATCCGTAACAGTCGTCAACGTATGGAATTAGAGTTACAAATGAAATCACTGTAGAAAGAATAAATAGAAAATCACTTAGGCTTACCTTACAGAAAAACAAATGTAAAACTTCATGTTCACATGACATTGAACGATGTAGTAAGTGTGCAATCGAGCTACGAAATACTGTCCGCACTGCTCCATTTCTCGAATACAAATGATCATATGGCAAATCACTTCCTCCTCCACTGCACTGTAACAAATTCGCGACGAGTTAGGTAAGTTCCAAACGATCTGTGGAACAATCAACCATATTTTTAGAAACAAGATACATCGAGATGCAAAATTAAAGTTTTACAAAGTTATGTGAGTCCCTGTACTGTCCAATGGGTATGAATTGTGTGACAAAAGATATACAAAACAAACAAAAGACAAAACAGTAAAATACAGACCTCGGAAATGGCATTCTCAAGAGGAGTTAAAAGGTGCTAAACTTGACCGTATAAGAAATGAGGCCATAAGAAAAGAATTACAAGTTTTTAACTTGAATGAAAAAATTAAAAAGATTGTCTTGATTGTTCATCTCTTCTTTCACAGCACTATCACTTTACTAAAAATGAACTTTATCTTGTGAAAAACTTACTTTTTTCGTCGGACGCGTTTCGAAGTCAGGGTGTCTGACTAAAAGCTGAAGAAGGCGGATACTTAAGCCGAAACGCGTCCGACGAAAAAAGTAAGTTTTTCACAAGATAAAGTTCATTTTTAGTAAAGTTAAAAAGATTACAAACAACATTGGAAAGAACGCTTAGAAAGAATCACAGATTCCAGACTGGCCAAACACAGGTGTGTGGGTAGACCCAGGAAGAGATGGCTGGAGGATTTTTGAAGGCGGAACAAGCAGCACCTTGCGTATGGCGTGTTGTGAAGATGATGATGATGTATCAAGCATGTCAGTAAATCAGTGCTTTTTCTGTGCTAGCAGTTTACCTCATATTTTAACACATCCCAGGTACAGATTGTTTCCAGTTAAGGCTTTATAACTCGCACATGTTGTTAGTTGTTTCTTTTTTACCTTTAGCACTATTGTACTTATCCGTGGTTTCTTCTTACTTCACAACATTACATAACCATAGTGGCAACAACGGTGCAGAATGGTCCACGTGTTTACCTTGGGTGAGCTGACAGGCAACTCGCTTATTTTATTGTGTTGATAGCGTTTCTATGCAGAACCTTGGTATGACTGGCTTTTTTTATGATTTGGTGTGAATGATTTTTTTATCAAGATTACAGCATGTGTGCATACCGTCATGCTTGCATAAGGTCCAGATGTACCTTATACATTTATAAATACCTTATAAATGTATTAGGTACCTTATAAATGTACCATCATGCTTGCTATGACAGCCAAATGTACACATATCTTTGTTAATGAACATCCTTTGTTCTAATATTATGTCCTTCACTCTCATTGATTTCATCATCAATCATCAACCGTGGCTCTACAACCCTTGGTGGGTCTTGGCCTGCTTCAAGAGTCGATTCCATTCCTCTCTATTGCATGCCCTGGCTTTCCAGTTTCTTATGTTCAGCTTTCCCAGGTCCTCCTCTATCTGGTCTTTGAATCTACTTGGGGGTCTTCCCCTTTTTCTACTACACATTGGTTTCTAGTAGAAAATATGTTTCATAGGCTGTCTTCCTCCATTCTCTCCATGTGTCCAACCCACCTTAGCCTGTCTCTCACCGATTACATATTTTGCATTAAACAAATTGACTCCATAATTCTGCAATTGTCCTATAGAAGTCCCATTACAGCAAGTAGATTCACAGTTCTTAACTCCATACTTCTTCATAGGACTGTTCACACTCAGACATCTGACCAACATTTCTCTACCGTACCTAGAGAAATTTATCTCAAGATATTTTTTTTTTCTTGTATTTGGAACATGTTTCAGGAATCCCATTGTTCCCATCCTCAGCCTTCCTAATTTTGTATCTTGGGAAGTATTTGTGTTTTGGTTGGTTGTTGTTATGGTTTCCTGTTGGTTTTTGGTATTTTATACTGGTATTATTGTGTGTGATTGTGGTGTATTTATTAGCTTTTTGAGTATTTTCGATGTTGAGTGTTTTGAAAATTGCATCATGTTTTGTATTGATTTGTGTAATAGATTGTTTAGTTTTGTGTTTGTATATTTGAAAATAGGCTATAACATGTTTCAAATAAGGGGAAAACATCTTGTAAAGAAATTATAAATATTAAAAAAATTATATATGCATCAAGAAATAGACTGTAGCAAGTGTTTGAAAAATTGTGTGTGTGTGTGTGTGTGTGTGTGTGTGTGTGTGTGTGTGTGTGTGTGTGTGTGTGTGTGTGTGTGTGTGTGACCAATTTAAACAGTTGTAGTAAATGTTTATAGTTTCTTAAAACAGCCGTAAAGGCAATATTTCAGTGGGAAAAATAATTAATTTTTAATTTTTGGGTAGATATTTTATTTATATGTATATTTATATTTATTTTGTTACAGGATTATTTGCAAGACATCACTACAATTATAAAGGAGGAAATTGTTTTAGAAGAAGTGGAAAAAGAAAAGAATACACAAGAGGTAAAGTTTTTTCTTAATATACAATCAATCTTCCATCTACAAGTAGGTGAGACAAGTGAGATTCATGGTAAATCAGTCTTCCATTGAAGGCTGGCACTGTATTAACAAAATATTTTGAAGTTGAACATTTATAGTTGAAAATTAGATTCAGTCTTAGCCTTTCCGGTGCTCTGGGTGGGTATATACACGACATTTTTGTCATTATGGTGCTCCAGTTATGGTAAGTCGCACGTCATTTTAAATTGGTAAAGTGCTCAGAATGGTTTAATATGCCTGTGGCGGTGACACATGGAACAAGCATCGTACATATAAGGTCAACGATTTGTCTTTAGTTGTGAGTCAGCTGTGGAAACAAAGTCAGTTCATTTAGTGTGTCTGGTGTCATGTACAAGGTGAGATAATTCACAGATAAGTTTTTGTAAACGCTGCTATTAAGTGATACGTATATTTGTTGTGGCAAGTTTCTTTTAGATACATCTGCTAGTTGACAGTTGAGTGTTGCTCAGGTTGTGTAATCTTTGCCGTTAGTGATAAATGTAATTGTTGTTGTAGCAAGACTATTTTTTATAAATGACTACACTTCACCACAATAACCACCTGAATGCACAGTGTAATCATTTGTGCACAAGTATTGTCACCCGACAATAAACTCAAACCGTATGGTAATATATCACAACTATAACTGAAACTGAACGTCGTTGAGTACTGTTATTTATACCCCTCCCAAAATACTAGATTATTCCGTACTGTGCATTAGCTCTACACTACGACGTAATTAATTGCGGCCTTGACACAGTCCGCGCAGCTGGCGGCTTCCAGAAAAATCTCCCAAGCATATGTTGAAATCACGTACGCCACAACGATTCCACAGGATCGTTCGAGAAACACGTATATTGTTCTGTAATGTTGTAACAATATGTTGTCCAGTAGTGCTTCCATGAAATGATGGGCCCTTAATATGAATAGGCATGACTGTAGTCAAAGTGACTCTCTCTGTTATCTTATTTTCTGTATTTTTTTGGACTTCCTTTTTTGTTACTGTTTGTTCAGCAATTTGATTTGAAACAGGGTTGTTTTTTCATTGACTGTTCAACTTCTGTTTTAATCTGTTATTTTATATTTGCAGTCCACTTCTCTAGTACAGATAATCTTATCTCTTGCCCACTGAGATCACCATGTAATTCACCCACACCTCCACATAGTAGAACCCAACTCTGCAGCAGTATGCTCTTGCAAATGCTTTTGTTCATATATCAGTGATTTTATGTGTTATGTTTCTTGCTTATGATCTTCTTTTTGTCATTATATCTAAGCAGGGATGGTTTTTATGATTCCTCTGCTAGTCATTGTTTCTCATCCTGTCATTTCTCTGCTTTTTCTGACTCATGGTCTCATCATTTCTCGGCTTCTTCTGCCTCCTGTCATTGTTCCATTTGCAATAGCAAATGGAGTAGTAAATTTGTAAACAATTCTTGGTACTGTTGCCCTAGTAATTGATTATGATAAAAAGTTTTGATTAATCACACACACAAAAAACAATACAAATTAACAGACATAGTGGACTCATTAACTTCAGATACTGGTAATTCAATAAACCTGTTTTATATAGTATAGTTTTAGAGGCCATAGAAGCGATGATAAAAACAACTCGATGAGCACGACAAACAACTACAAGAGCTTGACTGAAAACAAGAGGAATTCATAAGAAGACAAATGGAGGGTTGTGGAAAAAACAACAACTGAAAATAAAATTCTTGTAGACACATTTCATAAAAAACAATTGTAAAATTCTTGTAAATTTCTCGGGTGTCTGACAGGAATATCAACTTTGAATCATTATTAAAATTTTAAATCTTAGCAAATAATCTGAAAATATAGTATTATATTTGTTGTTAAATCAAATTGTAAGTTTATTAATATTTTAATAAAATAATATTTACTTTAAGTAAAATCAATTGTTTACAAACAGCACCCATTCTAAATTAATTAGAAAAATTATTTTTATTAAAACTTAAAATACCATATTACTTATTTTCCTTCAACTATTTACATTTTTGTATTGATTTTACTTCGTTAGTTCATACTTCAGGCCTTTGCGAGTTGTTTCTTTATTTTGAACAAAATAATTGTTTATTTTTCACTTCTCTCTGTATGCGTGTGTGCGTGTGCGTGTGTGTGTGTGTGTGTGGTGAGTTGTGGCATTTTCCGCCGACCCGAGACTGTACTGTGGCAACCTCAGTATTAGTGACAACGTAAAATGCGTGCCACTAATAAAAGTTATATTTTCGCCTAAATTAAAATATTTTTTGTAACCTATGTATTCGTAAGAGTATAAAACCACTCCTACTGTAACCTAGATGCAATGTTTCGGCATTTCAGCATTTTTTCTAGCTTTTACGGCTACTGTTCTACAAAGTAGGAAAATGCATGGTTGTGTGTGTGTGTGTGTGTGTGTGTGTGTGTGTGTGTGTGTGTGTGTGTGTGTGTGTGTGTGTGTGTGTGTGTGTGTGTGTGTGTGTGGTGAGTTGTGGCATTTTCCGCCGACCCGAGACCGTACTGTGGCAACCTCAGTATTAGTGGCAACGTAAAATGCGTGCCACTAATAAAAGTTATATTTTCGCCTAAATTAAAATATTTTTTGTAACCTATGTATTCGTAAGAGTATAAAACCACTCCTACTGTAACCTAGATGCAATGTTTCGGCATTTCAGCATTTTTTCTAGCTTTTACGGCTACTGTTCTACAAAGTAGGAAAATGCATGGTTGTGTGTGTGTGTGTGTGTGTGTGTGTGTGTGTGTGTGTGTGTGTGTGTGTGTGTGTGTGTGTGTGTGCAATCCACCGCATCTGTGGCACATACACGCCGCTGTACTCATACGAACCTAGCGTGCATTCTTGTCATCATATAATTGCAATGTCAAGGTCTCCAGACAGATTATACAACGTTGCCACGCTGAAATTTGCAAAATTAGCGGGAAACTAAATCTAAACTGTCCGCTGTGTGCCATATGAGTGACGCGGAGTGCTTTGAGTAGTGTGACTGTAACGAAGGTGCATTACAGCGTTCTTGGATTAGAGCCTTCTTGGATTACAGCACTTTACCCAATAATCCAAATGGAATCAAGTTCCTTTATACAATAAAAGTCACTGTAATTTTTGCTAGACACATTATATTTAAGGTTGCATTTATAAACTTGTGTAACCGCCTTAACGTACTTTATATGAAGTATATAAAACAATAAGCTAGAAGTAGTGCCGCAAATATATTACATTTGTTACGTAGACAATAAACACATATGAAATTAGGTGTAGTATACATTTTATATAAACCGTTTCCGTGCAGGTGTGAAAATCAATTGTTCACCCACATGCCAGTAACCTACCAACCTAAAATTTTTCAACTCACACATTGCGGATGACAGTATCCGGTTATGGTATTTTAGGATATACCAATGTTAACAGAGAAAAATAAAATGCAAGTAAATTTTAGAAACAAATCTGTAAAAGTGCGGTGACTGTACAACCCAGTGACAGGAAGCCTGCAGGTAAGGACTAAGAGAAGACAAAAGTGTGGAACTACCATTATGGAGACAACCAATGGACAAAGAAAATTTTGTGTCGAGTACAGTGAAAGACAACAAAATATGATATATAACTTCTCATCCTTAACACTTTTAGCTAAACCCGTGACAAAAAAATAGACAAAAATTAATTCTGGTATTCTTCTAAAGAGATTATATAAACATCAGTCGGATACAAACATCAGATAAACATATCTTTACTCATGTACTTAAGTACTTTATTAGCTTTGAAACAAACCAATTGAACTATGGAATCGTTTATGCACTATTACAATTGTTTATTTTTCCACACATTTTAGTACATGGAATTTTAATACATCATTTTACACAAAAATGATATACATGAAAGGCAGAATATGGTATATAAACTTATAAAACGCATGAATAAAAACGAGAGATGCTTCGGATATTAACGTTATAAAAGTCAAAAGTTATATCTCTTTTCAAAAAAGGAAACAAAAATGATGTATCTATTATTATAAAGGCATAAGTCTCTCCAATGGGAGTTACAAAATATGTAGTAGACCCCTTAATCAACGGCTGCAAACTATTTCCGATAACATATTATTAGAAGTACACTTGGGCTTTAGAAAAGGACGTTCATGCATTGACGTGTATATATACTAAAGCAAAACATTGAAAAACGTCGGCAATTCAATTTAGAAACACACATAGCTTTTATAGATTACGAAAAAAGCCTTTGATAGAGTTAAAACTTTATGGGGATTTCTATAAGCCAGATGTATTTTGAGACACTCATTGATGCAGTTAGGAGCCTATAGGCCTACTTGAACATTAGTACAGTATTGCAAAAGGATCAGTGTCACAACTGTCAAGAGAAATTGCGACGAATTAAGGTGTTTAGTACGTATAATGAAAGTAACAATTACCATAATCATAATAACAGTAAACGTCGCAGTCTATCACAGCCTACTTCTTCTAACTCTTCGCTGACATTTTCTTAATTCGCAATCTGGGTATCAAGGTCCAAGAAAATTTCATTCATAACAATTTCTTTTGAGACGCTGTTCTGGAAAGTATAGCAAACAACCTTTGTTTACAATGTACAGTAAATAATGAAAGACAGCAACAACGAGATGCTTAGTATACGCATTCCGTTGTGATGTCGACAGGAACAAGATAAAACTTACATATTACCGTAGTCGTCTCGGTAAAACAGTGGACAGCGTCATTCAAAGAAATGTTATCAGTCTCATTTTTTGCCACACGCTCGTTCGTTATGTCATCTTTCTTCTAAGCGTGCCCATATCAGAGCGATAGAATTTAACTTACAGCTGTAGTTGGCGGGAGCAGTCTTAGGACTTCATGTCCGTACTTTTGTGCTATTTCATCAATAAGAAATATTCTCTTTAATATTAGAATCTTTGATAATTAGTAGTAATGCTGGAAAGAGTGAGAGTGTGTGTGTGTGTGTGTGTATGAGAGAGAGAAGGAAAGAAATAAAATGTGTGTTTGTGTCAGTTTCATAAAATAATGGCTTTCCCGGGCAAATATTTTAATTACGTTGTTACACAAAATGAAAATTACGTGCACACACCACACAAACCTCGCTCAGTCAGAAGGTTAATATTCGGAAGCATTTGTTGTCACAATGTGCTCTTAATTGCGTAGCACTTTTCGAACCTGCCTCTGTACACTAATCAGATTCCTCTGTTAGTAAGATGAGATTGGTGTTTCAAATCCACAGTTATCGCTTATCGTTTTTAATGAAACCGACCAATTCATGTGCAGAAACATCGCAACAACGTAACTACACTGACGTCAGATAAAAAAAATTATTTACCATTTATAACAGTTGCTTTAATGCCGACTGTCATTTTTTTTTAAACGGGGAGTGTAATGGTTGGTACTAACCCGGTATTACCATTAATCTCTGTTATATTAACAGGAAGAAAGCTAAAAATGAACTAAAACAAAGGAACTATGCAGTAACATATACGTACCAGAAAAATTATACAATGTTTTAAAAATACGGAGTAGATGTAGCAATTAAAAATGTGAAAGAGTGTTTGATAAGATAAGGAATAAAAACATTGAAAAATGCCAATCTTACAAAGAAGCGGAGTTTTTCTTAATGTAAAATGCAAAAAAATGTAACAAAGTGTACCTAAGCGAGACAGGATGGAAATTTGAATGCAGGTTGTCTAACCATAAACGAGGAGACGGTAATAGTGTGATGGTACAATTCTGTTGCAATATTAAATTAATAAAAACATGGTATAAAATACCATAATTATTGTATTCATTTATTTTTAACAATTTGGTAATAATTATTTAAATATTTCATAATCCCTGTAAAGTTTTGGTGAGTGGACCATATACCTATTTTATAAAACGCAAATGTGAATTGACAGGATTCTGACCGTTTTTCATTGCAAAACGACAAACGCAGCAAAAAAACGTATGTCACATACAGCGATAAAGTGCCTAGCCCTGATGACGTCAGTGGTAAGGAATGCATATTTCCGTAAACAAC
The DNA here is from genome assembly GCA_034769895.1 of Magicicada septendecula. Taxonomy (NCBI): domain Eukaryota; kingdom Metazoa; phylum Arthropoda; class Insecta; order Hemiptera; family Cicadidae; genus Magicicada; species Magicicada septendecula. Next base: position 262,711,023 of record CM068376.1, read on the forward strand.
TCAAGGCTTGGCTATATGAACAAAAGCCTGATGACGTCGTTTTTACCCCACCTACGCAATGTGAAACAAAGACTCTTGGTCATTTCATCCGAAAGTGTGGACGTAGCCGGCCGGCAAAAAGGTTCACCAAGTGCAAATTTTAACTTTTACACCACCAAAAGTGGATTAAAACAGTGTTGTGGTAAATCGAATACTTCAAGATGTGACCGGTAGCAATCGGCGAACTCGCGGTGTGCGACGTTCGTAAAACCACAGCTAAGTAGCTGTCCAAAATTTGGTGAGAACGTTCCAACATTTTTTATTTCACGTAAAACAACATCATTCAATATTAGAATGACCAACTCAAAATTCACTTAATGTTAAAATGACCAATTTTAAACAAAATTTTATTTAAATGAGCTCAAAAAATAAATAAATTGTACCAGAGCGTGAGAGAGAGAGAGAGTGACATAAATCATGCTGGGTTGTGCGAGATATATATATGTTTTATGTTTAATAATCACATATCAAATGTTTCATTGTTTACTTGTTGTTTTGGAGGGTTTAATGTTTGCTAACGCACCATGGCGTAATATGTACGTGTTTGGTACCTATTAGAGTCAGTTTTCAGTATGTATAAAATAAAATAAAAAGTCACTTGTACATTTTATCTTGAGTACAATTATTTCAGGTAATATATTTCACAACCCTGGTTCGTGTTACCCGAATTCTGGCCCTAAATGTAAACTTGTATGATGTTGCCCAATCTGACAACATGGCGTCCGATTTTAAAAGTGAAAGTAATTATTACTAGTACACACAAGACAACTGTAACTAATTAAACAATAAAAGCCATTAGTTACAAATGGCGCATGCCGAAAGGGACTCGACATAAAACCTAATTTTATGTGGAGTATACTTACCTGAATGTGAAATAATTACCTAGAAAGATGAAATAAAATAAGAGTGCGAAAGTACGCAAACACGTGAGTAAAATAAGGTCAAATTTCTAGGTTATAAACATATATGTTTTAGCAAGATAAAATAGCAAAAATGAGTACTAATGATAATATTACATTAGAAATCAGTACCACTGATGTAGATATGACGAGTGAGATGGATGTTCAATTAACCCCAATTAGTCAGGTTGGCGAGGCGAGTACGACTGAAAATGTAGGGACAGAAACAGGAACTTCCATCTCACTTCATGAAAACAAAACAGACGAGATGTTAACACGTTTATATAACATGATGTGTAGCAATTTTAATGATATGAATTTTAAATTCGATGTTCAAAATAAGAAGTTAGATGAACAAAAGAATGATTCTGATGTTAAATTCAATGAAATCAAAACACAAAATGTTCAAATTAAAAGTGAGTTCAATGAAATCAAAACACAAAATGTTCAAATTAAAAGTGAGTTCAATGAGAAGTTTAACGAAATAAAAGACGAAATTAAAAACCGTAACACTAATCTTATTAGGCAATGTGATATAGTAATTAAAAAATTGGATGAGAAGTTAATCCAAATAGAAAATCAGAAGGTGGTAGTAGTGAAAATGTGACGAAAAACGAAGTACTGATTAATAACGTAAGTAACAGTGATAACTTGAATAATGAGTTTACAGGTAGTAAGAATATGATGTTAGAAAATGATAATGAAAGTATTATGAGTGATAATGAGTGTTTTGAGTCAGAGAGAGAGCTTGGAGAAAGTATTCTTGTTAAAGGGGTGCAGGGGTTAGAATTTTCTTTTGATGTTGCATTAGGGGGTGAAGAAAAGTCTTCACGTATTTTTAATAAGGACGAGAGTTCCTTAAATTTATATTTGGGAGACGAAAGGTCTACGAATAAAGGTCCTTGGTGTTTTTGTGTACCTCATAAGTGGTGCAGTAATTTTGAGTTAGTGACCCCTGCATATTTGGAGAGAGAATGTGTAATTTGGTGTTATGGTGAGAAATATATTAAGAGAGAAAGTGTAGAAGGGTATTGTGAGAGATATGGTGAGAAAAAGAAAGTAATAAAATCTTTTAAAGTAAATAGAAAGTACAGAGAACTTGTAGAAAAGTTAGGAATAGAGAGGGTGGATGAAAATAGTAAATACTTACCTTGTAGTAACAGTAAAATTGAAATAATAATAGGTGATGATAATAATGGTATCAAGTACTTACCTGTGGTAGAAAATTATGATGATAATTACAAGATGAATAACAAGATTATAACATATGATCTTACTGATATAGACAGAACCCTACTCGATCGTGACTTGATATATGAAATTGAACTTGTGAATAAATATGAAATAGTTGATGATTATTATGAATATAATGTTTCTAATAATATAATTTATTCATTAGACAATAAGACAAATAGACCTAAGATTAGAATGTTATTCAACGATGGAGGATAGACTGTTTTAATTGTGTAATGAACATTTAATATATGTGCAAAGTGGTTTTGAATTGGACTGATTTCGATTAATCACACAATAATGAAGTTGGATTGTATATTTTTCATTGTTTTATATGTATTTATGGGTTTTGACAATTTTTGTGTATTACAGGTAATTTTTATATATTTGTGTACACCATGTATGTTTTAATAATTGTGTTAATAATTAACAATTAACATGTTTTGTTTAACAAGTTTAAATAATTGAATAATTAAAGAGTAATTATTCTTTATTACTGAACTAAAATGGTACAAAAGGAAGTTGTACTAACAGAAGTTGTAAATTATTAATTGTAATAGAAAGTTTCTAATGAAGTAATATTATTACTTAATATGTAATGAAGGTAATTACTAATGAATATTAATAAATGATTAAGTAAGAATATATATTTGAAAAGTGAGAGGTACTGTTATGAGTAGGTGAGAGATGAATTTTATAAGACGATTGTCAATGATTACAGTAAGGTAGAATGTTTAAACAGGGATAGAGCCTGGGTATAGATAAAGGCAGGTGAGTTATTCAATTGAAGTAAATGGGAGTTAGATAGTAAGAATTTTTAAAGAAAATAATACAAAGAGAGTATTAGATATTTAGGGACACAGTAGTTAGTGATTATATGTAGAGGTGTCAAGTCAAGGTTAAACATATATTGTAACAGTACATAATGACCCAATACTGTAATTATGGGATCTGAAGGTATGTTTTCAATATTTTATTGTATAATCATCTAATACAGAATGGTTAGGTCCATTGTCCCTATATACGAAGGAACGACGCAGATTCAGTAAGAGTACCATGCCAAGGTCACCGTTGGACGTGCGAGAGCCGGTAAAAGACATGGCGGTGTTTGTGACGAATGACTTTAAATATGCATTGTAATTGGACAATAATGCTGTTCCGTCATAACAAAAAACAATGATGCACTGACTACAATGCATGCAACTAGGCGTTGTCCTGTATGACAAAGCTTGATGACGTAAAATACACACACACACACACACACACACAAGCAAAAATTTGCCTATGCCTCTGTCTCAATTCAACGTAGTTCTTCAAAGGATCAACAGCGATGTATCGCTGTCTGATCGGTTTTATAACAAAAGCTTATTACAACTAGACTCTAATTTACAATTGTGATGGTGGAGCAATAAATGCTCGAGTTTAATAACAGTTAAAACCACAACATGTAAAATCAGTGCTAATATTTTAATTAAAAAAAAACAACTGAACATGAGGCGAACACCGGCCATAACCATGGGAAGCAACCAACAACAGCGAGGGAGCAACGCAGACCACCACTAAGAGAAGTCCAACCTTTATCATTTCTTTATTATTTTAATGAGCTCATTAATCAAAAACAACCAATTAAACAAATGTACTTGTAACAGGGTGAACGTGTGTGAGAGTGTGTGAGTGAGCACATGGCCATAAATATCTATGCCGAGGGCATTGGTTTGTGTGCAACTAAAATACAAGTTAATAAATGATTAGAGCTGCAGCTTCAATATAAAAGTTATAATGATCTTGATTTAGAAACCAAAAGAGAGTATTAAGAATGAATATGATGATTAAACTAGCCACCATTTTGTTTTGTAACCTTGTATGACGCCATTTTGAGCACATGGTTTTATATACTAATTTACTGTGGAAATTAAAATTTGATAGTTACTTTCACTATAAAAACAGTGTGTGTCACCTTCTCTGAATCAAAAATCTCGCTGTTAATGAATCCTGGCCCCTTAGGTAAAAAGTATGGTAAAAAGGAAAAACACGAGCTCTACAGTAACCAAAATTGGTAAGTACATCTATGTACCATATTATGGTAGTATTTATACATATAAATATAAATAAATGTATGATATAATAAAAAAGTTTAGTGACAAATGACGCCCAGAACAAGGGACATTATAAGTTTAGTGACAAATGGCGCCTGAACTATGGACATTATATAAAATCATTTTATATAAAACAGGCCAGATTTAGAGACAGAGAAGGTGATATAAGACGGAACATAACCTAGTGCACAAGAGGTTATGTTAACGAAACAAAGTAACTAGTAATTATATAAGTAATTACGAATAAAGATAAATAATCATTTAAATAGTTAAATTAACAATGGCAGAAAGTAATAATAGTCTGGAAATGGATAATACAGATACAGAATCCATTTTATTAGAAAGACATGCCAGCTCAACACCTAAAATAGTCGAAAATAAAATCTCGTTAGAAGATTTATTCACGTTAATTAGTGACAAATTCGAACAACAGAATATTAAATTTAGTACATTTAATGTAAAATTAGATAGTTTTGAGAATGAGCTCAAAAAACAAAACGTAAAATTAGATCAATTAGAGGAGAAATTAGAAAAATCAAAAAATGAAATACAGAGACAAAATTGTAATATTGACAAGGTAGACAAGTTAGAGATAAACAAAGATGCCATGTAAGTAGGGGAGAAAATTGTAACAATATAAATAAAAGTATAACATTAGAAAATGATTATGTAAACAGGAGTAGTGATAATGAAATTTTATGGGGAATAGAATATAATAATGATGGAATGATAGTGTGTCTTGAAGGGTTGAAGAGAGTGTGTAGAGAGAGCATAATTGTAAAAGAATTGCAGGGGTTAGATTTTTCCCTTAATGGTGTATTTGGGGGTGATATACATGTTTTTAGGAAGGACAAGAGTGCCTTCGATGTAGATTTTGGAGACAAAAGGTCTGCAAATAGTTGTCCCTGGATTTTTTGTGCACCTGATAGGTGGTGCGAGAATGAAGTTGTAGTGTCCCCTGCATATATTGGGAGAGTGAATGTGATTTGGGGTTATGATAGGAGATATTGTGAAAGAGAGTTGTGTGATAATTGGGAGATAGAGTTATATAGATTATGTAGAGATTATGAAGAGTTTATAGAAAGGTTAGGTGGAGATAGAAGTGATAAATATAATAAAAACTTACCTTGTATTGAAACTGAGGCAGTGGGAGATGATGTTGATAAAGATGACTTGATAAAATACCTGATTATGACTAATTACACTAAGGGTGACTGGACCATACCGAATGTTGACAAATTTTATGATATAGTAATGTGGAGTAATCCTGCAGAGTATTACTATGGTATAATGGACAAAATACATTTAAATAGTTATTATATTACAAAAGATGATATAATGTACTTAATTAAAAATGAGTTATGTATACGTAAGATAAGATTATTATTTGACGATGGAGGTTAGTTGTTCTTATTGTGTTTATGAACATTTAATTATGTGAAGTCTTAGTACGTAGGCTTTCACGGCCGGTGTCATTATGATTATCTTCTAAAACTTCCGGGTTTATAGGAAGCCAACGCACACCGACAGATATCTCCACAAGTCCTCCAATCATCATCCTAGGCAGAAGAGGGTGTGACGATTTAAATAAAAGAAATAATCAAGAAAATAAAAATTAAAAAAAAAATTAAGGTTGCGAGCTCTTAAGCCATTTAAATCTCACTGTATTAATATAAAATACCTGTATGTACTCAGTATGAGAGGAAGCAGTAATTAGTTATAAGATACTCTAATAAAAAGATAAATTGTAAAGAGTTATTAATATCGTATTTAACCCTTTGCTTGTAAGCAGGCGCTGTCCTGTTGATTCCAGACTCGACATGCTTTCCGAGTCTTGTGTGAGTTAGAATAAGATAAAAAAAATTAATGTTAATAATAAAAAAATCTGAAGACATAAATAGTCGCTAAAACAACTGATTTAAATTATGTATATTTGTTTAGGGATAGTTTGTATAAATAAAAAATGTTAACTTAAATATAGTTAGGAACTATATTCTCGCGCGGAAATTGTCCCACTAACTTTTGCCCAGTACCAGGCGAAGGGAGCGGAATTTCTCTCTCTTGCAATGGTGACTTCGTACAGTATAGACGTAGGAGCTGTGCGCTTAAAATATGTTAACTACATTTTGTCTCACCTTAAGATGGTGTACCAGATGTAGCTGTTTAAAGCATCTGGATGTGTTAATTAATATAGTCATGTAAATAGACAAGAAATTTAAAGTAAAAAAATCGAAACGTAAAAAGGAATGTAACACAAGATGACTTCGTGCTTCAACAAATAACAACAATTCCAAAGTCATACCCGGAGATGTGAACTATCAGAAGCCACAAACTCTACTGCACGTGACAAAATATGCAGATCAGGACATCCGAGAATCTACAAGATCATCGTAGATATCTACACGACATATTGTTCAACCTGCGAACTTTTGGAGCCCTTTACAGAGGAAGGCCAGACCGAGATGACGACGTAGCTGTTCCTGTTTCCCAAGACGGATACCCCAGGACGAGTCTTCTGCATATCAATTAAAAGGTGACTCGATAGCCTGTCTATCGAGGGTTACTAATATATGTTACACAACACGTCTTGAAAGAGACTTTTCAGAAACTATTAACTTTGTAAAGACTTATAAATTAAATCTAAGAATTTCATGTAACTATTCTAACTTCATACGTTGTAACAGTTTATATGCTAATGTAGAGTAATATAATTCAAGCAATAATACCATTCTTCCAATGGTTGAATAAAAGAAAGTCTTGCAAGCTAATATCATGAAATGAGTATAATTAAAAGTCTTAATTACAGAAATACAGAAAGTTGACCCGGATCCGAGGTATAGCTATATAAAATCAAGTTTGATCTCAAAGTTTAAAGAAACCTTTCAAATAACTTAATAATTGAATTAGTAATGTCATGGGATCTGTCAGTATATGTTTTTTAAATGTTAAATAAAGAGAAGTCTTCTTGTTACACACATATGAGGAGTGCTTAAATCAATTGTATACCTTGCCATTGTTTCCTTACACAGTTAGTGAGTAATTCGTTACATTAATTATTTGTGATCAATTCTGTTACAACGTAGGCAGCCCATCTAATTAACGGAGTTTAATTACGAGGGGTTCCCTGGATTTGTAACGCGGCGAAAAGACGTTACAAAAGTGCGCAACTCTGCTTTCTTGTAAAAAAAATAAAAGGGTAATTGTTTACAGAGTGTTACAAAAGTGCGCCACTATGCTAAATTTTATAAAGGTGTTTTAAGCAAACAAAATTGCGTCATTCAAAAAAATAAAGGAAACAAAGGAAAGAGTTTTAATTGTGTATATAGTGTCACAAACAAAATTGCATTCACTATGCGTGGATAAATTGTAAGATCAATAACTAAATATATAATATTGATATATGCACTCAGAAAGTTACTTTAATAAATGTAATGTTCAAAACATATTTAATAGTGTATTAAGTTACGTAGATGGTAGTATGTATAAGTAAAATATCCTTAGCGTCATACAATGCATGTAGCTTTTGCATTCTATAGGCCAGTAGGAACCTGCATAATTCGATGTAAGTACTTGCATACATGAATTGTGACCAAGCATAACAATTTTGGTCAACCGAACAATCTGTAACAGGTTTGTTTACGACAGTCTATGACCTGTTGTTTCCTAAATCATTCTGCACAATGTATGTCCAACTATCTAGCTTACATACACTAGTATGTGTTATAAAAAAAAAATTGATTAAAAATAACTTTGTTAATAATAATAAAGTAATTAAGTAGAAGTTCGTGATTTAAAACTTGTGAACAAAATCAGTAATTATTTAATTGAGAAAAGTTTATGAATGAACGAAGCCAAAGTGTTGTCTAAGCGGAATAATAATAATAGAATCAAGCGTCTGCGCTCCCCTTCTCTTGTTTAAACCGGTATACAGTAGTTGTGTTATTCAGTCGCATTGTGGAGAACAATAAGAGTAAAACCCCCTCTCTCACTGACACGCTCAACCCTCCTTTGTTAACTAAATATGTAGGCCACCCTCTGACCTACATTCCAGTAAACAGCTGATCGGCTATTTAACCTTGAAAGATATGTGTGTGTGATTTCTGTCTCTCCCTTAGAAGAGAAATTGTTCTTTTCTAATTTGTGTAAATTGATTACTTATGAATTTATTATATGTATATGTAATGTATGTGTAATATACTAGTATTAATTTTAAGTACGTGCTAATGTGTTAGAACAAAATGGCCCAATTTAACCCGGATTTGTTATTAAAAGACGAGCTGTCTTACGAAGCCCTTTTGCGTGGACTACCCCATGCTGATGTAACAGTCGCGGAATTACGAAGTTCAATTCGCGAATGTGGATTTGATGCGCCCGTGCAATTAAACAATTTAAGCCAACTCGATTATGAAAGCGAGAAAGAAATTTGTAATGCCAAGTATAGTGAACTATACTTATTGTCTCAAACACTCCAAGACGAGAAATCTCCGGCAAAAACCGGACTACCCAGAGAATAGAGCATTTAACCAGGCGAATAAAAAATTTGTCGATCTGGCCGAATCTCACAGAAATACCCGTTGATGTACAAAAGCTAGCAGACGAAGCTCTACGCCGCTTACCTTCAATTATCAACGATTTAAGAAGAAAATCCGACTCATTCAGGATGGACGAAATAGAGAAATCATTAATGAAATTACACATCTCCCCAGTACAATCCCCAACCACTGGTTTACCTCCGCCTAACTCGGATCGGAACTCACCTATCGTATCGCAAGTGCAAGCGAACCCAGAACAAAAAACTGATACAGATGTAAATGTCCCTCCTCCCGAGCATTTTCAGTTTCGTCCCGGAAATAATGAATTGACCAACACCCCCAATGAATCTAATCACCCTCATCGAGGAATGACCCCTATGAACTATAACGCAGATCTATACGGAAAAATGACTCACCCTGTGGAGAAAATTTTAACCGAAATCCCTTATACAGATGGTTTAAATGTTTCCAAGTTACTAACATTTATTAGTTATCTTCTTCAGATAAAGGATCTACAGCAGCTGAATGACTGGCAAATTTTACAAGTTCTGTTACCAAAGTGTAAACCCCCGTTAAAAAATCGTGTGCTAGAAGCCCTAACCTCTACTTTCCCAGTAGAAGAGCTACATAGCTCTTTAATAAAATACTTTATTCCCACCGGCATCTATGAAGAAATAAAAAGGAAGACAGTACTCCGAGTACAAGGACATCAGGAGAGATTAGCTCACTACATCTCCGATATTAGGGAGTCCTCTCGACTACTACGTGTAAGCTGGAATGAAACACAACTGGTGGACACCATTTTAATAGGAGTGTCACCCGAAGAAAGATCTCGACTATCATTGATGAATAGACCCAATACTATTGCTGATCTAGAACAGTGCAGTATCCATTCTTCAAATGTATGGTACTCAGATCAAAATAGAGAAGCAATGAAAACCTCTGGAACTAATAGACCTCAATTGCGAGCACTACTGCCTGATGTAACAACCTCGTATGAAAGACAAGTTTCTAGTAGACCTCACCATGTGCGCAAAGCTGGTAAGTTAACTGTAAACCCAGATAAAGCGGAAACCAAGTACCCACCTCGCAGAAAACCCACCTGTTATAATTGTGGCAAATATGGGCACATAAGAAGAGAGTGGAAAAGTAAGCCATTGGAACGGAATAACCCCAATTCAAAAAACATGTAAGGCAGGGAGAGCCGAAAACCTGTGTCTTCCGCAGCTACTCAAAATTGGGTAAACTAAAAGAAACCAGTAATAATAATAAGAATGAATTATTCTGTAACCAAGTGAAAAACAAAAAAGGTGCGAAAGATATCGACCCCTATGTGCGAGAATTTCGTGAAAAGTGTAATGCGATTAATAGATGTAAATGGAAAAAAAATCTACTACCATTAATACGAGTCGACTTAGGCGTTACATCCCCCATCGCCTTAATTGATTCGGGATCTAGTAGAAGCTTAATCAGCCAAGAATTAGCGGACATGTTAGCTAAACATCATCTAGTAAAACGGAACCAACCTGTGAATATAAAGTGTGCTACCGCTGATAAACGTAAAATAAATATAAACCTGAGCATTACCGTTAAGGTTAAAATAAAAAACCTAAGTTGGATATTTACAATGTTAGTATGTAAAGAATTAGGACCTGATTTAATATTAGGTGCAGATTTTATTAGTAAGACAGGAATGATTCTTGACATCTACGAGCGAGAATTTTATTTCAGATTTGACCGTGCAAGAAAACAAAAATTTGATAGTAATGAAGATAAACGTTGTTCATCCACTGCACATGTAATACACCAAGATTCAGATTTATCTCACCTAGAACGAAGAGATAGAGTCAAAATAGTAAAACTAATAAAAGAATTTTCCTCGGTTCTTACACCAAAACTAGGACTTACGGACCTAATAGAGTATAAAATTAATCTGAATGATCAGAAAGTAATACGACTACCCCCGTACAAGTTGTCGCCCCCCAAGATGGAAGTCATGCGAAACCATATCAATAAGTTATTGGATCAAGGAGTCATAGAACCCTCTACGTCCCCATATTCTTCACCCTCCTTTTTAGTACCGAAAGGACCAGATAAACACCGACTAGTTGTAGACTACAGGCAATTAAATAAAAGAATAGAATTTGAATCAATCCCTCTTCCAGACATCCATAGTGCGTTTCATTATTTTACTAAAGCAATGGTTTTGACGGTAATGGATCTAAATCAAGCTTTTCACCAAATACCTCTTTCAGAAGAATCCAAACGTCTAACCGCGTTTGCAGTTCCTTTTAACTTGTACCAATTTACTAGGGTACCCTTTGGAATATCTCAAGGAAGTTCCGTATGTAGTAGACTATTGGAGAAGATATTTCACGACATTAAATTTAAATATGTGTACCACTATTTGGACGACATCGTAATATACAGTGAATCAATGGAACAACATCTCAGACATTTGCGTGAAGTGTTATCTCGTTTACTAAGAGCAGGATTAACGGTGAACCCAAATAAGGTAAGTTTTGCTGTCCCTCAGTTTTCTTTCCTAGGACACATAGTGAAAGCGAATGGAAAGGTAAGCATTGACTCCGAACGTACCCGTGCTATTAGAGAATTTGCACCCCCACGAGATGCAAAAGGTATAGCCCGATTTTTAGGTATGGTGAATTATTTCCACAAATATATTCCCCATCTTGCCGAAATAGCAGCACCCCTAAACTCCTTACGAAAGAAGGGAACAAAGTTCGAATGGAGCTCAATACATCAAAACGCGTTTGAGCAACTTAAAGAAAGCATTATATCTCCCCCAGTTTTGCAATTAGCTGATTTCACAAAACCATTCGTCGTGCAAACCGACAGTTCCAGTGTAGCGTTAGGTGCAGTGATATACCAAGAGATAGATAACTGTAGACTACCAATTAGTTATGCATCACGAACACTGAGCGATCAAGAAAGAAAGTATTCTGCATATGAATTGGAATGTTTAGCAATTGTTTTTGCATTCGAAAAGTTTAAACCCTTCCTAGAACATAAAGAATTTCTTTTAGAAACCGACAATCAGGCGTTATCATGGTTATTGAATCACCCTAAACAATTAGGACGAATTGGCAGATGGATATTGAAATTAAACTGCTACAAATTCAGAGTGCAGCATATTAAAGGTACTCAAAATGTAGTCGCCGATACCCTGTCCCGTATGTTCCAGTCACCCACTAAAACTTCCGAAAACGTAGTGAAGCCGGAAATAGCAAGTGCGAACGCCGTAATTACTGAATTCCCCCTTGCCTTTACAAACATTGCCCTATATCAACAACAAGACCCCTTACTGAAGCCTATTATAGAACAACTTACCCAAGGTATTAAATCCAAGAAGTACGTATTGAGTAAGAATGTACTGTGTCTCAAAATAAGAGATGGAAAGGAATTAAGAATAATAGCCCCGGATGTAATTAAGCCCATGCTAATGGAATACTTCCATTCATCTACCATAGGAGCCCATATGGGAATCAATAAGACGATACATCGTATTCGAAAGGAATATCATTGGAACAATATGAACTGCGAAATAGCTACCTTCGTAAAGAAATGTTCATTATGCGCCCTTAGCAAACCCGCCAGAAATACTCAAGTAAGCCAATTGATATCAGAAATCCCAAAGACCCCTTTTTCGAAACTTTATCTAGATTTCTCAGGTCCGTATCCACGATCCAAATCAGGAAATACCATGTTACTGATATGTGTAGATTCGTTCACCAAATTTGTTTGGATGTATCCCATGCAACGAGCATTAGCGTCGACAACAGTTAAAATACTACAGGAAAGATTATTTAAAGATTACGGTACTCCAGTACGTATAGTATCTGATAACGGCCCGCAGTTTAAAGCAAAAGAATTTAGGAATATGTGTTTCAAGTTAGGGATAGACCATATAACCACTACAGAGTATCGACCGCAAGGCAATATTGCTGAAAGGTATTTACGAAACCTCAAATCTGCGCTAATCGCCTATCATGCGAACGATCACACGTCGTGGGACCAAAATCTATCCTGGATTCAATACGCTTTTAATTCAGCTTACCACGAAGGTCACAAGTCGACCCCGTTCGAGTTATACAAGTATCGACCAAACCACCCTTTGTCCACAAGATGGAATATACACGATCTGCTGCCTCCGCAAATAACGGATAAGCAGATAAAGCGAATATGGAACAAAGCCCGCTCTAACTTGAGAGCAAGCTTGGAAAAATCCAGAAGATACCACGAGAAAGGTAATCATAGCAACTCAGTCAGGTACCAAGTAGGTGACTTAGTAATGTACAAGACTCACCCCATTAGTAGTGCGATTGATAAGACCACCTCGAAACTATCATTCAGATGGTGTGGCCCTTACCAAATCCAAAAGTACCTAACTCCAGTTACAGTAGCCCTGTGCGAACCTGCAACTCAGAAATATGTGCGGAGAACGCATATTTCGCAACTAAAGTTGTATAAGAAGAAGTGACGGTAGAGTATAACCCAAAAAGAAAAGGGAATACTAGGCAGTAAAGAAAATTATATTTCTGAATCCACGTAAGAAATGTAAAACGTAGAGTTTGGAAACGAGGCCTGATCAACCTGAGTTCCAGTTCTGCGAAGCATGCATTAATGAATAATCATTAACTAGATGGGTACTAACACTCATTAACTACATGAGTTACATAGGACTCACAGAAGAAAAGATAGAATTCTAAATAGTAAAGATTTAGAAAGTTACTCTATAGAAGAGAGAGTAAGACAAACAAAAAACCGGTAGTAAAATTAAGTGATAGAGATAAGAAAGAGTTTTGTGTTTTAATTGTGTAAATATTTAGTGTAAATAGTATGTAAAAAAAAAAAAAGGTAGTTCATAAGAATATAAAGTGTACTGTGTTGTAACTATAGGTAATAACTATGTGGACAACGTTGTAAAGTGTACGACAACTATGTGAAAGAAATTACACACACTAACCCCATTCAATATCCCAGTGCCCAATAGTGAGTTAGACTCAAAAAGCTTAACCGTAGCGTGCAATTTAAGCGGTGGAGTATGTGACGATTTAAATAAAAGAAATAATCAAGAAAATAAAAATTTAAAAAAAAAATTAAGGTTGCGAGCTCTTAAGCCATTTAAATCTCACTGTATTAATATAAAATACCTGTATGTACTCAGTATGAGAGGAAACAGTAATTAATTAGTTATAAGATACTCTAATAAAAAGATAAATTGTAAAGAGTTATTAATATCGTATTTAACCCTTTGCTTGTAAGCAGGCGCTGTCCTGTTGATTCCAGACTCGACATGCTTTCCGAGTCTTGTGTGAGTTAGAATAAGATAAAAAAAATTAATGTTAATAATAAAAAAATCTGAAGACATAAATAGTCGCTAAAACAACTGATTTAAATTATGTATATTTGTTTAGGGATAGTTTGTATAAATAAAAAATGTTAACTTAAATATAGTTAGGAACTATATTCTCGCGCGGAAATTGTCCCACTAACTTTTGCCCAGTACCAGGCGAAGGGAGCGGAATTTCTCTCTCTTGCAATGGTGACTTCGTACAGTATAGACGTAGGAGCTGTGCGCTTAAAATATGTTAACTACATTTTGTCTCACCTTAAGATGGTGTACCAGATGTAGCTGTTTAAAGCATCTGGATGTGTTAATTAATATAGTCATGTAAATAGACAAGAAATTTAAAGTAAAAAAATCGAAACGTAAAAAGGAATGTAACACAAGATGACTTCGTGCTTCAACAAATAACAACAATTCCAAAGTCATACCCGGAGATGTGAACTATCAGAAGCCACAAACTCTACTGCACGTGACAAAATATGCAGATCAGGACATCCGAGAATCTACAAGATCATCGTAGATATCTACACGACATATTGTTCAACCTGCGAACTTTTGGAGCCCTTTACAGAGGAAGGCCAGACCGAGATGACGACGTAGCTGTTCCTGTTTCCCAAGACGGATACCCCAGGACGAGTCTTCTGCATATCAATTAAAAGGTGACTCGATAGCCTGTCTATCGAGGGTTACTAATATTTGTTACACAACACGTCTTGAAAGAGACTTTTCAGAAACTATTAACTTTGTAAAGACTTATAAATTAAATCTAAGAATTTCATGTAACTATTCTAACTTCATACGTTGTAACAGTTTATATGCTAATGTAGAGTAATATAATTCAAGCAATAATACCATTCTTCCAATGGTTGAATAAAAGAAAGTCTTGCAAGCTAATATCATGAAATGAGTATAATTAAAAGTCTTAATTACAGAAATACAGAAAGTTGACCCGGATCCGAGGTACAGCTATATAAAATCAAGTTTGATCTCAAAGTTTAAAGAAACCTTTCAAATAACTTAATAATTGAATTAGTAATGTCATGGGATCTGTCAGTATATGTTTTTTAAATGTTAAATAAAGAGAAGTCTTCTTGTTACACACATATGAGGAGTGCTTAAATCAATTGTATACCTTGCCATTGTTTCCTTACACAGTTAGTGAGTAATTCGTTACATTAATTATTTGTGATCAATTCTGTTACAACGTAGGCAGCCCATCTAATTAACGGAGTTTAATTACGAGGGGTTCCCTGGATTTGTAACGTGGCGAAAAGACGTTACAAGGGCGGTGCTGAAGACTCTGGTAGACGGGGCAAAAAGAATCTGTGAGCCTCAGTATCTCGAAGATGAGTTTCGGCATCTCGAGGAAGCACTGCAGTCCAACGGCTATTCTGCTGCGGAGGTTAGGAGAGCTGCCCGGCCGAGAAGATCTGGTAGGCCGGACGAGTCGGTGTTGCCTGAGGTTGTTGGCTCTGCTGTCTTGCCCTACATCCGTGGCGTGACTGACCGCATCGGCAAGTTGCTGAGTAAGCGGGGCGTCAGGACGATCTTTAAGCCAACCAAAAAGATCCAACAGTTCCTGCGACCGGTGAAAGACACCAGGGATCCACTCTCGTCGTGCGGGGTGTACAGTATTCCTCGTACGTGTGGCCAGGTCTACATAGGCACCACGAAGCGTAGTGTCCGGACGCGCCTCTCTGAACATCGGAGATACTGCCGCCTGGGCCAGCCGGAAAAGTCCCCAGTTGCTGAACACGCTCTTTCCCACGACGATCACCGGGTGATGTTTGATGAAGCCCGCGTGTTGTCTTCTGTCCGGGGTTACTTCACTCGCCTGCATCTGGAGTCCATCCATATTCATAAGAATGCGTCCGTCGCTATGAACCGCCGAGGTGAAAGCATCTCCTTAAATAGTGTCTGGCATGGTTTATTTTCCATGCCCAATCAGAATCGAGAATGACGAGCTGGCTTCTCATTGGTCCGCGCGATACACCTTAAGCGGCCAAAAAGTTATAAATAGAGGCATCGTAGCCATAACTCACTGTTGCTTGTTCCCAGTCCATTGGGAGACGTGTTCGGCGTATCATCTATTCGAACACAATTATTTCGCTACTGAAGATGGCCACCGGTGGTGCGGCCGAAACGTTTAGCAGTATTTCAAGCACTCGACCACGGCCTTTCAGCCCGGAAGTTTTAGAAGATAATCATTATGTGAACAGTGTTTTTTAGGATGGACTGTTTATGACTGATTTTGGTAAACGATTAATTGATAATGTGGATTGTATATTTTTGTGTATTGATGTCTATGTATTTGTGTATTTTTGCTGTTGTGTATTTTATGTATTTTTTTATGTAAACATGTATTGTAGAATTTTAAATAACTGAAGAAAGTTTAAATGATATTATGAGATTCAGATTCTAATGGTTAATAAAGGAAGCAGGTAATATATTTGGATAGTGAGAGGTATTGTTGTTAGTAGGTAAGTGATGAATTTTCTAGTGATATATTAAGGTGAAATTTTGTAAAAGAGTTTGGGTAATAGTGATAAATAATGGCATTGGAGTTAGTTAAATAGAGTTAATGGGAGTTAGTGAAAATAAGAATGTTGAGATGCTGATAATATATAAAGAGGTGTTAGATATTTTAGGGACACAGTGGTTAGTGATTATATGTAGAGGTGAGTAATGTGAATGGTAATTATATTTGTTGATGGTGATATTTTGTAATAAGGGTATTGGTGTAGGGAGTCTGCAACGAAAGGTGTTGGGACAGGAAGGGACCGTTGTGTGCCGGAAAGGGTTATCTGAAAGGGTCAGGAACCAATGAGGGAATGAGCATAGATAGGGAACACACATACTAGTACAAAAAATGAGCGGTGCCAGAGGTTTTAAATGGGATTTGTGAAGGGGGTTATTATTGAGATATTGGTGTCATAATATATTAATGGTTAGAAGCGGTTAGTGTAAAAAAGAGGTGAGTAAGGTTAGATTGTCAAATGCCAAAATAAGACAGAGAAAATAGTGAATAATAGAGAGTCACCCTTGGAAACTAGTAAGGATAAAAGGGTTAGAAAAAGAAAATTCATGGTAGGAAGGTAATTGTAACTGAAAGGTAAATGATAAAGTTGAAATTGTTGTATAGAATCTGATATAAACAAATGTTAAATAATAAAAGTTAATAGAGAATTGATAGTAAAAATGTTATAAAGTTTTGGTACAAGTCATGTAAATGTAAATTGTTTAATGTAAGATAAATGTAACAATGTTAATGTGTAATGTCTAATGTTTTATGATGTTTTATTGTTATTGGTAATGACGGTAACAAGTGTTAAAGAATAGTAGCTTTTAAAGGTTGAAAGTCTAAATGTACCAATGAAGTTGAGCAAAATATAGTATGATGCCAGTTACAAAATAGATAAAATGATTATAAGTTGAGTAATAAAATTTGAATAATAAACTTGTCTGCCATAGTAGTTGTAGGTTGAGTTGATAGTAATGGATAGGTGAAGGTGTTTTGGGGAATATTAAAGATTGTTTATGTATTGTGTTATTTGTAGGTATATATATATAAACATATATATATATATATATATATATATATATATGTATGGTTTTTTCTCTTACAAGGAAGAGATTGAGTTTGGTGGTGGTAAAAGAATATACATTTTAGAGTCTTGTTGTTGTTATATTAAACTTTTAAATTAGAACAAACCAATGCCCCAAACACAAACCAATGCGTCTAAAAGGAAACATATCAGTTGTAGATATGGAAGTGTACTAGACCACTATTTTAAATTTTGTATGCAATGTTTCAGAGTTTTGTGGTGTTGGGACCGCGGTCCTGGGCTGGCTGGAGCGTCAGAACAGGAGCGTAGGGTGCCTCATGGCCTTATGGTGTAGGGATCTCTCCGGAGAAGTCCAGTAAGGTCAGAGGGTGCGATCAGCATCATTGGACCAAGGGTAAGTGATGATAAATTTTTCTATAGTAACATTACAGGGGGTTGTGGTGACATATCTAGACTGATCCTTTTAGGAAAGTGTGAATGAGTCAATGAAAGTTTTTGTGTCTCGACACAAAATCTTTCATTGAGGGGGTTTGTAACAGTACATAATGACCCAATACTGTAATTATGGGATCTGAAGGTATGTTTTCAATATTTTATTGTATAATCATCTAATACAGAATGGTTAGGTCCATTGTCCCTATATACGAAGGAACGACGCAGATTCAGTAAGAGTACCATGCCAAGGTCACCGTTGGACGTGCGAGAGCCGGTAAAAGACATGGCGGTGTTTGTGATGAATGACTTTAAATATGCTTTGTGATTGGACAATAATGCTGTTCCGTCATAACAAAAAACAATGACGCACTGACTACAACGCATGCAACTAGGCGTTGTCCTGTATGACAAAGCTTGATGACGTAAAATACACACACACAAGCAAAAATTTGCCTATGCCTCTCGCGATGTATCGCTGTCTGATCGGTTTTATAACAAAAGCTTATTACAACTAGACTCTAATTTACAATTGTGATGGTGGAGCAATAAATGCTCGAGTTTAATAACAGTTAAAACCACAACATGTAAAATCAGTGCTAATATTTTAATTAAAAAAAACAACTGAACATGAGGCGAACACCGGCCATAACCATGGGAAGCAACCAACAACAGCGAGGGAGCAACGCAGACCACCACTAAGAGAAGTCCAACCTTTATCATTTCTTTATTATTTTAATGAGCTCATTAATCAAAAACAACCAATTAAACAAATGTACTTGTAACAGGGTGAACGTGTGTGAGAGTGTGTGAGTGAGCACATGGCCATAAATATCTATGCCGAGGGCATTGGTTTGTGTGCAACTAAAATACAAGTTAATAAATGATTAGAGCTGCAGCTTCAATATAAAAGTTATAATGATCTTGATTTAGAAACCAAAAGAGAGTATTAAGAATGAATATGATGATTAAACTAGCCACCATTTTGTTTTGTAACCTTGTATGACGCCATTTTGAGCACATGGTTTTATATACTAATTTACTGTGGAAATTAAAATTTGATAGTTACTTTCACTATAAAAACAGTGTGTGTCACCTTCTCTGAATCAAAAATCTCGCTGTTAATGAATCCTGGCCCCTTAGGTAAAAAGTATGGTAAAAAGGAAAAACACGAGCTCTACAGTAACCAAAATTGGTAAGTACATCTATGTACCATATTATGGTAGTATTTATACATATAAATATAAATAAATGTATGATATAATAAAAAAGTTTAGTGACAAATAACGCCCAGAACAAGGGACATTATAAGTTTAGTGACAATATTTGTTGTTGATGATATTTTGTAGTGGGGGTGAGGTGATAAGGAGTAGCCAACGTATAGCATTGTGGCAGGTAATAGCGTAGTTTTAGGGAGTGTTTGCCGAATTTTTTGGAAGGGCAAAATATTATGAATGTATATAGCCATGTAGGGAACACCCATCTCTGTACAAAGACGCGCGGTGCTATAGGATTTATCGTCGGAATGAAATTAGTGAAAGGTGTTTATGATTGAGAAATTGGTGTCATGATAGGTAAATTTGGCTGTTAGTTAGAGAAAGGTGAGTAAGATTATAATAAGTAAAAGCAGAGTGAATACAGGAGTCACCCAGACTAAACAATGATTAGAATGAGAAAGGTTAGATAGTTAGGTAGGTAGAAAGTTTAGAGTAGAGAGGTAATAAGAAGTGAATGATGAAATAATAATAATGTAGTATGAATACTAATAATAAATTTTATAAAAATAATTATTTAATTATAAGTAAATTTTATAATGTAAATGCAACTTTAAATAGATGGGTTTAAATTATGGGTCAATGAAAGTTTTTATGCTTCGGCACAAAATCTTTCATTGAGGGGGTTTTGTGATGGTACAATTCTGGTGCAATATTAAATTAATAAAAACATGGTATAAAAGACCATAATTATTGTATTCATTTATTTTTAACAATTTGGTAATAATTATTTAAATATTTCATAATCCCTGTAAAGTTTTGGTGAGTTGACTATATAACTATTTTATAAAACACAAATGTGAATTGACAGGATTCTGACCGTTTTTCATTGCAAAACTACAAACGCAGCAAAAAACGTATGTCACATACAGCAATAAAGTGCCTAGCCCTGATGACGTCAGTGGTAAGGAATGCATATTTCCGTAAACAACTCAAGGCTTGGCTATATGAACAAAAGCCTGATGATGTCGCTTTTACCCCACCTACGCAATGTGAAACAAAGACTCTTGGTCATTTCATCCGAAAGTGTGGACGTAGCCAGCCGGCAAAAAGGTTCACCAAGTGCAAATTTTAACTTTTACACCACCAAAAGTGGATTAAAACAGTGTTGTGGTAAATCGAATACTTCAAGATGTGACCGGTAGCAACCGGCGAACTCGCGGTGTGTGACGTTCGTAAAACCACAGCTAAGTAGCTGTCCAAAATTTGGTGAGAACGTTCCAACATTTTTTATTTCACGTAAAACAACATCATTCAATATTAGAATGACCAACTCAAAATTCACTTAATGTTAAAATGACCAATTTTAAACAAAATTTTATTTAAATGAGCTCAAAAAATAAATAAATTGTACCAGAGCGTGAGAGAGAGAGAGTGACATAAATCATGCTGGGTTGTGCGAGATATATATATGTTTTATGTTTAATAATCACATATCAAATGTTTCATTGTTTACTTGTTGTTTTGGAGGGTTTAATGTTTGCTAACGCACCATGGCGTAATATGTACGTGTTTGGTACCTATTAGAGTCAGTTTTCAGTATGTATAAAATAAAATAAAAAGTCACTTGTACATTTTATCTTGAGTACAATTATTTCAGGTAATATATTTCACAACCCTGGTTCGTGTTACCCGAATTCTGGCCCTAAATGTAAACTTGTATGATGTTGCCTAATCTGACAACATGGCGTCCGATTTTAAAAGTGAAAGTAATTATTACTAGTACACACAAGACAACTGTAACTAATTAAATAGTAAAAGTAGAGAGTAACAATAGAACAACAAATTCTTTATATGCAAGACATTTTTAAAAAAGAGAATCACAGATTTCTTAATCCTCTTGAAAACTATGAGATTTCAAAAGTAGTTAATAATACAGCTGAAAGACGACACTTGATAGGAGGAGAGGGGAAACACAAGTACAAAACAATATACTAAATAAAACACGAAACGTACTGCAGAGCCTTTGACCACAGACATCACTGCACAAAGAATCATACCACTGTGGCAAAACACACAAACAGTCCCATAGACTTCAAAAAGGCTCTGGAATTTGCACATCATAAATATGTCAGACTACTATAGATATACAACATTAGCAGTGACAGGCGTAACAAGTGAGTAACGCCTGCTACCACAGGTAATTAACTTTTACCGTAAGGGGCTGGAAATTTTTGGCCAACCACGTGGTTCTGTCTGTAACAAGTGAGCCTAAGAATTTCTTTATTTAGGCTATTATTGACACAGTTTCCTCTGTGCAACAATAAGTCTCTTCTGAGCAGCAATTAGTGTCAATTCTTTCTCACAAAACAATGCAGTGGACCAGAATACCCGCACCACTGACATTAGGCAATGCCAAGGTCACACGCAATACACAGCTAACGGACTACACTTCATACGCAAATTTTTGTTTCGAATCTTAGTTGATTGCTCTATAAAGTGGATTGCACTGCCCCGTCACTTGTTTCCCTTATCCTATATGATTTTGTATTTCTGCTACACGTGTGCTGTCGTTTGTAACCATGCAAATGAAGAGCTTTTCATCTTTTATAGTATTCCATGTTGCGACAGGTGCGTCGCTAACGTTCCAAAGCTGAATAAATAAATAAAACTGTCCTTCAAGTACAACTTAAATAAAGCGGGTGATGTAGCACAACCTTGTCGCAATTCCTTAGTGACTGAAGGTTCATCAGATAGTTTTGACCCTATCTTTGTGGTGCATAGTAATGTTGGTGTATAGCGCTTCCACAGCATAGAGCTTCCAGATTGCTTTACAGCTCTTCTTTGGGTCTATGCCTGTACCCATTAATTTTTTGAAGAATTCTTCGTTCAATTTTAAGAAGAGGTTCCAAGTTTTGGAAGCACTTTGTTTCCACTCCATACATGATCACCGGCCTGGTCACAATGCTATAATGGCGGACTTTTACACTTCTAGAAAGGTTTTGCTTTCCGTTTATATTATTAATAATAATAACAACGTTTTTACAAGAATATACTTTTTTATTTTTTTGTGAATTACTATGATTTGTTAGTATTCAACTATCATCATCTGATATAAAATTATATATAATATTTTATATCACTATCAATATAATTTTATATCTGATTATGTTAGTTGAATACTATCAGAACACTGTAATTCACAAAATAATAAAACAAAATATTCTTGAAAACAATTTTGTTATTATTAATAATAATAAAAACAGTAAATAATAGACATTAAATTGCCCCAAAATGCTATCTGTTCTAAAATCTTTATAAGACAGGTCCACTTATACTGTTAAATAATTTGCCTATGTCTGTAAAAATCTAAGTGGGTCTTAAATTTATGCTAAGTTTACAACCTTTTCTCCATTACTTGTTATGACATAAAAATTGCGTTTGTACAATATTTTTATTTCTTAAAGCCAGTCTGATTACTGATATGAAAACATACGAAACTTATTTTAATCTTGTAGCCTATTTACTATTTTAGTATAAAGTTTGTGTTACGTTTGTGGATGGAAGACTGATTCCTCTACAATATTGTGTAACGGTACGAGATTGTAGGGCCAAGATAACATTTTTTTAAATTACATTCTCTATACAGTCATTGTTCACCCTTGTAGAACCCCGAGTTAGTCAACCAGATAGGCTGTGTTTATTGCAGAAAAAACGTCTATGTTTTGTCTCCGCACTCATGCAACGCAGACCGATGGTGAAATAACATCAACCTGCGCCTCAGCCGTGAATTACGAAAGAGAGTGTGTAACTGCACATTGCGCCAGGCGGCAAAAACATTGCTCACCTTCCCGCCTCTGCTAAGGCGCTTTTTCAATAGCACCAATGGGAGCACGTATGCACGATCACGTGACCAAAAAACACTGTATGCAATTTAGCGAACTAACGCCAGTGCCAGTTGTGACACCGGGCCGCTCGGCCAACCTAAGCGAGCTAAGTGTTCGAAAATATATGTCGGCCGACAAAACAACACTAAATGCTATTTTAAAGTGAACTAAAGTAATAGTGGCGCATCAACATCAACTTATTTGAAATAAGCAATAACAGTACCGCGGTTAAACAGTGAAAAACTAAATCATGGTGTGTTAAACAGTGCATTCACAGCAGAGGTGCAAAACAGCGGAGTTCTTCAGACGTTAAGTATTAACTGAGTTTTAACCAAGATTATTTTACCTTTTTCCCCAGAGTATAATTCAACATAAATAAATTATAAATCTAAAATGTAAATCAGAGATCTCGAAGTGGGGTTTAAATAGAACGACAAAATCAAAGAACGAATGTGTGCGAGTGTGTAGTTAAATCACGTATTGGTTCATTACAAATAATAAATAGTTGTGGTATACCATAGTTGTCATAAGCTAGCTAATTAGGAAATATTTTGTTACTATGTTTGATTTCACAAATTGTTGCTCATTCTACAAATATTTAATCTAAATGTCATGAAAGAGAGACGAAGTAGTTATTTTGAATAATAAATCAGAGGCAATTTGTTTTATCACAAACGGTGTATTTGATCTTTGCCTATATCAAATCCAAATAATCCTTTTTGCAGCAGTTTCGTCTGAACGACCCTTGGAGTAAAAAAAAACCGAAGGTAAGAGATAAATATAATTATAATTTTGTAATGTAATTCGTAGAGTTTCATTGGCGCCCGAACAGGGACGCGAGTATAGGTTACAACCTATATCCGCCAGACCTAAATAAGCTGCAGAACGGGTTATTTGGAAGTGAGGGTGAGGGTAAATAAAGTAATTTTATAATGGAGAATGAAAATATGTCAACTGAGTCGGCCAATAAGGGCGATTCAGGTATTCAAACAGAGTCACTATTAACGAGTGAAAGTAATATAGACGAATCGAAAATGATGAATGAAGTTGCAATTCATTCAACACCTATTGTAGCAAATCAAAATAAAAAAGTTGACGACAGTAGTATGTTAAAAGATTTGTACAGTTTGATATGCAGTATGAAAGAAAATTCAGAGAAACAACACGATGAAGTAAATAACAAATTTGAGACAATGAATAATAAATTTGATTGTCGTTTTGATGAAATAAATAAACAGAGTGTTAAGTTAGAAGATAATATTAGTAAACATTTAAATGAGATGGATGAATGTTTCAATACATTTAGAGAACAAGTGATAGGCTCAGTAAATGAACAGTTAAATAAGCATATCATTAATGTAAATAAACAAGTGTCAGAGACAGTCAAAATACAAGTGCATGAGCAAATTCAAGAGTTGAAAGATAATTTTGAAAGTAGTATAAATAAGTATAATGTTGATAATGAGTGTAAATTTAATTGTGTAGTAGAGAAAATAGAAGAAGTTAGAGATAACATTGAGACATATGAAACTAATGTTAGTTTCAAAATAAATGGAATAGAAAGCAATTGCGATAGCAAAATAAGTGAATGCCAATTGAGTTTTGCGAATAAAATCTTAGAAATCAATTACAATGTTGATAGTAAGATCAGTGAAACAGAAAGTAGTTGTAAGTCAGAAATACAGCTATTAAAAGGTGCTGTAGAAATGGTAAATAATGCCAGTATTCAATCTGAACGTGTAACTAACAACAAGTTTAATTTAATGGAACAAAAAATAATCAATGTTAAAGATGACTTGAAAACGGTAATAAACAAAACATTAGACAGTGTCCATGAACAAGTAGTAATCACCCGTAATGTAGATAGCGAAATAGAGTTAGAGGCATTTACTGGGGATAGGAGGGGGGTACACCCTATGCAATTCCTAAATAGAGTAAGAGACTTTAATAGATTTTGTAACAATAATTGGGAGATGAAATTATTGAAAGTTATGAAATGTTTTAAGGGAAGCCCCTCAATTTGGGCGGAGGTACATAAGGGAAATTGGTTAGATTTCGAAAGTTTTGAAGGGGATTTTAGAAGTAAATACTGGTCTGAAGAGGACCAAGAAGTACTCAGAAGCAAGATAATGGGGTCGGGTAATTTTGGGACTAATGGTAGTAATGTCACCATTTACGTAATGAAAATGTACAATGAGGCAAAATACCTTGAACCACCGTTACCGTTTAGATCATTTGTACGTCACATAAGTAAACATTTACCAAGGGAGGTGCAAATTAACCTAATGACGCGAGAAGTGGAAGGTATAAATGATCTTGAACAAATACTAGATATTTTCCAAAATATCAGGGACCGGGAAATTGGTAGGCGCCCAAACCCGTCAGGGGTACATAACAACGAGAATCATAATCATAATCAATCTAGTGGGACACCAAACACATATAGAGGGA
This sequence comes from Magicicada septendecula, assembly GCA_034769895.1. Classification (NCBI taxonomy): domain Eukaryota; kingdom Metazoa; phylum Arthropoda; class Insecta; order Hemiptera; family Cicadidae; genus Magicicada; species Magicicada septendecula. The sequence continues at coordinate 262,736,743 of CM068376.1, forward strand.
CAAGGGGAGGCTACAATAATAACTATAGACGTGATGACTGGCGATGTGGAGAGTGTCATTGTGAGAACTATGGTAGTAGAATAACTTGTTACAGGTGTCATAAAGAGAGGAGTTGCCAACGCAATACGGAGCCTAACCAAAATAGTCAACCACCGAGAGGAGGGAGCAGCAACCGAGGAGCACCAGGAAGCAGTGGAACTTCCAATAGAGGTCGTGGTGGACACACTCCAGGCCGTGTAAACACCCAGACGGAAAACTAACAAGGACAGTGAGTGAAGGGACCCCACCATTGTCGACAAATGACTGCGAGGCCCAAGATAACAACGAATATACAAATAACGTCATCTGTACGGATATGTCCAAGGAACTGATGGAGGAAGAGGACTTGGAGACAGCCAGACCAGAAACCGGATTGACAGAGGTAAGAATTCAAATTGAAGGTAAGGAAATAAAAACTTTAGTCGATACAGGTAGCGAAATTTCTGTCATTTCCGAACACATATTAGAGAGTTTGCAAGAAATAAATAAAAATATCCCAATTTTGCCAGTAGCGGGGGTGACCATTGTAGGTATTACCGGGGTTAGGAGTAAACGTGTAACTAAACAAGTACATTTGAACATGGTAATTAAGGGAGTAGAATATGACAACACATTTTTAGTAGTAAGGGGACTAAATTTGGAGGTTATTCTGGGGAATGATTTTTTGATAAAACACAAGGCGGTAATTGATTTCCAGAAGCGGTTGTTAATACTAAATAATGAAGGTAAACCAGTTGAGATTAGTTTTGAGCGGGTAGTAGATAAAGTTAGAATTTCGGGAGTTAAGATGATACTGAATCGGGCCAGTAAAATAGAAACGGAAGTTAATACGTATGTATGTAGAGAGAGAGAGTTAGGGGGTAATATAAATAAACAAATTTGGGAGGATAGAGCGGTAAAATTTTGTAGTGAGGGGCGTGATGTAGGGAGTTCTCAACGCAAAGCGTTGTGGCAGGTAATAGAGTGTTTTCGAGAAGTGTTTGCCGATGTACCAGGGAGGGCAAGGGATTATGAATGTGAATTAAAAGTAAGGGAACACGCACCCTATGTACAAAGAAGCTATCCGGTACCTTATTCAAAGAGGAGGGCGGTTCAGGCAAATTAGATAAAATGTTGGAAGGGGACATAATAGAAAGATCAGTATCACCGTACTCTAACCCGTTAGTAGTAGTCATTAAGAAAGATGGCCGCGTTAGATTATGTTTAGACGCCCGTAAGATTAACCAGATAATTATCCCGGACCGGGAGTCACCCGAAGCAATAAATGAAATCTTCCAAAAATTCAGTGGAGTTAAATACATGACATCATTAGATTTAACCGCGGGGTACTGGCAAGTCCCGTTAGCATGTGAAAGTAGGAAATATACAGCATTCCTGTTCAATGGAAAGAATTACCAATTTAAACGATTACCTTTTGGGCTGAATACCAGTGTAGCCAGCTTTATAAAATGTCTAGATGAAATACTTCAGCCACAGAATTTAGATTTTTTAACCATTTACGTAGACGATATATTGATAGCATCACGAACATTTTCCGAACATGTGGAACATTTAGAATATGTATTAGATAGACTGCGTACAGGGGGGTTGACTGTCAATTGAGAGAAGTCTAAATTCCTACAGAACGAAATACATTTTCTAGGGTTCATAATTACACCAGAGGGGATAAAAGCTAACCCAGAGAAAGTAGACTCAATTTTAAAATTCCCAGAACCTCGAAATATTAAGCAGCTACAGAGTTTTTTAGGGCTATGTAATTTTTATAGAAAATTCCAGAAAAACTATGCCCATATAACTTCTAAGTTGAGCGCAGTGTTACAGAAGAACAAACAATGGAAATGGGGGGAAAGAGAACGAGAGGTGTTTATTGAAATAAAGGACCACTTTAGTAACATGATCATGATGAATCACCCTAATTTTGAACGCACATTTTATTTACAGACCGATGCTAGTAACATCGCATTGGGTGCAGAACTGTACCAGGAGGACGACAAAAAGGAGCATCACACCATCGCTTTCGCCAGTCGTACTTTATTAGCTGCTGAAAGAAACTATACAACAACGGAGAAGGAACTATTAAGCATCGTTTTTGCGGTGAAGAAGTTTCGAACCTATCTACTGGGCAACTCCACCATCATCATGGACGGACCACAAGGCATTATCTTTTTTAAACACCTGTAAGTTGACACACAGCAGGATCACCAGGTGGGTGCTAGCTTTACAAGAGTACAATTTTAGTTGGGAGTATATAAAGGGGGTAGAAAACAAAATACCTGACACTTTATCCAGGGTAGATATAGAGGGAATGAGAACAGGGAGGGACTTAAAAGAAATAGAAATTTTCAGACTTAGCAGGGAAGATAGATTATTTGGGGAAGAATTGAGAGACATTAATAGTATGCAAAGAATAGATCTCAAATTGAACAAAATAATAACTAGCTTAGAGTCCGACTTAGAGGAGTCAGGGTATAGCCGTTATTTCCAGATTTATCAAGGGAGTTTATTTAAGAAAGTAGAGGGGGGAGAGCGTGATTGGAGGTTAGTTATACCGGAAGGGTTGGTAGATAAGATAATATGGGACTGTCATTTTCGGTATGGGCATTTCGGTGCTAGGAAATGTGTAAATGTATTAAAAGAATCATGCTTATTTAAAAACATGGAACGGAGGGTTAGAACTTTACTCCGAGGGTGCGATTTATGCCAAAAGTCCAAAGTAGTTAATTACCGTTTAGAGGGAGAGATGAGGTGTGTTAAAGTAGAAAAGCCTTTTGATCTAGTTGCGGTAGACTTGTTTGGCCCTCTACCAAAGGGAAGGGGAGGCGTCATGTACATTTTTGTAGTATTAGATACATTCACAAAATTTGTAAGATTATACAGTGTAAAGCGGGCCACTAGTAAAGTACTAAGTGAGAAAATAACGAAGGATTATATGATTAAAACCGGAAAACCTAAAATAATATTATCCGACCATGGACCCCAATTTATTAGCGGAATATGGCGGCAAACTTTGGGCTGGGAAGGTATTATACCTAAACACACGGCGGTATATCATCCTCAGTCGAACCAAGCCGAAAGAGTCATGCGAGAATTGGGGAGAATTTTCCGATTATATTGCCATGCTAAACATAGTGAATGGCCAGCCTATGTGGGGAGAATTGAAGAATGGTTAAACTGTACGACTCATGAATCAACGGGGTTCACACCATACGAGCTAGTCAAGGGAAAACGTCCACCTAGGATCCTGGAACAGCTGTTCAATTTTCCACCGGAAAGCAACCCACGAGATCTGGAAGTAAAACTTCAATTCGCAAATGAAAACTTATTAACGAAGGGAGAAAGAAGAAAACGGCTTCATGATGTCAAAGGTAAGTGGATCAAGTACGAAATAGGTCAGTTGGTATTAGTAAGAAGACACGATTTATCAAGTGCACAAGATAAAGAGATTAAAAAATTCTTTTTGTTGTATGAAGGACCATTTGAAGTAGTTGAAATCAAAATGGATAACGCCTACGTTCTACGAAACCAAATGACTGGGGAAATAGTGGGTACCCATAACGCCACCAATTTAAAAAAGTATTGGTCAAAATGAAATAATAATAAACAAAAAATAATACATTAAATCTTGTAATTAAATACAACTAAATAACTATAATAAACCTATAGTTAAATAATTATAAATAATTAGGAATAATATAAAACGGTAAGTGGTAGCGGATAGGTGTTCCCCACTTGTCCCAGTGGGGTTTGTCTATTTCAGGGACGCGCCCCTGCCCACGCGAGCCTTGGTTTTCTCCATGTACCCTTATTTCCGGAGGAAGCTTTGTCCCTACCTTTAGTCCTAGTTTGTGGCCCTGTAATAATCCTTATCCCTTTTATTTTCCCGATTTCCCTAACCCTCCCCTTAGAGTACACATAAACAATAGTTACACAAATTGGCACACTTTTTTGGAACCATTTGATTGCCTTAATTCTAAATAATACATTAGGGTAATCCTCAAAATTAAATAAACCGGCGTTATTTATGACTTGTAAACTCATCCCTTAATTAGGTGGGTAGTGGAGAAGTTTTGTGGCTGAGTAAACAAACTAAATAATAAATTTTGTATAGTTTAACCGCATTATGGTATATCGAGATGGGGTTGTAGATTAGTGGTTGTGGTCGGTTTTGTAATTTGAAAGAAATAAAAGGGAGGGTAGTTCAGTATATGCACTGTAGGGGTTCTGTTCGTCTTCCATCGCATCTCTATATACGATAATACGGTACATGTAACATATAACCTATTTACAGGTAGTTAAGAAAAAAATAATAAGTATAAATATTATAATAAGTAAGTAAACAATTTTGGAAAACATTTCACCGTAAAAGTTGTAACCAAGGGGTTTAATTATTATTTTGTGGTACCTGCTATGTTAGGTTATGAGTACGGTATATTGGTAGTTGGAATGTGATTATGGAGGAATTTAAAGAGAGATCAGAACCAATGATGTAAGGTTTGTAAAAGTTATTGAAATATTAAGAAAAACTGAACCATTTAATCACGTAGAATCATTTTGAAAATTGTAATTAAAGTCATGGAAATTGTAATTTTACATATTGATGCATTAACTTCATAAAACAAAAATGTAAGAGACAAATATGTTATCTAAAAGATTTATAAAACTTGAAAAGTGTAGCAAGCAGATATGTCAGTATATGAAGTAACCCAAAGTGTTTAGTCTATGATAGCTGAAACTGAGAATGTTTATAACTGTTGTTTATGAAAACAAGTCTGGGACACAACTGTGTTTATATAAACAGTAAACAGGTGTGTTGAAGTGGTATGTTGTGACTAATGCCTACAGACATGCTGAGGTGACAATAACAACTGTCGCAGTATGCTGAATCAGTATCTTGAGTAAAATTTTATTGTGACATAAAAGAATTAAAGAAAATTTTTTGATAAAATAATAATGAGGCAATTACTGTAACTTTTGAGATTAATTGAATTAATTAAAGTAAATTAAATACAACTAAACTAATTTAGTAATAAAATTAATAGAAACAATGATTTTTAACAATGAACTTGACTTTATTTTCATTTAAATTCAAATTGGAATTATAAATTAAATGCTAATTGATGCCAATAATGATTAAAACATTTATTTAACACTGACAACTGATGGAAAATGTTCAGGATGAGATAGTGTCTGGAAAATAAGATGTGTATATTACTGTCCAAGTAATTTGTACCAATGCTAATCTATGTTTTATGTTTTAACTGTAGATTCCCCACCTAAGTGCGGTCATGGCCTCACCGGACCCTGACCGTGAAAGTAGTTAATTGTGGCAAATCATAAATTTTACTTGATATAACCGGCTTGTGGTTTGTTTTATTTTGTCAACCCGGTGGTTTGTTAGATTTAGTAGGGGGGTTATTTTTTGGGGAATCTACCAAATTTTGGAACAGGTCTATTTTCACCCAGATAGGGGTGGTAGTCCATTAGGGGTGTATAATATAAAAAGAATAGTAGGTTATATGTATACCGAATTTTATTGTAACGCCGAAGCAAGGATGGGGGTGGAATAAAAGAAAAAATGTCCACCCCTTCCGCATCAGTCCTTGTGAAAGCAACTAGACGCCACAGTCTAGGGGGGGTAATAGTGAGTGTGGATGGGCGGTGACCCAGTTACAGGTCACGAGGGAGATGTGGGTTACGGCGAGGATGAGGCTGAAAAAGGCCAAGAAGCCTCGTGCAGACGACATTCAAATGTAACGGGTATCAGGGGTTAAGGGATTAAAAGGGGGGTATATATATATATATATATATATATATAAAAAAAAAAAAAAAATTTTATAGTAGCTAAGTATAAATGGAGTTAATGTCATTTTGTGTAATTAAGGTGTTATTTTGGATGGGCAACATTGTATGGGGAATATTATTCAATTTAACTGGAATTTATGTGTATCATTGTAAACCAATATTGTTTTATTAATATTATTCTGTAGGGTCTATAATATAAAATGAGCCAGTACGTTGTCAATGAACCAGTACGGTTAAGAGGAAACAAATCAGATGTGGGATATGGAGTGATGGAAGGCCGTTTGTTGATTTTTTTATTGAATGTTTTAAAAGTCAGGCGATACTGGGACGGGTATCTGTTCGGTTTTTCGGTGTTGGGATCTCGAATAGAGAAGTCCAGTAAGATCGGATGGGTGCTGTCGCAGTCGCCAGACTAGGGGGGTAAGAACCCATGATTTAGTAGTGTTCAGGGGGGTTGCGGCGCCATATCCTCACTGATCCTCTTAGGTTTAGGCAATAAGAGTTTGAACGCTCCGGCCTTCAATCTCTTATTGGGGGGGGTATTGTAACGGTACGAGATTGTAGGGCCAAGATAACATTTTTTTAAATTACATTCTCTATACAGTCATTGTTCACCCTTGTAGAACCCCGAGTTAGTCAACCAGATAGGCTGTGTTTATTGCAGAAAAAAGTCTATGTTTTGTCTCCGCACTCATGCAACGCAGACCGATGGTGAAATAACATCAACCTGCGCCTCAGCCGTGAATTACGAAAGAGAGTGTGTAACTGCACATTGCGCCAGGCGGCAAAAACATTGCTCACCTTCCCGCCTCTGCTAAGGCGCTTTTTCAATAGCACCAATGGGAGCATGTATGCACGATCACGTGACCAAAAAACACTGTATGCAATTTAGCGAACTAACGCCAGTGCCAGTTGTGACACCGGGCCGCTCGGCCAACCTAAGCGAGCTAAGTGTTCGAAAATATATGTCGGCCGACAAAACAACACTAAATGCTATTTTAAAGTGAACTAAAGTAATAGTGGCGCATCAACATCAACTTATTTGAAATAAGCAATAACAGTACCGCGGTTAAACAGTGAAAAACTAAATCATGGTGTGTTAAACAGTGCATTCACAGCAGAGGTGCAAAACAGCGGAGTTCTTCAGACGTTAAGTATTAACTGAGTTTTAACCAAGATTATTTTACCTTTTTCCCCAGAGTATAATTCAACATAAATAAATTATAAATCTAAAATGTAAATCAGAGATCTCGAAGTGGGGTTTAAATAGAACGACAAAAATCAAAGAACGAATGTGTGCGAGTGTGTAGTTAAATCACGTATTGGTTCATTACAAATAATAAATAGTTGTGGTATACCATAGTTGTCATAAGCTAGCTAATTAGGAAATATTTTGTTACTATGTTTGATTTCACAAATTGTTGCTCATTCTACAAATATTTAATCTAAATGTCATGAAAGAGAGACGAAGTAGTTATTTTGAATAATAAATCAGAGGCAATTTGTTTTATCACAAACGGTGTATTTGATCTTTGCCTATATCAAATCCAAATAATCCTTTTTGCAGCAGTTTCGTCTGAACGACCCTTGGAGTAAAAAAAACCGAAGGTAAGAGATAAATATAATTATAATTTTGTAATGTAATTCGTAGAGTTTCAATTGGTTTCATTGGATCACACCAACTTTTGTACAATCAAAACAGTAATCCGTAGAAATTTTGTTTGTGGATTTCTTGTGTTCAGTAGTATATATTGATAAATTGGAGTATTAGCATAGAACTAGTTTCTTATACTTCAACAGCTTCAAATTGATATCACTTAAACAAGGAGCACTATGATTTTTTTGTGTCATCTACAGGCATCAACTCTTCCAAATTAACACTATGTAAACATACTAGATACATTTTGCTTTGTTAAAACTCTCTTCATATCCGTTATGTCAGTTTGTTAATGGAATAAATCCGCTTATAGTCCAAGCCACGTATTTTATAATCAACTAAACGCTATGTAACTCACCGTCTGTGGCTTAAGTAAATGTCTTTATACAATTGACATGTTTCAGGACACTTGTCCCATCATCAGAATATTTAAAAAAGTCTCTTCATACCATCATACGATGGCACAGTCGTCAATATATTAAAAATATTAAAATCCACATAACACAAAACACAATTACACTACACAAAGTACGCACACAACAATTTTCGGTGTACACCACACGGTAACCGACAGCGCACTGGTTCATATTTCACTCGTGTCGCGACAATATCGCAACGCAGTATCGTACAGGACATTAGATTTAAAGTTCAGCTGATCATTTAAAACATGTGGCCTGGTAACAGGATTATTATACGCTCTATATATCTCAAACTCCTCAAGGGCGTTCATGTAACGTCCTTTATTACAAAAGTGAAGGGGTATCAAGTTGGTATGAAAATTAGTATAGTTGTGATTTTCATCAATAAGATGTTTAGCGAATTTAGATTTTATATTTTCTGTGTTATGAAAATAAGTGGGTGGCTTATGTTCAACAAACCTCTTGAAAAAACCACGGCCCGTTTGGCCCACATAAAAAGCATCACAACTATTACATATTAATTTATAGATCCCTGTTTTCTTTTCAAGGACGGTTGGTTCCCGAGTACGAAGGCTATTTAAAATGTTATTTGTAGTCTTATATGTGACAACAACGTTTGACTTGTTTAAAACAGAAGACAGAATTCTAGGTAGAAAGCTCATGTATGGTATAGAAATGTATTTATACACACTGTCCCCAGGTGCCCTTAGCATGTTTGCGATTTTTCGTCTCATATGTTTTTTAAGGATATTATTTACTACCGCTTTTTTGTAGCCATTGGTGACCGCAATATGTTTAATTGTATTTAGTTCGTCTTGATAATCCTTGTCGCTGAGGGGCAATGATAAGAGGCGGTTAACCATGCTGTGGAAAGCAGCCATTTTCTGCGATACCGGATGATAAGATGTGGCGTGTATTATAGTGTCAGTTGTAGTGGGTTTCCTATAAATATTCAACTCCAATTTTTTAATATTTCTGGTGACCGTCAAATCAAGAAAATTTAATTTTCCACTGTCCTCGTGCTCCAGTGTAAACTGTATATTGTTATTAATACTGTTTAAATATGTGTGTAGCCTATCTATTTGTCTATGTGTGCCTTTATAGATCAAAAAGGTGTCGTCAACATACCGGCCATAAAATATTATGTTATCATTGTACACACTATTGGAAAAAATAAAGGAGTTTTCGAAATGGTTTAAGTACACTTCAGCAAGGAGGCCAGAGAGTGGAGAACCCATTGCCACGCCATCATGTTGGCTAAAGAATTGCTTGTCATGCGTGAAATAATTCTGTTTAAGAATCACCTCCAAAAGATCCATCAATTCATTAATACTTTCAACATTCAATTTATTAGTATTGACGAGGTTATTTCTCAAAATTTGTAAGGTATCAGCAACCGGTATATTCGTATATAAATTAACAATATCAAACGAAACCAGCTTATGATGAGGTTCGATCTTTAGATCCTTCACTTTATTGACAAAATCGATATTATTGGTTATACTGTGACTATTAACTATGTTTATGTTGCGTTTAATGATATTTACCAATTTCTTAGCTGTTTTATAACCAGGTGCAGTAGTGAAGTTAATTAACGGTCTTATCGGAACACCAGTCGTATGTAATTTTGGTAACCCTGTCAATGTGGGTGCCCTTGAATTGATGGGCTTTAACGATCGTCTAGTTCGCTCATCAAACAAATGCACACTCTTATTTATGCCCCGATTTAGACACTTGACGTATTGTGCAGTAGGGTCCGAGTTTAATTTCTCAATGTTGTTGTTAGTGATAAAGTTCCGTATCTTATCAGTATAATCACTATTGTCCATAATGACAACAGTGTTGCCTTTGTCAGCCTTGGTTACGAGAGCACAGTTGTCTGACAGTTTGCGCTTTAAACCCGTTAAGATATTGCGTTCTTTATTATAATTATTAAAAGTACACGGAACCGAAGAATAAGTATTAGTATTCTGCTTTCTTATGATATTACTGAGCTTATTATTGATTAAAATCCGCACCTCATCTTGGACCTTCTGGTCTTCTATTGCTTTGACCACAGCTTCAGCATTTATAATTTCAGCAGCAATATGTTTATGGCTGAAGTTAGATTTTGAACGAGGTAAATTATAATTTAAGCCCTTTTTCAACAAATTAGATTCTTCTTCAGTTAGATCTATTGATGTTAAGTTCTGCAATCGTGTATAAAATTTATGTTTACAGGCAATGTTGTTGGCTTCCTGCTGTTGTCTCTCTAATAACCTTTGGAATTTGCTTGTTTGCTTGCTACGCATTTGATAAATAATTCGCTGTATGTCATTGTTTATGAAATCAAGATAGTTATCAAGCAAGGCCGGGTGTACGTCATTAAGTAATTGCAAATGTACTCTGTATAATCTTGAATTGAGATGGGATTTTTTCTTGTATAACGATTTTAATTCTTCTTTAATTCTGTACAATTCTGCGTGCCTTTTAGTTTTTATATCAGCAAAGGATGAGCATTTAAATTTTATAAGAGCGTAATTAGGTGTAATATTATTCTTCAGACAAGTTTTATTAAATCTGATATGTAAAATGGTCTTATGAAGCTGGATCTTAATATTCTGAAAATTACGTACTATATTTGCTCGACTTGCAATATTCATATTGTTAATGGAATAAATCCGCTTATAGTCCAAGCCACGTATTTTATAATCAACTAAACGCTATGTAACTCACCGTCTGTGGCTTAAGTAAATGTCTTTATACAATTGACATGTTTCGGGACACTTGTCCCATCATCAGAATATTTAAAAAAGTCTCTTCATACCATCATACGATGGCACAGTCGTCAATATATTAAAAATATTAAAATCCACATAACACAAAACACAATTACACTACACAAAGTACGCACACAACAATTTTCGGTGTACACCACACGGTAACCGACAGCGCACTGGTTCATATTTCACTCGTGTCGCGACAATATCGCAACGCAGTATCGTACAGGACATTAGATTTAAAGTTCAGCTGATCATTTAAAACATGTGGCCTGGTAACAGGATTATTATACGCTCTATATATCTCAAACTCCTCAAGGGCGTTCATGTAACGTCCTTTATTACAAAGTGAAGGGGTATCAAGTTGGTATGAAAATTAGTATAGTTGTGATTTTCATCAATAAGATGTTTAGCGAATTTAGATTTTATATTTTCTGTGTTATGAAAATAAGTGGGTGGCTTATGTTCAACAAACCTCTTGAAAAAACCACGGCCCGTTTGGCCCACATAAAAAGCATCACAACTATTACATATTAATTTATAGATCCCTGTTTTCTTTTCAAGGACGGTTGGTTCCCGAGTACGAAGGCTATTTAAAATGTTATTTGTAGTCTTATATGTGACAACAACGTTTGACTTGTTTAAAACAGAAGACAGAATTCTAGGTAGAAAGCTCATGTATGGCATAGAAATGTATTTATACACACTGTCCCCAGGTGCCCTTAGCGTGTTTGCGATTTTTCGTCTCATATGTTTTTTAAGGATATTATTTACTACCGCGTTTTTGTAGCCATTGGTGACCGCAATATGTTTAATTGTATTTAGTTCGTCTTGATAATCCTTGTCGCTGAGGGGCAATGATAAGAGGCGGTTAACCATGCTGTGGAAAGCAGCCATTTTCTGCGATACCGGATGATAAGATGTGGCGTGTATTATAGTGTCAGTTGTAGTGGGTTTCCTATAAATATTCAACTCCAATTTATTAATATTCTGGTGACCGTCAAATCAAGAAAATTTAATTTTCCACTGTCCTCGTGCTCCAGTGTAAACTGTATATTGTTATTAATACTGTTTAAATATGTGTGTAGCCTATCTATTTGTCTATGTGTGCCTTTATATATAAAAAAGGTGTCGTCAACATACCGGCCATAAAATATTATGTTATCATTGTACACACTATTGGAAAAAATAAAGGAGTTTTCGAAATGGTTTAAGTACACTTCAGCAAGGAGGCCAGAGAGTGGAGAACCCATTGCCACGCCATCATGTTGGCTAAAGAATTGCTTGTCATGCGTGAAATAATTCTGTTTAAGAATCACCTCCAAAAGATCCATCAATTCATTAATACTTTCAACATTCAATTTATTAGTATTGACGAGGTTATTTCTCAAAATTTGTAAGGTATCAGCAACCGGTATTTTCGTATATAAATTAACAATATCAAACGAAACCAGCTTATGATGAGGTTCGATCTTTAGATCCTTCACTTTATTATTCACTTACGTTATGTCAGCGTTGAGTCTAAGGATTTTATCATTCTTTCTCGTATATACGTGTACTTAAATGTTACTCTCGCCTTCACATCCGTGATAATTGTCTTCATTACACTATGGATAGCTGACTGATGACTATGAATGTAGGCCTAATTTTCAGAAGTTACAAAAGACTCTTCTTTGTCTTTGCCTCTTCTTTGTGTTTCAACCTAAGAATTTTATTTACAGCAGTTATGGGTTCGCCATATATTCGATATATTTGCTGCCTCTTCTTTCACATTCGTAAGCTTTAAACTTGTTTACTTTGATCTTAGTTACTACACTTAAAATTTCTTAATAGCGATTATAATTTTAAAGGTAGAATTTGTTTCGACTTTAAAGGAGAATAAATTATCAAGATAAGCCTGTGAATAAGTTGCTGAAGGTAGCCAATCAACGTAAGCTATACTATCAATCGGCAAAGAAATCGAACTTTGTTTACTTTAATCGGATTAATCAATTTCAAGTAGTTTCAAATTCTATGACAGCGAATAGTCGTTTCAGGATATCTTTTCTTAGTAAATTCTTTTATAGAGTTTGTGTTTTATTTAAACTGAACAACGTAGATACACATATTACATAAATTACTTATATATTATATATAAACTATTACGTTTGCTTCAGCGGTATTGCTAATGTGTAATTTTGTAATCACTCTGCTACACTAAAATAAAAAAAGGTGGAAATAGAGCCATGTTTTAGTGTCTCAAACCTTGTACAGGTCACAAAAATTTCGTATGTTTTAAACTCAAATAATAACCTTCTGTATAATAAATTAATAACCATATTTTGATACTGCAGTATTGTATGGTTCATTGATTACATATTATATATTTTTATTGACTTTTACAAAACTTACAAAGTAAATCAGACTGTTATATCTCCAATATTTGTTTTTTGAAGAAACAGTGTAAAATGAGCAGCTGTTATTCAGTAGAGCAGTTCAGATAAACACGGAACGTTCTCAGTATATACACAAAACATTCAATGCCGGCAGCAATTCAAGTAGACGTAAACACAGTCTACTTTTTGGCGGGATTTTTAGCTGATTTCAGAGAAACAAATGAGTTGTTACGAAGAGTTTATAAATTGTGTAATTTCTAATGGAAGTAAACGTATGTTGAAATGATAAATAAAACGCGTTACTAGCGTTTTCAAACTACACAAAATATTATTTAAATATTTTCTGCCACCATATGCTGTTTGATAATATAATTCAGTAAATCTGCTTAGTAGCTCTATTATGTAATCTTGCGGACAATTATGAATTATTGTATACACCGCAAATGACTAAATTGGTCATCTCATTTAGTCAGTCTTACACAATCATCAAAGTCATTACAGGAAAATAAAGGGTTAGTAACCTGTCCTATTCACAAACAACCTTTTTATTTTAGTTTTGTAACTTTCATCTATCTGCTAGTCGTGTTCGCTCAACATACTCGTGCGATTGATTGCTTCTCTCACGCTTGTGTCCAGTGCATATTTAATTATTGTACGCTGCACTATTGTGACTCCATAATTTTCACTACGTTGCCTTGACTTGTTCCTAAATTTCTTTACCAAATTGTTGCCGTCTTTGATTTTTTTCCACTAATTGAATTTTATGTATCATTTGCAATTCCGACCTTTATTCCGCAGGTTTTGGTCTTCGTGCTCGTATCGCTCAGCATCACATATCGCACGCACACCTCCCCTCCCAACATTAACTAAATTCGTTGGCTACATTACAGTTTTTAAAAACGTTTAATATACACGAATACTTTTCTTTTGAACTTTTTAAAGTTAGAAGAATGAAGACACGGTAGTGTATAAACAAAGATTATAAGGTCAACAGATTGTCTTTAGTCACGAGTCAGCTGTTGAAACAAAGACAGTTCATTCAGTGTATCTGGTATCATGGAGGAGAAGTTGAGATAATACACAGATGACTTTTGTAATCGCTGCTATTAAGTAATACATACGAATGTGTTGTTGTGGCAGCAAGTTCCTTTTGGGTTGACACCTGAGTGTTGCTGAGGTTTTGTAATCTTTATCGTTAGCGATAAATGTAATTATTGTTGTGACGAGTATTTTTTGTTTGCGTTTGCTAACTGACAGTTGAGTGTGTTTGAGATTGTGTGATTTTTGCAGTAAGTGACACTTATAATTGTTGTTGTGGCCCATTTTGTGTCACTTCCCCAGCCTGTGGAAACGTGCAAAAATCGCCATGATTCCCAAACCTCATAAGCTGCGTATAGGCCTACTTACCGAGAATCATCGCCCAATATCTCTATTGCCAGTCATCTCGAAAGCGTTCGAACGGCACCTGCACAGCCAATATGCGCCCCTATTGGATGGTTTCATTCGGCAGTAGCAATTCGGCTTTCACAGAGAGCACTCGACGACCCTTCAACTCGTCAGGGTTGTTACCCAACTGACGGACGCCGAGAACAAGCGTCAGTCCTCCGTCGCTGTATTGCTCGACATGAGTAAACCCTTCTATCAAGTCTGGCACGAAGGCCTTCTCTACAAACTAGCCCAATCCCCTCTCCCTGTCTCTTTTGTTCATCTTCTGCGATCGTATCTTTGCGACCGCGTCTGTAGAGTACGCGTCGTACCCATCCGTTCAACCGATCATCGCAGGGATTCTTCAGGGATCTGTCCTAGGCCACGTTCTGTACCTTCTGTACACGAACGACCTGTCTGTACAGCCTGGAGTCATTTATCGCTATATGCGATGACGCCATGTTTCATGCTAGCTCAGTGAACCTTAGTTTTGCCTGGTGCAACGTCAGCTCGTTCAACTTCCAGACTGGCTTTGGAAGTGGAGAATGGCGATCAATGTGGAGAAAACCGAGGCGATCGCCTTTTCTCGTAAATTTACTTCCCGCTTCCAGTCTCTCTCCCTAGAAGGGAGTCCAGTCATATGGAAACGGTCTGTAAAATACTTGGACGTCACTGTTGACTGGTGCCTAAGCTTTGAAACCCACATCTCCCTGAGTCTCCAGTGTGCCTGCGGCGTCAAACCCAAAATATATCCATTTCTCACTCATCGGAGTTCAGTGCCTGTGCGCACTAAACTCACCATCTATTTGATCTTTCTCAGAGCATTACTAACATCTGCAGCCTCTGCCTTTTGGGCATAACTCAGCCCAAACATTGTCGCCTGTTTGGAAGCTTTCCAATCCCAGGTCCTCTGGTACATCTCAAACTCTCCCTGGTTTGTCAGATATGATGCTGTCAGGCGAGAGTTGAAGGTTCCTTCTCTCACCGAATTCATTTGGTCCCTATCCTTCAATATCTTTGCCCGAGCCTCTTGTCTTCATTTCAAGGCGGGAACTTTCTTAAATTTTTAAATAAACTTTTAACTTGATTTCAAGGCCTTGTTTTCTGAGTTACTGCGATCCATTAATCTCTTGTACCAATGAGAATTAGAATTGATATTACCGAAAAAGATCTGTAACGCTGTTTAACAGCTGACGGGAATAAAGTCTACACACCTTGTGATATTGACGCAGCAGCTTACTATCTAAACAAGAAATTGTCTGCTATTATTACAAAGCACGTATCAGTAAGGAAATTATTGTAAAAGAAGGATCTAGCTTGGTTTTCTAACTAGACCTTAGTCCCTGATGCATACCAACTGCTTCGTTTACTTCCATATCTCTTCGTAGAGCTGAGTGAGGAGCGAATATCCAATTTTTACCCAATGCTATGAGCAGGTACGAAATCCTCTGATGTTAAATTAGGCGGGAAATGTACAGTAAAAGACACAACGTGCCGTTTAATATAGGCCTACTGTACGTGTGTTAAGTAATAGTGTGTCGATAATTATAGTACAGTAACACCAGCATGACAATAGCTCACGTTTAAAATATTACTTTACTGCTTCAGTTTAATTATCTGTGTGTGTGTTAATTAACAGTGTGCGACGATCATCTATTAATTATAATTTTATTCTTTAATATCACTGTAAGTATCAAATGTCTTCGTAGTTCGTTTTATAATATACATTTTTATTTCATTTACATTATCCGTGCGTGTGTTTATCGAGTTTGTTGTGTGATATTCATTTGTTAATTTTTTGTGATTTTTTTTTAGATTTTCATAATCTAGTATTTATACCCTTTTTATTTTTGGTGTATTAAAATCAGTGAGCTTAAACAATACTTATGTTCGTAGTGCGGTAAGGATCGTGAAAATGTAGATAATCTTAACCAGCATTCGAAATTACATCCCGAAGAAGTAAACAGTGGAATGCCGGTTTTGAGCAACTTGAAGTCACGTACACAACAATGTAACATCTGTGATAAACAGTTTAAGCACGGATACACATTGAAGCGTCATGAACGCGAACCCCATGGTAGACGGGTATCAGCACCGAATAAAGTTAAGTGCCCTTTATGTGTTCTTGCAGCAGCGAAGGAACAAGCATTACTTGAACACTTCGAATTCCAGCACAACATATCAGTAAAGTCTGAAATTAAAGAATTTAAGTTCTTAGAAAGTTTCTTGGAGTATAACAAGAGACTGAAAAAGAAACATTTTCAATTTACGTTAAAAAGCGTGGCACTCGTTCTGCTACCGACAGCACAAAGAGACATTAGGCCTATAATGTATGCCATAGGTCCGAAAAATTTGTGTCTGAAAGTAAAGGTAGACAGCACATAAAATTACAGAGAAGCAACAAAATCAATGCTGTCTGTCCTTTAAGCTTTCGCGTCACTGAAAATGAAGATGGTACCTGCAAGACTACATAAGTGTCAACTCATGTAGGTCATCTAAATGACTTAATCCATTTAGGTCTTACAGACAACGAAAGAAAAAGTCTAGCTGTGGATATTGCAAATCAGATACCACTTCAAGCAATACTTAATAAAATACGCGATTCTGTTACAGGCTGTAAATTAGAAAGAGTTCATTTATTAACGAAGCAAGACCTGTACAACATGGAGCACACATATAATTCATGCTCGAAGTCGGTGAGACGTCAAGAAGATGGTACAAGTGTTGAAGCGTTAGTCAGTGAGGTAATTTCCAGTGATCAGCCTTATGTATTATTTTATAAGCTTCAAGGGGTCATCGAGAAACTGACCAAACTTTAAAAAAAGACGAGTTATTTAATTATAATGAACAGTGTACAGAGTGAAATACTGAAGAAATATGGCAGTGATTGCATATGCATTGATGGCACGCACGGCTTGAACAGTTACGGTTTTTAACTAATAACCCTACTTGTTTTGGACGACATGAGAAAGGGATTTCCTTGTGCTTTTCTCATATCAAATCGAACTGACGAAAAAGTGCTTTCTTTGTTTTTTCAGTAATCAAGGCAGAAGGGGAAGTTTTACCGAAAGTGTTTATGTCCGATTTGGATGAATGCTTTTATAATCCGTGGATATCAACAATGTGCAAGCTCCGGCAATGAAATTGTACTGCACTTGGCACGTTGACAGGGCTTGCAGAAGGAATATTAGTTCCAAAGTAAAAAGCAAAGAGAAGCAGGGTGACATTTATAGTAGAATAGTCAGGACATTAATGCAGGAGATAGACTCTTCTGCATTCGAAAAAATTCTGCCTGAAGCAATTAGGCGACTACTTGATGATCCAGACACTTCTGAATTCGGCACTTATTTTGAACAAACGTACTCAAAAAATATTCAGTCTTGGGCCTACTGCCATCGACTTCAAGGAGGTCTGAACACCAACATGCATATCGAAAGAATGCATAATACAATTAAATATATATATATATATATATATATATATATATTTACACGGCAAAAATGTAAAACATTTGGACAAAGCTATAGTTGCTCTAATGTCTTTCGTCCGCGATAAGTTGTTTGATAGTCCTATTATCTTAAGCATAGGCAATTAACTACAAAGTTGAAAGACATTAGAAAAAGACATAAGTCCATTACAGAAATCGACAGTAACTTAATTATCAGAGAAGAAACAGACAATGGGTGAAAGTACCGTCGTCTTCTGGCATGAAAGAGGTATATTTAGTATATGAAAATGATGTGCAGTGCAAATGTAATTTGATCTGTGTAGACTGTGATGTGTGTGTACATAAATATTCATGCACGTATGTAGATTCATGTATTAAGTGGAATATGTGTAAACATATTCATGCTGTCTGCAGGATTAACAAAGCAGGGCATAGTTTGCAGTCGAATGTTAACAATAACGAAGACGATGGTGACGATCGGTTGTTTGTGCATCCGGAGAACGAAATTGATACAACGGAAAAACAAGAAATTTTATTCCAGGCCAGCAAAAGAGAAAGTTTTTGACATGTATGGAGACTCAAAAAGAATCACTCAAAGGGGATTTAATTTAATTAGTTAACGATGTAGCTATATTAGAAGAACTGGAAGTGATTAAACGAGAAACTGCTACTTTAAAAACGACATTAAGTGCAATTCGCTCTCGCGTTGCAGTTCAAAATATGCCCAGCTCTTCGACTTCTTAGAAAAGAAATATTGTGCCACAGAGGAGAATTTATTGCACCAAAAAAAAAGAAATTAACACACGGTACTGTTATGGTAAAGCCCAATGAAACCGGCATACAGAACACTGCTCTGTTGCTGCTGCTACAAAAAAATGATTGTTATAAAGTTAAAAAGAATTTTAAATAATTTCTAAGTTTTAAACAGAATTTTAAATAATTTTTAAATTTGTTAGTTGAAGTATCATTATACATTATTCATTAAATTATTAAATATTCAGCGCGTGTGTACTTAATGTGCATATAGGACTATGTATTTAATAGTGTAGTTTCTTGTTAATAATTATCGATGTGTTTCGTTCCAATGATTGTTGCACATCTGTGAACAATTACGATTCATCCTGGATCAGCTGCTTTCGAAGTGTGTACAGTCTTACGTAACCGGAGCGTATCAGCTGTGAGTGGAAATGACAAACAAGGTAAGCATTTTTAAACAATACAAACATAAATAAACATTCAGTTGTATATGTCATAATTTGGCGCGAAGGAAGTTCCGTAAAAATCGTGTTGCTCAATAAATATTTGTTTCTCAGCATGTCAGGTTGCCAGCTGTACTGAAACGCAATCAACCTGTACGAACATTTTACGGAAAGACACGAACATAAGCGAAGCAGTCGGTATTCGTCAGGGGGTAAGGTTTAGTGGTTTACTATAGAGGAAATAAAATGCCTAAAGCAAAAGAGTACAGAACATAAAAAGTTTAAGAAAACGAGTATGATTCAGCATTGCGAGAATTTTCGATGTTCAGAAAGGAAAAGATGCTTCTCTGAAGAGAGAAATTAAGAATAGCAGTGTGTTATATGCGCTCTCTTTGCATCAGAATAAATTCTGTTTCCCTGTTAGATAGAAATCTTTAAGGAGGCTATAAGGGGATATGTGGAGGCCATCCTTTAAACAAAATTATTGTTTTCATTACTTCTACTCCATTCGTATTATTATTTATAATTATTGAATTTACTTACTTATATATATATATATATATATATATATATATATATATATTTCAATCACTTTCTGCTACAGTCCGTTTCTTGATGTATATAATACATTTAATATTTATACATAAATTTATCTCAAGATGTTATTTTTCTATTTGGAACATGTTTCGGGTACTATCTTGTTCCCATCCTCAGCCTTCCGGTTTTTTTGTCTGGTGAAGTACATATGTATCAACCAACAACACATATGTACTTCACCAGACAAAAAACCGGAAGGCTGAGGATGGGAACAAGATAGTACCCGAAACATGTTCCAAATAGAAAAATAACATCTTGAGGTAAATTTATGTATAAATATTAAATGTAATATATATATATATATATATATATATGCGCAAAAAATTTCATCTGATTTTGATAACTTACTTCTGATGTTGAAAGTTTCAACCAACTATGTCGTACATTCAAGATATTCCAGCGTTTTTTTTTAGAATTTATTGTTTTGGAAATCTACATATAGGCTATAATTCAGTAAGGGACACAAATTTGCGGAAGTTATGTACTCATACGACCTTCGGAAGTGGCTCATTCTTCAGGTCATATTTCCAGGACCTTGGTAAAAATGCAGTTTTTCTTAAAGTATCAAGTTTAATTAAATATAAAATAGCTATCATATTTCACAGTACGCAGATACCCTGTAGTGTTGAACATATCATTATGTCAAACATAAACACCAGATTTATAGTTTTACATTAAAAAATAAATAATATTTTGTTTTCAACAAGAATATGTTTTTTACTATTTATTACACTGTTTCAACAGTTTTATTATACATTACTGTCATTTTCAGGAACAGAATGTGCAAAGAAATAGTTAATACAAATTTAAAATCTATTGTTTATAAAAGCTGTTTTTTATATAAGGCTATATGATTTATATGTTTTATATTTATAAATGGTACATATGTGTGTGTGTCTGTGTGTGTGTGTGTGTGTGTGTGTGTGTGTGTGTTTGTGTGTATACATTTTTCTATAAAAATGTATCAAAATGACGTCTTTTCAAAATGTATACTTTTGGCGTCTACCTGAAAACGAAGAGTATATTGAAATTTTATTGTAACATTACGTTCTTGTGAATATGTTATTTGTTTTGCATTTTATATTTCAGTATACTCTTAAAATAAGCAAATAATTTTTTTGTACAAAACGCTGTCATTATGGCATCTTTTCATAATTACGACAATAGGGCGTCTTTTCAATATTTCCCAACAATTAAGCATCTGAAATGTATACTTTTTTGAATTTTCGCCGTTTTTGCTTCCAGCGACGTTTGCCAGTTTTCAACCCTGGGTACTGCACAGTTTTCGTAGACGCTTATTTGTTTTTATGAAAGAGTGACTAACTGCAGGCGAATGACCTGGCAGTTATTTTTTTTCCTTCGTTCCACCCGCTAACTTTACAATATAATTTTAACTAGTAGTGTCCAATATTTATCAACAATTTTTAAACTTCACTATCCAATTCTATTAACCGTGGTAATATAATTATTGTGTTTTACAAAGCATGCCAACGTAGCATACTGGCCTTTCGAATTATGTAAAAATTGACCACTTCTCGTCGGACCAAATAACGTAATTAACGGTGATGTTAATATTTTCTCACATGCATTGACAGGCGATAATGTAACGTTGATCTCATTTACTAGAGAAATTTCCTACGCATATTGGCAGTCAAAAGTAATAAATGTATTGCCAAACATAATAAACATATACTAGTTATATAACAAATATAATCAGTTATATTTTTTGTCAATATTCATCATTATACATACAGTATTTTGAAGTAATGCTATAAAACATTTATTTGTATCAGTTTTGCGGTTAACAAAATTTTATAATTTTAGTTTGTAGTTCTGTAGTTCTTAATAGTCTATAGTTCTGTTTGGGATTGAGATTGGTAAATAGATAGATAGATAGATAGACAGACAGACAGATAGATAGGTAGATAGATGGAGAGAAAGAGAGAGTGAGAGGGGGAGAGAGAGAATTAGTAAAAGGATAAAAGTGCGTAATTAAGAGAGTAAGAGAGTAGGAGAGAGAGGATGTGTAGGGAGAGAGAGAGAGTGAGAGAGAGAGAGAGAGAGAGCTAAATGGGAGTCAAGAGTCAGACACACAGACAATGGCAGAAAGCTACTGTACGTATTTTTTTGGTAATAAGAGTTCTATGTTTATTAGTAAGAGATATAAAGAATGGGGAGAAAAGAGAGAGAGATAGAAGAAAGGAAAGCGATCAAATGTGCAAAAATGTACATAAAAATAATTACTTCTTGTGTTAGAGACAGACGGAGAGGAGGAAGGCAGATGGTTGTGAGATAGGATAAAAGTTTGTATTATATTAGTTCTATTTGTGTTAGAGATAACAGCAAGATGACGCGAGATGCAGGCAGGGAAAGAGAGAGAGACACACACACACACAATATTAAAATGTTTTGGGTTGAGGGTACTGGAAGTCGTCGGATACCTGCTTTACATCTATTTTAATTTTTTTAATTTTATTTATTTTTTAGATTTTTCCTAATTTACTTGTACTATAGCTAAATTTATTGACCACAGATTACCGTATATTCAATTTAAAAATTGCGTGTAAAAATAATGAATAGCCGCTAAAAATTCATTAAACCATTCTTCTGCAGAAAAACAC
Organism: Magicicada septendecula; assembly: GCA_034769895.1. NCBI lineage: Eukaryota > Metazoa > Arthropoda > Insecta > Hemiptera > Cicadidae > Magicicada > Magicicada septendecula. The sequence continues at coordinate 262,759,084 of CM068376.1, forward strand.
TTTTCTCCAAATATATTCAATCAAATACATCTGAAATGTACTAATAGACATTCTGCTGACTCTTCTCCGCGTATCACGCTTAATTTTGGACCATTAGTTCTCGATCGTTTGTGTGTGAACAGCAGAATTGCGAGGACATACAAAATTAAGCGAATGGTTCACAGACAGAAGTAGGCCTCTATACCCATACATTTGGGTATGTATGGGTACTCGCGAGTTGAACCCGTGCCACATATCTGCAACTATAGTGGTTCCTGGTTCCATATTATTTAAAATTACACAATATAGTGAGTTTGCATCACGTTTATCCACCACCTTTAGGAACAACTTCTTTATTCTCCTGCAAATGCTCCCAAGTACCCACGGAGTTTTGGTTATTCGGCCTCTGTTGTATTTCCTTCAAGCAAACGCACTTTCATCAATTTCAGTATCTCCTGGGCCACCAATTTTTGAGCTGTTGTCTATCAACCAGACAGTAAGGATCTATTTATTTATTAATTTTTGCGTAGTTTTCCTGTTTATGTCGATGTGTTTTGAAATGACTGAAATTTGATATTTCAAAATCCAAGTACACACACAGTACAGATAATGCAGGAACACGCGCTATTCCGAAAAAGTGTAATCATGTATGTTTTTTGTAGCTCTGCAATTCCTTCTACCACATCTGAAGGTGACGTTTCTTTATCCTTTTACATTTGTTAACATATTACCATCATACTTTACACATTGTAGTGATAACGGAAGAATATTTTAGTCTCAAACACATTTTCTGATACCATTTTTTTTTAATGAAACACCGAAAATTATTAACACTTTTGTATTCCATTTCAGTAATATACGGATGTGTACAACGCTGATGAATGAATGTTAATTCAAGTTTTTTCGTTTCCCTTTTATCCCTTAGTTTAAAGCGAAGGTCTTGTTTCATCACAAATATCACACAATCTCAGGGCACTTTATATTTTATAATACTTCATAATTTATAACAAATGTGTTACATCGCGTTATAATCGTTCATTTAAGTACTAAGTAGGCCTGTAATGTGAGCGCTGATGTTGCTAGGTATAAGTCTATGTAGGCGTACTTGTGCTTCGTAAAATACTAATTAATGATGGCTACATGTTCATAATAGTTATATTATATATTATAATGTGTATTTTATAATCATTTAATGAATTTCGTATTCTGTTAAGTAACAGTATTTACTTACTTTTGTACGCAAATTGTGTGTTAATGCTCGTACTCAAGTAAATATTACAAAAAAGTAATATAGTAGTTATCAAAAAGGAACTTACGTGAACTGTACAAACGTGACGTATTGTGTCGCATTATATATAGGATGCGACGTTCTGGCCGCGCGTTTAATTGATGTTTTATACAAATTACGTCATGTGATTTCTAAACTAAATGAAGTATGGTAAAAAATGTATACAGCTCCCCTCTGTCTGTGTACCTCTCTCTCAATTTCTCGCTCTCTCTCACTCCCCCTCCCCCCTCTCTCTCTCTCCTTATTCATTCTATTTCTTTCCCTCATTTTTATTAAAGAATGAGCCAAGTAGGTTATGTACATTTACACCTGCGGACACCTCTAAGGGTGCCTCTGTTAGAAACAATAAAATTTCTCAAGTGTTTATGAAATATGAAGGACACTGGAATATGGTAAACTCATAGTAATGTTTATTTGGCTGAGACAAGATAAACGAGAAACGTGATTACATTTCTGGCGGGAACGATGACGCATTTTGCAAACTGGCGTCTACGTCACACACGTCCGTCTTTTCTACAAACATTGTGCACAGTTTAATCTGAGTTGTGGTATCGCGAACTCAGAAATGGTTAATACACGTCAGCCACTGCTGTGTAGAGTGATAATGTGTTGTGTCTATTCAGCGTAACACCACAGGTCTCCAGCACAGAGACAAGATTTCTCATTCATCAGAATCCTGCCAACATTGAATACCGACTCAAGGTCAAATAACATTCCTAATGTTTTAATGGCACAGCGTGTATGTTTACAAAACATACTACTGTTTGGGCTGACACATATATACACATCTACGTCTGAACTCATGAACATCTGTACATCAGCTGTCTGTTTTTACGTTCCACCAAACATGTCCAGAAAATCATGTTAAAATAATATGAACATTTTATAGTAAAAACATAATAATAACAATTTGTAAGCTTAAGCATTCATAACAAGAGTTTTTCAATGTTCCTTTCTCCCCCTCCCTCCGAAGACATACCCACTCTCTCTCTCTCTCACTCTCTCTCTCTCTCTCTCTCTCTCTCTCTCTCTCTCTCTATATATATATATATATATATATATATATATTACATTTAATATTTATACTAAATTTACCTCAAGATGTTTTTTCTATTTGGAACATGTTTCGATAGTTCCTGTTCTCTCATCTTCAGCCTTCACCATCTTGTTTCTGGTATCACTCTCGAAACATGTTCCAAATAGAAAAAACATCTTGAGGTAAATTTAGTATAAATATTAAATGTATTATATACATCAAGAAACGGACTGTAGCAGAAAGTGATTGAAATATATATATATATATATATATATATATATATATATTACAACGCTCCCTTTCGTCTAACACAATTATCTAATATTTGTGATGTTAGATAAAAAGTTACTTACCCGTGATATTACTTTACCTGGGCGCCAGAACAAATCCCAGATACAAATGACACGGTTCAGCTTAGCTCAGCACATGGAGACACTCTTTCTCAGGATTCGTTCAGTGATTGTGGTTTTCAAGGGGAATCGTTACAAATAACACTTAAGATTTTCTTGATTATTATATTTAATGTTTTAATAAATGATTTTTAAACTTTAAATTATTAATGGTAGGACTTAATTATACCCTAACCTTATAATTATTGAGTGAGTGTGGAAAGTAATGATTAAGACGCTCAAATGACCTATAGCTCTTATCTGGTTTGATTAAGAGATTTCTATCTCCCAAACCAGTGCTAAAGAACAGGTCTGCACTAATTTGCACGTCCAATACTACACACCACTTTCCATTCAACACTCCTATACTATATTAGAACTAATCTTATAGTTACAATACAGTGTGCGCTTTTCTTAGTGTCTTTTTAAAATTGTTTATTGTTTTATTATTTATTTAGCGCTTATGTCATTGATCAGTGAATCTATTTCTTACTGTTTGATGCGTTGACCGAAGATAGGAATCTGTAGAGGTCCTCCTTTTGATGGTGTTGCACAGAAGAATGGATTGATGAATGCTGTTGAAGATGCCCTGGCAATTACAGATGCTGTAGCCTTCTGTAGCACAGGTCCTTCATGGCTGATTGATTAATTAATTAACTAATTAATTAATTAATTAACAGGTGTTTTACGCAGCTAGTGTTATTAAATGTTGTTAATTCATCTACACTGCGGACTACTTCTCGATTTAGAACTTAAATTTGCACTGTGGTGTAATTTAAAATTTTCTGTATGTGAATTATACACGTCTAGTGTGTTTAAGTACCGAATGAAGAGTGATGTTACACCTCGCTTTTAGCTGGCGTCTGTTTTAAATATGGGCTGCTGATTGGTTGTACAAATAAATTATGCGTTTTTCCAGTTTCGACAATCTTGAACAAGTCGCTCAAACACTCCGTGACAGGTTCCAAATGGCATAGAAATTCTTGTCAAAATCGTACTTCCTGTATTTGCAAATTGATTGATTATAGGTATTTGCAACTGTGTTTCTGAAGATCTGACCACAGAATATTGTTGCTTAGGTCTTTATCTGTGTGTGTGTGTGTGAAAACACCTTATTCCTACGTAGCATAATTCTCTCATTATTCCTGTTGGCGTGCGTCATCCGTATAACTTCTTTATTTGTTAATTATATTAACTGAGCTTGTGGCTACTTATAAAGCTTTTCTTGCTGAATACAATGCTGTTTTCAGAATTGCCGTATATTTACAACTTTTGAAGTTATCGCAGGTTGAACTGAAATTCGCTTTGAGTAAAATTACCTGTTTGAACTGGATTCTAATGTAGCAGTGACATGGTTAGAGTGAGATGGCTGCGATTATACGCTCTCTCTCTTTCTTACTGCGTTACACTCGTACCGTCTATAGCTTTCATATAACGCTCTGATAGGACGCTATTATGAATCGTTATATATACCCCCACTCGGTATAAAAAAAATTGATTATGTAAATCATTAATTTTTTTTCTAATGTACAGTTTTACACTGATTAAAATTTTTGCACATTTACTTTAGCACTTTTTCCCGCACAAAACTTGCACTTATACAATGTTGCTTACATCTATCTTATAACAAAGATTACAATGTTTCTTAACCTAACATGGTATATTGGAAATTTATATGATCATTTTTAATAATCATTTTGGATTAATTAATGTCAACAATTTAAATAAAAATTCTACATTTATTTAAATAATATTTTTTTTTTTATTAATATTTAAATCCTTAAATTTTTTAGTGACCGTCAATCAGTGAATGTTTTAGTGGATGGTTAGTGAGGATCAGTCAATAATACAACTTTTAGTTATTTTGTGTCGACGTTTCGACAATATTTATTGTCATCTTCAGAACCTGTGTATGAAATACAATAGAAATATCAAACATAACGAAACAATTAAATATTTGGGTGAACGTGTTGGTGATGTGCGTGTGTTCTGAGTGTGTTAAACAAACTATCATAAGTCTTCACATAAAAAATGATACATACATACGCACGCACACACTCACATCACCAACACGTTCACCCAAATATTTAATTGTTTCGTTATGTTTGATATTTCTATTGTATTTCATACACAGGTCCTGAAGATGACAATAAATATTGTCGAAACGTCGACGCAAAATAACTAAAAGTTGTATTATTGACCGATCCTCACTAACCATCCACTAAAACATTATTAATATTGATTCAAAACAATTATTTATTTATTTTACTTGACCAGGTTTGACTCTCATACCTTATGGCTCAAATTATTATTTCTTTATGGGTCAATATTTTGTTTATTCTTCCTTCTATGGGAACATAGCTTATATAGCTCACCGTTGTATATGGAAAATCCTGGTTTGGAGTTGGTAACTGCACTCCTCCAAGCTACACTAATCCTAGGGTCTTGTTGTTGATGAGTTCCTATTTCCTTGAGTCGTCTAACTACTTCAGGTTTTGTTATATGTTTTACTGCGTAAATACCAATATCATTGCTACTACATTTAATATTACCTGTTTCCATGTTGTTTTCTAATGGTGGATTTCTACTGAGTACATCTGCTACTAAGTTGTCTTTTGCTTTGCAATACTGTATTTCAAATTGATACTCTTGTATAGCCAAGATCCAACGAGTCAGACGAGCACCTAGCAATTTACACTTTAATAAAAACACTAACGCCTTATTTTCGGTGATTATAGTAAGTTTAGCACCCAGAATATAACTTCTAAACTTTGACAGGCTATGCACTATCGCTAATAGCTCTTTTTCTGTCGTAAAATAGGTTATTTCTGCCCCTTTAAGTGTGCGACTTACGAATCCTAATACCGCTTTTTGGCCCTTCTCATCAATCTGATACAAGTGTGCTCCAATAGCAATATTGCTGGCATCTGTTTGCAAGTAAAATCTTTCTCCTATTCTTGGATGATTTAATACAACAGTATTTATAAAAAGATTTTTCACTTGTTGCAGTGCTTCATCGTGGTCCTTTGTCCACTTCCATTTAATACCTTTATTTAACAACTTTAACAATGGAACAGTACTTTCCGCGTATTTACTTGTAAACTTTTGATAGTAGTTAGCTAAACCTAGAAATGACTTTAGCTGCTTGCAGTTCTTTATTACACTTACCGACTTCCAATGCTTATACTCTGTAATACCTACATTTATTTTATTACCATTTATTTCCATCGTAATGGTATTTCTTTTAAAATTTAATTTTGCTTTCCATTCAAGCAACGTATCTACCCCAATAATACAATCATGAATGAGTTTCGGGACTATTAGAGCTACTATTTGGGTTTGGTTACCATTTATACTGACAGGTAAATATATTTGGTCAGTTATCTTATGCATTTTGGCTCCAGTGGCTCCCTGTACATTACAGTGTTTTATGGGTAGTCTGGGACAATTTCGCAGCTGATAATTATCTAGAAACTTTGAGCTAACACAGGTAACTTCACTGCCAGTGTCAGTAAGCGCTCGTACCAGTAGATTACTGATCTTACAAATTATTTCCGGACATTCAGGATAATGGTTTTTACCCACTTCTTGCTCCTCTTTTAACAAGAACTCCCTATCGCTCACTTGTTTTATATTATTAGCTACGTTCTTCTTACCTGTTTTCTTTGGTGATTTCACTGCAGGTAATGGTAGGTTTAGTTTTGTTTCTTTTCTACCTGCAGTGGCTTCCCGTTTCTTTTCGTATTCATTTTACCAGTCGACGGTTGCTGCTCGGTAGAGGTTACAGTTGTTTTACACACTTTATACCCTTTATTAGATTTATTTTCTACACTTCTACTTCTACCTTTATCCTCCACTTCCTGTCGATTTTGTGGTTTATTACCCGGATATGGGGTAAACCTTTTTTCTTTCATACGTTCATTGTCTCTCCTCTTATTTGAGTAGAACGTTGGTTCTTGCGCTGATCGCCTCTAGAGTAGTTACTCAGCTGATTACTTACTCGCTGTAGGTCCCTCTCTAAATCTAGACACTCATCTACAACCATAATGAACTTTTCTAAAGTATCCACTCCTCTAGTTGTGGTTGCTACTCTAGTGTGTTCTGAGAAATGACGCGCTAGCTTATATACTAGGTCTCTCTCTTCTATTGGTGGTGTTAGATGTTTAACTTGCGCCATTACATTAAGCACATAATTGGTAGTTGTCATATTCATTGACGGGTGATACTTACCAAATTCTAAATGATCACGTACCCTTCTTTGTATTTGAACATTCCAGTACTGTGCTAGGAATTTTTCTCTGAAGTCTGAGTAGGTTTGGACTCTGTCTGAGATGACTTTCCACCACGTACCTGCCCAATTCTTGAGAAATCGGCCTAACATGTCCTTCTTATCCTCGTCGTCCATCAGTGGATTTACACGAGTTACATACGCTTCAAACAGCTTTAGGAATTCCACAGGATTCTCATGTGGGTTACCTGAAAATGCAAGGTTTTCCGGTTCTTCCTTATAGCCGCCACACCTCACTACTTTGGTTTGCTGTGACTTCATTGCTTTAGTCAGATTATCCCGCATTACCTTCAACTGTTGTTCCACTTTTTGATGTACTTCGTCATTGTTAGCCTTACTCTCTACCTGTCTCTTAACTTCATTAATATTTACACCCAGTTGGGTACACTCTTCCCTAGTATTCTGGATTTCTTCTTTATTTAGAAGTGATTGTGTTTTTAATTCAGCAGTTACTTCACTGAATTGTTGATTAATGAGGGTTACTTTCTGTTCTAACCTTTCATGTAATTCATTTCTAAATTTATTTAGCTTTTCGTCTTGACGGCGAAAATTAGTGTTTACTTGTTTTCTAAACTCTTCTAACGTAGTTTTAACCTCTTCGGTATGCTTACAAATCTATTATTACTCTCATCTATTTTACCAGCTAAGTTAATAGCTAAATTTGCTATTTCTTCATCTATTTTAAATGTAGCCTCTTTACTACTTTGTTCTATTTGGCTAGACAAATTTTCATTTATTTGTTTCATTTCACTGGACAAATATTTATTAGTTTGCTCTATCTTATTATTAACATCTGTTATTAATTTTTGATTACTTTCTTCTAAACTTTTATTATTTTCATCAATTTTATTTTCTATTTTTCAATTTTATTATTTAATTGACTATTTGTACTTTCAATTTTACTATTAGTAATTTCGATTTTACTTTCTATTTTACCATTATTTTCATCCATTTTAGTGGTCAACTGTTTAAACATTTGCTCAATTGCTGCCATATCTACTGCTGATGATTTAGCCATTTTAACAATTTATTATTAACAAATAAATTTAACAATTATTTAATAGTTATTTGTAACCTTGAATTCCACTTTCTTTTCTAATTTATTAATACTACAATTTAATTATCACTTGGGGAATAGCAACGCCAAATTATATAACTTTATTTATATAATTTTGTGTTTAATCGAGCCCATTAGTTGCGGCGCCAAATCTATACAATGCTCCCTTATGTCTAACACAATTATCTAATATTTGTGATGTTAGATAAAAAGTTACTTACCCGTGACATTACTTTACCTGGGCGCCAGAACAAATCCCAGATACAAATGACACGGTTCAGCTTAGCTCAGCGCATGGAGACACTCTTTCTCAGGATTCGTTCAGTGATTGTGGTTTTCAAGGGGAATCGTTACAAATACACTTTAAGATTTTCTTGATTATTATATTTAATGTTTTAATAAATGATTTTTAAACTTTAAATTATTAATGGTAGGACTTAATTATACCCTAACCTTATAATTATTGAGTGAGTGTGGAAAGTAATGATTAAGACGCTCAAACGACCTATAGCTCTTATCTGGTTTGATTAAGAGATTTCTATCTCCCAAACCAGTGCTAAAGAACAGGTCTGCACTAATTTGCACATCCAATACTACACACCACTTTCCATTCAACACTCCTATACTATATTAGAACTAATCTTATAGTTACAATACAATGTGTGCTTTTCTTAGTGTCCTTTTAAAATTATTTATTGTTTTATTATTTATTTAGCGCTTATGTCATTGATCAATGAATCTATTTCTTACTGTTTGATGCGTTGACCGAAGATAGGAATCTGTAGAGGTCCTCCTTTTGATGGTGTTGCACAGAAGAATGGATTGATGAATGCTGTTGAAGATGCCCTGGCAATTACAGATGCTGTAGCCTTCTGTAGCACAGGTCCTTCACGGCTGATTGATTAATTAATTAACTAATTAATTAATGGGTGTTTTACGCAGCTAGTGTTATTAAATGTTGTTAATTCATCTACACTGCGGACTACTTCTCGATTTAGAACTTAAATTTGCACTGTGGTGTAATTTAAAATTTTCTGTATGTGAATTATACACGTCTAGTGTGTTTAAGTACCAAACGAAGAGTGATGTTACCCCTCGCTTTTAGCTGGCGTCTGTTTTAAATACGGGCTGCTGATTGGTTGTACAAATAAATCATGCGTTTTTCCAGTTTCGACAATCTCGAACAAGTCGCTCAAACACTCCGTGACAGGTTCCAAACGGCATAGAAATTCTTGTCAAAATCGTACTTCCTGTATTTGCAAATCGATTGATTATAGGTATTTGCAACTGTGTTTCTGAAGATCTGACCACAGTATATTGTTGCTTAGGTCTTTATCTGTGTGTGTGTGTGTGTGTGTGAAAACACCTTATTCCTACGTAGCATAATTCTCTCGTTATTCCTGTTGGCGTGCGTCATCCGTATAACTTCTTTATTTGTTAATTATATTAACTGAGCTTGTGGCTACTTATAAAGCTTTTCTTGCTGAATACAATGCTGTTTTCAGAATTGCCGTATATTTACAACTTTTGAAGTTATCGCAGGTTGAACTGATAATTCGCTTTGAGTAAAATTACCTGTTTGAACTGGATTCTAATGTAGCAGTGACATGGTTAGAGTGAGATGGCTGCGATTATATGCTCTCTCTCTCTTTCTTACTGCGTTACACTCGTACTGTCTATATCTTTCATATAACGCTCTGATAGGACGCTATTATGAATTGTTATAATATATATATATATCACACACACACACAAATAAAATACATTATAATTGTTATTTTGTTTCTATGTGTTTTTAATCCTTTGAGATTTTATTTACGTATTTATTCGTGTCGTACCTACATTCCTGTATTTTGACTTTGCTTATTTAAGGATACTTGTCTCTTAATTGTGTAGTCCCGTTTTCTGTCTGTATTGTGTTACACGTATCTTTATTTATCTATTTCTACACTCTTTTACTGAAATCACTTTTAAAAACGTATTTATAACTTTTAATGTTAGTACATGACAAGCATACGAACAAATTGTTACAAAATATAAAGTTATAATAAGCTAATAGTTTTGGTATTTATTTGGTGCTAATTCTGTGCATGCTACATATCTTGTAATAAAAAATGTTGGACGTGTATTAATAGATGCCACAGCTACGTAATTAGGTCTACACGAAATTACAATCTGATCCCAAATAAAGAACTTAATTATCAATTACAGTACTTTCATTGCCAAATAAGAAAGTAAAAAAGATCATTGTGTAAACAGTTAAAAATCTAATACACCCTCGGTCAAAAGGATGGCAGTCGGGATCAATGGTTATTTATTTGTGTGTAGTTACGTTGTTGTCATGTTACTGTACATCATTAAACAACGACTATACCGACAGCAAAATGACGACAACACGATAGGCCGATTCACTTAAAGCTGGGATTCATGAATACTAATTGTGACTACACAGCGGCAACGTGTACTCAAAACTGTTATCTTGTCTTACTAAAGGTATAATCTGATTGGCGCATAGATATAGTTTCGGAATTTGCTGCGTAATTAAACACGTTATTACATCAGAGGCTTCTGATTTTCATGCTTCTGCTCAAGCCAGTATTACAGACGCATCTAATGAATACACAGTATTGTTTTTTTTTGATTGTGTAAAACAAATTGGTATTCATAACACAGACTGTAATGCCCTTATTTTCCAAAAGAACAATATTGAAAACTACTCGAACCATTTTAAAAATTTTCTCCCGAGTGTTCTTTTTTTGAAGGAATTAAATACAAAATGCTAGTGAATGTTTTTAACTTGATTATAAATAGAATGAACTGAATAACAAGGAACCTACAAATTGTATAAAACGTTTTGATTATTTACTTACCATCTAGTAATACCAGGTCTAAAAAGTTTTGTTATTTTTAATAAGAATTATGTTCCTTCTTTAATAGTGGCACATCGAGAACTGGACTGGATTACTACCTGATTTGACCTGAATTGTAAATTTTAGGATATGAATTTTCGTTATCTAAAGCGTATCAGAGAAGAACACATGACAGTAAATTCTTATGAATCAACGGCACTTTTAATCTTAATTTAAATTAAACTTTGTAGTTCATACTTAATAAAAATACAAATACATTACAAAATGCAATCCAATTTAAGTATCTTATTTTAACAGCTGAATAAAGTAAATACATTTCATTTAACGTTACGGTATTCTGTACAATATGTTTCCCACAATAACCACAAGTCTAAAAAGGTTGTATCTATAAAATATCCACGATTGGAGTATTCAACATCAGATTGTCGAAATGTCATGAGTTTATATGTGTGTATACGCGCGCATTTAAGCCAGGCCATAAACTTAATACTAATAACTTAATAAGGAATATTAAGCAACGGAATATTTGCTAAGCTTAAAGCATTTTAAACTAATGAACACTAAACTAAGAGAACATTACTTTTATTCTTATAAAACTTACGTGAACACTGAAATATTTCTGGAATATATTTGTGTAAATATGTAATAAAGTAAGAGTAGTAATGTAAATACTTGTTATATTATTACGCATAATTTAATGATGAAAATTAGGTTTATCAGAAAATGTAAATAAATTATCTAAAATGCACATTATTACTTTAAAATATCACTCGTTTTTACGCGGATGTAAAGCATTGCCTTCTTTTGTTCAACTTGTCTGGTGTTTATATTCACACAACAGTTGTGACTACTTATCCAAGACCGGACAATGAATGAATACGAGTTTGTTTATTCGAACAGGACTGCGTATTATGTCTTCAACTGGCTTGTGTGCGTCGTATATACAAGGCAGCTGATGTCTCATATTACATAGTTCTCCTTGATAATACCACATCTGACAACAATTGCTGCGTACCTTCATGAAACAATTTTGTTAGTCATCAGTACGAAAATTTTACACATGGCAATTGTAGTAAGCAATTCGAACTAACCAGTTACACGGCCATGAATTGATCACAGGACTTATCTGGATGTTATCGAGGAATAGTTATTTCGGGTCAAAAATCTCGTGACTAATAGAATTTTCGTAAGAATGTATATAACTATTTCTTCAGGTTACAAATAAAACATTTCCACGATAGATTACTGTCTATTATGAAACCAAGATATTTCATGTGTTTAGTATGCTCTGTCACCAAGCAGCTGTACATGCTTGACATGTTTGACATGATGATTCATAAAAAACAATACGAAAATTCAACCTTGTCTCAAAAAGAAAATCATATATTTTTTTACTTAAAACCGTACTGTATTTTACTAAATCAATATTTCAGTTTATCTAATTTGACAATCCTTTAACTGGGAAATAAAAAATACATACAATAGTTATTTATTTTTAATTTACTGTTTTAATAAACATCGTGCCATGGCTGACACTTTTTGCTACAGTCTATTTCTTGATGTATATAATATATTTATTGTTTATTAAAAAACCAAAAACCAACGGGAAGCCATAACAACCGCCAACCAGCACACAGGTACTACACAATTTTCAAAATTGGGAGGCTCATGATGGGAACACTAAGGGTACCGAAACATGTTCCCAAATAGGGGAAAAATAACATCTTGAGGTAAAATAAATATAAATTTTAAATATTATATATATATATATATGTATTTAATATATAAAAATAAGTTTTGTACAGTTCTATTTTGTGTTTCAAATTTTTTTAAAGTAAAGTACTGGATTGTATATACTGAGACGATCGAGCGAGAGGGAGAATTGCAGTACATTGCCATCTGTCTGTTGGCAGGTTCGAATGTGCTTCGCTGTTGGCCGCTTATTTCCCTTGAAGCTTCCAGCATATTCACATAGAGTCGGCTTGTGTCTACAGTATTTGCGATGAGTACTGTTACATGAGCAAAACGCGACAGTGATTTTCGTAATGAATTTGAGCGTAGGAATTTCTATACACACGTATTGAGTGTTATCGCAGGGCAGGTACATCGTACGCCCATCTGTTTTTCATTAATCTTTTATTGGAAGAATCTACCACATTTAAGCACTGTCTGAATGGAATGAATATTTAATGTTTTTACTGTCATTCCTTGCGTTTTGTTAACGAGTCAGTAAATGGTAATTTCAATTCTTGTCATAACGGTCTATTCCCTTCCGGAACTCAGGTAAGTACGCAACTGAAAGAATTACTTCTTAACAGCATTAATTTTGTCCAAAACATCCGGAAATATAATAGTATGAGGGCATTCTCTTACTTTTTAGTCACGAAAATCATATCCCTGGTACAGGTTTCTACTCCTTCAAATTTTAGGGACAGATTCACAGATATATTTCCGATTATTTACCACTTGCTGGTGACAAACCTTATTCTTTGGCAGAATATGACATACGTATTGTTCGTAATGAAAACGAAGAGTTTCAACATTCGTTACTCACAATCCTGGCAGCTTCCTGGCTAATAATCCTTATGCACTACACGGCCGAGGTTATCGAACATGAAGGAGCAGACTACGTAACATGATTCTTCGGTACCAGGATGTGATGGCGATCGCACAGTACGCAAATCTGGAAAACTAGACAGGTTTTTAACCATGACCTGCAATTCGAAATGGACAGATATAACTTCTTAACTTGGTGAAAATGAAAAATCTGCTGATCGTTGTGATAGGTTTCTGGAGTGTTTGTTGCAAACTCAACTAGTGATAAAAATGACTTACTAAAAAATCACTCATTGTGAGCAGTTGTTGTCTACACATATTTATTATTGAATCCCAGAAACGTGGATTAATACACTACCTCATGCTTCTCCCAAGTTTTGTGCGGAGAAATACCTGACCCAGTCAGTTTTCCAAGGATTCATAAAATTGTTATCTCGAGTATGATACATGGATCTTGTAGAGCTCGTAATCCTAATGTTCCTTGCATGATTGATAGAATGTGTATTATTGACATAATAACCGAGCAACTTTTTCCATTAAACTACTGAAAATAACAATGGTTATCCAAAGTACCGGAGACGAGATGACGGAATTGTTGAACTAAAAGGAATATATAATTTGATAATCGTGATTTGTTCTCTACAATCGCTTCCTAATTCTACAGTACAATGCTCACATCAATATTGAAAACCTATTCCAATACATGTATAAATAATGTGACTCAACATGTATGTAATTCGTAAGAAGCGTCAGTGACGATCATTAACTGGATATGTTGTAACTATAACATACGCGAATATGCCATACTTTAGCTCTCATCAGATATTCTGTGCCTTCATTCAAAATAAATGCATGATCAGTCACATACAATCGTTCGCTTAGTTATGCTTGAAGATGGATATTATAATGTGTATTAGGGCAGGGGATGAGAATGCAATCCAAGGACCTGCAACAAAACGCACAACATTGATGAAATCATGGTTTGATTTTAATCAATGCGATCCCTGTGCTTGTCAATTCCTGTATACTGGCTATGGATTCGCTGATAACAAATGGACTCCAGGAAAGAGAGATGGTTGCAAAATGATAGGGAGAATGTACACTGTCGCACCAAACGATCATAACAGATTTTACATACGTATGTTACTATTTCATATTAAAGGAGGAACATCATTCGCATGTCCACGCAGCTACAGCAATATATACGCAACTTATAAGCCATACAAAGGAGAGGCTCTTGCATGTGGGTTACTTGAAATTGACACAGATTGGCACAAATGTTGGGAGGAAATGCAGAGCACATACTGTACATGTCGTGTCAACTACGAGAGTTGTTCTCATTAATGTGGTACTTCTACAAACCAACATTACCGTTTCAAGTGTAAACGATTATCAAAACACTAGTGTAGACGATACGCAGGCCCTTGAAGGAAATGCAGCTGAAAATGCAGCATTGCAGGATATACATTACATTCTAAGAAGTAATGGTTTGGAGTGCAGGAGCATCGGCTTGCCAATACCAAATAATCCAATGCTTATTAACCCTGTACGCAATATGAATGAAGAGGCCAGTCATGGTGCTAATATACATAGCAAATTAAATGAAAAACAGAAATTAGTTGTAAATAAAATTATGTAGGCCATAGCAGGCGAGCCAATTGAGAAGCTGTTCTTCTTAGAAGCCGCAGCAGAACGTAGCATGACCTACGTATTCGCAAATATTCTGAATATTATTAGGGAACAGGCTCATTTAGCATTAGTAACAAAATGGACGTGCAAACCTGCGCAATTTTTGGCTGCAGGAATTATACTCCATTAGTTATTTGGTCTTCTTGTTCCAGTGTTGCCTTCTTCAGTTTCCTCCATTAAGGCTATGTCAGGAAAAGCTACAGTTCTACACAAAGAGTCAGTTATTCTAATTGATGAGAAGTCAACGATCTCTGCAGTAGCAGTATGGATCATTTACTTCGAAACATAATGAAGTGTATAGTTCGGTGTATACTTCGAGACATCCATTATTAAGCATAGTTCAGATGGATGGAAAAGTGATACTTTTAGTGGATACTTCAGACAGGTCTTAACGTTAGTCCCAAAGGCGGGACAAACAAACAAAACTTTGACCTTTATAACCACACTGTATTTGACCTAAAATGTGTGTGCCAGTGCTAATGAACAACAATTTGTGGAGTGGAAACTTCGATTGGGGAACAGAACTTTTCCTGTGATGGAAACACACCACGATGGAAATATTTTTAATATTCCCAGCAGATTTATATGCAAGAAATATTCAGTTGTTAACCATGTATTTGGCAAAATTAATTGGATGGAAATAATGCAAATTATTTCAAATAATAAGTTTATAAATAAAATAAAATAATATGTTTATAAACTCAAACGCGAATTATTGAGTGTCCGTTAAACGACAACTGCAACCTGATCAACCAGAGCTGAGCTGTGTTTACTTTCAGGGGTTTGACAGAGTAGGCCTACTGCAGTGTAGACTCGATCTATGCCAAGATGGTGATACGGCATATACAAAGAACGTCGCATACACAGAAATACTGTTAAAGAATGATGCAACCACATAGGCTACTTTTATCACCGACGACTAACAACGCAAAACTGGTGGGAATAAAGTTTGTTTCTGAGTTTATTGAAATATTAAATAAAAGGAATTCTTAATAAATTTGTGTCTCATTTCATTGAAATAACTTTAAACATTCTCAATAAATTGGCGTTATTGCCCCACCAAACCACCAGTTAGTTACAAAATTTTACGCTCTTCATCTGAAAATCGCATATAACTTAAATTCATTTTGTTTTAATTGTCTCCAAGTCACGTTACTAACTATTTAGAATTAATATTAGGCAATTACCTGTATTAACTTCCGTCTTGTGACTTATTTGGTTTTTTCCTTAAAACGACGCGTTTCGAGAATAAATTCTCATCATCAGGTTTAAAAATACTACAAAAACATCAAAATCACCCAAAAGGGGTCGTCAACTAGTTAAAACACACAAAACACAAAAAACACCACACAATTTAACACCGACACAGTCCCGGCACAGTCCGATGCGCATCGTCTCGCTGCCAACGACCAATTGTTGCACTTTGTCTTACATGACCGTTATCATTGCCCGCTGACCTATCGATATCGATGGCCGTGTTGTACAGCAGATTCGATCGGAACGAAACTTTGTCATTAAGTAGCTGGTCCATTTGTAACTTGGAAGCCTTGTATATCTCATATTCCTCCACAGCATTCATGTATGCACCTTTTTTACAATTATGAAGTAGTTTAAAGTTTGTGTGGAAGTCTGAGTACTTATGATTATACAGCATTAAATGCTGAGCGTAACTGGATCTAGTTTTCGAGATATCACTTTTGGGCAGGTGTTCTTTAAAACGTTCGGCTGACGGCCTGCCCGTCAATAGACAGATAAACAAATTCGTCAGTTCTCTTAAACGTAATCAGTTTCAAAACCTGTATACAAAACAACACAATGACAATAGTAATACAGTAGAACATAGCCACGTATTTCATCAGCGGGTTGCAAATTACACCGGAATTAAATTTGAACATAACGAAATGACATTATTGAACAAAGGTTTGATGTATAACATTCCCTCGTTTAATAAGAACTTTATGATCCGTGAAATAATATGTGCAGAAGCTGCCATAAAAACTATTGATAATATTTCGCATCATGAGGAAACGTGTGCCATCATAAGTAACAAAATAAATAAAGTTATTAAGAAGGATACCCACATCACAAACCTGCAAAATAAATACAAACGTGACGCGCGTATTGCACGGAATGTTTACGAAAAACTTCGACATGATAACGCTATCATCACGAAGGCTGATAAGGGTAATACGGTTGTTATCATTAACAAAAATATATATACCAATAAGGAACAGGAATTCATAAAAACCAATAATATTAAAAAGCTACACAAGGATCCCACCAGCGCCTATGTCAAGGAATTAAACAACGCTATAAATAAATGCCCCAATCTCCTCAATGAAAGCACTAGACGTAATCTAAAACCCATAAATGCCAGGGCCCCAGAACGTACGGGTTTACCCTAAATACATAAAAAAGATATGCCAATATGCCCGGTTGTAAACTACACGACTGCCCCTGGTTATAGGACGGCTATAAGATTAGTAAAAATCATAAAAGAGAACATTGACATAGTAAATAACTACAGCATAAAAAACAGCTACGATATCGTTGATAAAATTAAAACTATTAAATCAGCACCGCATTATAGGTTGGCTTCATTTGACGTAACTAATATGTACACCAATGTGCCGGTAGATGAGACAATGACAATTCTCAGAAATAGCTTAATTAATACAAATAGGTTAGGTAGAATTGAAATTGATGAACTTATGCAATTGCTTAAAACAATACTCAAACAAAATTATTTCTCTTATGATAACGAATATTTCATGCAGGAGGATGGTCTGGCAATAGGGTCACCTTTATCGGGAATTTTAGCGGACCTATACTTGAACCACTTTGAGAATACATTTTTAATGTCTAATCTTAATAAACAGCGAGATAAAATTAAATTTTACGTATGCTACGTTGATGACACTTTTATGATATTCAATGGAACGAGTAGACAAATAGAAAATTTGAAAGGATATATGAACAGCATAAACATGAAAATTCTATTTACCCTAGAAATGGAGAATAATAACTGCCTGAACTTTCTTGAGCTCACTATCAGCAAATATAATGACCGTTTTAGATTCAAAATTTATAGAAAGCCCACCACCACGAATATTACTATTCATGCTGATTCATACAATCCATATTCCCAACAAATGGCAGCCTTCAACGCGTTCATTCATAGAATGCTTGCTATTCCCCTTGAGCAAAAAGACAGAGTGGAAGAGACTAATATAATCAAAAGTATAGCTATCGCTAATGGGTATAACAGTGGAATCGTAGACAAGCTTATAAGAAAACACTCGGTAAAAATCAATAGTAAAAGCAGATTAACTGGCCCATCTAAAGAAGATACTAAGTTTATAGTAACTGAGTACACGAATGTACTACCAGTCATTGGAAAGAATGAGCTACAAAAACGTAAAATGACAGTGGCCTTCAAAACCACAAATAACATCAAAAAACGTTTGGGACAAAGAACTCATATCCCGGCTGAAGAGAAAACTGGAGTGTACAAGCTTGAATGCGATGACTGACAAATTTTATATAGGACAAACGGGCAGGCCGTCAGCCGAACGTTTTAAAGAACACCTGCCCAAAAGTGATATCTCGAAAACTAGATCCAGTTACGCTCAGCATTTAATGCTGTATAATCATAAGTACTCAGACTTCCACACAAACTTTAAACTACTTCATAATTGTAAAAAAGGTGCATACATGAACGCTGTGGAGGAATATGAGATATACAAGGCTTCCAAGTTACAAACGGACCAGCTACTTAATGACAAAGTTTCGTTCCGATCGAATCTGCTGTACAACACGGCCATCGATATCGATAGGTCAGCGGGCAATGATAACGGTCATGTAAGACAAAGTGCAACAATTGGTCGTTGGCAGCGAGACGATGCGCATCGGACTGTGTCGGTGTTAAATTATGTGTGGTGTTTTGTGTGTTTTAACTAGTTGACGACCCCCCTTTTGGGTGATTTTGATGTTTTTATAGTATTTTTAAACCTGATGATGAGAATTTATTCTCGAAACGCGTCGTTTTAAGGAAAACCCAAATAAGTCACAAGACGGAAGTTAATACAGGTAATTGCCTAATATTAATTCTAAATAGTTTATAACTTAAAGAATCTAAACTAGAGTGTAAATTTCCGGTAAGCTACTGTCGTTGTACCACTGAGTTTTCAATCATGAGAATATTTTTCTGTATTAGCGTTGTAATAATAAAACAACGGGGACAAAAACACAATTGTTATTATATTATTCAAAACTGCACAGACTTCTTTATACGGAAAACTATCTAAAAATATAGTTGTCATTGACACTCTAACTAAACAAAATTTGAAATAATTGCACCCTTTCCACTAAAATACAAAATAAGCTTTTGTTATATTTAATACAAGATTAAATAATAAATAAAAATATGCAAAACACAATGCGCTTATTAATCAGTAATGTTCAGAATATTTTAAAATATTTGCTCTTATTCGTTGGAAATATTCGTTATACCACGCAAACTAAGCAAAGACCTGCATGACGAGAAAAAAATTCTTGTTGACTGTCAACATAGTATCACCAGTAAACAAGTTGCAAGTGTCTTGTTGCTATGAGTGAGTTTTGGTGCGCTTTGCCCGAAGAAAATTGGCAACGCTGTATACACACAACATGGATACGAACGTATTGTGGCTACATGTGTATGGAGTTCACGAATTATAATAAGCGTGGCACGGTTGCCCCAACAATGGATATCGAGTGTATCTATAATAAGTTGGTGTGTATACAAAAATTAATGAAATTGTCAAAATCAGAGGTAAAAGATCTATGTTGTAGCGTGTTTAACTCTGACGTTGCCACTAATGCTGAGAGACATGTGTGTGTGTGTGTGTGTGTGTGTGTGTGTGTGTAGCTTCTGGATATATAAGACGATGACAGCGATGATGATGGTGATAATGTTGCTGATGCCAATTTCGTGTCACTAATAAAACCCCAAGAGTGGCTCCATGAGTAAGTTATTTGTGTCTTCCGGTGGCAGTGGAAAGAAGTGCATTTCTTCCTATGGCATTGTCTGAATAGCAAAATGTGTTTTGTAGACTTCAAACTTAATTAAATAAGCATGTTTAATTATTGTCATTAATTCATTCATGTCTGGACAGGAGTTCTTTAACCAAGCAAAATACATGCGTACACAGAAATCGTCCCCATTTGCAGCACAATACCTGTTTATACTGGTAGACCACACACACACACACACACACACACACACACACACAGCATAAAATCTACAGGTGATCACGTTTGACAGGCTAGAGCCTGTAATCTTTACCTGTACATACACAAACACTACTTAAAATTATTTGTAACAACTGCTCTCTATGGATTATTTACCAAAATACTGCCATGGTTAAATATGCAAATATATATGTGGTTGCATATATCCCACTGGTGTTATTGCATTTGAATATTATTCCAATTTTATTTACTCTTCACATACCTTACGAAAATAAACAGGACAAGCCAATAACAATCATGGTCAGAGATAGGCATCCAACATGCGATACAGAAGCAATTAAGGCTGAACTCAAGCAGAAAGTGTTCAAAAAACTAACTGTTAAATCTTTGTATTTGTTCATTATACCCGTGCGCAATCAGCCCATGCAATTACGTCACCCGCTTAAAGTGCAGTTCGCTAACTGCGAGCTACGACAGAGTTGTTAGTTAACCCTCAGCCTTCACTTGCTCAATACTCTTTTCTATTTGCTAGCCGCGGCGATGTGAAATTTGATTATTTGCTTAACTTCTTTATATAATTTTCAATCTTCAATCGTTATTTATCTTGGCAATGTATGCCATACGTAATTGCATGGGCCATGCGCTTTATTGAGTAATTGTCAATAAACGCTAGTTAACTCAAAATTTATACAGTCCACTTCGTCTTTTAAAACATATTTCCGATTCCTTAAACCAGCAGCACTTCGCATGGGAAATACCAACTCAAGAAATACTCGAGAGCGTTGATCATGCATCATTTGGTCCTCCGGGCCGGACCATTCATTTCATGGATCCAGTTCATGGATTTACATTTCAATTAGCAGGCCCTATCAGCATTTAACAACATGATTAAATCAACATTTCTTTAATTATCAACTATAACTGGAGCACACATTGTACGACTTTTGGGGACGTCATACTTCGCCGACCGGATCGTTCGAAACATTATTTCAACATTTGAACACCATCACCACGTGGCATTCATCACTTGGGAAAAATCCAAAGCATCCAGCCTATGCAGAATTCGACCACTTCAGACATCACCTGACAGGCATCAACAGTGTCTACATCGTCAATTCATGGGTGCCGGATGGGACTGCCAAGGATTCGACACGCTCTGAGACCTTCTTGAACATGTCGATAAGTACCACATACCAAGTGAATATAAATTTATGTTTCATATGATCCTTTCAATTTTACATAATTTTGTATACCTTTCAAGGGCATTCAACTAAAATAAGCAGTATTTATTAAAATAATATAACTTTTTTCTTTATATCAGTTTCAATTTGACTATGAACTTAGATTTTTTGCAAACTCAGCAAACTTATAAATTTTTCTGTGAATCAATCACAAACTTAAATAACTTAACAAGCTTATATTCATATTTTTTTATTTAATTGTAAATCATATTTTTAAATAGTTTTCATAGCAATAGGAATTATACTGTTATGTTGTATATGCTGTCTGCATCAGTATTTAGTACAACATAGAATTAGTCTGAGATGTGTTAATCAATGGTTACCGCGTTGTAGCGTGACTTCATAAATGTAACGCGACAGATTGAGGGGTTTTCTTTATTGTAATTGTAAATGTAATACACAAGGTGTACCAAAACAGGGCCTCAGTTTATAACAATGAACATTCTTTGTCGGAGCACCAAGTCGCACATTTTGCTAGCGCCCTGCAATAAGCTAAGTTTTCCAGTGGCTCAGGAATGTGAATAGTGCGCGCCTGCTTTCACAACCATAGTTTTTGTCACGTACTTTTTGCGAGCCCCAAGACGCAGAACAAATATACCCAGACTCGCTTCACTAGTGATACCACGTGACAACTCATTACCGTATCATGTGATCCTTATCAGCAAATCATGAACCAAGTTGCCATGGATCAAGAAGGCGTGGCTTTATGTAGACGCTTAGAGAACTGCGTTGTCGTTTGCCATCCCTATAGCCGGCCGGCTGAACAGTGGGCTCATGAGCCGAAAGAAAAATTTTTTTAAGTGTAGAAATGTAAATTTAAAAACGTAGAACAGTGCAGAATTTAAACAGTGAACCTAGGTAATCAAGATGAACGTTTAAAATTTAACAGGGAAAACTATTCGGACAAACAAGTGACTAAAATGGACTGATTTCAACACGTGCTCTGCCTTCTTAACAGGGAAGTAAACCTACTATTTCAACTAAAATAAAAAACGAAATTCTTAAAGAGATCTCTATAAATGGGTTGGTAAATAAACTGAATGAATGAGTGTATGAGCAAGCTGGGTTGCCTTAGAAAATAGCGTTACTATAGTTTAAGTTGTTCTTTTGGTTTGTTTTTTCTAAGAAGGAGGCAATAAACAATATTTTGTATTTTCAAAAATAAAGCAAAAGGAGCAGTAAAAACGAATACCAAAAATTTTGAAAGAAAGAATATTAAAGAAAGGTGGTATTTGTCTAATAAAATAAAATATATACCTATTAGTTGAAGTAATAAATTTGGTTTTCCAAAATGTTTAACGTCTAATATTATAGAGAATTTGATGAACGGTTAAAGAGTTACAAACAGAGAATAATTAATTTTTAAAATGAATATCAATAAAATGGATTAATAGCGTAAACATGTGTTAAGTCAATTATTACGCCAAATTAACATCACCTATCCCGTATAGAAAATTTCGCCTAATGAACCTGGTAAATAAGTGAAAGTGTTTTAAGGTCTCCATATCTGCCCTTTAAAGATATTGGTGGCGACCTATAAGTAATTTGGAGTCTTCTGTGTTGGTAAGTCAGGGTGGCGTGTAAGTATGGTGAATGCGTAAAAAGATCGCTCGAGGTAAGTAAAAGTCACGTGGTGGAAATTGGTAAGGTAACAGAACGTAACAAATGGCGATCCCTGCCAGTATAATTCAGATGAATTTATTCATATGGGTTTAGGCCTGATTTGAAGTATGAAATAGGTGGTGATAGTAGGCGGTTTTTGTAATAGTAAAAATTACGAGATTTGTGATTAGAGGTTAAGACGTAAAATACTGTGAGTAGAAGTGATGAGATTTTGTTTAGATAATAAATAAGTAATTAATTATTTGATTAAAGAATAATTAAATTTATAAAAATGGAAAATACGGAAAACGAAGTCAGTTTGCCTGACTTAACTGTTATAAGTGAATCAGAAATTCATTCAGACCCGAATGTGGTCAAAGAAAATGTTTTATGCGAAGTAGATGATGTAAACGATTCAGGAATGGAGACAACTCCAAGCCTGATAGATGAAAGTAGTTTGACGCAGTCTGTAATAATAAATAATGCAGAAGCAAAATCTACTCCAGTAGCGACTAAAATAAAAGAAAAAGAGTGTACAATAGCTGATAATGATGAACTTTATGAAAACCATGTCTGAGAATATAAATAATAGATTTGATGTTAGTGATATTAAATTTGAGGTTCAGAATGTAAAACTTAACGATATTAATAAACGTGTCGATGTTAATGATGAAAAATTTAATGAATTGGGTGAGATTAACGAACGTCTTAATATTAATGACAGTAAGTTTAATGAAATAAATACCAGAGTCAATGGTATAAAGAGTGAGATCGTAAACGAAATAAATGAACGGTTAATGACATTTAAGGAACAAGTGGTAGAGTCAGTAGAGGAACAGATTAAAAGTAAAGTAACTCAGATAGTAAATAAGAAGGTAAGTAATATGATGAAAATTAGTGAAGAAATAATTAACAAGGTGAGTAATAACGATAATTCTAATAATGAATTAATAAGTAGTAGTGATAAGGTAGTGGGAAACGAGCTATTTAAAGGTGATATAATGAAAATAGATAGTGATGAGGTAGAGATAGTTAGTGAGAGTGAGAGAGTAAAGGGGTTGTAATGGGTTGTAAAGGGGTAGAAACAAATGTTTATCAGTTAGAGAGAGAGTGTACAGGTAGAGGGGTGGCAGAGGGTAAAATTTTCCTGTGGTGTTGTGGGGGGTGAAGAAAGGTCTTCACGAATGTATTGGGTAGATAAATGTTCTACCAATAATTGTCCTTTGAATTTTTGTGTTGTTCCTGGAGGAACTAAGAGGTGTTTTAATATAGCAGTACCCTCTGCATGGAGTGAGAGAGACAAAGTGATATGGCGTTATGGTGAGAGATATTTAGAGAGAGAGTTGTGTGTACATGAGGAAATAGAGTTATTTACGTTAAGTAGGAGTTATCAAGAGTTGAAAGAGAGGTTAGAATTGAAGGAAATAGGCAATATAAAATACTTACCTTGTGAAATAGAGATGGATGATTATTTTGATGATACGGTTGTAAATGATAAAAACTTACCTTATAATGTGATTGATATAGTAGAAGAATATGATAAAATAACTTACCTTATGTTGACCAAAAATACTGACGGAGATAGGACCACACATACCAGAGCAAACGGGTTTTATGAGGTAATAGAGGAGAATAATCTGGTGCATTATTCTTATGATAGAGGGAAAAATTTAATATGCAAGTGTTATTATATAAATAGTAATAACAATAGGAGTGTAATTAAAGACGATAATTGTTATATAAAAGTAAGACTAATTTATGATGATGGGGGTTAAATAAAAAAAAAAAATCAGTGAATGGACATTTTAAATATTTTAGTTTATGGCGATGACCTTGCTAACTTAGGAAATGAGGTGTGGTAAATAGAAAAATAATGTCAAAGAATTGTAAATAAATTTATAGTGAAATTAATTGTGTTTGTGTTGTAAAATGTATTTTATGTAAACAATGTGTGTATATAGTAGAAATTGATGATAATAATAATAATAATATTTTAGCAGACTAAATAAATAATGAGAGTTGGTAATAAATGAATTGTAATTGTTTTGGAAGAAGGTAATTAAAGTAATGTTGTGTTTTAAATAATTGATTGAATTAAAGAATTTGAGGTTAATTAATTAATTAATGTATAGATAAATTTTGATAATGAATTTAAATGATGTTTCTGAGATTTGAACTGTATAATAAATGGTAAATGAAAAAAGGTAAAATGTATTTAGTTGTGGAATCATATTGATTGTTATGTTTCAGAAGGTACATATGGTTGTACGTGATATTGGTGGTGAGAATTGTTTATAATTTTGTGTCAACAGGAATCATGTGTTTTGAGTGATGTACTGTAAGTATGAAGTTTATAATGCAACTTAAATAAAGTAAAATTTTTAAGGTTTGAATAATAAATTTTAAACGAGTTTTAAAGATTTGAATTAAATGATGAAATTAAATTTGAGGTGGTTATGAGTTTTCTAAGGTAATTTTCAATGATCATATTAATGTAAAATGTGGTAAAAGATAGAGTTTGGGTGACAATAATTATTTCAATAAGGCATTTAAGTCAATCAAAGTTATTTTGATGGGTATTAAACAGAATAAAAATTTTTGGAATAAAAGTAATACAGAAACAAGGTAATAGTAGGGACACAGTAGTGATAGTGCATATATGTAGAGTAATGAGAGTGATGTAATTGGGAGAATAAATAGATGGTGGTACAATTTTGTAAAGAGGGTGGTGTGGTAAGGAGTCCTCAACGAAAGGCGTTGTGGCGGGAGGTGTATAGTTTTAAATGGGGTTTGGCGGAGTTACCTGGGAAAGGGCCAGGAACTAATAAGGGTATGGGCATAAGGTAGGGAACACACATCCTAGGTACAAAGAGGGTATATAATTGGAGAATAGTTTAAGTAGAGGTAGAGATTTCATGGAGGTAAATATGTTGAGAGATTAGTGTCATACTATGCAAATCTGTTAGTGATTATTAGAAGGAAAAAAGGGGGTAAGGATATATTTGAATACCCATACAATAAATCGAATCATTGTGAATAACGGAGAGTCACCCAAACCCATTAATGACCAAAATGTTAAATAATAGAAAATTCATAGTAAAAATGTAATAATAAATGAAATGTGATGTAACATGAAGGTGGATAATAGATTTGAATGTGTTTATGGAGAATTAAATGATAAATTTGTTGTAACATATTATAATGGTTTTTACTTTTTGTGAATTGTAGTAGCAATGTAATTGTAAACGAATTGTATGTCTTTTTAAGTAGTTTCCCCACTTTCGGGCGGTCCCGGCCTTAACAGCCCAGACCGTGGTTTTTGGGCAGAATTATTGTAAACTGACCACAGTTGGTTGCCTGTGAAATTGGTATAACTTAGAAATTAACCGGGGGGTAAATCAGGGGAATCTACATAACTATGGAACAGCGGCTATCATCGAAGGTGGTGATAGTGCCGTATTAAGGGCGTATGAATCATTATAGTAGGATTACTGGTGTCCTTGGACATCAGTAATGCCGAATTTTTATATAACACTGAAGCAAGAACGGGGTAGGCAGCGTCTACCCCTAATAAACTTCCGTTCTTGTGGAAGCAACTGGGCGCCACAGTCCAGGGGGGTCATAGTGTGTGTGGTAAGGAGGTTACTCAGGGGAGTAACGAATTGCAACCTTGAACTATCGTAAACTGA
Source organism: Magicicada septendecula (assembly GCA_034769895.1). Lineage (NCBI taxonomy): Eukaryota > Metazoa > Arthropoda > Insecta > Hemiptera > Cicadidae > Magicicada > Magicicada septendecula. The sequence goes on from CM068376.1 coordinate 262,786,000, forward strand.
ATGAGTTAATAAGCTAATTAAATGATTTTATTTTGATTCAAGAGCTGATTACAGTAGATAATTTGTACAAAAGTAATTGATTTAAATATGTGTGTCTCTATATGATATTTTATAAATGACTTTACTGATTTTGAAATGTTTAACGTCTAATATTATAGAGAATTTGATGAACGGTTAAAGAGTTACAAACAGAGAATAATTAATTTTTAAAATGAATATCAATAAAATGGATTAATAGCATAAACATGTGTTAAGTCAATTATAACGCCAAATTAACATAACGTATCCCGTATAGAAAATTTCGCCTAACGAACCTGGTAAATAAGTGAAAGTGTTTTAAGGTCTCCATATCTGCCCTTTAAAGATATTGGTGGTGACCTATAAGTAATTTGGAGTCTTCTGTGTTGGTAAGTCAGGGTGGCGTGTAAGTATGGTGAATGCGTAAAAAGATCGCTCGAGGTAAGTAAAAGTCACGTGGTGGAAATTGATAAGGTAACAGAATGTAACAATAACCTGCATTGGTCTTGTTCATCTCTCTACATTCACTCATTTTTTTTCCTTATTATCGCTTCGAATCTTCAAGTAATACAAAATGACTTGAAGGCGCTGTTCAAAAAGCGTGGCACGATCAAGGCCTCTATATCGCGCATAAACACCTATGCGGATAATTTTGATCACGATACGCATGACCACCATGCGCTAAAAATAAAGCTTCATCATCTGATGGAGCTATCCGCAAAATATGACGAGATTCAAACGCAAATTGAGTCTGATGACTCTGATTTTGCATCCGTTAGTGATAGAGTTCAGACTGAAGATGATTTGTGTAACATAGAATGCAAGTTGCAAAATTTATTAGATCATGCCGAAGAGATGAGCAAGAAAATACTAAATCAGTCCAAAGTCATCACATTCAGTACGCCTCCTATTCAATTACAACCAATTAAACTACCCTGCTTCGCAGGTAACATAATTAACTGGCAACATTTTTACCATATGTTTGTGGAGTTGGTTCATGTCCGAACAGACCTGACCAGCATCCAAAAATTTTACTACGTGCACTCATCACTAAGGGATGAGGCGCTGAATGTTATAAAGTCACTCCCAATCACACACGAAAACTACACGGTGGCCATTGACTTTTTGAGAGCCAGGTATGACAGAAGATTGATTGTTACGGCGTATTATGTGGCTAATGTCTTGGGCATGAAGCACATGCAGCAGGACTCTATGGTTAGCATTTCCAAATTTATAGATGATCTTACCGCTAACATAAACGCTCTGAATTCATTAAATTTACCAGTGAACACATTCGAAACTATTTTTGTGCATTTTCTCGCCCAAAAAACTTGACGATCGCACATCTAGATTATGGAAGGAAAGTTTAACTGACAAACAGCTTCCGAATTACAATAACTTCATTAAATTCTTAAATACTAGGCGCCAGTTGTTGCAAAATGTTAGGGCACTGACTAGTTCATCATACGGAAGGCAAGTTAGCGATAAAACTTCTTATCGCAAACCGGCTAGACGCGCGGAGTTCACTGGGTCACTAGTACATACTCAAACAAGCAATAGATTTTGTCAGCTGTGTCGCGGCAATCATAAACTGTCCGCATGCCCACAATTCGTGGCTTTACATCCGAGTCAACATAAAGACGTTTTAATAAATCACAAGCTCTGCCTAAATTGCATACGCTCGGGCCATGAAACCTCGCGTTGCCCTTCCAAATTTTCGTGCAGAGCATGTTCGAAAAGGCACCACACCATGATTCACTCTTCAACAAATAATTTTTCGAATAGGAACAATAATCAATGTTCCCTAAAACTACAAATCAACTTTATTGTCTACCGCCGTATGTACCACAACCGATCATGCTGGTAACAAACACACGGTAAGAATCCTGTTGGATTCAGGGTCACAAGCAAACTTTTGTACCATGGGCTTCGCACGCCGCATGGCCTTAAAATTAAACAAGTCCGAACTGCCTATCATGGGCATAAATAATTCTCTATGCCAAGCCAATTTCAGTACAAGGGTGCGCCTAAACTCACGCTACAGGGATTTCAGTTTGAATGTACACTGCGCTGTTCTGCCCAGAATTACAAATAACCTCCCTACAGAATCCTTTAATATGTCATCATTAACACGTACCGTGCCATAGCGATACATGGTACCGCCCGGGTCTCCCCAAAAGTGCCCAGGTGCACCAAACAAACATCTGGCACACTTAGCCTTTTTTTTTTTAAGTTAGATTGCAAAAACAATTTTCTTTTTTAATGTTTTATTGGTTTCAACAGTAAAAGGACATTTTATTCACTAGTTTTGTTTTGTTCTTTACAATTTTTATTCAAATGCAAACAAAATGATATATAATGATATAATACTATTTATGGTTCTCATTATAACATGGTAAACAATAAAAGGGTTCTCCTGGGCAAGTTGGCCAATAAGTCACAATTTTTTTTTTTTAATTTTTTGTTATTTTGCCCTCGATTTTTTTCAGTTTACACCCCTTACAGCCTCTTCGAACTTTTCTATTTTCTCCTTCTTTCCTGAAGAGAATGTCGTGGTCGCTGAGGTTGTAATGTCACTGATGAAGGCCTATCAACTGCTGAAGAAGGGGTCACTTTGAAGAAGAAAGAATTCTACGATTTCTTCTTTGAAACGCGTTATCGTAATATTTTTTTCGTCACTAATTTGTACAATATGTGGTCTCTTCAAAGTGAGTCACATAGCCTTCCCTACACAGCGGTACTGCATACCAACCTCAGCGGTACTGCATACCAACCACTACCCCGTTCCCAACACGAGTCTTTCACACTGTGCCCGGCGGTACATGGTACCGCTGATTGAAATCTCATTACAAACGGATGTAAATACATTCAGAAACATTAGGGTTGTATAAAATGTCATTTTATAATATTATTAAGTTATATTATTGAGAAAAAAAGTTTGGCAAAAAACAAAAGGCATCATTTCTTGTCGCATATTCCTGGGCACGATACGTGTTAAACATTCCAAAAAACATTTTTAGCTGACCCGCAACTTAATTTTTTGTCACAGATCGACATTACTCGGGGCACAGTATTTTTTGCAATTGATTGAGCCGACTAAATTCATTCGCAGTCCGCACTTTCCGATAATACAGGAAACAAAGCTAGGTTTTATCCTCGCCGGAAATTTACCCTTTAACGTAGAAATGACAAAACCGGTTTCGTCGTTTATGGCTCGTGACGACAATAATGCCATCTCGTCACAGTTGAGGAACTTCTGGCAGTTGGAGGACGTTTCTTTCCGTACTCCCTCAGCTGAGGACGCGGAGTGTGAAAATCATTTCCTCACAAGCACCTTTCAAAACACTAGTGGTAGGTTTGTTGTGTCACTACCCCGTAAGACGGGGCATCTCGGCGATTCACTCCCTGGAGCAGTTCACAGATTTCAGACACTCGAACTCAAATTCAGGCAAAACCCGTCTTTGTACAAAGACTATAGTAACTTCATGCAGGAATATTTAAACCTGGGTCATATGTCTCCACTCAATTCATATGATTTATCAATTAATAAGTCGAATATTTTTTACTTACCACACCATGCTGTCATCAAGTCCACTAGCACAACCACCAACCTTCGCGTTGTTTTCGATGGCTCAGCCAAAACATCAAATGATTTATCTTTAAACGACACACTCATGGTTGGTCCTACGGTCCAGCAGGACCTTTTCTCCATCATGTCCAGATTTAGAACGCACCGATACGCACTCATTGCCGACATCGAGAAAATGTATCGCCAAATCTTGGTGTCCCCAAGGGATTCTAACTTGCAAAGAATTGTCTGGCGTGACGCTCCCCACAAGGAACTTAAACACTATGCTTTGAGAACAGTCACATATGGGACTGCAAGCACTTCATTTTTGGCCACTAGATGTTTAAAACAAATCTCTCAGGAAAATAGTATTCAACACCCCATAGCCTGCTCTCTCATTGCAAACGATTTTTACGTCGACGATCTCATCACCGGATCTGATAGCTCACATGTCTTAGCCCGATTAAACTCTGACATTTCTGGTTTATTAAGCCGGTACGGCTTCACTCTGCATAAATGGTCTTCTAATGACCGGAATATCACATCTTCACATACCAACTCATCCCTGGACTTCAACAAAGACCAAACCGTCCGCACTTTAGTATTCAGTGGGACGTTCAGGCTGACAAGTTCATATACAATTTCCAAAGAGATCTTAAAATCGATGTGTTTAATAAAAGAAGGGTATTATCCATCATCGCTGGAATTTACGACCCATTAGGGCTCATTGGCCCTATTACATTTTGGTGTAAGCACTTTATGCAAACGCTATGGTCATCGGGTACCAATTGGGATGACCCGCTGTCTGACTCATTATTATCAATTCAATGGGCAGAGCTTTATGCTCAATTAATTTCAGACACTCATTTCAAGATCCCAAGAGCTATAAAGGATTCATGTAATTTTCCAATCATTTCATTTCAATTACATGGGTTTGCCGACGCTTCAGTAAAGGGTTACGCATGCTGTATTTATGTGTGTACAGTATATTCTGACCGCAGTATATCATCTCATTTATTGTGTTCCAAATCTAGAGTCGTCGCCCCTTTAAAGCAGATATCTTTACCTCGACTTGAACTTTGCGCCTGTCTATTATTGGCTCAGTTGGTTTATAAGGTTGTTAATGCTATGACCTACAATTTCAGCGAGTTGTATTTTTATTCTGACTACGATTGCCTTACACTGGATTCACCAACAGTCGTCCAGATGGAAGGTATTTGTTGCCAACCGCGTCGCGAGATACAGCAGCTCACTGCAAAGGGCACCTGGTATGTTGCTTCGCATGACAATCCCGCGGACATTCTATCCCGCGGTTGTTTACTCCGTTCTTTGCACCACCACCCGCAATGGTGGCATGGCCCATACTGGTTGTTAAAGGAGCCATCATCATGGCCCACCAGTCCTTTCGAATCCAACTCTTCCTGCACTCATCCAGATCTGGATAAAGAAGAACGTAAACAAGGTCAACTAGCTCTGGTTACTACTTCATCCACTCCTAATTACATTAAAAATTATTCCTCGCTTTCAAGACTTATTCGTGTGTTTGCTTACTGCCTACGATTCAGTCGGAACGCTAAGTCTCCCGTCGCTAACAGAAACACTTCCTTTTTAACTTCACAGGAGCTACACAGCACACTTTTGATTTTTATACGTCAATCCCAGCTATCGCATTTCAACATCGAAATTAAAGAACTTAAGGCACAACGCCCTGTACCTAAGACTAGTAAAACTTTTCCGCTTAATCCCTTTATAGACAACATGGGGATATTACGCATGGGCGGACGCCTTCAACATTCTCAGCTCAACTATAATAGTAAACACCAGATCATACTTCACCCGCAGTCTCATCTCACTAGACTAATTATAGAAAACGAGCATGTTCGACTAGTCCATGCTGGAGTACAATTAACGCAGTGCTCTCTATGTCAAAGATATTGGATCATCAATGACAAATCATACATACGCTCCGTGATACACAAATGCATCACGTGTTTTCGATTTTACGCAATTGGTTCAAGCCAACTTTTAGGACAATTACCCTCTTTCAGAGTCACTCCTTCTAAACCATTTCCACAATGTGCCGTCGACTATGCCGGTCCCATATTTCTACGTCAGGGCGGGCAGCGGTCAAAATCATTCACAAAGGCTTACATTTCACTCTTCATTTGCATGGCCACTAAGGCAATTCACCTTGAATTGGTATCAGATTTGACTTCAGACGCCTTTTTAGCTGCTTTAAAATGCTTCATAGCTCACAGGGGCATCCCTGCACAAATATTTTCTGACAACGGTACAAATTTCCGTCGTGCTGGCACTATATTACACAATTTGTACAAACTTTTTCAACAAGACGAATTTCAACAAACCACTCAGGACTTCGCCAGTTCACAGGGAGTCAAGTGGTCTTTCATACCTCCATCAGCACCTCATTTCGGTGATCTATGGGAGAGCAGAGTCAAAAGCGTTAAATTTCATTTACGGTGCGTTATCGGCAGGACACTTCTCAACTTTTAAGAGCATTACACTGTTTTGACTCAAATAGAGTCATGTCTGAATTCACGTCTCTTGTCGCCATTTCAAATGACTGGGGATCCCGAGCCTTTGACTCCAGCATATTTCTTAGTTGGTTCTCCACTTACTTCGCTCCCGGAACCCGACTGTTCGGATATAAAAATGGGTCGCTTGGGGAGGTGGCAGCTTCTGCAGAGATTCACCCACTCTATATGGAAGAGATGGTCAAGAGATTATTTGCATCAGTTGCAACAACGAAATAAATGGCGCAAACATTCAAAAGATTTGTCACCAGGACAACTCGTCCTCATTTTAGAAGACAATACCCCACCCCTGCAGTGGAAACGTGGTATTGTCACCCAAATCTATGTAGGTCAGGATTCATTAGTACGCGTAGCGGATGTCCGCACCATAAACGGCATCCTGCGTAGGCCTATCCACAAACTGTGCCCACTTACCATGGCAACAGACTAATTTGTTTTTCAGTGCTTCATACCCGGGACATTTCCAGATGAGCATATGCTCTACGTACTACTGTAAGCAGAATGTTAAATGTACTTATTTATATTTATACCAAGTTAATGTACGCTGTTTATATGTGCATTAGTAAATATTTTAAGTGTTTTTTTTTGTCAGTGTGAATGCAGTTATTGTGTACTGTTTGGTGCAGTGTTATCATTATCATGAATTTTTTGGGTATATTTCTACTGTGCTATTATCATGAATTTTTTGTATATATTGCCATTGTATTATTATGTAATATTGCTTATTATGCACTTATTGTCATGCTATTATTACTGAATTCTTTGGATTTCTATTAGTTATTGTGTAATGCTACTTACTATGTGTTATTCATTGCCATGTACCATTGTTGCTGAATTTGGGTATATTGTCATTATTATTATTATGTGTCATCAGACGTTCTAAGCATTTGTATTTTATTATTATATATTATTCGATGAGTATTGATCAATATTGTATTTATGTTATCTAATGGGCCATCTATTGATGCGCCAATATTCATTATACTATGTATTATCATACATTTGAGGTTCGTAACTTGTTAATGTATACTTGCATTTTTTCAAGCAACTTTTCATACTGTAACCTATTTCAAAATCGCCCGATTTTGGGCGGGCAGTATGTTAAATCTTTGTATTTGTTCATTATACCCGTGCGCAATTAGCCCACGCAATTACATCACCCGCTTAAAGTGCAGTTCACTAACTGCGAGCTACGACAGAGTTGTTAGTTAACCCTCAGCCTTCACTCGCTCAATACTCTTTTCTATTTGCTAGCCGCGGCGATGTGAAATTTGATTATTTGCTTAACTTCTTTATGTAATTTTCAATCTTCAATCGTTATTTATCTTGGCAATGTACGCCATACATAATTGCATGGGCTGTGCGCTTTATTGAGTAATTGCCAATAAACGCTAGTTAACTCAAAATTTATACAGTCCACTTCGTCTTTTAAAACATATTTCCGATTCCTTAAACCAGCAGCACTTCGCATGAGAAATACCAACTCAAGAAATACTCGAGAGCGTTGATCATACATCACTAACAATAGAAAATAAAGTGAAAATAATCAAAGAAAATAGTCAATATAAATATGTTAGGCTGCCATTATTTATGTTAACATTTGACAACTCCGAAGACATTATGAAAATTCATGAAATACATGAACTAGCTAACATGAAAGTCAGAACAGAAATGTTTAAGATGGGAAAATTAATCCCTCAGTGCAAAAGATGCCAAAGATAAGGGCATACACAGAAATTTGGTCAGAGATATGCATCCAACATGCGATACAGAAGCAATTAAAGCTGAACTCAAGCAGAAAGTGTTCAAAATACTAACAATAGAAAATAAATTGAAAAGAATCAAAGAAAATAGTCAATATAAATATATTAGGCTGCCATTATTTATGTTAACATTTGACAACTCCGAAGACATTATGAAAATTCATGAAATACATGAACTAGCTAACATGAAAGTCAGAACAGAAATGTTTAAGACGGGAAAATTAATCCCTCAGTGTAAAAGATGCCAAAGATACGGGCATACACAGAAATTTTGTCAGAGTAAACCATTATACGTAAAATGCGCAGGAGACCATCTTACAGCCACAGGCACAAAATCGAGAAACACCAGCAAGGTGCTCAAATTGTGCCGAAGCCCATCCAGCAAATTATATAGGATGCGTTATTGCCATAGAATTACAAAAAATAAGAGAACAACAGAAACAAAAGAAAACGTTTACATCCAGATGGACGACTGAACAAGTCTCTTATGTCCAACTTACACAGGGGAATAATAGGTTACAAACAACCTTTCACAACAACTCAAAACAAATGAAAATACTGTATAGCCCAAATGATCCAGCAGATGATGCAAATGATGAACCAGTTTGGTGAGAGACTAGATCGCTTGGAAGCTAGAACGACAAGTGTAATTCCAAAAAGAAAGTAATGGGTAGACAGGACTTACGAATAGTAACATGGAATGCCAATGGCATCCGGAACAAGATCCATGAATTGGAAATGCTCCTAAATTTACAACAGGTTGATGTGGGCCTGATTTCAGAAACACATCTAACAAAGCAATCTTATCAAATTAAAAGGCTTTAACGTTTATAGCACTATTCACCCAGACAATGATGCTAAGGGAGAAAGTGTGATTATCATTAAGGACTCTGTAAATCATTACGAGGATCATCCGATACAAAGTAAAGAAATACAACTTACTACAATAGTGATTAAATCTACCACCCAAGATGTTAAAATTGGTGCAATTTACTGCCCCCAAGACACAATCTAAAACTAGGACACTGTATAGTGGGAGGAGTTTTTAATGCCAAACACAACGATTGGGGAGCAAGGCTGACCACTACTGAAGGAAGGGAATTCAGAAAAGCCATTAGAGAAGCAGGATGTAATTTTCACTTGACAGGGAAACCAACATACTGGCCAACTGACAGAAACAAGATACCAGACTTACTGGACTTCTTTATCTCGAGAAAAATCTCACCAAATTTTATGGAAATAGAAGAAACTTTTGATTTCGATTCTGATCATTCGGCTGTTATCTTAACGCTAAGCAAGAGAATAGTTAAAAAAGAAGCTAGACCAATGCTTGTTAGCAAAACTACGGACGGGGAAAGCTTTAGAATAGATTTACAAAAAGAAATCAATTTAAATATTAATTTAAAAACAAGTGAACAATTAGACAGAAGCTGAAAATTGTACCAGACCATTACAAAGAGCCACATTCAACAGCACTTACGAGACAACCCATATCCCAAAGAGTATTTATTACCCAGTTGAAATACAAAATCTAGTCAGGGAAAGAGGTCAGCAAGACGAAAGTGGCAACGAATACGACACCCAGCTGATAAGACTGTCCTTTAACTATAAAACGCAGAAATTAAAAAGAGAAATGTGTAAATTAAAAAATGAATCTATAGAATTATATTTACCAAACTTAACAGCTAATGAAGAGAGTGATTATTCATTGTGGAAAGCCACAAAATGAATCAAAAGGCCAATCATGTCAGTTCCTCCAATAAGAAAAGGTCAAGAAGATTGGGCAAGAAAGAATAAACAAAAAGCAGATTTATTTGCTGAATATCTAGAGGATGTTTTTACACCAAATGATATGCAGAATAATTACAACCTTAAAGAAATTGATACTGTTACAACAGAAGAAATTACTCCTGTCACTCCAAAAGAAGTAGCAGAAGAAATAAAATTAAATCTGAATCCTGAGAAGGCATCGGGCTTTGATTTAATTACTGGTAAAATTTTGAAGCAATACCATGCAAATGAATTGTTATGCTAACATACCTCTTTAATGCAGCTCTTAGACTAAAGCATGTACCTGCCAGCTGGAAGGTGGCAAAAGTTATCACTTAAGCCAGAAAAAACACCTCATGAAGTGAAATCTTATAGACCAATTTTGCTTTTGCCAGTAATTTCAAAAGTATTTGAAAATCTCCTTCTTAAGAGATTAAAACCAGTTATACAGAATGCCTAACTAATTCCTGACTGTCAATTCGGTTTTAGACAAAAGCATTCGACAATAGACCAGGTGCATCGAATTACAGATGTAATTGAGAAAACCTTAGAAGAAAAACAAATTTGTTGTGCACTATTCCTTGACGTTGCACAAGCCTTTGACAAGGTGTGGCATGAAGGATTAATTTACAAGTTAAATAAAATGTTACCTAGACAATATGTAGATATCCTTACATCGTACATATCTAATAGATTGTTTAAGAGTTAAAGAAGAAGAAGCATATTCAGACCTAAAAGACATGCAGGCTTGAGTACCACAGGGCAGTGTTCTTTGGCCTGTCTTGTATGTATTATTTGCCAGTGACATACCAAACTTAGAACAAGCAAAATTGCCTATGTTTGCTGATGATACAGCTTTGCTTACAACAGGGCAAGATGAGGTTATTTCAACCCGATTATTGCAGAAAGCTAGCAATACCATATATGAATGGACCAAAAAATGGAAAATTAAACTTAACGAAGCAAAGTTGGCACACATTAATTTCACCAATAAAAGATTGAATAATCTTCCATAATTGGTCATCAATGGAATGGTAGCTCCTTATGAAAACAAAGCCAAATACCTGTGTACAGAGGTGCCAACCTTTGAAGTGAGTTATCAGTAATCCCACTGTTAACACCCCTCCCACAAAAAAAAATTTTTCGAGTCAAATCCAAAGCATGATCCTGCCCTCTCGATAATGACACCCCCTTTCCCCTTCCCGACAGCAATCTATTCTAAAGTATATCATATTACACAATAAAATATGCAAATTACCTGTTAGTTCTGTGATAAAAAATTCTTTGTAGCTTGTTTCGCACCCAGCAGCTGCTTTTCAGTGTAGGTGTTCTTGAAGCATACTTCCCCCTGTGATGACATTTTCATCTTCTGAACCAAAAGCGATTCCAGTGTAGATGTGCTTGATTTTTCCTAACAACACTGAAAACTCTTTCTGTGGGAGAGTTACTGTGAGGTACACTTAATACTGCAAATACAACATTACTTAAGGTTTTATACATCATTTGTCCACTTTCATTTTTAAGCTCTGCAATGTTGCCCCAGTTTACATCAATTTTAGGTCCATGTATAATATATTCAGGGAAAGTATCATACTGGTAAACTGCAAATTCCTCTTCAAGTTTGTCATGTTCACTTTCCTTGACCAAACTTGGGAATCTTCAAACAAAATATTCAAGAGATGAATAGGAAACCTTCATTCTAAGAGAGATGTCTACAACTTCGCCATGCTGAAGAAATTCATCATCAAGGGGAAATTTCCTGATAATGTAACTTCAAGCTGCCATATAAAACTCTCTTACAGAATTATAAAACATCTGTTCATCACAGTCGTTCTCTTTCAAGTATGCCCTGGCTTTTGCTCCGATTACCAAGTCCTCGTTGCCTTTCTGGTACTTCCTCTTCTTGAATTCAACACTCGAAAGGGAGGTAGATTCTGACTGAATAGAACATGGCTGAACAAATCTGACCAATAGGTCAGTTAGAAGACCATTAAGATTCCTCCTAAAAAGGTGTATGGCTGGAGCATCTTGTTGCAGAAATAAATAAGACAGGAAGTGTAGTCTGAAGAAAATAGCAAAACAGTTTTGTGTGTGGGTCCTATAAGAAAGATTTTACAGTTTCAGACTGCTTGGTGCTCTCATTTTTATGGTGGGGGTCACTACAAAACATGAGTGTCAAAGCTTCCCACTGCTCAAGAACTCGATTAATAGACTGAAGAAGCGAGAGCCAACAGGTACTGACACATTTCAAAATTTTGTGACCCTCTGTGCCACAAATAGCCTAATATACTTTCAACGTGTTTTGCCTTTTAGAACTCTTTATCAAGGTAAATAAACTGATCCAAAGTTTACTAATACAAATAATTACTATTATTTAGTAAGTAATATAACTGAACCAAAAAGTTCTCTACATTGACTGGTAATTAAGCTGCTGCTTTTTGTGCACAGATATGTATGAGATGACATGAACAACCCGAAACATAAACAGAAGAATGCCTGTCCTTCACAAATTTGGCAACATCTTTATTTGCCCCTATCATTGTGTATGCGTTGTCAGATGAAAAAGAAATGCAGTTTTCCCATGGAATGGCTAGAGAAGACAATTCACTATTGATACAGAAAAAATTCCCTCACCTGTGTTGTCAGTACTCTCTAACAATGACAATAGAAGAGTTGATATTTGGCCTGTCTGAGCATTAAAGAAAGAAACAACTATAGGATAAAGTTTTTCTGCATTTGAATCCATACTGCCATCAGTAGCTAAAGAAAAAGGCGTTTTTTGCAAAAGTTCACTTATTTCCTTTTTTGTCTCAGATGCCGTGTATTGAACTAAAGCAGAGGTTTTAGTTCTTGCACAGTCATATTTCTGGGATATTTTAGAGTCGGGGAACATTGCTCTAAATAAATTTCCTGCATGGTCCGAAACAGATAATGGGATATTATGCTCCAAAAGAAATTATGTGAACAGCAACTCGGCATTTGTCACCGCAGTTTCATTACTTTTTATGAAGAATGATGAAACAGACTTGTTTCATAATTTTACTTCACTGTATGTGTTATGTTTCTTGGATTCTATGTGTCTTCTGCAATCATCTAGTCCACCGTGAGCCACAGAAACATCACATGAGCACACACTGCAGAACACGTGGTTTTCACTAACACGTGAAGCAAGTAGGCTATTCCTTTGTGTAACCGTCTCGATATTTTTGTAACACTGCTGTCTTCTTAGAAGTAGATGCAATTTGACAATTGTACCGCTTCATTTTACAAAACCAATCACTTCTTTTAGAAACAATGACTAGAATAATTAGAACTGTAACGTGCTAAAGTACTTTGACACAAACAACAAAGAGTCACCATGCTCACCAATGATGTACACTGGATTTGAGGTCCTTTATTCACAATGAATTTCACAATGCCCACGGGTAGTGCTGCGATAGCAAAAGAAAGTGACGATCTAATTAGTAGCCAACTCACAAGCATTGAAACGAGGAGGGTTCAGCAGTAATGCTCGAAAGGATCGACATTTTTCTTCTTTCCTTTTTTTCGTAGAAATTTATTTTTTTCGTGATAATGTTGCTTTCCGTAATAATTTCCCCTTTGACCGTAATGCCATAATCATGAGGTGAAATTCGTAATTATTACGGACAATCTGTAATAGTTGGCACCACTGTGTGTATGACATTGGATACCAAACTGAGATGGAAAGAGCACGTAAAAAGAAAAAAGAGTAACAACATAAAATTCCGACAATATAAATGGCTCATAGGAAAACATTCCAACCTGTCTTTATACAGTAAAACTCTGATCTATAATCAGATAATTAAATCCACCTGGCTGTATGGAATTCAACTCTGGGGGTGCCTGAATCAACACAATCAACACATGTTCCTAAGACTGAAGAGAACAAAGCCATTTGAACTTGTGTAGTGTTTTGTGTTACAAAAGCAGACATACAAAATGTATGTGCATTGTGTGCAGGTGAGAGTGTTTCTTAAGAACACCAGAACTAACTAAAGGATGTCATTGGACTTAATTTGGCTGATATGTATTTAGTATTAAGAGGTGTTAGAGATACGTTGATAGTTGGTCTTACAGACCAGTTTTAACATGTTGAATTAAAAAAAAAATCTTCCCATACGTAATTATTCATGTTCAATAGGTTTTAAAACTGCTTCTTATAAAAAAGATTTAGTCGAACATAGTAAACACTGCCATGGTGGGATACAAAATTCTGCCACCTTTCTGTGAATGTATTGTTCTGCGTTGACGATATCCTGTGTCACATTGTATGTGTTACTTGCTTTGTAGGAAGAGGCTATATAACAATGATTTCTATACCTTCCTTTTGATAGTGTTATTCCTACCTGTTTCTCTAATAACTCGTACCTGTTTATTCTGAGACTTATAATGTATTCAGCCTTCTTCTCTCTCTCTCTCTCTCTCTCTCTCTCTCTCTCTGTCTCTCTTTGTAGGAAATAATTTATCTTTGTCTTCTCTCACTTCGTTCATATCGGTTTTGCTGCTCTCCGCCCTTGCTTGCCCTCTCTTCATAGCGATTCTCTTCTCTTTCTCTCTGCTCAAAGTTTTCTCTTACACTCTCCACTCTTCTTTCTTGCAGTTCATTTTGGTTGCCATCACATCATGTCTCCTCTAGAGAATTACTTTTACTTTTGTAATCAGTGTGAAACTGGGTGAGCAGAATTAGTAATTCTTCAATGGTTTTATAGCCGTGTATGTGTATTTATTTATTTTATATATGTTTTTTTAATTCCTAATATTATATTTCAGTTCAAGTGATATGGTAATTGTAACACTAACTCATGTTCAGTGAATTTTGATGTGTTTATTCCTCTCAACCAGCTGAATGATGTTCTCTTCAAGGGTAAGTTTTCCATCTGTTTAATATCTACCATAATTGGTCTCTTACCTGTCTCCGTGTATCAATATTCCAGTAGCAATATTCAAATGAGTCTTATATTGTCACCAATAGTTTACTTGTCTCAAACAATCATGTGGCAGCAGAATCATGGAAATGTTTACTTACTAAGCAAGCTTCTCTGTCAATTATATTGTTACCTATCGATTCCATTTCTTGTTCACTATTCACATGGAATTCAGGTTGATTGTTCTTCAATCCTTGAATATTAAATTAGTCCTCTTCCATATATATAGGATACACCATCATCTGCAACGGTCTTCTCTTCATTTCCATTCTAAGATTTTCTACTTCAAATATAGAACATATTTATTTCACTTGGACAGTCCTTTGTTGTTTAGGTAGACCATGGCAGTTCCCAATGAGTAGTTCTGGCTTATAACTCTTGTGTCTTACGTATGTTTTCACGTACCCTTTTACTGACTTAAAATCCTTAAAATCACACACACACAACTTAAAATCAACAGGTGTTCACTTTTGACAAGCTACAGCTTGTAAGCTTTCCCTGCACATACGTATAGGACTACTTAAAATTATTTTTAACAACTATTAATTATTTACAAAAATTCTAGTGTGATAAATATGCAAATGTGTGTGTGTGTGTGTGTGCCATTCACCTTTCAATTATATACACTTTTGCTTATAAAATTCTACTGTTCTTCCAATGAAGAGTAATGCAATACTGTAATCATACATAGGGTAAGGTTAATTTTTGCAGGCCGAAAGCTACATCACAGATAGAACATGATTTTTAACACTATATTCTACTGCTTCCGTGATCCAATTATGAATTATTACAGTTGTGTATTCATTTGTTCCAGAGTTGCTTATTTACACCGATGAATAATATCTGTGAAGAAGAGTATTCTACTCTGGATTGTGAACTATATAGGGGAAAGTCAATTCAGAATACTCTGGGAGACCATCTGTCACCACACAAGTTAGTACATTCTGGCATTAAGAAGTACCAGTGCGATGTTTGTTCAAAATCATTTACTCGTTCATACAATTTGACAAGACACAAGTTAATACATTTTAGCACTAAGAAATACCAGTGCGATGTTTGTTCAAAATCATTTACTCGTTCAGGGACTTTGTCAATACACAAGTTAATACATTCTGGTATTAAGAAATACCACTGCGATGTTTGTTCAAAATCATTTACTGATTCAAGCGCTTTGTCAAAACACAAGTTAATACATTCTGGCAGTAAGAAATACCAGTGCGATGTTTGTTCAAAGTCATTTACTCAGTCAAGCACTTTGACAAAACACAAGTTAATACATTCTGGCATTAAGAACTACCAGTGCAATGTTTGTTCAAAATCATTTACTCATTCATGCATTTTATCACAACACAAGTTAATACATTCTGGCAGTAAGAAATACCAGTGCGATGTTTGTTCAAAGTCATTTACTCAGTCAAGCACTTTGTCACAACACAAATTAACACATTCTGGCAGTAAGAAGTACCAGTGCAATGTTTGTTCAAAATCATTTAATTATTCAAGCACTTTGTCAAAACACAAGTTAATACATTCTCATAGTAAGAAGTACCAGTGCGATGTTTGTTCAAACTCATTTACTGATTCAAGCTCTTTGTCAAAACACAAGTTAGTACATTCTTGCAGTAATAAGTACCAGTGCGATGTTTGTTCAAAATCATTTACTCATTCAGGCACTTTGTCACAACACAAGTTAATACATTCTGGCAGTAAGAAATACCAGTGCGATGTTTGTTCAAAGTCATTTACTCAGTCAAGCACTTTGACAAAACACAAGTTAATACATTCTGGCATTAAGAACTACCAGTGCAATGTTTGTTCAAAATCATTTACTCATTCATGCATTTTATCACAACACAAGTTAATACATTCTGGCAGTAAGAAATACCAGTGCGATGTTTGTTCAAAGTCATTTACTCAGTCAAGCACTTTGTCACAACACAAATTAACACATTCTGGCAGTAAGAAGTACCAGTGCAATGTTTGTTCAAAATCATTTAATTATTCAAGCACTTTGTCAAAACACAAGTTAATACATTCTCACAGTAAGAAGTACCAGTGTGATGTTTGTTCAAAATCATTTACTCATTCAAGCAATTTGTCAAAACACAAGTTAATACATTCTGGCATTAAGAAGTAGCAGTGAGTTGTTTCTAAATATGTATTTTATTTGGCATAGCCTGTTGTGTTATAAATAACATGCTGGCATAAAATAGTAACATTGATCTATGCAACAAAATTTTCTGTTTGTTTATTTTGAGTGTAAATTAATCCATTATATTATTACGAACCATTACTGTGTGGTATGTTAGAATAGTTTCTTTTGCCCAAGAAGATTAGATTTAGCAATGTAATAAAACTTATCAATATATTGTTTTTAAACAGAAACCCTTAAACAAGCATAATTATACAAATAAATATATGTTGTAATATTGGTTTATGTTAAAAGCAAATGTATGTATGTTAGGAACAGGATGTATATTATGTGAGTTAAGGTTAAAAATAACATCAATAGAACCTGACATTAACTCTTGGGTTTAAGATAAGCAGTAGCAAGTCTCACTGTAATTATTTACTTTTTAGTAGATCTGAAATGCAAGTAATCAACCGTCTTTTGAAAAAACTATAATTTATTATAGCTTAGAACCAACATGAAATTAGTTTTAAAAATCATTCCTCGTTTTGTAAATTCTGTGTATTAGATTTAATTATTATACATAACTGGCAATAATAAGATATGCTATTTGTGTTTTCTTGAGTTTTTTATTGAAAACCCCCAATAACCTTTAAGCTCTGGTGGTACTTGAAATAAACGTGGAAGACGAAAGTTGTATGTGGGTCCAGAAATGTTGGGAACCACCGGTTTATACTGAATATATGAAGGGTCCAGGGGAAGAAGGGGGTAAGTCAATTTTTACAAATTCACAGGAGGCGATTTTTAAAATTGCAAAACTCAAAACTATGTTTAATATCAATTTAATTTGTATATCAAGATTGGTATTTATAAACTCATGTTTATTACATTCTGTTAAAGTTTTATATTGTTACATCACAGAACAATCTACGTGTTTATCGAACGTTCCAGAGTGATCCAGAATGTAATGCGGTGATGAAACAAATTTTTCCTTCAATATTTAATGTAGTTGTTGTTTTTAATTCTTTTACACAACAAAGCTAAACATATATAGTGCAACGTTACAAGTATTATACACAATTACACAAATACGTTACTATGTACTCAGCGTAACTATAAAATGTATTACGCCTGCCAGGTCACAGGATTTTTTTCTCGTTGCGTCAAGTATACGTAGTTGCACAATAACTAAATAATTATAAAAGAGGAGACAGATGTTGTTTACATGAAATAATTAATTATTACAGTTTGAAAATAATTATTCTATGCTTTTTATTAATTAATAGACAAATGTTCCAATATTAAAAATTCAAATACTAGATAAATAAATATTCACTTTTATAAGCTTCACAATTATACTGTAACCTGCTATGCTGTTCATAACATATCAAAAAAATAAACAACCATATAATATTACTAGCTAAACAAACATGTTAAATAAGTTATTTAAATTCTTTTTATTTTTGTGTCTGAAATTAACTCAAATTTTAAATAATAATAGCAACTCATTTACAAACAAAATAATATAAAGACTCAAGAATAAAATTTATTGTTGCTATAAACAATATAAAACTAATCTAACATTTACTTTCAATCTATTATTTATTTCTACTGACACACCCAAATTTTTAACATACACCAAAAGATTAGTATTTCTTTTCTAAATTTTCTTGTTAAATTACATTCTCTTATTTAACTACTATTTAACTTTAAACTTTAATTATTTACTGTTCATAGGTAAGTTCTTTTCGAGAGCTCTTTTCACAATAAAAAATATAATTGTTTGTTATCATCTGCCATTACCATTGCGTGTGTGCATCCAAAATCCTGAGAATTTGATTATGATGATGATGCTGTGATCTCTGTCTCTACGGGTTGTTGTTGGTGATGCTCCAGAGTTCCTTCATATGTCGTGTGGTACAGTGTGTGTGTCCTGATCGATCTGCAAACCGGCAGCGTGACATGTGAAGATTTCTTAAGTCTGAGACCAGCCCAAAATTGCTGGTGGTATTTAAACTGGATGGCGATGTGACAGGGCCAGGCCTGTTTTTGACATGTTAGATATTGTCAGTTCATGCAAACCATCCTTTTAATTACAATCACGTTTTGGTTCATTTTCGCGATCTCATGAACATACTTGTAGCATGAGCGATATCATTGTTTGCGTAATTTTTTCTGGTCACTCACATATCAATTACTATTAATTACACTAGTAATTAATATTAAATTAGTAGCGTCTTTATTATTGCACATTTTGCAATAATTTTTATATCACCATATTCATTAAAAATTCCTTAATGTAATGGTGTCTTTATAATTTGGGTAAGTCTTCATTCACAGGTTTAAAATGTATTGATTAGTTTATTTTAATCTGGTTAAAACCTCATTAATTGACAACCAACAATTCGTACGTGTCTCCCCTTTTCGTTGTTCAATGCAGGTCGGAACTGGCTTACAGACACAAACACAAACGCTGTATTTTACGCTACCATAGCAGGTGTCACTTTCGACAGGCCCCAGCCTGTATTCTCCCACACAAAATTGTTTAAAACTGTTCGTCTTATTCTTTTTACACTAATTATTTACAAAACACCGCCCTGGGCAAATATGCAAATATATATGTATTGTTGCATATATTCCCCAGGTGGGTTTAAATAAAATTTGACTGTTGCTCAAATTTTATTTACACAGATACATATATATATATTACATTTAATATTTATAAATAAATTTACTTCAAGATATACCTTTTTTCCTTATTAGGAACATGTTTCGTGTACTATCTTGTACCCATCCTCAGCCTTGTACAAGATAGTACCCGAAACATGTTCCTAATAAGGAAAAAAAAGGTATATCTTGAAGTAAATTTATTTATAAATATTAAATGTATTATATACATCAAGAAACGGACTGTAGCAGAAAGTGATTGATATATATATATATACATACTTTAAAATTACAATTACATCTTATTATCTACATTACAATTGATTTTTTTTTAAACTCCTTATAAAAGTAAATATTTTGATCAGTATGCAAGAACAAACCCCGTTATGGTGGGCGAGAAAATTCCTTCCCCTTATACACACATACAGTAAAACCTCGATTTAACGGACTAATTGGGGCTGAGGGGTGTCCGTAAAATCGAAAGTCCGTTAAATCGCAAATTTTGTTTTTTGAGGATATATTTAAATCAAATAGGCCTATAACACTTGAAATTTTAATACTATTAATATCATGCAAATACCGTATTGTTCCGAATACAAGCCGCACTTTTTCTCCTAAAAACATGGTCGCTAATTTGGCCTGCAGCTTGCATTCGCGCGCTAACGAAATTCGAAGTTATACCTGACTTCTGGCAGGACGAACGCTTTTGGTATCTATGAGTTGTTTACTGCCTAAGCAACAGCAGTTTGTCTGGCTGTAGTTAACTCTGGCGTTATGATTTATGACTACAACTGAATGTTTTAACAGCAAACTGAACAAAGAATAGGAAGATAAAGTGTAAGTTCGTGCGCAAGCGCGTGTGCTCGCACCCTTCTGTAGGCAGCAAGACAAAGAATGAGTAGAGGGGGTGTGAGTAATATGTTTCTAAATAACGGGTAAACTGCCAGTGTGGTTTTCTATTGTAACAGCGACAACATCGCTTATCTGTACTTTGTTTTTATTCGGCGTTTTTGTAGTGTGTTTGTGGTATGAGTGATATTGTGGAGACTAAAGGCACGCAGTCAAATCAAATTAAATGTAACCCGTACGATGTGAATTATAAATTAACTGTGATACAAAATGTAGAAAAAACATGGAATCGCGAAGCCGCAAGGAAATTCGATATTGATGAATCCTGTATTCGACAATGGAGAAAACAGAAGGAACGACTTTTAAATGCAAATACTGTGCGACGAGCATTCGCGGGACCTCAAGTTGGGCATTTTGTAGCAGTAGAGTCCAGCGTCTGTGAATATGTACGGCTTTTAAGAAGGCAAGGACTCCCTGTCACTAGACATGTTTTAAAATTAAAAGCTTTAGAAATTGCAGAAGAATTAAAAGTCTCCGGTTTCAAAGCCAGCTTCGGGTGTATATGACAAATGATGCGGCAAAATGGATTTGCGCTTAAATGACGTACATCACTCGCGCTAAAACTACCTAGTGACTACGAAGACAAACTCCTACAGTATCAGTGGTTTGTCATTCATTTACGCAAGAAGCATAATTATTCACTTGAACACATGGGAAATGCTGATGAAACGCCCGTATTTTTTATTTTTTATTTACGTATATTTACGGCGGACCAAAAGGGAACCAAATCTGTAACAGTAAAGATTACGGGAAATGAAAAATTACGTGTCACTGTAATGCTTGCTGTATTAACCGATGGACGAATATTTAACGGTGAAATAAGATGCATATCAGTGTATATTGTTCAGTGTTAGTTGTCGTGATGTCTTCCACTGAACGTGTGCGATGCCTGTGTCAACGACAACACAAAGACAGGGATCATGAAGAATTAAATGAATTCTTGATGAATACTCCATTCTCATCGAATACAATTAAAGATGAGAAAATTTGCGTGTTTCAAAACAAGAAACAAGAAGAAAAGAAACGAAAGAATGCTGTGATAGCCAAGCAATATCGCCAGAACAGGAGAGTGCAGTTTATTGCACATTATACGTTTCAGAAGCCTAAAAACATCATGCTTTGATCTTTTTTTTCTGTCAAATTCTGTTCGTTAAATCCGAAGTCCGTTAAACCGAGGTCCATTAAATCGAGGGTTTACTGTACTTACATCCTGTTTTCTATTGTTCCATTGTTATACTATCGACGCACTTGTTCAATGTACATTTTGTCAGCTTATATTTCCTTCTCCCCTGTGGATCGGATCTCTTCATAATAGACGATAGACATCCTGCATTACACTTGTTTCTGTGTATATAACAAAGCTAGTGTATTCTTTGTGTACCGTTATGCCGCTACTACGCTTCCTTATTTTTTGTCATTTTCGGTGAAATCCCTTCTTGCCTATAGAAACATAACAGCTGTTCACATACTTACTTGCGTTTCTCTCTCTCGGTTCTTCTGGTTTCCCCTTCTCTAAATATTTAAGAGAATCAGTTGAAATAAAAATACTATAAAGTTTTGTTTCTCTCACACTCACTTCTCCCATACTGTTGGCATTTCTCTCTCTCTCGGTTCTTCGCCCTTACCTGCATTAGGAGGATCCGTTGTATTTTTCTCTTCACAACAATTCTCTTCTCTCTGTACAAAAGTAATTTTATTTCTGTACCCGGTTTGAAAGGTGTTCGGATTGTGCGAGTAAAATTAGTAAAGCTTCACTCGTTATAATTCCTAGTGTTTTACTGGCGAATCTGCTATCTCTGTGAAAGTGATGTGCTTATTTAAGTACCAATTTGTGTTGTGTAAGTGAGGATCTTACGTATTTACTTCTTTTGACTAGTTGGATTACGACATATTCTTCTGGTGAGTGTATCTTTACCTTGATACTTACCATATTCTAATTGGTCTCATATTTGTTTTTGCGTGTGAAATTCCAATAGCAACCTTCAAATGAGTTTTTAAATTGTTTGTTAGCAGTTAAATTATATCGAGCACTTGTGTACAATCTTGCAGCAGAACCTTGAAAATGTTTACTAATGAAGTTAATTTTCTCTTTATAAGTTAAAGCATTGCCTGTTAACTCCATTTATTGTTCACAGTTCAGTAAGCATTCAATTTGATTGTCTCCCTTTAATCCTTTGAAGACTAACAATTTTGTCCTTTCATCACTTTGTGTTGGATGCACCATCATCTATGTTGCTCCCCTATGTTTTCATGGACTTGTTCACTGACTGCTTTTCTTTCCATATTCTGCTCCTGCTTTGCTACTATAAAGTTCTCATTCCAGTGTTCAGCTACTTAGTTCACACTATCTTTTAATTCTTTAGACAATTCTGTTTTATATTCTTTAAACCTATTCTCAATCTTTAACGCTTGTTCGTTTGGTGACTGTTCTACTCGAGTTTCTAATATTTCTATTCTGGTATTAGTTTCTTCGAATTTTGTCATCACCTGTTCTTTAAGGTTATTGAATTCAGCTTTAACTTCATCTTTATTTTTAGCTAATGCAGCTTTAAATTTGGCCCTAGTTTCTTCGCTAGTCTTTTGCATTTGTTCCTGGAGATTTCTAAACATAGCCTCAATATCAACCCCTTTCTGCGGTGTAGCCATTTTATTGTATTAGAGTTTGTTTTATTATTAATTATTATTGGTAAACCGTGACTATTCATTTTTATTTAATATTGTTTATTTATGTTTATTATTATTATAAATTATCTCATACCAACAATTTCTCTCCTCTTTTAGTTTTGTTGTGCGCCAGGTGTGAAATACACAACAATATTACAATTACAGTACAATAATATTAATAACAATACACATTAATTCTAAACATATATGATAATTAACATATATCATGCCATACTTTGGGCACGCCAATTTATTATAGCACATTGAATGTCGAGCCCCACGTTGGCCGCACCAATTTATTATGCAACGTTTCAAGTATTATACACAATTACACAAATACATTACCATGTACTCAACGCAACTATAAAGAGTATTAAACCGGCCAGGTCGCAGGATTTTTTCTCGTTGCGTCAAATATATGTAGTTGCACAATAATTAAATAATTTTTAAAGAAGAAAGAAATGTTGACATGAAATAATTAATTATAACCGTTTCAAAATAATCATTCTATGATTTATTAACATTAATAGAAAAATATTCAAATATTAAAATTTCAAATATTAGATAAATAAATATTCACTTTTATAAGCTTCACAAATATAATGTAACCTGCTATGCTGTTCATGACATCAAAAAAATAACCATATAATCTTACTAGCTAAACAAACATGTTGTTAGATGTAGTGTTTAGTTAATCTTTCAGTTGTAATTTATTTTTATTGTGTAATTATCATGTGTTTGTCTTTCCTTGTAACTTTAATTTCACGTACGATTTGGTAAGTTCAAATAGTGCGTGAGTGCGTGATCGTTTTATGCAGGACCAACCACAAATCGATCTCTCACGCGTGCGCTGAACTCTATTCTGTTGTTCGCTTCGCATGTTAGTAGTACACGTGTTCGCTTTGCCCTCACAGGCCTCCCCGTCTTTTTTGTATGTAACTTTTTCCGCAAATACGGCAAACGGTTCAAAACTCATGCAAAAGTTCGGAAAATCACAAATGTGCGAACTGTTCATCATAACCGCAGTTTCTACTACAACATCAACTACAACAACAAGCAGCTTCAGCTACATGCGGTCTTACAGCCTACAAAAGTGCTTTACATCAAAACACAGGTACTGTACGTAATTTGTATTTAATCAATGTAAATGGCAATTGCTGGGAGGGAATTTACAACTCCCACAACAATTCCAGCAATCGACCAAGTTCAGTTGTGGTTAACAACCAATTCTACCTTTCTACTGAACCAGCTTTTATCAGAGCCTATAATTAATCCCGACATATGGTCCTCCGGGCCGGATGGTTCAAATTCGCAGTGTCGTTTTTGTGAAATCATAAAAACTTGTGAAATGTGGTCAGGCGAACTGTTACTACCGCTCATTTTGTCGGTTACCGGTAACGGTTATGTTTTGCTACTACTCTCGTATGTCTCCATGTAAATAGTGTACAGTAATTGTTATTAGTGTCAAGTAACTGTTATTTCATAAGGTACATTTCATAACTGTTCTTTTCCTTGTTTTGTTGGCGGAAAACTATTGTGACATTTCCATACGTCACCAGACACTGACTCCAAAACCCCCTGTGTTTACGCATAACTCACGTATCCATCGCTGTGATTACGTATCACTCACGTTCACCCGGCAGCCAGTCTGCACCCAAAAATACATTCAGCCATCTGTACTGCTGAGCCGCCCCTTTCCCCTTCTCATATTTTGTAAATTTTGTGTTTAAAAAAAATTAAATTTTTTTTTTCTTGAAAAGGAGAGAGACGTCTCACGATATTTAAGACTAGGCAGATTCACCTAGAAGGAAGCATAAAAGTGACGGGCCTCATATCACAGGACTTGCAAAAAGTAACTCAAGCTTACTAACAAATAACAACTTTGTATTTCATCAATTTTACAATCAACATTTAATATCAATCAACAATCAAGATTTAATTTAATATTCCATCATGGACCCGACAAGTAGCAGTAAGGGTCCTTCGACTTTCCTGTTATACATAACATCTTTGTATTAAAAATTTACATTAATAAATTGAAATAGATCATTAGTACATTAACATAATCAGACTAGCACTATCATCATAAGCTGATGGTCCCCCAGCACATGGAACACAAAAAGGATGGTAATCATTTTAACCCTTATAACCTGAACACCAGAAAAACGGACTAAATTTTCATGTTTAATAATTTTCCAAAACGTGAGTGTAAAAAATAAATCAGAATATCACTGAATTAACTGCTTGTGCACCATGTGTCCAGGACAGCCCTACCATATGGGCAAAATTTTATTTGAAGTTTTTCTTTTACAATCACAACAGCCCAGAGCTTGACCAAGACCGTAGACATGGACAACATGACTTTAAAAGAGAAGTACCTACTAACCATAATATGGAGCAAAAGGAAAATACAAGCAAGAAATAGACAGAACATGAATGGACATACCCAGGGAGTGCATTGACATAAAATAACACGCCACAAACCTGCACATTTCTGCATGACAACTTATGCGAGGAAACCAGAAGAACTAATTGGCCAAAAGAAGGGAAATGAGAGATAGAAAGCAATATAACTGTGCAGGCATTAACCACCACAATACTCAAAGCAATTTCTTAAATTCCATCAGCCGGTCTGGAATTGTACCTCATACCTATATATCTAACTCTCCAAGAAAATAATTGAAAAAACATAGTAAATCAGGATCTGAATAATGAGTGCTAACCCATGCCCACGATCTGGTGTACAATTACTGATTCATAGCAAGAGTGAGTAACATAGAGCCCTCTGGCATGTGTATAATACATACAGTATTTATAGTTGCAATTGCAATCACTAAATAAATGTCATATTGTTCTGAATAAATGTTATGGTTATGGTCTATTGCATTATAAAATTGTATATATATATATTGTGACAGGACGAATAGTCACAATATGACAACCGTCACATATGCGTATAGCAAAATAGAAAATACAGTGAATAAAGCAATGCTCTGCTTAGTATAATAAGAAAAAATATAAGATTAAGTAAATAGAGTTAAGAAAGTATAATAATAAGAATTGTGTATCAATATTTCAAATGTAAAAACAGTTTAAAAAGAACCTATCAGAGCGTGAACAACAACCTGTGACAGTGATAGACCAATAAGGGTAGAGTGTCATTAAACTAGCGGGAAAATACAGGGCGACGTCGCTAACGCGCTCAAAGCACGTCAGTCTGCATTAAACCACCGGTTCGAGTAGTCCGCTTTAAAATACTAGTTCGGAAAGTCTATGTTAAACAACCAGTCCGAGTAGTTGCAGTAAAACACTAGTACGGAACATCGGTTTTGAATTACTAGCCCGAGCAGTGCGTAGTGAGTAAAATCACGCGACAAGTTAAACTTAAAAACACTCGAACTTAACGTGAAAGCGACTCCGTTCAAATAAATCAACAATAGCATGAAAATAGCATCTGAACGTAAAAATTCCACAACAGGGAGCTGAGGACATATCCACATCAGGGAGGCTGTTTACACCAGAATCCAGGGAAGCTGAGAACACTCCACATCAGGGAAGTTGTACACATATCCACACCATGGAGACTGGATGAACAAGAAGAGGAACAATTGGAACATTCAAACCCAGAAACGCCCATGAGATAGACGCCGGTGCTGCAATAACAAGTAGAGTATTAAACATTTAAGTTTGAATTCAAAAAGACAGTAAATAAGAAAGAGAACAATTTCAGAGACTATAAAAAACTAATTTATGAAATTAGTACAGTAAGATAACAGAGCAAATTGAAGTAGTCATTTAAAGAGTTAAAGTAAAATCAAAAAAAGAAAAAAACATTAAACACAATTCTTATAATAACTAAAGAGTTATAAGTAATTATTTCAAAAATAACACCCATCCATCACATTCTCATACACAGGTCTACAGAATATAAGTGTAGCAGAGAAGTAAAAGTAAATTTAGTTAAGGTAAGTCTAATTCAAATTGCATTGGTCTTTGTGTGTGTAAACTGAACAGTATTAATACTCGCTGTTGCCCAAAGTTGGTGATACCAGTAAAACACACCAACAAAGTCCAGTTGCAAAATGGCGGCCCAAAGCGTGGGGCGCGATTAATTAAATGTACATAAAATAAATAAAATTAAAAATCTAATAATTGTCATAAAATAAATAGTTGCATGAAAATATTATATTTGTTTATGACTGGCGCCCAGATAAATAACAAACCCGTATAAAGAACAAACCAAGAAAATATAAAATTAAAATAAATTGTAATAATTATTTGAAGTAAAAAATATAAAACCCGTTAGAAGCCTTAACTGAATTATAAGAGTCAGACCAGTGTGAGAACGGATGAGAGGTGAAGTTTAAACCGGAAGCAACATCCGGAGTAGTAGTAATTTTAAAGGATACAAGTTAAGTATCAGTAGAACAATACAGGGAATTAGATCTAAGAAAGTTTCGGTCTGAACAAAGACCTATTGTTAATATTGTATAACCATTGTTAGTTATAAGGGGAGGAAATTGTCAACGCTGAGAAAATATTTTATAGACTATTAGATGTGTAATTTTGAAATACTAGGTCAATAATTAAACCGTAAAAATAGCAGAACCGCAAACACCTACCGACATAATGGCAGCAATACAGCAAATGCTACAACAACAATGAGAAGAAGAGAAAGCAGAAAAATAAAAACGAAGAAAAGAAAAAGAAGAGCGTGAAGAAAGACTACGAAAAGAAAAACCAGAATGGTGGGAAGAGGCAAGGATACAATTACGAGAGGAATTCGGAGCACTACATGGAGAAAATAGGAAGGAACTAAAGAAACTAAGCGAAAATATGCGAACATGGACAAATGCTATAAACAAGAAGCAACAAGAGTTAACTACAACGGTACAGGCCCAAGAAGAGAAACTAACTAAATTTACTCAGAAGACAGAAGGAAATATACACGAGGTGAAAGAAAATATAAAAATATTGGACCAAGTCGTCGCTAGGCACGAAACAACAATAATGACAAATAAGGAACAAGGTGAGGAGAACGACAAACACCTACGAGAACAGATAGCACAGCTGCAGAAACAGATAAAGAAAACGAAAGCAGAACAGATCACGTACATCTACAGGAGTGCTGAAGATATGCCGAAAATGCAGAAATTTAGTGGATGGGAAAGTGAAAACCCAATAGAACTTTTAATAGAATGTGAAAGAAATATGGAGATGGTAGGAAATAACCTAAACGATAATGAACGCGTGGAATGGATAGCACGTCGATTAGAACACACAGCTGCAAATTGGTATTTGATAATAAGAGAAAACGTTACGTCCTACAAGGATTTCAAAAATAAATTTGAACAAAGATACTGGAGCGACCATATCCAAAGAAGAATTCGAAACCAGTTAGAGTTTGATAAATACGAATACATGCCAAAAGGTAAGTCCAGAGAAGCATATGTAATTGATATTGTAGCTAGAGCGAAACATTTAAAACCTAAGTTGACGGAGAGTGAACTCGTAAATAAACTGTCTTATCACTTTGACCGCGATATCAATGTTGCAGTAATGACGAGGGGAACTAAAATGATTGAAGAACTCGTACTCATGCTGGCACAGTGGGGAGAGATAAGATATTCGCTAAAACAACAACCAAGGTCAGACGCGCAACCTAGACCAGGTCCAAGTCGCGAAAACAATTACGAAAACAGACAACAACAAAACACCTATACAAGGAAACCGTATTTAGGTCCATGAAATAAATATAGTAATAATAATGAACGAAGTTTTACAAATAAGGATTGGAATAAGTCAGCTCAAATACAAACAATAACACCGACGCAGATGGACGCATATACTAGGGGACTGCATACAACAATACGAACGGAAACGAGACCGCTACAAGAAGAGATAAGTGAGGTGGTACAGTCAACTTCAAAAAACGGGCAGTAAGGGACGTTCACAAGACGTCCAGTGATAATAATTATAAATGTTAAAATAAAATTAAGACTAATGAAATATGTGTGCAAATAAACAATGTGTATCCACCGGAAATTAGGGATGAACTATTGCGAATAGACGACAAACCTAGCGATACAGTGAAACGTAAGTGCCCATGCATAATAGCATATATAAATGATGTGTTAGCCAATATGCTAATTGATACAGGAGCCGAAATGTCAGCTATAAGCCAGACATTTATAAACGCAAATAAAAAACAATTTAATAAGGCACCAGTGCTACCATTAAATAATATGTGTGTACAAACGGCCGTAAACCAGAAAGAGAAAGTCGATCAGCAAATGTTTATAAACATAAATAAAGACGAGATGAATTTAGAAATACCAGCTATTATTATAAAGAATTTAATTTATGATGCAATTATTGGGATGGATCAACTTAAACAAATAAATGCAATAATAAACACACAACAGGACACCATGCAGTGCGAGATAAAAAAGACAACATATATAATAAAACTAAATGAAAATTAAAATAAATATGAGAATAATAAAAGTACTGTGAAGATTCAGAGGCCGGAAATAAAAGTAGCAACACCAACTCGTAAAACAGCAACAAAACATGACACACTCAACACACACGAGAGTAGTGAATTAAAACAACTAATACAACAAAATCAAGATGTATTCAGTGAAAGACCAAGAATAACAAATGTGTACGAACACCAGATAAAAACGACCGATGAAGATAAATTTGTGCGTCGAACATATCCAGTATCGATAAAATATCAAAATCAGGTAGACATCGAAATAAACAATATGTTAAACACCAAATTATTGACCGTTCAAACAGTGACTTTATAAACCCAATGGTTATAGTTAAAAAGAAGAACGATGAAATTAGAGTATGTCTTGACATGCGAAATTTAAACAGTATTACGCAGAAAATTTTGATTGTGCACCAAACGCCGATGAATTGTTTATAAAGTGTCAAGGGATTAAGTATATGAGTAAATTAGACCTCACAGCAAGTTTCTGGCAAATTCCACTAGAACAACACAGTAGAAAATACACCGCTTTCATGTACAGAAACAAGTGCTATCAATTCAAAGTAGTGCCATTTGGATTGGTAACAAGCCTAGCAGCTATGGTAAGATGTTTAGAACTAGCATTAGGACCGGAAGTAGAACAGTCTGTAGTAATATTTGTAGACGACATTCTGGTTATTTCAAAATCATTGAAGGAACATATTGAACACTTAAACATAATCTTTGATAAGTTTAGAAAAGCAAATTTAGTATTAAAGCAAGATAAGTGCGAATTTATGAAATCGTCAATGAAATTTTTAGGACATATTATATCAGCTGAAGGAGTGAGTACCGACCCAGACAAGATAAAGAGCATCACCGAATTTCCAGTCCCTACAAATGTAAAAGGAGTACGAGCATTTTTAGGTCTTACGGGGTATTACAGACGATTTTCAGAAAAATATGGAAATGGAAGCCAGAACACCAGCAAGCGTTCCAGGATGTCAAGAATTTATTCAACGACAATATGCAGCTATATCATCCGGAAGCAGAGGGAACGTATGTATTGTACACAGATGCGAGCGACCTAGCCATAGGAGGTGTATTGTATCAACGCAGAAAGAATGGAGAACATTACGTCATTGCCTATGCAAATAGAACACTGAAGGAGGCAGAGAAAAATTATTTCACTTCAGAGAAAGAAATATTAGCAATTGTAAATGCGTTAACAAAATTTAGGTACTATTTGTATGGAAACCATTTTGAAATTCACACAAACAACCACGCATTGTCTTTCATTCTAAAATGTCGACTCGTAAACGCCTGACTGACCAGATGGATCTTAGCAATAGAGGAATATTCATTTACTGTAAAGTACTGCAAAGCATCGGAAAATAAAATAGCCGACATCCTCAGCAGATACACACCTAATGAAGAAGAAGAAGAAGAACATAAATGCCACACCAATGAAGTAAAAATATTAGCAATGAAATATGAAATGACAAATGAGTTAAAGATACGACTACAAAACATACACCAAGAACAGAAAGATGACGACAGAGTTATGGAGCTACGAAGAAAGTACATTCAAAGAGAAGATCCAAGGTATAAGCTGGAAAACGAGATACTATATAAACTCTGGGAGGGTGAATGGAAAGTAGTAATGCCAAACGACCTATTAAGTGAAGTAACGTGGGCATGCCATGAGAGTCTAGGGCATGCGGGACCATACCGCTGTTATTTAGCGTTAAGAGAAGATTTTATTTGTAATAATATGTATAGAAAAGTAAGAAGTATTTAAAAGTGTGTCATAACTGTCAAACGGCAAAATCTCCGAACCTACATACGTACGTGGAAATGCAGAATATTATTATCAACGGTAAGAACGAAATGTTATGTGTGGATTTCTTAGGACCGCTCCCTCGAGGTAGTCGAAGGCTTAGGCACCTACTAGTTTGCACAGACGCATTCATCAAGGTAGTAAGACTATACCCTGTCACCAGAAAAATATTATAAACATTATAAATATTAAAAACATAATATTCAAAAAGTATATCCCACAGTATGGACAAATAAAACGTATACTGTCAGACCAAGGTAAACAATTCCAGAATCAAGCGTGGACAAACACCTTAGAGCAGAATGGAATCCAGCCGATACTCACAGCAATATGGAGACCACAGGGAAACCTGGCCGAAAGAATAAATAAAGAGCTAGGAAAATTATTTAGGTTATATTCATACGACAAACATAGCACCTGGCCACAATACGTAGAATTCTTTGAAAAAACTTTAAATGAAAATTACAATCACACAACTGAATATACACCAAAGGAGTTGGAAACAGGCGAACGACCGAGCCGAGTGTGGTCTAAATATGTAAAGAAAATACCAACTGCCAATATGCTTAAACCTTGGCATATGAAGATCGAGGATGCAAAAGTTAACATCAAAAACAAAGCAGCAAAGCGAACACAGAAATTCAACGCAGCTCACAAATTGCAACAATTCCAAATAGGAGAAACCGTATTATTAAAAATGAACCCTGTTGGTAAAAGTGAGGACAATACTGCGACCAAATTCTTTAAATTATACGATGGACCTTACACACTAACTGAGAGAGTGGGTAGGAACACGTTTATGGTGACCGACACTAGAAAAAATAAATCTCTAGGAAAATACCACGCGTCGTCACTACGAAAATACTTTAATAAAACATAAAAATAAGTAAATAAATAGTCATATGATTTGTATGTATAAACAACATGTGAAAATTTAAACAAGGAATTATGATGCGAGTAGATGCATACAAAACAAAACAGCTGACGAGAGAGGACATTGACTCGTGCACACGGCTGACCGCAGACAGCGAGAAGAGAGCGGGGGACACGCTACGTCACTTAGTGACCCTCAAACGCAACAAAGAAATGTTTACAGCGGAAATGAAGGAATGGAATGCAGGAACTTGATGACAAGGCATTCTCCCACACAGCTGGTAGTGTTTTCAACACAGGAGGGGATTAGTAAATGTCAAAAAACAAATTAAACTTGACAACAACATACCCGACTAACCTACTAACCTATAGAAAATGTGGGGTGGAATGGGAAAGCATTTATGTAAATAATAATTAGTAAAGTAAGGCTAGGATTATAATAACAATATTTCAATATATGTAAAAGAGTAGTAATAACAAATAAATGTGTAAAATGTATACCATAACAAATATGTAAAACAAAATAGAAGAAAAAAAAGAAGAAAAAAAACATTTCTTATGAAAGAAATTTTTTTTTATTATGGCTGTTGGTGTATGTGACAGGACGAATAGTCACAATATGACAACCGTCACATATGCGTATAGCAAAATAGAAAATACAGTGAATAAAGCAATGCTCTGCTTAGTATAATAAGAAAAAATATATAAGATTAAGTAAATAGAGTTAAGAAAGTATAATAATAAGAATTGTGTAATTCTGTATCAATATTTCAAATGTAAAAACAGTTTAAAAAGAACCTATCAGAGCGTGAACAACAACCCGTGACAGTGATAAACCAATAAGGGTAGAGTGTCATTAAACTAGCGGGAAAATACAGGGCGACGTCGCTAACGCGCTCAAAGCACGTCAGTCTGCATTAAACCACCGGTTCGAGTAGTCCGCTTTAAAATACTAGTTCGGAAAGTCTATGTTAAACAACCAGTCCGAGTAGTTGCAGTAAAACACTAGTACGGAACATCGGTTTTGAATTACTAGCCCGAGCAGTGCGTAGTGAGTAAAATCACGCGACAAGTTAAACTTAAAAACACTCGAACTTAACGTGAAAGCGACTCCGTTCAAATAAATCAACAATAGCGTGAAAATAGCATCTGAACGTAAAAATTCCACAACAGGGAGCTGAGGACATATCCACATCAGGGAGGCTGTTCACACCAGAATCCAGGGAAGCTGAGAACACCACATCAGGGAAGCTGTACACGTATCCACACCATGGAGACTGGATGAACAAGAAGAGGAACAATTGGAACATTCAAACCCAGAAACGCCCATGAGATAGACGCCGGAGCTACAATAACAAGTAGAGTATTAAACATTTAAGTTTGAATTCAAAAAGACAGTAAATAAGAAAGAGAACAATTTCAGAGACTATAAAAAACAAATTTATGTAATTAGTAAAGTAAGATAACAGAGCAAATTGAAGTAGAGTCATTTAAAGAGTTAAAGTAAAATCAAAAAAAGAAAAAAACATTAAACACAATTCTTATAATAACTAAAGAGTTAGAAGTAATTATTTCAAAAATAACACCCATCCATCACATTCTCACACACAGGTCTACAGAATATAAGTATAGCAGAGAAGTAAAAGTAAATTCAGTTAAGGTAAGTCTAATTCAAATTGCATTGGTCTTTGTGTGTGTAAACTGAACAGTATTAATACTCGCTGTTGCCCAAAATTGGCGATACCAGTAAAACACACCAACAAAGTCCAGTTGCAATATATATATATATAAGTATAAAACACTGTGTCTGTTGCGAAATGTCGTGAAGGAATGGTGTGAGTTAGAAATTGGAAATTCATCACCTGGAGAGTATAGGTTACCACAGCAGAATTTCCGAAGCCTCAGTCAGGGGTTGATCTTAAGAAGCCCATGATGATGATGACTGTGCAGGAGACATTTGCGGGATCCTGTTCACTACAGTGGCGTGCAGGGGAGCCATCAAGTTCGCTCAGGCATGGCGACAGAAGAAGGTGTCGCCCATGGACTCAATCGAGCCTTCGTCTAATTCAGGAACCCTATCACCACTAGGAAAATTTAGTATAATGCATTATCAAATTGCGCCGCACTGCACACAGATCTCAAACCCGCCCCAACAATTCATACGCACAGAATGTAACGGACACAATTCACCTTTTCATGTTTAACAAATTTACAGACAAGGCAAGGGCCATGACAATTACTTTTACTTCAGTTAATCTTGAATACTTCAGTTAGTGTGGTGTAAACTAGATCATTTAAGTACTATTACATGAAAGCACATGTTCACAAGATGCAACACTATTAACAAAATATCTACTTATTGCCAAATTAAATAGCAATTACATACTCTCTTTATCATTTTCAACTACTGATTATTCATCTGGGCTGCTTAACAGAGTTTAACTAATTATGCAAAACTTTTCATGTACTACCAAAATCTCGCCTCGTGCTAAAGGCAAAACGCACACACACAGTTTAAATCTCAAAGCATCGGAGTCATATTCCGACAAAAACATACTTTCTTCCTTTTAACTAAAACAGAGAACATAAGGTTACTTACCAGGAGTACTTTATTGGCTTAGCACGCCATAAAGAATTGAGAAAACGAGAAGGAAATGCGCCGCCAACTGGAATGAACGTACAGGACGAGATCTATATGATGACTGAGAAATTTTTCTTCACGCAACGGACAGCAAAGATAGCTTCAAGGCGTCCACCAGAATGCATGCCTATCACGGCCCTACGCCGGCACTAGTCCGAAAATTACCCCCAACGTACTAATCCGAAATTCTACGGAATTTCCGAAAACGCACCGATACCAAGTAAAGAAAATAACGTGGCCGCTATTTCTTTAAAGTAGCGGCACACTACTGTATACGCACATTATACATCGCATACTTCAAATGCATCGTGCACATTATACTGAAGAAAGTCATTGATTAGTCCCGGTCCAAGTGGACCGAAACTGTTGAATGAAATAATGTTCCACAAGCGTGGACAGGAAGTGTTAATTAATTGGGCCCAAGTGGGCTAAATGTATTCTTCTTGATTTAAATATTCTGTTGGCTGGTCTTCCATAGTGATTGAGATAATGTATAAAATGAATTAATTCTGCATTAAGAAATAACAAGAAATGGACTGTATACGAATAAGTTTAATATTTTGTATAATCACATTACAGATGTAAATTTGAATGAGGCTGGCTAATACTGCATGTTGCGAATTAATACGAATTTATGTTAGAATGAAGTTATGGCGCTAGTCGGCCATAAGCGAGAACACAAGTTAATTATGGCGCTAGTTGGCCATAAGCGAGAATGTAAGGGCCTAAAGCCTACATTTAATGTCAACACTAATTGACAGAGAAGAATTCGGCGAACCGAACGCCGAGGCAGCTAGCTATGCACTGTGCAAGGTTCAACCACGCGAAAATTGATGCGCGATATAAATCAGATTAGCCAACCTAGAAAATAAAATCATTGCGCTACCGTCCATAAGCTGCCCGTCAAAAATCAAAAAGATTTTTTAATACATTTTTTAATAAATTATAATACATTTACAATTTGATTTAAAGAGTACAGTTGTTACTAACAATGGTTAGCTTCAAGGCCAAGTTGAACCTTGAGTTGAGATTAGATAACGGCAGTCTGCCGCTAGTTTAGAGATAAGCATGCAGATAGGCGATTGTAGGCCAAGGTCGGCGAACAGCTGTTTCATATACGAATAAGTCTGGTTAACAATATTTCTGACACAAGTGTGTGCAGTATGTAACATTATAAAACATGAAAGAAAAATACATAATTATACAATGTTTAATGCATGAACGGAGGTTCATCATGAACAAAATTGTTGTTGAACATGTTGTAGTTGCATGTTCTATTGTATATTCAGCAGGGCGGCATGTATTGACCTAGACATGCTATTCCTGAAGTTTCAGGAATTTACAATATGTAACAATGTATGAGCAAACCAGATGCTGAATGCAGCCCAGCTATGACATGTATGTCATAGTTTTAAATAAAGAATTGTGCATGCTTACTTACAAAATGAATAAAATATAAAATACAATATGAATAAATTAGACGAGGCAGTTACATACGGCAGACGCTTACAGTCGTTTTTACATAAACACAATTTATGTGAATACAATGACAATAATTTAAATAACATACAATACTGTGATTACAGAAACAATTGAAAATAAATTTAGAAATAACCAAAGTTGTACACAATAGTGAGGAAGACATGAGGCATGAATCAAATGTTCCACATACGAAAATACAAATAATAATAAGCCTTGCATATTAATTAAACTAATACTTGCTTGAGCAAACAAACAGTTGCTGACTCAAAAATAATTAGGCTTATGCTAAAACGAGTGCTTGTAACTTAACAAGCTGGAACATTTGACTTATGTGTCCTCAAAATAAAACAAAATAATAATTCCCTTACGTTATTGTTCGCCTCCTTTACAATTTTAAAATGAGGCCACCAAACATGAAAATTAGAAGCGTGCAATGACGCACAATTGACAAGAAAATATTGTGATGATTCATCACAATTATGTTGACCAACTGGTCGTAATAAGTAAAAGCCCAAGGCTGAAGAAGGTAGCATGTGCTAAATAATCATAATGTCAAATCTCGTCTCGCGCTGGCAATAAGGTCGGACACCAATTCCAGGTGAATAGCCCTAATTGCTAAGCAAACAAACAGAGATACGTATGCCTTAGTAAGGGTTCTAGACTTCTGCCCGCCATGACGAATCATGAAGGGACCACCATAATCAACCGCGCAAAATAGAAACGGCCTTGAAGGAGTGACTCTAGGGGATGGCAAAATGCCAAGTCTCTGGACCTGCTGTGTGGCATTAAACCTGATACACTTGAGACACTTACGAATAATGGAACGGATGACTAGCCGGGCATTAACAATCCACCAACGTTGACGCAGTGAATGATGCACGAGCTGAGCACCAGCGTGAAGTAAACGAATGTGTTCACGTTCGATGATAAGGCGTGTAATATGCGCCGATGGGGGTAATACGATAGGATGCTTCGAATCGTAGGGTAATTGGGAATGCTGCAAACGTCCGCCCACGCGTATCACTCCAGAAGCGTCAAGAAACGGGTCGAGAGAAGCCAACTTGCTCCTAATGGAAACAGAAGATCCGTTCCGAAGACAACTAATTTCGGCTGCGAAGTGGATCGACTGAGATTGTTTTATGAAGAAATTGAGAGACTGATGAATTTCTACAGGGGTCAGACCGCCCGAAAGTTTGTCCGCACATGAGTGCCTAATATTTCTGATGAAACGAAAACAGTAAGCGTATACACGTGTCAGCCGGTGCAACGAGGAAAAGTCCAACGATAAGTCAACAGCCAGGGTAGACATTAGCGACCGGTTGTGTGCAGTTTTCTCTTCCGCAGTGACTTCCGAAGACGATGGAGTGGCCGGTACGAAGGATGGGACAGGATTAGAATCTGACGATTGAGACAGACAGCCAGGACCGTGCCACCAAAGCGAGCAATCGCGCAAAACGTCAGGGAAACACCCCCTAGATATAATATCAGCAGGATTGCGTCGCGAATCAATGTGATGCCAGGTATAAGCTTGCGTGCGACGCTGAATTTCAGCAACCCGATTAGCGACGTATGTCTTCCAACGCGTAGACTGCGCATGAATCCAGAAAAGAGCAACCATGGAATCAGAATACAAATGTACATCATCAATAAATGAATGAAGAGCAGGAATAACCTTAGATACAAGTCGCGATAATAACAAACAAGCGCAGAGCTCGATGCGAGGTAATGACACTTGGCGTAGGGGAGCCACGCGAGACTTGGAACACAAGAGACGACAGGAAGCAGTAGAATCCTGATAAATGACTCGGATATATATACAACAGCCGAACCCTTTCTCCGAGGCATCCGAAAACCCATGCAACTGAACCGTAACCGCCTCACGGTTGCAACGAATAGATCGCGGGACTACTATTTTACCAATCAAACTCAATTTGTTACACAAAGAATGCCAATCCGAAAGTGACTGACCGGAAATCGGTTCATCCCAACCAAGCTTACAAAGCCAAAGTCGCTGCATGAAGTGTTTATACAAAAAGACGACTGGTCCGATTAAACCCAGCGGATCATATATTCCGGCGATAATTGAAAGAATCTTTCTCTTGGATATGCTATGGTCAACCGGAGATAGTTTGACATCAAACAAAAATGAATCGGCAGTGTTGTTCCAAAGAATGCCCAGGGTACGCACATTGTCCTGTTTATTTAGGGGTCGTGAAAAGTTGTGATGATTTGCGACCGCTGTGGGTTCATTTGATGCCCATTTGTGCAACGTGAAACCATACTGAGCAAGTAACGCACCTAGGTCAGATTTCAGCTTGGTTAGATCGGGGATAGTGTCCGAACCGGTAAGTAGATCGTCGACATAAAAATCGTTAGTTATGGCTAAAGCCGCTTGGGGGAAGGAAGTTTGATTGTCTCTAGCAATTTGTAGAAGGCACCGAGTGGCCAAAAAAGAGGCGCTAGCCGTGCCGTAGGTTACTGTTTGCAGCGCGAAATGCTTAAGTGGCTCGAGGGGAGAGTCACGCCACAAAATGCGTTGATAGTGACAATCTCCTTCAGCTACTCGAATCTGCCGATACATTTTTTCGATGTCGGCAATCAGGACATACTTATGTATGCGAAAACGCAACAGAATAGAGAAGAGATCCTGCTGAACATTGGGGCCTACTAATAATATGTCATTTAACGAAAGACCATTAGTAGTCTTGGACGAACCATCAAAAACAACGCGCAGTTTTGTGGTCAAGCTAGAATGTTTAAACACTGCATGGTGAGGCAAGTAGTAAATATTTGACGCTCCTGAATTGATAGCGCCATGATCGATGAGTGTCATGTGCCCAAGATCCATATATTCCCTGATAAAGTCCGCGTAGTCGCGAGCGAGCTTGGGATCGCGCCTGAATCGACGCTCCAAGCTTAAAAATCTTGATTCGGCACTTGTGTAAGATTCCCCCAAGTGGGGATTATCAGACTTGAATGGGAGCGACACTATAAATCTACCCTCGTGGTTGCGCTGAGTAGAGCGCACAAAATGCTCTTCGCAGGCCGACTCGCCGTCAGGGGTATCGCCAGGGATTGTTTCTGCCTCCCAAAATCTCTCGAGAGATTGCAGAATTTGACTGTCATTGTTCCTTGCCAGGAACGAAACCGCAGGACCCTGGGTGTGGCAGTGTTCGGGCAGATTGCCGGCCAGAATGTAACCCAGTTTTGTTTCCTGAATGATAGGGAAGTTGGGTCCGCGTGTGTATTTATTGGCTAATATTAAATCCAGATAAAATTGTGCCCCTAATAGTATGTCGATCTGTGAAGATATATTGAAATCTGGGTCGGCGAGAAAAATTTTGTTTGGAATGTGGAACCGGTTGATGTCAAACGAGATTGAAGGTAGATTATGAGTTAAGTTAGATAGGACGGCACATTTGGCCTCAAAACTATGTCTCTGATAGCGAGAAACAATACGCATAGAAACAATGTCAGTAGCGCAACACGCTGTGTTGTTTATTCCTGTAATTTGAATATTAGATCGGGTTAGTTTAAGGTGCAACCTTTTCGCAAATGATTTCGTACAAAAATTGATCTGGGACCCGGCGTCTAGGAGTGCCCGAGCTTCATGCCTGTTGCCAGCCTGATCAACAACATATACAACCGCTGTGGATAAAAGAACATTGTTTTTACACTGTAATTTAAATGAGCAATAATTGCTGCTGGCAGCTGGTGATTTCGGCACGTAATTAGCGTGCAGCAAGGTGTGGTGACCCTTTGAACAAATTTTACAGACCTGTTTACTTTTACAATTTGTTATCAAATGACCTGCTCTAAGGCAGTTAATACAGCATTTATGATTTGCAACCAATTGTCCCCGCTCAGCGGCACTTAATATACGAAAATTGTTACACATGTAAAGCGGGTGGTCAGATTTACAACACACGCATAAATAATGCCTTGCCGCTGCGTGATAACTCTTAAAGGTATTGCTGCCAGCAGTATTTCTTAAGCTATATTTCTCAAATTTATTGTTTGGTTTTACGCTAGGTTTGTTGAATTGCTGTCCGGATTCAATTGGCATTGTATTTTCTAAAAGCTGTCGGCGCAAGTTTAAAAAATGCGTAAAGTCTTGAAAACTGGGCAAGTTGTCAGGGTCTATTGACTCCTTCCAAAGTTTTAAAGTAATAGGGTCAAGTTTGGTGGGGAGCCACTGTATGGTAATAAACTCAAATGAATTTACGGACAGCTTCATTGCCGCCAGTGAATTAACGGAAGACGTTATTGTATTCGTAAACTCCGCCAAGCTTTGGACTGAGTCCTTTATTGTGGACTTAACCTGAAGTAGGTTTTGTACGTAATATTTGGCTAATATAAATGGATTATTATACCTCTCGGACAGCAAGTTCAACGCTATTACATAATTTTATTGACAAATTGGTAATGATTTAATTAAGTCTAATGGTTCACACT
Organism: Magicicada septendecula; assembly: GCA_034769895.1. NCBI lineage: Eukaryota > Metazoa > Arthropoda > Insecta > Hemiptera > Cicadidae > Magicicada > Magicicada septendecula. The sequence goes on from CM068376.1 coordinate 262,826,760, forward strand.
TCACCGAGGAATGCAAATAATGCAGTTTCTGTACTGGTGTTAAGTCGGATCTTGAATGCACTAGATCATTGAAAATTGAATAGAAGTGTTGCCACTCAAGTATGTTGCCTGAGAAGCAGGGCAAACTTATCGGCTTTAAATGCATAGGCGTCGATAGTAGAGGAGGCACTGTCTGAGTATTAAAAGTGTCAAGAAGTTGTAAAATGTTTGCCTCAGTTGAGTATATCATTTCCTCAACCTCGACTCGGTCTGCCTGAGCAGCGCTCGTATCTTTACTGATAAGCTCTATCTCAGACTGTACCTCGTCGTACTTCGAGGCTAAGCTCTTAAGACTTTCTAATCTTACAGTCAGAAAATGTTTTGTGCTTAAATTAATATCAAACGAATTTACCGCGGATTGTATCCGCACTATCGCGGACTTTAATCCGCCTCTCTTTCTGGTCAGCACCTTGAGGCCTTCTTCAGACATTTTTTACGCACCTTTTTACTGTTGCTGGTGGTACCTGGTTGGCGACGTCCCACAGCGTCGGCTCCTTGGTGACGATGGTGAACAGCTGGCAGAGATGACCACTTTGAAGCACTGCAGCCGGCAGGAACTTGCTATTACGTTGTCCGAAGATGACGAGCGAAATGGCGACGCAAATCACGCCACGGTCGCATTATCTGACGTGCTAACTCGCCCGTGATGGCCAGAAACAGATATAAAGATATTAAGTGGAAATCCAGGTCCGGAGTGACCAAAAAATGATTAGTCCCGGTCCAAGTGGACCGAAACTGTTGAATGAAATAATGTTCCACAAGCGTGGACAGGAAGTGTTAATTAATTGGGCCCAAGTGGGCTAAATGTATTCTTCTTGATTTAAATATTCTGTTGGCTGGTCTTCCATAGTGATTGAGATAATGTATAAAATGAATTAATTCTGCATTAAGAAATAACAAGAAATGGACTGTATACGAATAAGTTTAATATTTTGTATAATCACATTACAGATGTAAATTTGAATGAGGCTGGCTAATACTGCATGTTGCGAATTAATACGAATTTATGTTAGAATGAAGTTATGGCGCTAGTCGGCCATAAGCGAGAACACAAGTTAATTATGGCGCTAGTTGGCCATAAGCGAGAATGTAAGGGCCTAAAGCCTACATTTAATGTCAACACTAATTGACAGAGAAGAATTCGGCGAACCGAACGCCGAGGCAGCTAGCTATGCACTGTGCAAGGTTCAACCACGCAAAAATTTATGCGCGATATAAATCAGATTAGCCAACCTAGAAAATAAAATCATTGCGCTACCGTCCAGTCATCTCGTCTAATATTCGTCTTCTCCGCAATAAATTGTTCAACAATCATTCAACATGACCGGTAAAAAAGACGCATTACTACCCGCAAATGCAGTTTATTTTGCCAAATGCAAACGTACTCTAAATACGCTACAGACCTTTGCAACTTCAAAGGGGCATAATTTAGATGGGAAAACGTATGAAATCCCACTTAAATTATACAACGACTTTTCAGATGCAATCGAAAAAATTGAAATAAATAATATTTCCTTACAAGAAAAGGATTCAACCGATGTACTTGACATTTCAAAAGAATTCAGTCCCCTTACAGTTGGACAATTCAACTGAATAAAAGCCTGTCATACAGGCACATGCTTCCTTTAAAGTGCCCAAAATTTCACTGCCTGTTTTCTCTGGTGAACCTAATCAATGGATTAATTTTAAAAATTTGTTTGATTCGTCTGTTCACAATTCATCTGTCTTCACACCATGTCAAAAACTTCAATGCTTGCGTACGCACTTGTCAGGTCATGCATTGTCCTTAGTTGAAACATTACCCAATTACTGACGTAAATTACCAAACAACGTATGACATTTTATGTAATAGATACAGTAATAAGAGGACTGCTGCAAATCATTATTATGCTTTGATGAAAAATTATCAAATAAAGGAAAATAGCCATGACAACTTAAAACATTACCTGTCAACCTTTCAGTCATCCGTCAATGCCTTGCTCAGCCTTGACATAAACATGCAAGATTTTCTCCTGTTGCAGCTTGCTTTACACAAATTGCCTTCTGACGTCCGTATGCTGTACGAACAAAAACAAACGGAGGATGATAATCAAATTCCTACCTTTCAGGATTTGATAAAATTTATCACCAACTTAGAAAGGTCATACGAAATCATCCAGGCTGAATCTCCTCCTAGTTCGCCTCTCAGTACACCACCTGTCAATAGGCGATCGTTTCCCGGCACAAGTGATTTCAAAGGCACACCTAACCAGGCAAAATTTGTAAATAAATCTGTAAAGACTCTGTTAGTTCAAACATCTCAGGAAGCTCGACCCAACACTACCTGTTTTCATTGCAATGGCAATCACAAAATATTCAATTGTGAAAAGTTTCAACAACTCTCGTTACAATGTACTTCGTCAACACAAACGATGCTTTGCTTGTTTTTCCACTCATCCTCGTCCAAATTGTACGTCAAACAAAAGTTATCGAACATGTCATAGTAAAAGCCACAACACTATGCTTTGTCAGGCAAATGTTCAAAGCTCGTCTGTCAATTCAACGCCGAGTAGTGTGCAAACGGGCGCCCCCGGACCTGTTTTGTCACCATCAAGCTCTGCCAACAGTCAGAATGCAACTTTCTCTTGTCACGCCTCAACCGTCGATACTGTTTCGAAAATTGTGTTACTCGGCACAGCAAAAGTATTAGTAAAGGATGCATATGGTCAGTGCCAGGAAATTCGAGCTGTTTTCGATTCTGGCAGTCAACGCAGCATAATCACCGCAGATTGCGCTGCACGTCTTGCTCTTAAACAATGCCCTGTTGACTTCACACTCACTGGTATAAATTCTCAAGTGAACAAGGCTTTCACTGTAGATGTCAGTCTTCGGTCTCGAGACGCTCGTCAACGTCCAATTCATGTACAGTCTGTAGTCATGGATCGCATCACTAGTGAATTGCCTTCCATTAATCTCCACAAGGATGTAGCTGCCCAATTCTCAGGCCTGCAACTTGCTGACCCTGATTTTTATCGCCCTGCCAAGGTCGACCTACTCATTGGAAGCGACGTGTATTGCCTGTCAGACGGCCCACGCTCCGTAACCAAAGGCAATCCTTCTGCTATATCTACCATTTTCGGATATGTCCTAGTCGGCACTGTAGTCAATCGCCAATCATTCTCATCACGTCAAGCGTCGTCCACCAACTTGTTCTCAACTCTGAACGATAGGGTTGATCTCCAACTTAAACGGTTTTGGGAAATAGAGGAAGTTGAAACACCCAAATCTATATCTCCTCAAGACCAATACTGTGAAGACTTGTTTGTTCAAACCACGACGAGAGTACAGGGCGGGTGGTACATGGTTTCACTGCCAGTTGCCCCTGAAGCTACTGAAATTGAATCGAATCGTCCAGCCGCTGTTGGTTCCTTTCTTAACTTGGAACATCGCCTTTCAAAAAACCCCGAAGTGCAGGACAAGTATAACAATTTCATGCAGGAATACTTGGACCTGGGCCACATGTCTGTTGCGCACACTCCGTCTTCGTACATAATTCCAAACCATTGTGTATTCAAAAGGCACGATCCTCACGCAAAAATCCGGGTCGTGTTTAATGCCAGTTCTCCAGATCACACTGGTGTGTCACTCAACGAACGTCTTCTTGCAGGTCCCAAGCTTCAAAGTGACCTTCAACACATATTGATATCATTCAATACTCACAAATTTGTCATCACCGCAGACTGTCGTCAGATGTATAGTCAAATTATACTTCGTCCGGAAGATCGACATCTCCAACATATCTTTTGGCTCAGCGATTCATCTCAACGTCTCCAAGAATATGAGTTAGCCACTGTAACATATGCACTAAAACCGTCAGCGTATTTAGCTCAACGTTCTTTAAAACTACTGATTTCAGATGAAGGCTCATCTTTCCCACGCGCCGCGCATGCACTCGAACATCATACATTTGTAGACGAATTATTCACTGGTACTGACACCTTTGAGGAAGCTGTTCATCTCATAAAGGAGCTAAATTCAATGTTGTCACTCTCGGGATTTGAACTAAGAAAGTGGACGTCAAACAACCCAGCACTGATAGCCCAATTTCCTCCAGAACACCTGTAAAATCCTTTCATTTTTTCTGATGAAAACCAAACAGTAAAAACTCTTGGTATTCGTTGGTGTCCATCTTATGATACCTTTTCGTATAACTATATTCTGTTCAAAGGGAAAATCACCAAACGCAGTATCTTGTCCTACATCTCCCAATTTTTCGATCCTCTTGGTTGGCTTTCGCCTGTCGTTTTTTGGGCCAAATGTTTCATGCAACGTCTTTGGACTGCTTCATTGGATTGGGATGACCCGTTATGCTCTGAATCCGAAGAGGATTGGAAAAAATTCGTTGTTGGATTATCAGCTGTAAGTGAAATATAATTTCCACGTCGCGTCACTATTGACAACGCTCATTATCGTCTCATCGGTTTTTGCGATGCGTCACAGCATGGCTTTGCCGCCGCCGTTTATCTGCATTCAGAAAGTAATGACAACCGAGTCAACATGCAACTGCTTGTAGCCAAAAGTCGTGTCGCCCCGCTAAAATCTGTCTCCATCCCTCGACTAGAGCTCAATGCCGCAGTGCTATTGTCACGATTGATAGCATCAACTCAACAGGCCCTATCCACTCTTCCTATACAGGAAATTCGATTGTACACTGATGCTAGTACTGTATTGGATTGGCTTAATACGCCATCCTACAAACTCAAAACGTATGTTGCTAATCGAGTGGTGACCATCCTGGAACTCACAGCACTTAAATGTTGGGCTCACATTCCTACGCACAGTAATCCAGCTGATGTGGGTTCCCGTGGATGCACTGCGGCCACGCTTCAAAAATCAGGACTGTGGTGGAAGGGACCACCGCAATTTCACGTGTCATCTAAGTCTTGGCCTCTGCTTGTCTACAGTAAAAAGGTCTAGTTGGAGATTCCTGAATTGAAACCTGTTCTGGCCACAACTCACTGACTTCTACCAAAGAATGTCTAGTTTTCAAAAACTCATACGTGTATTTGCTTACATTCATCGGTTCTTAAATCACTCTCGTAAGCATATGGCGTCAAAATCTACTGTTTTGTCTGTTAAAGAACTCAAAGTCGCTGAACTCACCGTAGTACGTCTAACGCAGTACTTTGATCAGGAGATTGCCTGTATGAAGAAGGGAAAGATTCCTGACTCGTTACGTTCGCTGTCTTCGTTTATCTCCAACGATGGTATCCTTCGTGCTGGTGGTAGACTATGTCACTCCTTGTTGCCGGACAGATCCAAGTTTCCTATGCTTTTGCCAAAGAAATCACATCTAACTGATCTCGCCATTGATCACTTTCATACGTTAGGTTTGCATTCTGGACCACGTACTACTCAAGGATTGATCAACCAAACCTTTTGGATTCCTTGCCTTCGCTCTACCTTGAGAGCTCGGCTGCGTAAATGTGTCAAGTGCTTTAAAATGTCTGCAAGGCCCTCGCAACCTATCATGGCTTCGTTGCCTATGTCTCGAGTAACACCACAACCTGCATTCTTGTCCACCGGCATTGATTATGCTGGTCCGTTCTCAACTAAAGACTCTCGCCTTCGTAAACCACGCTCCTGTAAAAGTTGGCACATATTTGCATATTATCTTTGCATATTTGTGTGTATGGTTACCCGTGCAGTACACCTAGAAGTTGTCTCAGATTTGTCTACTGAGGCTTTCCTCGCCACGCTGGATCGTTTCATCGCTCGTCGTGGACTTCCTTCAGATCTTTATTCTGACAATGGTCGCAACTTCGTCGGCGCCTCACGCCACCTTCGTGATCTATGTTCTATGTTGGAAACTCATAGCGATGAAATAGCCGCTCAGTTAGCGAAACGCAAAATTCAATGGCACTTCAATCCGCCGTATGCGCCGAATTTCGGTGGAATTTGGGAAGCCGCCGTCAAATCCGCGAAAGGTCATTTGTACCGCACTCTTGGTGATGTAATATTTACATTTGAAGAATATTGTACCATATTCACTCGCATTGAAGCGATATTGAACAGTCGCCCTCTATGCGACATGTCACCAGATCCATCAGAGGAACTCGATTTTCTTACCCCTGGACATTACCTCGTTGGAAGATCCTTGTTATCAGCTCCAGAAGAGCCTCAAGATAATGTCGCCCATCGACGTCAGCGATGGACTCATCTACGTCAAATAGTTCAATCGTTTTGGAAACGGTGGAGTAAGAGCTATCTTCACAGTCAACTTCAACGCTCCAAGTGGAACAAGAACTCGGCGCCACTCCATGAAGGGCAACTTGTACTATTACAAGACGGAGAGTCAGCACCACTGCACTGGCCTGTCGGACGAATCATCTCCCTTCATCCCGCTCCTGATTCCGTTACCCGAGTTTTGACCATACTTACCGCAAAAGGTACTGTAGTGCGATCCGTCAATAAGGTTGCACCCTCTCCAGTTTTGTAAATGCACGTGGTCACCCCCGTCACTATTTGAAAAACCATAGGTTTTTGACGGACGGCGTGTTAGATGTAGTGTTTAATTAATCTTTCAGTTGTAATTTATTTTTATTGTGTAAGTATCATGTGTTTGTCTTTCCTCGTAACTTTAATTTCACGTACGATTTGGTAAGTTCAAATAGTGCGCGAGTGCGTGATCGTTTTATGCAGGACCAACTACAAATCGATCTCTCGCGCGTGCGCTGAACTCTGTTCTGTTGTTCGCTTCGCATGTTAGTAGTACACGTGTTCGCTTCGCCCTCGCAGGCCTCCCCGTCTTTTTCGTATGTAACTTTTTCCGCAAATACGGCAAACGGTTCAAAACTCACGCAAAAGTTCGGAAAATTGCAAATGTGCGAACTGTTCATCATAACCGCAGTTTCTACTACAACAACAAGCAGCTTCAGCTACATGCGGTCTTACAGCCTACAAGAGTGGTTTACATCAAACCACAGGTACTGTACGTAATTTGTATTTCATCAGTGTAAATGGCAATTGCTGGGAGGGAATTTACAACTCCCACAACAATTCCAGCAATCGACCAAGTTCAGTTGGGGTTAACAACCAATTCTACCTTTCTACTGAACCAGCTTTTATCAGAGCCTATAATTAATTAATTAATCCCGACACATGTTAAACAAGTTATTTAAATCCTTTTTATTTTTGTGTGTCTGAAATTAACTCAAATTTTAAATAATAATAGCAACTCGTTTACAAACAAAATAATATTAAGACTCGAATAAAAATTTATTGTTGCTATAAACAAATAAAAATAATATAACATTTACTTCCAATCTATTATTTATTTCTACTGACACACCCAAATTTTTAACATGCAACAAAAGATTAGTATTTCTTTTCTAGATTTTCTTGTTAAATTAAATTCTCTTATTTAACTACTATTTAACTTTCAAACTTTAATTATTTACTGTTCATAGGTAAGTTCTTTTCGAGAGCTCTTTTCACAACAAAAAATATAATTTTTTTTTAATCACCTGCATACATCTGCCGTTACCGTTGCGCGCGCGCGCGCGCGTGTGTGTGTGTGTGCATCCAGAATCCTGAGAATTTGATGATGATGATGATGATGATATGCTGATGCTGTGTTCGTTGTCTCTACGGGTTGTTGTTGATGATGCTCCAGAGTTCCTCCTTACGTCTTGGTGTGTGTGGTAAAGTGTGTGTGTGGTCCTGATCGGTCGGTAAACCGGCAGCGTGACGTGTGAAGATTTCTTAAGTCTGAGACAAGCCCAAAATTGCTGGTGGTATTTATACTGGACGGCGATCTGACAGGTCCAGGACTGTTTTTGACATGTTAGATATTGTTAGTTCGTGCAAAGCGTCTTTTTAATTACAAATCACTTTTTGGTTCATTTTCGCGATTTCATGAACATCCTCGTAGCATGAGCGATATCATTGTTTGCGTAACTTTTTTCTGGTCACTCACATATACCACACTTATTAATTATTATTTAATTACACTAGAGTCAGCTGCATGGAACTAGTATCGTCAAGGTCACACCGCTTACTTACAGCGTTGCCACTAAGCAACAGTTTCCCTTTCTTCCGAAAAATGCTACACTAGTAAGTAAGCCTACTTAATGTAAAGAATATAACAAAGTGAGAAAGTTTGTAATACATGCATTAGAGTACATTGTTACATTGTCAATAATTCTTAATAATAATTACATCACAATTAATATATTGTTAATAATTAATTAACAATTAATTTCCGTATCTTATACATAACATTCAATTCGACGCGTCAGCTATAGTTTGTTTGAACGAATTTTATACGCATCCTGTGTCTTAAGCTTGCCCCATTTAATTATTGAAGACACCGCACTATTCGTGACTCAGAAAAATATTCTATTTTTATTTCCTGCGCTGCTTATTAATTAAGTAAAAAAATTAGAACTATACTATAAGATGTCACATGCACAAGTAGCATAAAAATAATGGTATGTATAAACGTGAAACGAATTGGATTTCTTAAGAAAATAAGGATAATTTTATAAACAACAAATACAAATGTCTCATGAAATAAATTTAAAATTCCTTGTTTATTTATATATATATATTTTAACTTAAATCTTTAAATATAGAATTTAAATTTATAATTCTATATTTTATGCATTGTCCTTACTAATTTTATAATTAAAATTTTCCTTATTTTATGAACTATAGAATTCCTTATGACTATTATAAATAAGCAGTATGTTGAAAAACTCACCTTAAATAGGGTTAGTCACACAATTATCACTTTGCAAAGTGATAGCACAGAGCACATTCATAACACTCCTGAAGAAAACACGCACACACGGTTTTTTATGTTTCAATAAAAATAGAAAATACTACGCTTCGCTATAGACACGTTTACCACCTATATATACTTTTTAACACTCCTGCCTTATTCGTCTTCGGATTCACTGGACTCAGGTTCGCTGTCACTACTCACACGTAAGTGTATGATGAAGGGCTCCACTGTGGTGTCTCTCGTGCACTGCTTTGAGTAATCGGCTTCTTGTAGTGCCTCCGCATGTCTTACGCACTTCTCCCAGTCTTCCTGAGTTATCCTGTCCAAAGCTTCGTGTGCAAGTTGTTCAATATCGGCCAATCTGAAAGTCGTATTCTTGTTTGCAACATACCGTTTAACTTGGGCCCATATCAGCTCGATCGGATTATACTGACAATGATATGGTGGCAGGCGCACTACTGTATGTCCCATTTCATTTGCCAGTTGATCCAATTCGTACGTCTTCTTGGCCGTTCGGATCTTTTCTTTAGAAAGAAGTTCATCCCTGGTTTCAGCTGTGGAAAATGAAATTCTCTTCTTACGCAGCCACTCCATGATATCCGCTTTACGCCAGTTTGAACATGGTGGTTTATCTATTTGTACAGAATGATAGCTGGCATTATCCATCACGATGACAGAGCCTTCTTCCAAGGAGCGCAACATACCAACAAACCAGGTCTTAAAAACTTCAGCATTCATTTCTGTGTGGTAGTCAGATGCAGCTGAATGCTTACTGCCACGAAAGACAAGTTTGGCACCTGCTATGAAACCTGTACTTGCGGATCCAGCATGTGCAATAATCAGCCGGCCACCTCTACCAGTAGGTACTTTCAGCCCACCGTTCCCTCTGGAGTCTTGCCAGATGTATTTATTCGTATGATTCTGTGATATCCAGGTTTCATCCAAATAAATTATAGGCCTGTTGTCCTCCGTACGATGTATATGCATGGTTCTCAAAAACTTCGCTCTCAAGGCAGCAATGTCTCTGCGCTCCATTAAAAATTTTCGTCCATCGTTGCACTTCTTAAATTTAAAACCAAGCACTTTCAGAAGGCGAAGTACGGAGGCTTCTGAACCAGAATAATTGATTTTCTGACAGAGATCAGCTCGAATTTTGCTTGCAGTGGGGTATTCCCCTCGGTCGTAATATTCTAGTACGGTCCTGCGGACTATTTGTTTATTAAAATCGTCCAGTTCAGTGTTTTTGTGTTCCCGTTTATACCCTTTCCTTGGAGAACTGAACACAACACTCACGCCTTGATCATCTGCCGAAGCAACGGTATTGCTAATACGTTGCACCGACTGTTCAGAAATGCCACAAGCTTCCGCTGTCAATTTTCGAACTTGTGCAAAGTTTATGTTCCTCCTGGCTTCTTCATTATACGCAAGATTTTTAAAAAACTTGTAAACGTTTACTATGATGACTTTACTTTGTTTTCTAATGTCCTCTCGGCCCGCACGTACACCACCGCTGCTTGTACTCGAACTAAATGTAGGATACTGTTCCTCAATATCACTCATAATAAATACAAATTATTGAAATAAACTAATACACACACTGTCTACAATAAAGACGTCAACCGTTCACATGAAACGCACAAAATGTCTGTCAACAATACTAAGGACGATAAATATTTTGGATGTTCGTCTCTTCCTCACCTCGTCCACCCAACCTACTTGGAATGGGGTACTGTAACTGAAATGGGATTGGCTTTTGTCACAACAGCGACAATTTTGTTTACAGAAATTGCTCAGTCCTATTTATCTTTGTGCAACGGAAGAAAGGTAGTAGCGCGGGCAGTAAACATACACATTTTTGAGGGGATTATAAAATGACAAAGGCATTCATAAAAGTGTCAGACAGCAATATTTACCGAAAAGACATGCCGACAGGGTATACGCAATGTGCATACCAAATGTGTACATATACCTAACAGAACTTCCGAACCATATGGCTTAGGAATGACCGTGTAGAGAACAAAAACAGATTCATTTACAAAAGGGAAAAGACCGTGAGTATGAAAAAATTAAAGCGACAACAGCAGGCAAGGTCAGCGTTCTCAGACAACTGTCAGTCTGTAGGATAACCGCCCATGAAGAAAACAGTAAAACTTTAATAAGTAAGTGCACTGTACGGAAATCACAAAATAACTGACCTAATGGTACTTCGTAAAGTTAGGGTGTGTATTGCTAAAAGGTTTAGATTCTAACATAAGAAAAACCAGCGCAGTATAAATAGTAGTTTCAGAGAACTGCAAATCGTAACAAAAAAAAAGCCAAAGAAACAGAAGAAACGCAAAGATAGAAATTCTGTAGATATTTACGCGACAACAAAAAATATGTTGCCGACTCACACAAATTTTTAGAGCTCAAATACTGGCGCCCAGAATTTAACTGAGTAGTGTTACCCACAACTAATTATTCCTGATAAAACAAATTCATTTACGCGATACGCATAAATAAATTTGAAACGAAGAATATAATGTGGATGTATGAAATTTGTTTTCGTAACACTGCTAAAACGCTACACACTGTACTAGCCGGCAACAACGCTGGGCGAGGGGCGTGGAGGTGACAGGGAGAAGCAGTGAAAGTGAGTGACCTTGACGATACTACTTCCATGCAGCTGACTCTAGTAATATCATTACATTAGTTAGCGTCTTTATTATTGCACATTTTTGCAATAATTTTATATCACCGTACCCGTTAAAATTTCCTTAATGTAATGGTGTCTTTATTAATGGGGTAAGTCTTTGTTCATAGGTTTAAAACCTATTAATTAATTTATTTTAATCCGGTTAAAATCTGATTAATTGATAACCAACAATTCGTACGTGTCTCCCCTTCTCGTTGTTCAATGCAGGTCGGAACTGGCATACACACACATACACACAAACGCTGTATTTTATGTTACCGAAGCTGGTGTCACTTTCGACATGCCCCAGCCTGTACTTTCCTGCACAAAATTGTTTAAAACTGTTCTTCTTATTCTTTTTACACTAATTATTTACAAAACACACCGCCCTGGGCAAATATATGTATTGTTAGAATATATTGCGACAGTACAACCTGTGACTGTACATACCGGGTCACAGGTATAACCGGGGTTCAGAGTTTTAATCAGATCAAAATAAGAAATAAAATCATTTTACTTTGTAATCCGTGTGAAACATTGGCAGAAGAAGCTATAAGGAATTTGGGTGTGCCTTGTAAACAAATGAATCAAAAGTTATTTTTAGCTATGTCTAGCCAGAGTGGCGCTGATTTAAACCTAAAGAGGCCTCAACATCGCAATTATCGACTGACGTCACAACCATAATGACGTCAAATCAACATTTTATACTTCTGGAACATAAGAAAACACAGTGCTAAAACGTCCAGAGGCATACGATATGACGTCGCCAATGTGGAAGGAGTATCACGTGACCCACAAATATATTGGCCGCACGGAGACCGGATTCATTCTGTTTCGCTCAACATCTAAAACCGGCCGGTAGTATATAATTCAAGTCCGCGGACAAATCAGATTTGGAACCTTAAACCAGTTAAAATGTAATTAAACTACAGTAAAATCAGTATCAAGTGTCGACAGCCAGTGACAAATAAATTAAACAGTTTTAAACAGTTTCGGACAATTATCGAGTGCAGAATGAGCAATGGCGCCGCATAACGGATAACTCTTCAAGATAAGTACAAAGACCTTCATAGGCAAACTATGAAATAACACCAATAATGATATTTCAAAAAGAATAGGGGGATTTTTAAAGAATGAAAGCGAGCGTGAATATGAAGTACTGGTGAGCCTTATTAAAAATAAGTAAATGTTTCTTATCTATTATTCATTATGTATGTTCATTAATGTGGTCTATGAATCACTAGAGATATGGGACAAACCCCATTAATGTTTTAATTGCAAATAAAATAATAAGTTCAATTTACAAAGACCACGTGTTAGTGTAATTTATTAAACGCTACCTCAGTCTGTTTGCGTCATTTTAATCCTCACCTAACGGACTCTGGGGTTTTCTGGATACAGGTAAGAGTTGGAATGTCAAAGGTAGGTGGTATTTTGGGAGGGAAGTTTGAAAATTTAAATAATCAAAAGTTTGTAACTTAACAAATGGTGCCGTGATCAGGATTTTTGCATAAAAAAGTTTACGTGGAATAGGCCTGGATTGAATAAACGGGAACAGACCGATACAAAGCAGAAGTTAAAGTTTTAGGTTAACACGTACAAATAGACACGTGGTCTAAAAAATTTGTTGGTTAAAAGGATAAACACTCATATTTATCTCAATATTAAGTTGAACTGTAATAGATATTTTAATTTAAAAATAAGTAAAACGTGGATAGTAATGACGAGGGAGTCAGCTTGGCTGAAGTAACTGTCATTAACGACATGGAAACACTGTCAACTACTGTAGTAGATACAGAGAATAGTTTAACAGAATTCAAAATAATGGATGGCGTGGTAATTGAGTCAACGCCAATCCAAAGTAAGAAATCATTTGATGAGCATGTTATAATGAGTAACACCATAGCGGAGTCTACTCCCGTAATAACTAAAACTAAAGTAAAGGAATTGTCAATGAATGGCCTATTTAATTTCATGAAAAGTAATTTTAATGAAGTAAAAAGTGATATCAATGCAGTAAATAAACGTTTTGATAATAGTGATGAAAAGTTTAATGAACTCAAGACTGATATCAATGCCGTAAATGTTAAATGTGAAAGTAATTTTAACGAGTTAAACGAAAACTTGAGTAATTCATTAAAGTGTATGGATGACAGAATTAATGAAATAGATAACAGTATGACAGAAAAAGTCGATAAACAAATACATAATATAACAGAAAATTTTGAAACTCAAATCAATGAATGTAAATCCAATACTGTAAACAAAATTGAAGAAATTAATAAACATATTCAAACATATGAAATCAATACTAACAGTAAGATTAATACAATAGAAGATAGTTATAAGACGTTACAAGATACTGTAGAGATGTATTCAGTCTGAATGTATAAACAATAACAAATTCAGTGTAATTGAGCAAAGTATAAATAATGTTAAAGATGAATTAAGTGGGGCAATAAACCAAAAGTTAACCAGTGTTACGGAACGAATATTGATTACACGTGACGTAAACAACAATATAGAACTAGAGTCATTTAGTTGCGAGAGTAGGGTAGTGCACCCGATGCAGTTTTTGAATCGCGCGAGGGAGTATAGTAAATTCAATAATAATGGTTGGGAGGTGCAGTTGTTGAGAATATTCAAATATTTTAAGGGAAGTTCGGCAATATGGGCGGAGGCTCACAGAGCCGAGTGGGCAAGTTACGAAGATTTTGAATGGGCATTTCGGGGAAAATACTGGGCAGAAAAAGACCAGGAAATATTAAGGAGTCGAATAATGGGGCCGGGTAATTTTGGAAATCACAATAACAATGTCATAATCTATGTTATGAAGGTTTACAACGAAGCAAAGTATTTAGAGCCTCCGTTGCCATTTAAATCATTTGTAAGACACATCAGTAAGCATCTACCTCGGGAAGTGCAGATCACACTCATGACTAGATAAATAACCGACATAAATGAATTAGAAAAAATGCTGGACATTTTTCAGAATATAAGGGACAGGGAGGTAGGTAGGCGTCAAAACCCGCCAATGATACTTAATAACGGAAATAATATTCAAGCGAGGGGGTTAACGACCGGACATGGAGGGACGAGAATAAACAATAACAGTAGAGACGAGGGTTGGAGGTGCTCGTCATGTAAATTTTAAAATTTTCTGGGAAGAATGGTATGTTACAGGTGTAATAAGACAAGAAGTGAACAACGGAGAGAAGCAGGAACAAATCAACACAGTCAACGCCAAAGAGGAGCAGAGAATAGCGGTGGAGCACCTGGAAACAGCAGAGATCAGGCCAGAGGTCACAGTGGATACTCCCAGGGCAATACCACCGGCCGAACGGAAAACTGAGACAGACAATGGAAGAAAGGACCCTACCATTGTCCACAGATAGCAACAGGGTCCAGGAAATAAGTAACTATCAGAATAATGTGATCAAGACAGACATAATTAGGGAGTTGCTGGAAGAAGACAATGCAGAGATCGTGGAACCAAAGACCGGATTAACAGAGGTAACCGTCAGCATGGAAGGTAAGAATTTTAAAACATTGATAGATACGGGGAGTGAAATATCTGTGATTTCAGAAAATGTACTGGGAGAGTTAAAAGAAGTAAATAAAAATATACCATCATTACCAGTTTCGGGTGTTACAGTAGTGGGGGTTACAGGGATACGAAGTAAACGGGTGACTAAGCAAGTTCAATTAACGGGGTTGAGTTTGAAAATACATTCTTAGTAGGCAAGGGGTTGAGTTTAGATGTAATCTTGGGAAATGATTTTTTGAAGAGAAATAAATCAGTAATTGATTTAAATAAAAGGGTGGTGGAGTTAAATAGTGAAAGTAAACAAGTCAGTGTTAGTTTTGAGCGAGTGCTAGACAAGGTAAGAGTTTTGGGAGTAAAAATAATACAGAAACGGGTAGACAATAGGGACACAGAAGCTAAAGTGAATGTATGTCAAGAGAGAGAGAGTGTGGAGAGCGGAGACAGAGAGAGATGGATGAGAGTGATGATAGAATATGGGAGGACAGGGAATATAAATTTTGTAGAGAGGGTGGCGTTTTAGGGTGTCCCCAACAACAGGAGTTGTGGGCAGTAGTGGGACGTTTTAAAGAGGTGTTTGCGGAGTTATCTGGAAGAGTCAGGAACTATGAATGTGAGTTGAAGGTATGGGAACACACACCCTTCATGCAGAGAAGTTATCCGGTGCCATATTCGAAGAGGAGAGCGGTTCAAGTAGAGTTGGATAGAATGTTGGAGGGAGATATTATTGAGAGGTCGGTGTCACCCTATTCTAACCCGTTAGTTGTAGTTATCAAGAAAGATGGGAGAGTAAGATTGTGTCTAGATGCCAGGAAAATAAATCAGATTATTATCCCTGACAGAGAATCACTCGAACCAATAAATGAAATATTACAGAAGTTTAGTGGGGTTAGATATATGATGTCGTTAGATTTAACAGCTGGTTATTTGGCAAGTCCCGTTAGCGGTAGAGAGTAGGAAATATACGGCTTTTCTTTTAAACGGCAAGAACTATCAGTTTAAGGGATTGCCTTTTGGGTTCAACACTAGTGTAGCAAGTTTTATCAAGTGTTTAGATGAGATATTACAACCTAGGGATTTAGCTTTTTCAACGGTATATGTCGATGATATTTTGATAGCTTCAAGAATATTTTCGGAACATATTGAACATCTAGAGTTCAATAGCCTAGATAAATTACAGAGAGGGGGATTGACAGTTAATTGGGAGAAGTCGAGATTTTTTCAAACAGAAATACATTTTTTGGGCTTATTATTACGCCGGAGGGAATTCAAGCTAACCTAGATAAAGTAGAGGCAATCATGCGATTCCCTGAACCCAAAAACATCAGACAGTTACAGAGTTTTTTAGGCTTGTGCAATTTTTATAGAAAATTTCAAAAGAATTATGCGCAGGTAACGTCTAAGTTAAGTTCAGTACTACAAAAGAACAAACAGTGGAAATGGGGAGAAACAGAGAGGGCCGCGTTTAAGGAAATAAAGGAAAAATTTTCAAAAATGATAATGATGAACCATCCTGATTTTCAAAAAACATTTTATTTACAGACTGATGGCAGCAACATCGCACTTGGAGCTGAGCTGTACCAAGAAGATAACGACCGGGAGCATCGGACTATAGCTTTCGCCAGCCGATCTCTGTTAGTAGCCGAAAGAAATTACACGACTACTGAGAAGGAGCTGCTGAGTTTCAGTTCAGTGTTTGCTGTAGGGAAATTCCGAACGTACGTTTTAGGGAACAAGACAGTCATCCGGACCGACCATAAGGCGCTGTCTTTTCTGAACACATGCCGATTGACACACAGCCGACTAACCAGGTGGTTGCTAGCCTTACAGGAGTACAACTTTTCATGGGAATATATTAAGGGAGTCGAAAACAAAATACCAGACACTCTTTCCAGAGTATATGTTGAAGAAAATAAAACAGGGAGGGACTTTAGGGAAATAGAAGTTTTTCGATTAAGTAGGGAAGATAGACTTTTTGGGGAGGAGTTAAAGGATATTAAAACCATGCAGAGATCGGATAGTAAATTGGGGAAAATAATTGCCAGTCTGGAAGCGGATTTAGATGGTTCTGAATATAATCAATATTTTTAAATATATCAGGGAATGTTGTTCAAGAAGGTAGAGGGGGGAGAACGTGATTGGAAATTAGTTATACCGGAAGGGTTAGTAGAGAAAATAGTGTGGGATTGTCACGATAGATATGGACACTTTGGGGCGAAGAAATGTATAAATGTATTAAAAGAGTCATGTATATTTAAGAATATGGAGAGGCGTATAAGGAAATTACTCCGGGGATGTGGTTTATGTCAAAAGTCCAAAGTAGTCCACTATCGATTAGAAGGGGAGTTAAATTTTATCAAAGTGGGAAGGCCTTTTGATTTAGTGGCAGTGGATTTGTATGGCCCGTTACCAAAGGGTAGGGGAGGAGTCATGTATGTTTTTGTAGTGTTGGATACTTTTTCTAAGTTTGTGAAATTATATAGCGTCAAGAGAGCAACCAGTAAGGTTTTGAGTGAGAAGATAACGCAGCATTACATGGTCAACGTGAGAAAACCAAAAGTAATACTGTCAGATCACGGACCACAATTCATTAGCGGTAAATGGCGACAGACTCTGGGCTGGGATATAATACCAAAGCACACAGTGGTGTACCATCCACAATCCAATCAAGCAGAGAGAGTGATGAGAGAAATCGGCCGAATCTTTAGAGCGTATTGCCATACCAAACATAGCGAGTGGCTGATGTACGTGAAGAAAATTGAGGATTGGTTGAACTGCACAACACATGAGTCTGCCGGGTTCACACCTTATGAATTAGTGAGGGGGGACACACCCACAGAGGATTTTAGAGCAACTGTTTGAATACCCACCAGAAGGTATTATCATTGATAGGTGTGTAAAAGTTAGGTTAGCGAATGACAATTTATTGACGAAGGGAGAGAAGCGAAAGAGGAGGCATGATACAAAGGGTAAGTGGATTAAGTACGAAATAGGGCAGTTAGTGTTAGTGAGAAGGCATGATCTGTCGAGTGCACAGGATAAGGAAATAAAAAAGTTCTTTTTATTGTATGAGGGACCATATGAAGTGATAGAAATCAAGATGAACAACGCATATGTCTACAGAACCAGGTAACGAGAGAGATTGTGGGTACTCACAACGCGACGAATTTAAAACCTTATTGGACGAACTAGAAATAAATTTAATCATTTGTATATAAATTTTACTTGTTTTCAGAAGGAACTCTCCCCCATTTCGGGCGGTCGCGGCTTCACCGACCCTGACCGTGGAGTTTGGCTTGGTAGGGGCGGACCATGGTCGGAGTTCACCTCAGAAATGAGGTGGAACAACGATGGTCATCCTCTGCAAACAAATTGGTGGAAGTAGAAATTGTGAAGTGTGGAGACCGGGGAGGGGGACCCCTATATTAAACTTGAGTAAACATTAAGGCATTGTTTGGCACCACTTGAGTTGAAAAAAAAGTGTAATCAAATTTTAAATTTTTGTGGCCCTGTCTGTAGTTGGTCCTCAAGATTATTAACCTATGAACGTTAACAGCCAAGTGTTTCATGCGGATAGAATAAAATAATGGTAATTCAACCAAATTGTAAATTGATACCAGTTATTTGTGAGAAGTAATAAGGACATGGTGAAGTTATAATGTACCTATGGGCATGTGTAATAGAAGATGGACACTTAAACTGTAACGTTTGTAATTGAATCAGTGTTTTTTGAAAGGGCGTAGGGGAACAAAACCAAATTTTCGGAAAACTAAAAAAAACTTTCCAGAAGCTTTAATAAATTTTTTTGTTTTACTTTAGGTGATCTTGTGAATTAATATATGTTTACTTAACATGTTCCACTCTTCAAAATATTTTTTTAATTTTTTTTTTCTGAAAATATGGAAATTTAAAATTTGCAAAACTACGCCCTTTCAAAAAAAATCAAATTTTTGGAAAATAAAATGTATTTGAAATTGTTTAAAATGCAATTTATTTGCTACACACATAAATTTATATAAATTTAAAGGAAAGAGGAACACTTTAAAAGTAATAAATCATTATTATAAATCAGTCAGTGTTCTTTAGTAAATGTCGATTTCTGTTAGCATTCGTTTTTCGACCTTCTTAATCTTCTTCATCCCACTCAAAATCACTATCTAGTGAAGCATCAGTAGTGGTTGGTCAGCCTAATATTTCCTCATAATATTCCTGGTAATCATGGGGGATATAGCGTTTTAATTTGTTTAAATCATTCATTTTAGCATTTTTTATGGGAATTTTGCCTGTCGGGTACGTTAATGTCTCAGGAGCATTCACTGGACCTAAAGTCTTAGCCATGAAAAATGTGTGGGATACAAGGCCATTAACAGAAGTAAATGCTTTAATATATCCCTTCTTGTCATTTTCATACACAAAATGAAACAGTTTATTTATGGAAAAATTAACCTTGTTTTCATTCTGGACGTTTCTCCTTCTAGTTTCTGCCGATATGCAGGACTTCTTGTAACAGGCAGTGTGCCATTTTTTAAAATCTAAAATATCAGTAGCGTCTACTTCGTGTACTTGAAATTTCCCACTTACAGAGCTATTTATTATAAGTTCTGTAATGTCATGAACAGTGTACAGACGATCGTGTTGACGTAAAGCTCTAGATATGGTCCCAAAATCCCGGTCACAAGCTAAGAATCTATGACCACTCACTGGAAATAACTGTTCTACCTTTTGAAATCTTCCACTATCAGTTAAGTAAAGACAAAATCTGGAGAGGGTCTGATTTTTATTTTGACCACCGCAGTTGTCGCAGAATAATCTTAATGTTTTGTAATTTGAAGGAACGGTAGAAAGAAAATCTTTTAAAAATGAACACACCTCATTGGGTCCTTTATGACCTAGGCCTTCGTGATAAAGATAAATTTCACTTCTGCCGTTCTTAATGTCATGTATTGAAAATATGTTAACTGAAAGTTGCCTCAAGTAATACAACTCTTGAATCGGAACTCTCGGAAGGCTGATGGTTTTCATATAGTCAAATGCAAGTGATAATACATCTTTTTCATTCATATCTTCTTGTGACCTTTCAAATTTTAGAGCATTGTAAAATTTTTTACTAGACCGTCTGTGAACTAATAATTCAGCTACCGCTATTCTTTTTGCTACATCGTTCAAATGTGGCGACTTGATCTTTAAATTTAACTCCTCGCACGTACAACACGTGTCGACTTGTGGTCGACCGAAAGGGTAGTTAAAATTTTCTTTAAAATGTGTCCAGTAAAATGATTTGCTTACTTTCATATCTGGATATTTTACACAAAATAGTTTCCACATTGCTTTTATGGTCAAGTCTGCACACAGATAGTAAATTTTTTTACCTGCATAGTGTGATTCTTTTAGAGGGAACGATCTGATATGTTCACTAACAAGATCATGAAATTCTTGGGGAAGTCGGTGACTGATATTTTTACCCCTTTTGTCTTCTGGGGTCTTCCCCGTTATTTTCAACTCACGTACTCTGCGTATTCTTTTTTCACTAACATCAAGTATGAATCTTAGAGCATGCAAGCATTCCTTTTTTCTTGTGGTACCTGACAACACATGATATGTAAATGAATGTGTAACCCTCGGAGTTTCTTTTCCTTGTTGGTCCGGTCGTCTTCTTTTAACTTCATTGACATCGATCAGTCCTTGAAGGTAGATATCCTGCTCGTCCTTTGTTTTCATATTGTAGAATTTTGTAAAAATATCTACGCAATTATCTTCACCAAGATTAAGTAAGCATTGTTTCTTGGAACTGAAACAAAACGAAACAAATTTATTGTAACTTTCAAATATAAAGGATGGTACATTAGGTTAGGTTACTTTAGCTTAGATACGATATAATATCATTAGAAAGTTCGTTTTGAATGGTATTTTGAAGTATTCTCAAATAATATTATAAATACACTAGCCATGACTTTATGTTACTTTATATACCTCATGCCCATGCCTCATATCCACGTAAACAAAGTCGAGAGCGACCACGGAACGAAGATATTTGTGAACGTCGCGTAACCTTGCCATAACAAAGACCTCACATCAAGTGAAGTAAACATGCAACAGCCGAAGGAAATGCACAAACATTTTCACTCGCTCTGTTGCTAGAAATGATGGCTTTAGCGCATTCAGCGTATAAAATTGAGAACGACACACGGAGAAAAGCGCCGCGTTTTCCTCCTTGTGTCGTTAATAACTATTATTACAGATAACTTAATTTAAGCAATAAAAACTTTACCCTTACCTGCAAGTGAATCCAGGATGTTTTGGTGGAACTACATTTCCTTTGTAGTTCATATAAGATCGTCCAGTTTTACGAGCTTCTTTGATGCTGTTACCCTTTCAAGAAGAAGGATCGCTTACTTTCCTCTTGCGGGGACTAGGAGCAATTGAATTTTCATCCATTATTTAATGGAAAATTAAACTGATAAACACTCAGTCAAAAGAGTAATCACAACAGCCAAATGTTATAATGGCGTCTAGGTTATGTTTTGTTTCTTTCAATGAGTTGAATGTTCAAAAAGATCAGCTGATTATTATTGTGACCACTCAAGTCAATTGCTGTGGATTTTTTTGAAAGGGCGTAAGTGTCGCACGCCCGCCCTTTCAAAATAAACCAATACTTTCGGATATGATTTTAACATGAAAAGAACGATCGCACAGGCGCCCTTTCAACAGAAATAGATGGCTCTATCCATAAGGAACACAAAACGCCAAAAAAAGTGAAAATGGCAAAAAATGTCGATTATGCCCTTTCAAAAAAGACCGATTCAATTTTTATTTAAGGTCGGAACTGATCAGTGTATTGTAATATTGTATGTGTAACTGTTACTTAGGAGTAAGATAATGATATGTAGATATAAGACATGTATAATACATGGTAAATGCGATTCCCCAATTTCGGGTGGTCACGGCTTCACCGAACCCTGACCGTGGATTTGGCTTATTGTTATTCTAAATTGGTGAACTTAGAAATACAACTAGGGGTAGAATCAGGGGAATCTAATATAATATAACTTTGGAACATGGCTATATACATATTATGTAAGGGTGATAGACCAATTAAGGGTTCATGAATATTATTTCAGTAGGATTACTGGTATCCGGGATACCAGTAATGCCAAATTTTGTGTAACGCCAAAGCAAGGATGGGGGAGAAATAAAAGAAAAAATGTTCACCCCTTCCGTTTCAGTCCTTGTGGAGGCAACTGGGCGCTACAGTCCAGGGGGGGGGTAATAGTGTGTGTGGAAGGAGGAGTTTAAGAGGTAAAATGAAAAATGAAATAGAGAGAGTGATAAGTAAATCACAATAACGAATAATAATATAGTGTTCAAATACACATATGATTGATTGTACGTGTTTTATTGTATAATTGTTGATTTTAGATTCATTATGTATTCTATACAGGTTAATACTAAAGAAATTAAGAGATGAAATGAGTTGTTTAAATAAAAGTTGTTTAAACTAAACTAAATAATGTGTTGTTTAAATTAAATTCTGATTGGAATCAGGAAAATATTTTGAATTTGAAATAAGAAATAATGAGAAGATGTTTATGTAAAATGTTTCAATTAAAATATTGCATGTTAGGCTAAAGAGTTCTGTTAACCTATAATGTGTGTTAGAAGTTAAGAAAAACCAGTACTTCGTAAAAGTACTTTGATTGTTTCAGAATCTGGTGACACTGTGGTGGCGACCCTGTGCTGACCAGCGTGTCAGGGTAGGGGCGTCTAGTGCCTGCCTGGCTTTGCGGTGTTGGGATCTTGACAAGAAGTCCAGTAAAGTCATGCAGGTGCGACCACAGTCACTGGATCAGGGGGGTAAGTTACCCATGATTAATAAAATTTAAGGGGGTCATGCGGCATATCCGGACTGATCCTTTTAGGTTATGTCAATGAGAGTTTTTATGCTTCGTCATAAAACCTCTCATTGAGGGGGTATTGTGACGGTACATACCGGGTCACAGGTATAACCGGGGTTCAGAGTTTTAATCAGATCAAAATAAGGAATAAAATCATTTTACTTTGTAATCCATGTGAAACATTGGCAGAAGAAGCTATAAGGAATTTGGGTGTGCCTTGTAAACAAATGAATCAAAAGTTATTATTAGCTATGTCTAGCCAGAGTGGCGCCGATTTAAACCTAAAGAGGCCTCAACATCGCAATTATCGACTGACGTCACAACCATAATGACATCAAATCAACATTTTATACCTCAGGAACATAAAAAAATACAGTGCTAAAACGTCCAGAGGCATACGATATGATGTCGCCAATGTGGAAGGAGTATCACGTGACCCACAAATATATTGGCCGTACGGAAACCAGATTCATTCTGTTTCGCTCAACATCTAAAACCGGCCGGTTGTATATAATTCAAGTCCGCGGACAAATCAGATATGGAACTTTAAACCAGTTAAAATATAATTAAACTACAGTAAAATCAGTATCAAGTGTCGACAGCCAGTGACGAATAAATTAAACAGTTTTGGACAATTATCGAGTGCAGAAGAAAAAAGTGGAACGAGCAATGGTGCTGCATAACGGATAACTCTTCAAGATAAGTACAAAGACCTAGGAAAAACTACGAAATAACACCAATAACGATATTTCAAAAATAATAGGGTGGTTTTTAAAGAATGAAAGCGAGCGTGAATATGAAGTACTGGTGAGCCTTATTAAAAAATAAGTAAATGTTTCTATGATATATAATTACCTTAATATCCACTTTAGCGATACACAGTTTCGTCACTGATGACGCGTTTCGGGACTAAGTCCCATCCTCAGATACATAATTAATAAATTAAAATATTAAAATCACGACCATGATACTGGTCAAGTCAAAATAAATAAAATAAATTATAAATCGCATGTAATAAGTTTTGCTAACCACGGCTGGAGCTCCCGCATGCGTTCACCCGCAACCGCGATTGTCACGCGACTCTAATGTAAGTCGCGTGACAATCGCGGTTGCGGGTGAACGCATGCGGGAGCTCCAGCCGTGGTTAGCAAAACTTATTACATGCGATTTATAATTTATTTTATTTATTTTGACTTGACCAGTATCATGGTCGTGATTTTAATATTTTAATTTATTAATTATGTATCTGAGGATGGGACTTAGTCCCGAAACGCGTCATCAGTGACGAAACTGTGTATCGCTAAAGTGGATATTAAGGTAATTATATATCATATAATAAGTGATACGGTACGCAAAAAATAAGTAATTAAAATGTTTCTATCTATTATTCATTATGTATGTTCATTAATGTGGTCTATGAATCACCAGAGATATGGGGCAAACCCCATTAATGTTTTAATTGCAAATAAAATAATAAGTTCAATTTACAAAGACCACGTGTTAGTGTAATTTATTAAACGCTGCCTCAGTCTGTTTGCGCCATTTTAATCCTCACCTAACGGACTCTGGGGTTTTCTGCTGGATACAGGTAAGAGTTGGAATGCCAAAGGTAGGTGGTATTTTGGGAGGGAAGTTTGAAAATTTAAATAATCAAAAGTTTGTAACTTAACAAACCATATACGGTACTGTGCATTGTCAAAATAATTAAAATAATTAATAAAAATAAATAAATATATGGTTGATAAACATGATTCAGATTACAATCTGGATTGTATAAAAAAAGGGAACAGCACAGTTCATGTGTGGAGACGCATATCTGGTCACCTGCCGCTAGCTGTGTGTACATATGTATTTAGTATGTGTGTGCATGGACACACCTACAGGCCATGATGTGAGGAGAGACAACAATTTATTAAGGAGTACATGCATTGGAATCCTGTACTAGGACCCGAAGGACACGGACCGAGGACCGAGTGGAGGACACGCCGTTAATGTACCACATCAAACGAGGTGATAAAAAGCCATATAATTACTTGCAACTGAAAGACAATAATTAAAAACTATAATGAGAGACATTCAAAGTGTTGCTATAAGTAATTAAATTGTACATAGTAGTGTAAAGACTGATTGTTTAATTTAGAATAATATTTCATTTATGTCAATTAGGATTTGAATATAACTTAAATGTTATAAGATCAATATTTGATTTGAAATTGAAATAATTTAAAGTAATTCATATAATCTTTATTGGTTAAAAATGCATATGCAGTAGAAAAAAAATAGAATCAAAGTAAGATTAAAGAAAGTGAAATAAAAGTAAATTCATTGTTTAAATAAATTAGTAAGCAATTGCAAAGATAACCACACTGAATGAGTAAGCCGAGAGCAAAATATTTGATAGTCAAGATTAGATAATAAGATTTCTGTATACAATGTTTAATGTAAATTGTCAACCAGAAGTCGCGTGCAAAAGATTCGCACAAGCGAAGAATAATGAGTTTTTCTATTTCCGAAATAAGGAAAGATGTTGTTCAACAAATAATGTAAATATTTAAAAACGTATTACACATTCTTGTTATTATGATTACACCTAACATCATTGTTATGTTATATAACGTATACACCAAATTGTGGGGTATAATTGACACATGCATAATTATATTGCATTAATGTATTAAATAAATTTGGCGCCCTGAATGTGTGGGACGACACGACCATTTAACTATTTAAATTTTTTTAGCTAAATGTATGCTCTATAAATACAAGTGTGGTAAAATATAATGTGTATAGTAGTTAAGATTCATACGAAATATTATCGTATTTCATTTTGTTGTGTATTACGACATACATGAATATCATTTAAAGGTGTAATTGTAATAGGAAGGATAATAATAATTAATAATAATAATAAATAAATAAATAAATAAAATTATTAAACAGTTCCATAATAATAATATTTTAAAATATAATAAATAAAAAATATAATATTCAACATGGCAGAATCAAAGGGTTTGATATGGAGGCATTTAAAGCTATAATGCATGGCTGGATTGATAAAATGAGTATAAACTTACGACAAGCGAATGTAAAGCTCGCCGAGAACTTAAAAGAAGATTTAAATAATAAATTTGGTGAATTGAAGCAAGATATATAGGAAAAATAACCGAAAGTGTACAATTGAAGCAAAATTTTAAGCAAGGTACTATAAAAATAATAGAAAGTTTAGAAGAGTTGAAATTAGATAATGTACAATTGAAGCAAGATATATAAATTTAAAAGAGGAATTAAAACAAAATATAGCTGATAGTAGTAAGCAATTAGTAGAAAAGATTATCGACACAAATACACGTGTTGATACACTCGAAAGCAAACTTAAGCAAGCCTTACATGAACAAACCATTAGATTAGAAAATAAACAAAAAGAATTACATCTTGAATGGAGAAAAGATCTGAAAGATGTTCAGAAACAAATAAATGATAATTTAGATGAAAAATTAATGGTAATAAAGCAAGAACAAGATAATAAGATACAGACGGTTAATGAAATGTTACAAGCGACCACTAGCAAGACAATTGAAATAGAAACCCGTACCACAGTTATAGAAGACAAAATAGAAGAGACATCCAAGACTGCAAAAGACTGTTCTGGAGAGGTATCCCATATGAAGGAAGAAGTCCAGAGTGAAATGAAGCAACTTAGGGAAGAACTTCGCAGACGGCCAACGCAGATGATGATGTTTTCGGCATCGATAGAAGAAAGAAGTAAGATAACATTTGCAGGTAACAAGTGGGAGAATAGCATGGAATTTTTGGCGAATATTGAGAAAGTGATGGAGAAGATAGGTAGTGTGATAGACGATAGTGAAAAGATCGACTTCGTTACTCGACATTTTAAAGATTCTGCAAGCCAATGGTATTCTATAATTCGAGATAATATTACTACGTACCAACAATTCCACGATGCATTTGAAAACAGATACTGGAACATACATATACAACGTCAAGTACGCGATCAGCTTGAATATGGTAAATTCAATATTCATTGTCGGCAAAGCATTGAACAATATACAATAGCTCAAATAGAAAGAGTGACACATCTTAAACCTAAGTTTTCAGAATATGAAATAATCTCCAAGTTGTCTTACCATTTTCAGAGAGATATCCAATTAGCTGTGTATACCCAAGGTATTAAAACAGTTGAAGAATTTTTAATACTAGTCACACAATCAGAAAACATCACGCACGGTAAGAATACAAAGCACAATTCTCAACCACATGTTAATTATAACTGTGATAATTACAATGCTAATTATAAACCACAGATGCACAACACACACAGTCGATCAGATGCTAATATAGGGCATTCGACTGCAACTAAAAATGGCGAGTGCAGCCAAGAGAAGCGGAGAGAAACTGAACAACGAGACAGTAAGGGGAACAAGGGTGGTTATATTTGGCCCACATCACGAAAACGGTTCCCAAAGCCTTACGACAAAGTGGTCAATGCAGTGAAGGGGGACGGCAACAATTCAACGATGCAAGAAACAACGGAAGCAGACAATAAGCCCTCAAAGTCTACAAAATGACTGAGCAGACGGAAACAACGCCATACAATAAACAATATTTACCTAGTGACATACGTGATGAGTTACTAAGTACCGACCAGGATATAAAGCAAAGTGAGAGACACACACAATGCCCCATTGTTAACGTTCGGATTAATAATTGTAATATAAAAATGTTAGTAGACACGGGGAGTCAGCTGTCAGTTTTAAATACTGCGTGGGTACAACGAAATAAGAAATATTTTTAAAATACAGCTATATTGCCCGTAAATAATATGAACATCACAACAGCCACAAATAAAAAAGAAAGAGTTAAACAACAGGCTTATACGAGGGTAAATCGAAAAGTAAGTTACACCCTAGCCGCGTTCCTGTACTAAAAGAGATAAAAAAATTTCCCTTGGTGGTAACACTGTCCATATTGTTGTCTCCCCACTCCCCAAGCGGCAGTGCTGTAGCTGGTTTAGTATGCGAGTAGTCACCGTGTGAGTATGGCGCGTCGTATAGAGGTATCGTCCAACGTTGAAGTGCGCTCCGTCGTCCGATTTTTGTAGGCAAAACATTATAATCGGAGTGAAATTCATCGGCAAATTGTTGAGGTTTATGGTGAGAATGCGATGCCTCGGCCCATGATCGCGAAATGGTGCCAGATGTTCAAAGATGGAAGAACGAACGTGACCGACGGTCCGTGCGTCGGGCGGCCTTCAACAGTGAACACTAGCGACAACGCGGGGCGCGTGAATGAAATCATTCTTGCCAACCGCCGCGTTAAAATTAAAGAGATTGCAAGTGAACTGAACATCGCCTACGGTAGTGCATCTGTGCTTATTCACGATCAGCTGGGTTATCGTAAGGTGTGCGCGCGCTGGGTGCCGCGCGTTTTAAGCGACACGCACAAAAATCAACGTTTTGAGGCTGCGCTGTCGTTTCTCCAGCGTTATTCGACGGATGGTCCACAGTTTTTGAGCAGAATCATCACAGGAGATGAGAGCTGGGTGCACCATTACACTCCCGAGACAAAACGGACATCAAACGAATGGAGACACAAGAATTCGCCACAGCCAAAACAATTCCAGCGGTTCGAAAGGTTATGCTAACGGTCTTTTTCGATTCCGAAGGCGTTGTGTACAGTGAGTTTACGCCCCGAGGAACAACAATAAATGCCGCATCGTACTGTGATACGTTAAAAAAGTTATGAAAAGCGATTAAAGATCGAAGGCCTGGAAGATTGAGTGATTGAGTGATGGAGTTGTTTTTCTTCAAGACAACGCTACCCCCCCCCCATACAGCTGGTGTGACGCAAGGGTTGCTGCAAAAATTCAAGTGGGAAGTGTGGCGCCATCCCCCTTACAGCCCCGACCTGGCACCCTGTGACTATCACCTTTTTGGTCCTCTTAAACAAGACCTTGGGGGCCAGCGTTTCGCTACAGACGATGAAGTGCAAGAAGCAGTCTCAAAGTGGTTACAACAAATTGCACGAAATTTTTACGAACGTGGAATCGAGAAACTGGTCACACGATATGAAAAGTGTTTGGAAAAACTTGGCGGCTATGTCGAAAAATAGATAAAATGTTCCTACTTATTTGTTCAATACAAAAATTTTTTTTTAATGTATGTATTTTTTTTATAGATGGGGGTGTAACTTACTTTTCGATTTGCCCTCGTATAACAATGACATATAAAAAGTTAGAAATAACATATCCCATGATTATTATGAATAAATTAATATATGATGGTATTTTAGGAATTGATTTGTTGAATGTACTAGATGCTAAGATTGATGTTAATAATAATAAGATAGTATGTAATTATAAGGGTGTTCGGTATGATTTAAGTATGAATTAAGATAAAGAACAATATAAGGTAAGTGAGACACCTATTGTTTCATCTAAACCACCGATACAATATGTACCAACTCAATATGTGAATACGACGAGTGACGAAATATCAGCACAGGAAGAAGAGCAGCTTCACAACTTAATTGAAGAATATGAAGATATATTCAATGAACCACCGACGCAGACGACAGTATACGAACACACAAACAGTATCAGACCCAACAAAATTCGTCAGGAGGACATATCCGATTCCAATGCGCTATGAGGAAGAGGTAGAAACAGAAATTCGTCGCATGTTGGAAAATAACATAATAGAACGATCCAACAGCAACTTCTTAAATCCTCTAGTAGTAGTGAAGAAGAAAAGTGGGGATATTCGCCTATGCCTAGACATGAGGGAGCTGAACAGTATCATTATGAAGGAGTATGACTGCGCGCCTAATGCGGACGAGTTGTTTACAAAATGTGAAGGAGCACGTTACTTAACGAAACTGGATCTACGCTCAAGTTTTTGGCAGATTCCAATAAGAAAAGTAGATAGAAAATTTACGGTCTTCCTGTACACAAACAAATGTTACCAGCATAGGGTAGTTCCATTTGGATTAAGCACGAGTTTGGCAGCTATTGTGAAGTGTCTAGAAAGAACACTAGGACCAGAAGTAGAACCTTATACAATGATATTTGTAGACGACATTCTTGTAATATCAAAAACGTTTGAGGAACACATAAGTAATCTATGTACAATATTCCATAAATTTAGGCAAGCCAACATGTCCCTTAACCTAAACAAATGTGAATTCCTAAAAACTTCCATTCAATTCCTAGGACACATCATCTCATCCTCAGGTATACAACCCGATCCCACCAAGATATTCAGTATAACAAATTTTCCCATACCCGGAAACCTTAAAGGGTTACGAGCATTTTTAGGGTTAACAGGATACTACAGAAGATTTTCACCGTTGTATGCTGAGACGACGCAACCTTTGTTAGAATTAACAAAGAAAGGACAGAAATGGCGATGGGAGAAGAAGTGTCAAGAAGCCTTCGACCAAGTGAAAACATTCGTTGAGAACATCATACTACATCACCCTCAACGTAAAGGAAAGTTTGTGATTTATTCTGATGCCAGTGATTACGCTGTGGGAAGTGTTTTATATCAGCAGGATTCTAAAGGAGAACACAGAGTTATCGCCGACGCAAAAAGAGTTTTCAAAGGAGCAGAGTAAAAGGGAACAGCACAGTTCATGCATGGAAACGCATATCTGGCCACCTGTCGCTAGCTGTGTGTACATATGTATTTAGTATGTGTGTGTGAAACCTGTCCGTTCCTGAACAGTAACAACCCCTATTCAAATGATGTTAGATTTTAAGTATTATTTTAATTATAAGAAATATATGTACAATAATGTAAAACAAAATACACCAAAGTGTGTAGGAAATAAAGATGCACAAATGGTTAAAAAAACGTGAGAAAGTGACGTAAAGTGAAATTACAATGAATTAAAAAGTGAATAACTCTCTGAATAATTACAATAAAGAAGTGTAAGTTACATATAATAAACATATGAAAATTAGCGATCGATAGAGCTTCGTGTAGTGTAAAACAGACTTCACAATTCGCGAAGATAGGCGAAATTAGTGAATCGAACAAGAGTGGGAGTAAGGACGCGTTTGACAAACTCTGACAAGACAAATATTGTTCAGACAGGAGCTTTTGCACGATGTGGCTATAAATACCAGGTTGCGCTAATAAAGCTCTCTTCTTCATTCAACTGTTGCCGCAGGAGGCTATGTCAGTCAGCAACGCTGTCTCGAATCTACAGTAAGCTCACAGGATGGATTGGGAGTCAAAGCAGAGGTTCTATGGACACACCTACAGCCCATGATGTGATGAGAGACAACAATTAAGGAGTACATGCAGTGGAATCCTGTACGAGGACTCGAAGGACACGGACCGAGGACAGAGTGGAGGACATGCTGATAATGTACTACATCAAACAAGGTGATAAAAGCCATATAATTACCTATAATTGAAAGGCAATAATTAAAAACTATAATGAGAGACATTCGAAATGTTGCTATAAGTAATTAAATTTTACATAGTAGTGTAAAGACTGATTGTTTAATTTAGAATAATATTTCATTTATGTCAATTAGGATTTGAATATAAAGTAAACTCTCTGAATAATTACAATAAAGAAGTGTAAGTTACATATAATAAACATATGAAAATTAGCGATCGATAGAGCATCGTGTAGTGTAAAACAGACTTCGCAATTCGCGAAGATAGGCGAAATTAGTGAATCGAACAAGAGTGGGAGTAAGGACGCGTTCGACAAACTCTGGCAAGACAAATATTGTTCAGGCAGGAGCTTTTGCACGATGTGGCTATAAATACCAGGTCGCGCTAATAAAGCTCTCTTCTTCTTCATTCAACCGTTGCCGAAGGAGGCTATGTCAGTCAGCAACGCTGTCTCGAATCTACAGTAAGCGTCACAGGATGGGCTGGAAGTAAAAGCAGAGGTTCTATGGACACACCTACAGCCCATGATGACAATTAAGGAGTACATGCAGTGGAATCTGAAACGCCGCCCCAAAATTTATTACACCCTTTTTCATCTCGCAAATTTTTTTTTTGGGGGGGGAAGGCGTTACTTAATATTTAAGACTAGACGCGTGGCCTAGATGGAAATAAAATGCGCTGAGCCCATCGTGACAGGTCTTGATTAACAGCAACAAAATTGTATTTATGCATCATTTGATTTCAAGACAAAAATACTTTTAAAATTACAATTCTTTTCGTTTTAGTTTTTCTTAAGGCTGAACATCAAGTTAAATATTTCTTTTTAAAGCACCATGGTGGTTGGATTGCAACAATAAAATCTCCAAAAAATATCTCTAACGATTAAATTACAACATACAAAACTACCAAACAGAGTATTTCACTTTCAGTAAAAAGATTTTTCATTTGCCTTCACAAGGCTTGAACAATTAATCAATATGAGATTATTAGAAGTACATAATAATGAGAAACAATTATCCGTAGATAATAATTAAATTTTTGAAAAATAATTACTTAAATGTGTTCAAATACTTCCATCTGTCCGTCCCCAGCACTTGGATTAATAAAACGAAAGGCAAGTAACCTTAAAATCACAAACTGTGATCCCATTAAAGCAGACATTGAAAGTTTGTTAATTAATTATAAATTTTTAATAAATATTCTATAACCAAGCAGAACCAAATAATAATTAATTAATGCATTCAACAGGAGTATTAATTTAGAATGAAATGAACCAGAAAAGTTGAACGCGCAGGATCACAAGTCACATGACAGGTAGATGCAAGTACTGTCTGGGTATTACATTTTCTTAAAGTTTGGTTTTTATAAGTTGATTTAGAAATTGGTTTTCTTTTGCAGGAATTAAAATTAAATATCTACATTATGACAATGGTAACCCTTGACATCATGAAAGATTAATATACTAATACTTATAACATATTCATAACACAGTCATCACTATGCACACTTTAGCATGTCTACACAAACATGTTCAGGCAATGTTAATTCTGAAGTATGAGTCTATTTTCTAGAACTGAGTTTCTCTGTGTGTGTTACACGGTAACCAGCGGAGTATTGTGTGTGTGATGAATAAAAAAAAAGTTCCCACCTGATCTTTTAGAAGAGATTCCTGCCATCCAAGTTGAGCGTGAATGATAATTTAGCGTGGCGTGACGGCGCTGGGAATCCTTACGCACTGTTCTGCGGATGGGAAAAGATGTTGAGTTCCCATTTCGTCGACCCCTTTCCTCCTGATTAAGCGGGGAAACCTGAAGCTCTTTATAGTATCATAGTAGTAGTTAATCACGGCACGCCGTCACGATCCGCACAGCACAAAGTTGAAAGAGAAAAAGAGACATGAGTTGACGCTGCGTGAAATTATAAAACCCAAAACACTGCTGAATAAATCTCGTAGTCAAAGCACAGACTACGAATTTTTGGTCAACCAAATGACGTCACAGATCAAGGTCGCGGTCGCCGACTAAGTCTCGATATCGATAGCGGGCATTGTAACATGCAGCGATAACCCACCGAACGTACGGAAATACAATTAAACTGGCCGTGTTGTTTACGTTTAATATAGCCATGGCACACCCTCACCCCAAAATGGCAACTTGCTTGCCCCCAAAAAAAAACTCAAATCACTATTCACAGTCCTCACGACTGCGCTTACCTAGGGCTACCATAGTCCTCTTGATTGCCTTGGGTAATCTCAGAAGAATTTCGCACTTAGGAAGACAGAAGCTCCGAGAGAAAACGAAACAAGAGGAAGGAAGAAGTGGAGTGTGTGTGCTTGTGTCCCTGAATGTGTTTTTGTGTGGATGTGCGGAACTGCATGCTGACTTGATCAGGGTCAGCATACAGCGACAAGAGACAGAAAGAGGAAAAGAAGAAAGACAAGAAATGTGTGCATGCACTAGAGCCCTGACCTCCCAAGGCCTCCTAAACCCACAAACTGAGACCCCAAGAGTCAAATCAACACCGACAACAACATAATCCTTTCACAACCACTCACATACCCATACCCTTATGGCAAAACTTTAACTTGGATATGTGAGTGGTCAACCTTTCGACATCCTTGTCGGGCTCACTCAACTTTACAGTCACCGGCGACACAAACCGTAGAATGCAGTATGGTCCGGACCAACGATAACAAAATTTGGCGGCTTTTTTGTCCACGGCTGAGCTGGTCGGGTGGTTTTGGCAGTAGACCAAATCCCCAACCTTGAAGGGGTTAGGAGTTCGCCCCTGATTATAACGACTACGGACGCGCTCGTGCGCAAGAAAGCAAATTCTTCCGGGCCTCTTTCCACCTGTCTGCCGTCCTAATGTCTGGATTACTTGGCAGAAGATCACCTATTTTCCACAAGTTGGCCAATGGAAGTGTGGGCGAGAATCCAAACATCACCTCAAAGGGAACAGCCTTGTGACTCTCATGGAGGGCCGTATTGAATGGTAACTGTAACCACTTAAGATTCTGGTCCCAACAGTTCTGTTGCTCAGCGTGGTAGGCAATCAGAGCAGATCTAAGATTCCTGTTGAATCTCTCCGCGTGGGACGGCTGAGGGTAGTAAGGAGAAGTGGTTACATGTTGGATCCCATTGGCGAAACACATTCGCCGGAATTCGCCCGAAATGAACTGGGGACCATTGTCTGAGACAATGATGGCCGGAAGTCCGAAATGCTGAAATACATGGTTCTGTAGCGCGAGAATGGTCAGTCGAGCGTTTGCCTGCCGTAAGGGCAATAGCCAGACAATCTTAGAAAAAGCATCCACACAAACAGAAGAGTTACCTGACTTGCTATGTGGGAAGGGTCCCACGTAATCGATGAATAACTTCTCCATTGGTCTGCTCGCCACGTCCGATGACAACAAACCTAGCTTCGAATTTTGGGCAGGCTTACTCAAGCCGCAGAGATGACATGCCTTCACTCTTGTAGCAATGTCCCTATCCATGCCCTTCCAGATGAAATGCTTTCTAATACTGGAGATGGTCTTTGAAATCCCCTTATGTCCTCCTACTGGGGAATTAGGGTAATAACTGAAGACCATGGGCACTAACTTGCTAGGCAGCACAATCTTTGGGACACGTCCTTTTCTCTCCTTACAACACAGGAAGCCCTTGGACAAGAAATACGGGACCTGCACGTTACACTCCTTTAAATTATGGGTGATTGGACCCAACTCTTCATCATCTAACTGATGGGGTAACACATCAGTAAAGGCTAGTGGAAGTCTAATAGTAAAGAACAGGGTTGCTCAGGTTGAACTTCACTGGGTTGGGAAAACATGCGTGACAAAGCGTCTGCAACCACATTTTGTGGTCCCCTAATGTGTTGCACCTTAAATTTAAACGATGAAATTTTGACCACCCATCTTCCAATTTTACCCAGTTGCCGGGGATGAGCAAGAAGCCAAGAGAGAGCCTGATTATCGGTCTCGAGCAGGAACTCAGCATGTTCCAAGAAACGCCTGAACTTATCTAGAGCGTATACCACTGCCAAACACTCTAGTTCATAAACGGATGACTTCTTTTCTTGTTGGGTCAAGGTCCTGGAGATGAAAGCCACTGGCTGCCTAGCGCCATCAACGACTTGGGACAGAACCGCCCCGAGCGCAACCGAACTCGCGTCCGTCTGCAGAACAAATTTCTTTGAAAAATCTGGCAACCTTAGTACCGGAGGAGACATAATCGCCTCTTTAAGAGCATTAAAGGCCTTCTGCTGTTTCTCCCCCCTTACAAATTTAGCCCCCTTTTTCCTCAATTCATTCAACGGGGCTGCGATTTCTGCCGCATTGGGGATGAAATGACGGTAAAAATTCACCATCCCCACAAATCTTGAGATGCCCTTGGCATCCCTAGGTGGGGGAAAATCTCTGATGCCCTGGGTTCTCTCGGGGTCCACCGTGACACCCCTATGTGAAATTAGATGCCCCAAAAATTAAATTTGGGTCTGGGCGAACTTCACCTTCTCCGGATTAACAGTGAGGCCGGCACTCCTCAACCTGCACATCACCTCATTTAGATGACCCAAATGTTCCTCGTAACTCTTACTATATACCAGCAAGTCATCAAGATAATTAAAGATGAATTTGAACTTGACATCGTGAAACACGGTGTCAAGTAGACGAGTAAGGGTTTGGGCCCCTACCGCCAAACCCATGGGAACCCTCGTATATTGATATAGGTTCCACGGAACACAGAATGCCGTGTAAGGTCTACTTTCTTTTGACAACGGAATCTGGTGATATGCAGAGTTGAGGTCAATGATGGTAAAATACCTCGCCTCACTGAACCAATCAAACGCCGAATGCAGATCTGGAAGGGGGACAGAATCCACCTCAATGTTGGCGTTTAATTTGCGATAGTCTATTACCATGCAGTGTTTACCTCCAGGCTTGGGTACCAGGAACGCTGGACTGGCATAGCTGGAATTAGAAGGTTCAATCACCCCTTGCTCTAACAATTCTTGAACGTTCTCCCTCAGAACGGTCATTTTTGGAGGGGCAAACTTGTATGGGTGTGAGCGTACTCAGTTTAGTATCCAATGTCATACACAGATATTTGGCTTTGTTTTCATAAGGAGCTACCATTCCATTTATGACCAATGACGGAAGATTATTAAATCTTTTATTGGTGAAATTAATGTGTGCCGACTTTGCTTCGTTAAGTTTAATTTTCCATTTTTTGGTCCATTCATATATGGTATTGCTAGCTTTCTGCAATATTCGGGTTGAAATAATCTCATCTTGCCCTGTTGTAAGCAAAGCTGTATCATCAGCAAAAGTAGGCAATTTTTCTTGTTCAAAGTTTGGTATGTCACTGGTAAAGTTGGACTGGTAAAGTTGGTATACATACAGGCCAAGTTGGACTGTTCAGTAAGTTGGACTGAACTTACACAGGGGAATAATAGGTTACAAAATAACTGTTGAGTATCAGGCCCAAGTGGGCTAAAAAATGTTTTGTGACGTGAGTGATTCAACAAATGTGGTGAATCCTGTTGGCATGTACCAGAAGCGTTTTGTAAATATCGGTATGGAGAACCATACATGACTTCCATGTTCTAAGATTTATATTTAAAATCATATTCGAAATGAAATATTTCCATAGAAACTACGTCTTTCTACTTATTGCTTCAGCATTAACCACAGTACTGTGGTCACTAACGTATACCACCTCACGTTTTCGCACTCGATTTTCACCGATGATGGCAGTCGATGGCACTGCCGAAAAGTCTGGTTTTGCAGAAAACATTGGACTACGGCTAAAGAGCCCGGGAAGCAATTTTAACAAAAAACTACTTCTTTGTTGCCGATAACGTAGTACACATATAAAAAATTCTCCCCTCCACCTTCAACTATAATTTTTAATAATAGAAAATTACCCCCACCCCGTTCACCTAACTTCTTCATTTATAGATATTTCATCTACGTTTCTACAGTGGATTACTATGAGCTTCTTATCAGGATACTTTATTTATAAAAATTAAGTACTTTACTCTTGTTAAATCCTAAAGTGTTTCAGGTAAACTACCCCTTTCTCTTAACCGATCTTCTCCAAAATCAACAGACCTTCCGTCCTCTACAATTCAGCGAAGCATGCAAAAAAATATTTGATTCTGTTTGAATGTGCGGCAGTTATCGTTCGTCATGGAAACTTTTCTCTTGTTACAACATAAAATGTTGCAAGTAGGGGTATTATGAGAGTTCTAACGCGGAAGTGACGTCATCCCCCCGCCCCGCCCCCCGCCCCCGCCCATTTTGGCGAGAAATTTGAAAATGGTGGTGGTGGTGGGGGTGTTGGGTGTTGACTTCCGGTGTTGGAGTAGAGGTGGGGGTAGTGGTGGGGGTAATGGTGTGTTGTGGTTGGTCGTCGGCTGTGTGGTGGTGGTTGTAGTCGTCGTTGATTGGGCGTGTCGTCGTCCATGTTGGAAAATTGCGACGTTGTCGGTTGTTGCTGGAAAAATGCGGCGTTGTCGTCGGCGGCCATGTTGGAAAAATCGTCGTCAGCATGTGCTGGTTAAGCGTCGTCATGGCTTGGCCGCGGCTCGGCCGTAGATTGGTCGACGTGTGTCGTGTTTAGATTTGAGTTGTCGGGTTAAGCGTCGTCATGGCTCGGGTGTAGATTGGTCGACGGTGTGTGGGGTCGGCGGCCATGTTGGAAAAGCGTCGACTTTGAACCTCTGTGTCGTTCATCTCCTTTGAGGTTAGAGAAATAAATATATGTGTGCTGCGTCCCTCGACGCATAATTGAAAACCAAATTCACTTGTAAAATTTGTATATCGTGCATCCATCGGTTAAGCGTCGACCATGTTGTCGCACGTGTATAGGTTTGTAATTTCTTGTGTGTATAATTGAAATCACTTCACTTGTAAAAATTGTGTAACACATATCATGCATGGAAAAAGGATAGTTGAAAATAAATACTTAAGCATTGGAAAAAATGTACATGTATATTGTAAAAAAATACATAGAATAATATATACAACAAAATATATACATTACACACACACACACACACACACACACACACATACAAATTTAAACGAATATATATATATATACAATAAATATGTACATATCAATTATAATATATACAAATCAACAAATAAATACATTGCAAAAAAATATAATAATAAATGAATGAATTATTAAAAAATAATAAATAAATATATATACAATAATACTTGTTGTGCACAGCCATCTGTAACAGAAAAAATATAAACAATATTAGTGAAATATGGTTAAAACTATTAGGTTGGATTAAAATAACGTTTATGAGCACTGTAACATACCTCAAATATGCATACGTGCATAGAAGGTCCGCGTCGGCTTGCCGAATGCATATAGCCGACAATGCGGACATCTAGGTGGAGCCCCCTCCAACGCCACCGTGTGAAACCAGTTCAGGATACACCGATAGTGATAGGCGTGTCCACACGCCAAACCGAGGAGCCTCTGTCCGTCGTTGTAATCCTCCATACATATACTACACGAGGTATGGGGCACTATACCCTGGACAGGACAGAGTTCTCCTCGGTGCCAACACCATGTCGGTAAGTTCCTGCGCATAAGAAGCCTCATCGTCGTTGGCTCACCGTGTATCCTGGGTTCAACTGTTTCAAGAATGTCAAATAAGACCGGTGCGTCTTCTGGAGGGGGTCTTATACGGGGATCCCTCTGCAACTGCAGCGGCAGAAGGTGCATATGTTGAGGCTGTGGTTGCGGTTGCGGCTGCGGTTGCGGCTGAGGCTGCGGTTGAGGTTGTGGCTGAGGTTGCTGCTGAGGTTGCGGTTGTGGCTGCGGTTGCGGCTGAGGCTGCGGGTGAGGTTGTGGTTGAGGCTGTGGTTGAGGCGGCGATGGTGACTGTGGATGCTGCGGCTGAGGCTGTGGTTGAGGCGGTGGTGGTGACTGCGGTGGTGTAAGTGGCAGCGATGATCTAGACTGTACCGGTTGAGGCACCGACTGTGGTTGCGGCTGAATGTCACTGTGGACAAAAAAAATTAGACATAAAAATCATGTACAGTCGTGAAATAAAAGAAAGTATGTTCGCATAAGAAGAAGACTTACATAGTTACATCGATAACCGGCAGCGATGACTCGTAATCTTCATCGCTATCGTCTTCTGTATCATCGTTGTAATCCATTGAATCATCATCGTTCAACACCACCGTTGAGATATCACTGTTGTTACCGTCGCACTCCATTATGTTTTCATTATTGCTGAAAAAAAAGTACAAATTTAAAACCAGATGTAAACGCAATAGTAAAAGTGAATGTTAATGAAAACGGACGTACCGACTCGTGCCGGGTTGTGGAGATGGGGTCCGGGGCCGCAGCAGGTAGACCCCTCTCTGCACAGGATCTAGTCCTTCAGCATCGCTGAAAAGAAAAGAATAAATTGAACACCTGATGTAAACGTGATAGTACAAGAGATTGTTAATGAAAACGAACGTACCGACTCGTGCTGGGTTGTGGAACTGCAGCAGCAGATGGTTCGCCAGCATCACTGAAAAAAAAGTATAAATTGAACACCAGAGGTAAACGCAATAGTACAAGAGATTGTTATTGAAAACGGACTTACCGAGTTAGACGTGCGAGCTCCATTATAGCACAGTGTAACCGCTGCGTAATATGCGGAGATATGGGGGGACCCGTAGCAGCAGCAGGTGGAGGTGGACCATCAGCATCACTGAAAGAAAAGTATAAATTGAACACAGGAGGTAAACGCAATAATACAAGTGAATGTTAATGAAAACGGACTTACCGACTCGAGCTGAGTTGTGGAGAAATGCTCCCCAGCAATGCACGACGTAACCGTTGTGAACTATACGTAGCAGCAGCAGGTGGAGGTGGTCCATCAGCATCACTGAAAAAAAAGTATAAATTGAACACAGGAGGTAAACGCAATAATACAAGAGAATGTTAATGAAAAAGGACTTACCGACTCGAGCTGAGTTGTGGAGAAATGCTCCCCAGCAATGCACGACGTAACCGTTGTGAACTATAAAAAAAAAACAGTAAGTCAGCCGAATGGAATATTCTGTTTGTACATTTTAAATAAAGAAAAAATATATTGTATTTACCGTCGTACTCGTTGCTCCTCCGGCAGTCGTTTATCCACTTTGTTATTGTTGTTGTTGTTCATTCTGTAAAACGTAATGAAAATTGTAAAATAATTAGGTAAAGAACATAATGAAGTGTGTGTGTGTGTGTGTGTGTGTGTGTGTGTGTGTGTGTGTGTGTGTGTGTGTAATGCTGAACATCAACGTAAGTACTTACATGCAAGATGTGAAACAAACTGTATCGACAAAACAAGAGACTTATATATATGGACATTCTCGACGGGAGTCTGCTACAGACAGAGTCCCCCCACCCTCACACATGCTGCGAGGTCAGACAACATCTTGTTTAAAATTAAACGCATATTCCCCCTCCCTCGCAAAGCTCTCGTCGATTACATCACCAAAGACTGGCGTCCTGTTTCACAAGGTTAAACAAATTTATGTACACATGAATAAGACCCCCTACCATCACAACGTTCACACGCAACGATAACATATGGGTAGTCAGCATCTTGATGTAAGTGAATAAAAAAAGTAACTGCACGTGTACATAGCGTGTGAATGTCTCAGCGGGAATCGATTACATCCTGTATCACAAATTAACTGTCGCCGTCTAGTCGCCTACCCCCCCCTACCCAGTGATGCTTTATCGAATATAGTACTTTTTATACATGAAATACGAGTTTATTCTTACCGTTAGTTACTGGTCCGTGTACCTCTGTCTCTTTGTGTTAGGACCAGCAGCGTCGTCGGATAGCGCACGTTTACGCGTTCTGAAGTGTCCGTACGCGAGTGTAGTTACACCGTCGTCCAGTACGTACCTCTTATCGTCATAAGGTGACAGGGAAAGCTTTGTTACACGTTGCGTGTACAGCTTATGACGATCGCTTCGTATACACTCGGCAGAGGTGAAAACCGTACGACTGTCGAAAAGACACTCGCTGTACAATCGATGTCGTAACCTTTTTTTTATTGCTGTCCTTGGTACACCTTTCGCCACCTTTTTGTCGGTGCGGTCGGACAACAGGAGCGAGTAACATTTTGCTCTGAGTCCGACGAATTCCCTGATGGGTTTCCCATTGGTCTCATCCTTGAACTTCCCCACGACTTTTTTGTTGTCGTCGCAATGACAAGGATGATCCGCGGGATAGTCCGACGTGTCGAAAAGGTGGAGATCCTCTTTCATATCCGTGTACACGTCGTCAGTCTGTATGCTGTAAAGCAAACTGTCCGTGTCAGTCATTAGTAATGTCAATCGTTGACCGTACTTGGCGACAGCGTACCGATAATGAAAATCGTACATTATCAATTTGCTGACATCGAGTACTGTGAAGCCGACGTACACCGGACGGCAAAGGAATATCGTTCTGTTTCGTAAGGCCAGTCCGACCAAGTCATCGGTGTAGCGGATCTACGCTTTAGCCGTGGATTGGAAACCAGTTTCTGCAGCCGTCGTTCGTTAGAGACTAGTTGGAAGTCTATTCGTTTCCTCACATTCTCCAGCGATTTGCCATAGACGGCGTTGACCATCAGTTTGAAAAAATCCTTTTCAAAACTGTTGGTGGCTGCTGCTCTCTTTTGCGTGTTGAAATCGATAAACGGTTTCAACCACGCTCTCTGTTTAAAACTCAACACCCTATGGATCGCTTTCAATTCTAAACCAAGACTCAGATAAAACTTTAAATTTCGAAAATGGAGAACGTATTTTTGCTTGTCGTCCAAAGTTGTCAGCAACTTGGGAACGGACGACGAAGGCGTTTCCGATCCTCTATACCCTTTTGTATAGTGTAGTCGCGTGTGCAGTCGTCGAGAGTACGGTGAAAGTATGTCGGGATTGACGCAGGAACGGACGGGGGCCAGCGGATAATCGGAGTGAAGGTCATGAAGTTTAGATGGATAGTGTAGGTCGACCTCAAGTATGTAGCCCATGTCACTGTCATCACTCAGAGTACGTACGTCTAGTGAGTCGATCACGTTACGATTGAGCCATCTAAAGTCGCCGTAAGGGAGCGGCTGTGACATGGCTGCACCGTAAAGGTTGTTGCAGTCGGTGTACAATATGAAAGAGGTCGGCTTTGAAGCATCATACTGATCAGCGATTAGCGGGTTGTTGGCCTTGGCATAGCGGTTGGGTACCATGCTAACGCCACCGCGAACGGCTGATTCGATAAAAAGATGCTGATCTATATCCTTCAACAGTTCCAGTCGCACACCGGTCATCTTTAACATCGCGTGCCAAGCAACGCCGGGAAGCGAGTAAAGATGAGCCGGATCAATCTGGTAGTACCGTATGGCCATCTCACGAAACGCCTCGAAGACGTCAGCCAACAGCAGTACATCTGTTTTAAGATAAAGATCGTGATAATCGCCCAGCGTGCGGATTCCGAAAGTCTGCCACACATTCTGTGCATGTGCGTAATCTTCGTCCAACACAGGCGTTTCACTCAGCCTATTGAAAAAGTGTTCGCGTGCGGGCAGACGTGTTTCGTCGAACTTCTCGCTACCCGTCATGTAATCGTAAGGGTACACCCCCTTACGTAAGAGTAGCTCGAAGTGTTCTTCGAAACATTGCTTTGTTAAAGCGAAATCCGCACCGC
This sequence comes from Magicicada septendecula, assembly GCA_034769895.1. NCBI lineage: Eukaryota > Metazoa > Arthropoda > Insecta > Hemiptera > Cicadidae > Magicicada > Magicicada septendecula. The sequence goes on from CM068376.1 coordinate 262,869,808, forward strand.
TCGCGCGCAAGTTTCCAACAAGTGTATCCAAGGACGTGTTCAAAAATTGTAACGTGTCTACGAAACGCAGGGCACCCAACGTGACTGATACGAAGCGTTCACTAGTGGTAGCGATACAAGTGAGAGTTTCATCATCGTATTTACCCAACCCTTGTATCAAGTGATGTGCGTCGTAACCTCGTAAGTTATGGAATAAGACGGGAATATGTTGGGCAGTCTTGCAGTTGAGGTTACATACGTTGTGAGCTGCGCCAAGGTATCGTCCATTCAGATGACAATGGTTGCGCACCTTGTCGTCATCGGTCAGTGGTTTTTCACAGAGATGGCATACGACGGCATTCGTGAAAGATAATATGTCACTATCACTCATAGTCATGGGGACATTGGTACGCATGATCGTGTACAGTTCATGCTCTTCAACGATTAGTCTATCGAGAAAGGTTTCTATCACGTTCTCACCGCGATAAACGACCTGAGGTTTGAAAATATTGCGTTCGTGGTCGACTATGAGGTAGGAGAAACCTGAAGGAAGATGTAACGACTCCGTTGTGGTGGACGATGTGTGCGGAGGAGCGTCGCAACGATGACAAGGCACAATGAACGATTCAAAGTCTGCATATATAGCGAAAGGGACTTTTTGACAGTAAGTGTAATTTCTGAAGTACATAACCTTCTCCTTCTCTTTCGTTGGTAAACGAATTCTCTGTTCGCCGTACGGTGAACAATGGGGGACGTGTTCGGTAAGGAGTCGTTCTTCACAGAACCTGTGCAAGCAGTAATTACAATAGAAAGAACGGCCGTTGTGTTTGGTTAGTGAAGAGAATAAGCGACTTGTATTTTTTATTAAACAGTAATGTTTTCGATCGACAGTGGTAAGAAGTAATAGATTAACGTGATGTTGTCTGCCGTTGGAAGGCGTTATTCTTAACGGGTAAATTTCATCTTCTTCGTAACCGAAAACATTTATGGAAACGTCAGTATTGTCTCGTTCAAACTTCACAATGTCGCATAGACGGGTGGGATAAGTTATACCAGAAGTGATGATACTGTGGAAATGTGATTTGTATTTGGATACACGCTCGCTGTCTCTGTGTTGTGGAAACAGTGCGGCCAACACCGACCATACGAAACACATTTGATCGCCTGTATTGTTCACGTTGATGATGGATTTAGTACGAGACAATTCAGGGGGTGTACGGATGAAACTGGAGGCGGCCAGTGGTTGGTACCGTGAGAGAACGAGTTCTAAGGAGACGATGTGGTCCAACGCCCAACCGCTACCCTCGCGTGTGAATTTATAAATTGACTCGATGATTTTGTCGTACGAAGCTTCTAAACGATTGGGCAATACGTCTTGGTCACCGATCAGCGTCGTATGACATCGTCCGTGAAAATAGGCTTCAGTCGTCACTTCTTCGTCCTCGTCAGTGTCAGCGTTTACGATGTACTTGACAAATCTCGCTTTAACCGTTATATGCCACTTTATACTAAGCAAACGTCTCAGTTCGTTTAGAATGTCCGTACATAACGTATCGTGCATTTCATCAATAAAGGTTATGACATCGTTGACACATTCTTCGTCCTCCGTAACCGGTGTGTAAACGTACGACACCAACGCGCCACGCAACGAATGTTTACATTCAACAGAAAAAGACTGCATTGTTGGCACTATCACAACAAGAACGTGAAACTACAATTACTTGCACGCTTGAGCAACAATGGAAGACTGACGTGAATTTGGAAAATAATCGATGCTTTATATGCGCTATGCGAAAGTTAGCCTGCACTAGACTCGAGGTAACTACGAAATGAACGCCTGCAGCGATCCCCTCTCCGCTTACACTACCGGCTGCGCACGCAGCTATCCGCTCCCCTCCACTATGGTTTCCGTCGACAACGATCCTCCCCCTCCCACTAACGGTTGCGCGCGCAGCTATCTCCGAGGAGGTTGAATGTATTGTAGTAAACGAGCATTCTCGCTTCAAATATGGACGTGTGCACATATTCTTTTGCACACCGATTAAGCAGTTTTTACAACATCCGTCGTCGAGGCAATATAAAATTTTACGTTCGGAAATATCCGAATGCGAATGTAAAATTATTTGATCTGGCCAAAGCCGGGTTTATTTACGAAGGCGACGCTGATGTTGTGAGATGCTGTGTATGTAAAGTACGAATTATGGATTGGACGGTGGGTGATGATCCCGTCCAAATCCATAAGGCGTCAATGCCTACATGTGATTTCGTCCGCGAGCACTTGTAGAAGTCGACGCACGCAAAAAACGGCTCTTTTCAGAGCCGGCATAAACTCACATAACATACCCGTTTGGGTAGTAGTAGTACTATGTGTTAGTACTAGTAGTACTATGTGTAATACTACTACTACCGAATGAGTGTAATCAGTTCAAAGTCTGAGCGATGGTGCCCATGATAAAAAAAAATAAAAATAAAAAAAAATTCCTCAAATATTATACGTATACACTTTAAATATCGTGTCGATGTCGAAACGGTATCACTTGCATCACGAATCGATGACACGATGGACGTCTATCAATACGACGATGGGAAACATTTCGCGATAACAAAACCGTTACGAAGCGCGATACGGTCCAACTTATGTTCCGTGTATTTTGTTAAGAAAAAACGATTTTGCGGCAACTACTGTACACGTTACAAGTTCGGTGTTGACAGATATCACGGACGTTGTTGGCGTCACATAAAAAAACGTAGCGGTGATCTGCCACCAATCGTGCTGTTGATGATAGTCACCGATCGTATACACAACAAATCACGTTGGCTTAAATTTATCGAAGAGTGCGAACGAAACAACGTACCGATAGAACTCGTGGTTTACGAAAAGAATATGTTCAAGTGTACCGTACGTCACGGATGGAATTTTCTTTCACGTTTCCGTCCGATTCCCGAACTGTATCACGCCGTTCAACGCGTGCACGGCTTACACGATTCTTACGGACAGATGAACTACGCGACGGTGTACACGGACATGCTCGCCTACGGAAGTTCGATACCGCACGCTTCTTGTTGCATCGTCCTTACGGAGCGCACTATTCCGATACGTACACCGATTGAAATATACAGAAACGCGGTGGCGATAGCGCCAAAGTGCGCACTGGATCCCAGCTACAACGTAAGTTTTGACGTGCACTGTCCACCGTCCTCATTACCGACACTAGCGAGAGGTAAACAGTTCACGTTGGTGAACAACAAGGCGCAGGGATTGTTTTCGGTACCCTTTCTGAAGGAGGCGTTGCCTACACTCCGCGAGAATTGCGAATACTTTGGTCTACACTATTCGCACGAACAAGGGTACACGGTGAAAGACCGACGTTTGTACGAACAGTGGCAGCAGTGCACGGGCGCTATGGCGGACGAATTTTGGTTGTTGAACTCGTATCTGATACACCTGCACATGAAGTCGGGAAGTCAGCGTCCGATCGCTGAACTCAAAGCTAAACACATGTGCGAGCGCCTACCTGCGGACGATAACGTCATAGTCGCGGAAATGCATGAGTACCGCGACAACGTTATTCGTAGCGTCATGTTCAAGGACATGAATTCTGTCAAGACTGTAAGAGCGTTGGACACGAAACAACACACGCTAATGAGATATTACAGTGGTATGAGCCTCGTGCGTAATGGTTGCATGAAAATCAGTTTAGCACACGTTTTAACGTACTTGCGCAATCGCAAGAAGAACGCGCTGTTCTTCCGTTCAGTCGAAATGATATAACTGGTTGTGGAGCGATGACATCGTGACAGTCTCGTGATGGAAGGCGCACGTACCAGAACGAGAGTTACGTTCAGCACTGAGCCAACGGTTTACTACGTTCCAGCGTATTGTGAATCACGGTTCGCACGACGTGAGAATGAAACGGCAGGTGAAGAACATACAGTAGAGCGTTCGCAAGACTATCGCGATGGAGTTGCACAGACCGGTAAGAAGGAATTTTCCGAGACGTGCAGTCGAGTTGAAGGGACTTCACGACTTGTACCAAGCGGACCTGGTAGAGATGATACCGCACGCGAAGGTGAACAAGGGATTCAAGTACCTCATGACGATGATTAACGCGTTTAGCAAGTACGCGTACGCCGTTCCGTTGAAAACGAAGACTGGTGTAGAGGTCGCACGAGCTCTGGAACCGATTCTGCGTGCTAATAAAATGAAATATCTGCAGACGGACAACGGGAAAGAGTACTACAACAACACCGTACAAACGTTGCTGAGCAGATACGGTGTCGCACTCTATTCCACGTATAGTGAGAAAAAGGCGTCCATTGTGGAACGCTTCAACCGTACGTTGAAAACGCGCATGTATCGTGCGTTCAGCGAACAAGGTCATTACCGTTGGTTGGATATGTTACCGGAACTGGTCAGGTCGTACAACGACAGTGTGCACAGAACGATCGGAATGAAACCGCGTCAGGTGAACGAATCCAACGAACGTACGGTGCTGCAACGGATTCGTGTGAAAACAGCGAGGAGCATTGACTATAAACGACCAAAGTTCAAAGTAGGCGATCGTGTGCGTATAAGCAAACACAAAATGACGTTCGCCAAAGGATACACCCCCAATTGGACAAACGAGATATTCCTCGTTCACGCGGTACGTACCGGCAGCATACCCGTCACTTATTCGCTAAAGGATCATACGGGAGAAGTGTTAAAAGGTGGTTTTTACGAACACGAAATCAGTAAATCGAACGTCGGTGACGTGTACTTGGTAGAAAAGATCGTGCAACGTAAAGGCGACCGCGTGAAAGTCAGGTGGTTAGGATTCGATGGTAAACACGATTCGTGGATAGACAAGAAGAACTTGCTATAACAACGAATCGATTCGTGGAAATAGAATCAGTATGCGTTGGTGCGTTACGATGTCAACATGCGCGCTGTGTACAGTGTGAAAGACGTTGTGTCGCATCCCGGCTACAACGAGTACGTCGTGAACACGCCCGCTGACTACGTCGAACGCATGCGCAGGATCTTAACGGTACACGAGTATTGGCAGAGGGTTAGCAATCGTGTGTCGAGGTTCCGACTCAGCGAAATAGTACCTAGTGGCACTGGACTCGATCACTACAAAGAATGTGTTTGGTCAAATCCAAACTGTGAAACGGGTCCGGACACTTGTGTGTGCAGTTACATATCCGTCGATTGTACCAACATAGTACGACTATTAAATAGACTGTTGACAGAACGACAACATGAAAATATTGCAACAAGCGCACAGACTAAAAATAAAGGACGTGGACTATTCGAAATTGTGTGGCGATGGTGGTGGCGGTGGTTGTGGCAGAAAAAATCGTAAACATGGACGTCTTCTGCCTGATACCGTACGTTCGATCATCTGCGGACCTTCAGCATGCGGAAAGACTAATGTCATGTTCAATCTGTTGTTCGATGTGAACGGGTTGAGATTCGCGAACCTATACGTGTTTTCTAAATCATTGTTTCAACCCAAATATCGGATGCTGGAGACCCTGATGACACGACTTTCTGACGAAGGAATGGGTTATCACGCGTTCAACGACGAGGTACCACCTCCCGACGAGGTCGATCCCAATTCTATTATGGTGTTCGACGATGTGTCTTGCGAAAGGCAACATAACATACGCAAGTATTTTGCTATGGGACGACACAGCGGTGTGGACGCGTTTTACCTGTGTCAGACGTACAGTCAAGTGCCGAAACAGTTGGTTCGCGATAACGCCAATCTAATAGTGTTGTTCAAACAGGACGATCTCAACTTGAAGCACGCGTACAACGATCACGTCAACACGGACATGAAATACGAGACGTTTAAGAACGTGTGCACCGAAGCGTGGAAAGATCGATACGGCTTTCTCGTCGTGGACAAGGATTCTTCTATCGATGGCGGCAGGTACAGAGCCGGTTTCGACCGTTTCATAGTCATCGATTAAAATTCCCGGACCGTTCGCAAGTAACAGCTGTTCACTGTGCGTAAATACACATGTTCCGGTGTCAGCGACGTTAGTCGACGCACCGTCGTATATCGAGATGGACGAAAAGAAGAAACGACTAGCCCGTGATATCGACACGATCAGCGATGACATACGGAAGAAATACCGTGCGTTAAAACATGGGATCCGTGAAGAGGAAGCAACGTTATCCAAAAGTTACAAACCGATTCTGGAACCGTTACAAAGTATTTCGCAAGCGTTGGTTGAAAAAAAACGAAAAACAACAAATGAAAAGCCAACGAAAAAGATGAAACGTGAGGAGGATGTGGAGGAGGAGGAGGAGGAGGAGGAGGAGGAGGAGGAGGAGGAGGAGGAGGATTCTAGTAGTAAGATCGACGTGGGAACACCGATGCGGACACCGCGTTTCCTGAAAACGACTACGTTAGCCGAAACATCGGACGATGACGACGAGACCGATCCTAGTCTCAACATCGAAAAAATGTTAGCCACACCGGAAGGAAGGGGCGAAGCGCGTAAATATCTGCTGACCCAATACGACAGCGAATCGTTAGCGAACAAGTACATGCGTATGATCGTATCTTCTGAACGTGATCGACTGATGGACTATACTTACGGTGTAAGACACGCGAACGGAAAATGGATGATCGGTGACTCGCTGTTTGAAATCGAAACGGACGATACGATCCTCATCGACGGTAAAAGGCGATACAAAGGTACACCGGGTCTATACGAACTCGTGTTCATGAAACACCCTAACGAAAAAGTTTACAACGAAGCGGATCTAAAGGCGTACAAAGATATATTACGCACCACGAACGCGCACAAGCATTTTTATTTAGCGAGCGCACAGGTGAACGCGAACAGAGGTGTAAAGTATAAACGGGTAATATCACAACTGTTCCCACCGAAACGTACGGGACACGGGCATAATACCGACCGAACGTATATGGTGGCATCGAGAAAAAAAGACAAAATCGATTACGTGCATTGGGACGATCCGAACGAACTGGTGGACAGATTGCGACTGTTGATGGCGTCACAGCGCGCCGGAAACGGTGGGCACACGAACGAAATCGTTTCCATAGTAGAAGAACTACGTGAAGCCGACATCATCGTATAAATATGACCGCTATACGACAACATCCGTCAGTGTCGAGACACACAATGTACACCACGCTAGTGTTTATTATTGCGCTCGTCCTCGCTAACGCGAACGATATAGATTTCGCTTTAGATTACTTGGTGCGATACGGATACGTGCCCGATGATAGTTTACGACTCACAGACAACACCACTATCGATGTGGACGCCTACCTTCGGACGTTTCAAGTGAATTACAATTTAACCGTAAATGGAGAATTGAACAACGAAACGATTAATCTGATGCGAGCGCGGAGATGTGGTAACGAAGATTTCGTGACGTACACCTTACGAACGCCGTGGACCAAGAGACGACTGTCGTGGCGGTTCTTTCACGGTACCGCCAGCGCTATAGAAGCGTCACGACAAGCGTTCGCTGTATGGTGGAAACATTCGAATCTGGAATTCGACTATCGACCCAACGACGTAAACGCTGACATAGTCATCGCTATGAAATATTTTAAACACAGGTGTCTGACCTCCAGGTGTTCGATCTGCGGGTACGATTTGGACGGACGAGGAGGTATACTCGCTCACGCTTACTACCCGCCCGATTTACCGTATAACACTAACGAGATACATATGGACTACTACGAATCGTGGAATTATACGAAGGCAACCAAAATACCGGACGATCAGACCAGTTTTCTTCAGGTGTTAACGCACGAAATCGGACACGCGTTAGGACTGTCTCATTCCCTCGAGAGAGATTCGATCATGTACCCTTTCTACGTGCCGCGGTCGGACGGTCCGTTCGACCTTAGAGACGACGATATAAGAGGTATTCAACGCTTGTACGGGAAGCCGCCGCCACCGCCAGCTACGACGACGACGACGACGACGACGACGACGACGACGCCGCCGACGACGAACGATACCCTCCGGACGACGGTGGATTTATGTCGGCTAAAGAACGTTAATCAATTTTTAATAATCAACAGACACATGTATATAGTGCACGATAACGTTTTGTGGACACTGGATCTCGAGTCGAAGCGTCCGAGCGGGAGTCCGCTTCTGTTGACGGATTGGTTGACGTTCTTACCGTCGACGTTCACCAACGTTTCGGCGATGTACCAGAGACCACGCACCGAAGAAGTGGTGCTCTTCATAGATAACTACGTATACGTGTTCGATATACACAGTCTGCAGTCGGTGAACGGGTATCCGCGTCCGATCACGACGCTCGGCGTTCGCACGATGATGAAAATAAACGCGGTGATACATACCTACACAGGTCGAACCCTTCTGTTGTACAACGATATGTATTACGGTGAGATAGACGAGTGCACGTTCACGATCAAGAAACACGGATACGTTAAAGATCGTTTTGTCGGCTTGCCAGAAGCCGTTGATAGCGCGTTCCGATACATCGATGGAAAGATTTATTTCTTCAAAGACGGGCGCGTATACGTGTACGATGAATTTCTAAATACAATTGTAAAAGGAAAACATACCGATGGACTCTCCGTTGTCGGAATAAAATGCATAGACAGTACAATCGTATCAAAACTAATCTATTTATTACGCGAGTACGTATAAATGCCGTGCACGGCGTACGACGTGCATCATTCACGAGATGAGTGTTGACAAGTTCGGCAGACACCAGAGCGCAGTCAGAGCGCGAAGGGAGACGCGACGCAGTCTGCGGGAGGATATCGGTATCGCGATGACCGAGGACGGGCACTTCGACGTAGCGGGGAAAAAATACACAACTTGGGCGAACCGCACGACGGTAACGACGCCGTTTCACTGCGGTTCATGCGCGAACACTGTCTGTTAGCCGATCCGCCGACGACACAAGGAATAGACGTGAAAGGTCGTAAGCTCGTCAACGTCGCCGCTCCCGTCGATCTCGGGGACGCTGTCAACAAGCAATATGTAGATTACTCGTGCTTGCGTTTCACACAGCTGGGACCGAACAAGAAGAACGGAGCCGTCGTCGACGCGCGAGACCATCGCATACAGTCTCTGAGGGAACCGATTCGTGCGAGAGACGCTGCGACCAAAGTATACGTGGACTCGAAGATCATACCGAAGGATACAAACTCTAACCTAATGGTCGGCAACGTGCGGATAACGCAGTTAGCGCCGCCCGTCAACAACAAGGACGCAGTGAACTTGGAATTTTTGAACCGACACACGATCACCGTGGTAAACGACACTTATTTCAACGCACAAGGAAAGACTATTCTGAACGTCGGTGACGGTGGTGCACGGCCCACGGACGCAGTGAACGCACGTCAATTGGAGGAAACGAGGCAGTACGCGAAGTGCGAAATGTACAAACTCGCAAAAGTGTTCCAACGTCGTTGGGAGAAAGTGGTATCGTATATCTATAAATTGCATACGCACACAGCGCGTACTTCACTCGGTGCCGAAGAGGCAGAGTTACTACTTACGAGCAAGGCGGAGACGAACGAGTTGATTAGTGATCTGGACAAATCCAAGGACGAGCACGATTGGAGATCCCTTTATCGTCAGCAGTCGAAAAAGTAGACATGTATGAACTACGTAGTCGCGTTGATAAAAAAAGGGGGCGTGGTCTCATAGGAAAAATAGTTAAAAGCGCGGTACCATTCGTCGCGAAGTCAGTACCTACGCTGATCAATCGAGCGGTGGACGTATTACCGGTGGAACTACATCTGCCCGGCTACAGGTTCTGCGGACCCGGAACGAAACTAGAGGAAAGATTAGCACGCGGTGATCGAGGAATCAACGAGTTGGACGAAGCCTGTCGCGAACACGATATCGCTTACAGCAAGTACAAGGACAACGAACGAAGACGTGTAGCGGATCGTGTGCTAGCCGGCAAGGCGTGGGAACGAGTGAAAGCTTTGAATTCAGGCATCCGCGAAAGAGCGTACGCGGCGGCCGTAGCGGCAGCGATGAAGGCGAAATCCGCTTTAGGCAGCGGGCTATGCTGCAGTGGTGGTGGTGTGCGTAAACGTCGACGTCGCACCAGACGAGGCAAGTCGGTTCGACGCACGATAATCAGGAAGAGGAGGAGAGCAACGGGGTCGGGACGACGACGAAGACGGACCGGTGGTAAAAAGGCTTCAGGACTCTACCTTCGTCCGTACCGAAAAAACTAATCAAAATACCCGTGCGTCCGTTGTCCGATCGAGATCTGTACGAGTACACGAAACGATTGCGTGTACCTTATTTCAGAGGCGTGTACATGCGCGACGCACTTCCTAGTACATCACCGTGGGAGAACGAAAGCGCGATCGTGAATCTGGACGACGCTACCGGACCGGGCACGCACTGGGTATGCTATAAGAAGCGAGGCGACAGAGTCATGTACTTTGACGGATTCGGCAATCTGCGCCCTCCTGTCGAGCTAATACGGTACTTTGGATCGAACGTGACCGACGTTCGTTACAATTACACACGGAAACAACCGTCGGACACAGGCGTCTGCGGACATTTATGTTTGGAGTTTTTTACATCGAACGATCAGTAAACGACAAGATGTCTTCGCTTACGGTCACCGTCACGGGAACGGATCCGAGCGCACTGGTTTGTGACTTTTTTCCGCCGCTTGAACTGACAGACGGTGAATGGTACGCGGGGCTACTGGATTTTACCACGTACAACTCTATACCGAACGTGGAAAGCGGAAGAAACAACGTCTTTCCCGTACTAAAAGGACCACGTAAAACGTTAGAACTTGTTAAAATACCGACTGGTGTGTACGAAATCAGTGATATCGAAACGTACCTGAAGAAAGCGCTATTAGACTCGAAATTTGCTCTACGACCCAACAATAACACACTGAAATGTGAACTTTATTGTTCATACGAGATCGATTTCGGGAGTACGGAACACACAATCGGTACCATGTTGGGTTTTTCCAAGAAACGCAAGTTAGAAGCGTATATATTACACACGTCGGACGCGCCTGTAAACATTAACAAAGTGAACGTTTTGGAGATAAGGTGTAACGCTGTACAAGGTTCGTACAAGACGGGACGAAACGAGCATATACTGCACTCGTTCTATCCGACGGTCGAGCCAGGATTCAAGATAGTCGAAACGCCCAGAAACGTCATTTATTTTCCACTTAACGTACTACAATTGCGTAACGTTACAGTGTCCGTACACGATCAGGACGGTGATATCGTTAATTTTCAAGGCGAAGTCATCACCGCGCGTATACATCTGAAACGTGCGTAGTAATCATGGGATTTTATTTCACCGATACCCCGGTGATGAAGAGAGGCGGTGGCGACGGTGGTTCGCACCGCAAGATAAAAGAGGACGACACTTTCGGTAAAGGTATCAGTAGACGTTCGTCGTTGACACGGTTAACAGCAACTAACAGGCGCTACCTGATTTCACTAGGATTCAAAATCAAGAAAAACAAGTAACATGACGGACAGCGGTGTCGTCTTATCGGTCGAACGCCGACCATTTTTTGAAGACAACATCACACATTACGAATATCATCCGCACGCACCGTACGCGTCGGCGTCACGATACGGAAATAATGAGGAGATACGCATACCTATCCTGCAACAGGAAGTCTTCACTTTACCGATGGAAAGTTTCCTGTACGTTGAAGGCAAGTTGAACAAAAAGACCGCCAGCACCGATACCGTGAACGTGAAAATGGTCAACAACGCGATCGCGTTTCTCTTCGAAGAAATCCGTTACGAACTGGCTGGTGTGGAAGTGGATCGTACCAAGAGCGTCGGCATCACGTCCACTATTAAAACCGTGCTATCTGCCGGCAAGCAGGACATTGTTTCGATGCAAAACGCCGGTTGGGTTGCTCCTACAGCTAACGAGCTAACGCCGACCGGCAAAAACGGTGAATTCAACTTTTGCATACCGTTGAGGATGCTGATGGGATTCGCCGAGGATTTTACACACGTAATATTAAACATGAAACAGGAACTGATACTGTTGCGCACTTCCACCGACGTTAACGCTCTTTTCTCGTCCACTGATGCGCCCGCTAACGCTGATATAGAACTGACCAAAATATCTTGGATGATTCCGTTCGTGTACGTGAACGACGAAGTGCGGATACGACTGTTGGAAATCATACGCAAGGACCTACCGCTATTCTTACCGTTTCGCAGTTGGGAACTGCACGAGTACCCGGCATTACCGACGACCGACAGACAAACTTGGACGGTGAAAACAACGACACAACTGGAGAAACCACGGTACGTGATACTCACCTTCCAGACAGCCAGAAAGAACAATCTGAAGAAACACGCAGGTGAATTCGATCACTGCAAGGTGACCAACGCGAGACTCTTTCTGAACGACAAATACTATCCGTACGATAACCTGAACCTGGATATCGATAACGGACGTTACGCATTGCTTTACGACATGTATACACGATTTCAAAAATCGTACTACCATAGAAGTCAACCCAACGTACTTCTAACACCGACTGAGTTCATAACGAAAGCACCGCTATTCGTCTTCGATTGTAGCAGACAGGACGAGTCGCTCAAGTCTTCACCAGTCGACGTCAGATTGGAATTCGAGTCATCGGACAATTTCCCCGCTCAGACCGCGGCCTACTGCTTGATACTGCACGATTCGCTCAACGTGTACACTCCGTTATCCAACACGGTGCGCAGGCACAATTAAACGATTACTGTATATTATTGTTTTTGCTGTAAATAGAATGTTGCTTATTGTTTTTGATGTAAATAGAATTTTGCTTTTTAGTATGTTATGTATGCATTATATGTATGTGATTTTTTTATTAAAAAAATGTAATAAATTTTCATGTATTTTTATTTTCTTAATACCCGTAACCTTGGAGGGGGAAACGTCTTATTATTATCCCCTCCCCCTATTCTTCACTCAGTGTTTCGTCGGCACAAGTCGCAAGTGGACGCACAAGATGCTTTCAAACGATCGCGAGGATGACGATAACAATCCCAACAACAACAACCGCTATTTCAGACAGTGCGGTGAACCGACAACAATGATCAAGTCCTTATCACCGACGATAAAGAAGTGCAAGTCGCCTTAATTCAAAAAATCATATCCCCGTACCCGCGTTACAGAAGCTTTGAAAACCGTTTAAAGAGTTTTAAAGAATGGCCTATATCGTTGACGATAACACCTAAAGAAATAGCAGAAGCAGGTTTCTTTACAGCGGATGCAACGATAGAGTGATTTGTTTTTGCTGTGGAGGCGGTTTAAACAAATGGGAACGTGGAGAAAATGCTTGGACAGAACACGCGCGTCATTTCCCTGTGTGCTCTTACGTAATGTTAGCGAAAGATAAAAAATTTATCATCAAGGCACTGGGCATCGTTACCGAACCGGTAGCAGTGGCAGCAACGGCAGCAGAGAACGAACAACACACCGACACGTTCAAAGAGAATATAAAAAAGGAAGAAGCTCGAATCGTGATACATTGTGCAAAGTTTGTTACGCGCAAAATCTTGAAGTTGTACTTATTCCCTGTCGACATTTTGTCACATGTGTGAATTGCACCATCACCCTAAATACGTGTCCCTTATGTAGAACCGCAAACACCGCTTACATGAGAGCGTATATCTAGTTCGTTTTCACGCTTTAATTTCATCGCATAGTGACTACAGCGTTTGACAGAAGTGTTTATACCCCCTCCACTAATCTCGCATACCTCAGTGTTTGAACAGTACGCGTTGAGGACGGACGTATGGAGCTGTTAACTCCGTACGAGTACAGGCGTTGCAGCGACTTAAAGCACGCAGTACTGTACCCTATAGAAATTTTTGTATACGACGTTTTGACACAGAAATTTGTTGCAGTAATACGTGACGAGCAGGTAAGGTATAAAGTAAACGTACCGAAAAAATTCTTTACGAACGTCTCACGACATACAACTTGTCTGTTCCGCAAGACGGACGGATCAGCAGCGTTCCTAGTGTCACCGAACACGTTGTTTGTAACGAAAAAAGGATGAGCAACGACAAGCTAGCAGTCATACTTGACTTTCACTGTTTCATCGACAACGATGGTAACGAACTCGTAAAGGAACTAGCCATTATGGACGTCACCGCATTTGCCAGCAGGCATTGGATATTTGTACCTCCAGAGGGCACAATCGTTTCGAATCACAAACACATGAGGACAAACCGATGGTTAACGGACTATTATCATGGTCTAGAGTGGACGGACGGGGACACATCGTACGACCATCTTGTGCCGATATTAGTAAAATATACGTTTCCTTTTAACTATGTTTTCGTAAAAGGATTGCAAAAAAAAAGATTTCTGGAGAAGCGTATTGTACATTACAATATTATAAATTTAGAAGATTTCGGTTGTCCCAAACTCGAACAATTACATTCAATACATGGAACAGCCTGTCTCACGCACCACTTATTTCCGGAAATATGCACAAATCATAGAGTACACGCTTTACGCGAGTGGGTTGTATCGGATTTTAGAATAATCAATATGTTTCTGGTAAATTACTAATTGGATACATTGTTGTTTAGCGCTTACGTAATAATATCAACCGTCGCCTACCCCCCTCCTCCCCCTCTGTGGAATTAGATTACAACACCCTGTCTAGACATATAAAAAAAAATTAGTGCCACCGACATGGTCGAACACGCATAAAAAAAATAATTATTAACGTCGTCGACTTGTTCCCGCACGCTCGAGTGGAGTCGATGACATCACCCTGTCTAGACGTATAAAAAAAATAACCAGGTCGGCTCCCCCCACCAACTCGCTGAACATGGCGTGGGAAAGCAGCTGCATCCTGTTTCGCAGGGTTAATAATAACCGCAACGAGTGGTCCCCCCTCCCCTGCGCTGGCCGGTTTCCCCCTACTCAACAGTCACCATTCTTATACCGGTACGAACAAGCGTTATTAATTCAGACCTTGACAGACGTGTGAGCGGAAAACAGGTTCTTCATTTGGAAAAAAAAATGACTTCATTCGTTGCTAAGTTCGCGGCCATTGAATATAAAAAAATTAAAGATCTAGTAATGGGAGTAAAATACCCAATAGAAGAACTGCAAAACACAGAAGGAAAATACGGGAATGCCGTAATTGCCACTATCCAGGATTACAGGGAGAGTAGATTGAAATATCGCGTTTATCTGCCGAAAAGATACGCGGGCGTCTTTGATGACGACGAATTAAAAAATTTAACGCCATATTCACTACATCTCATATACCGTGGAGAAAAAGACAGGGCTTACGTGGTGGACATTTTAGACTAAGACCCAATGGACTGAACATTTATATTTGTATTTCATAATGTATTATTTACTGTTTAATTTATAACGCTTAGACGTATTTCATGTTTTAAATTTGCACAATTGTCATTGTATGTGCGTTTACATATCATGTATTTCATTTGTTTTAATTATACGCAATTGTGAGCGCGTTTACATATTGTATTTTAAATTGAAATATTATTGCTAAGTTAGTGGCCATTAACGCTATAGAATACAAAAAAAAATTATTTTAGGTAATGGAAATAGAAAAAAAAAATAGAAACAAAAATATACACTAGTAATGGAGGTAAAATATGAGCAATGCTGTAATTGCCACTATCCAGGGACATTAGATTGAAATATCACGTTTAATAACAAATATATTATTGTATTTCATAATGTATGTGTATGTGTATGGATTATTTACCATGTAACGCTTAGGCGTATTTCATTTGTTTTAATTATAAGCAATCGTCATTACAATTCATTGTGTGCGCTTGTGCGTGTGTATACATATTATGTATTTTAACTTTTAGCTTACATATATTTCAATTGTTTTAAATGTACACAATTGTCATTGTATGCGTGTACGTTTACATATGTATTTTAATTTGTAATTACATGCAATTGTATTTAAATCATAATATAGTGTGTTTACATATATTTAATTTGTTTTTAATTATACACAGTTGTCATTGTGCATCTGTTTACAAATTATTATGTATTTTAACTTGTAATATATTTTGCGTACATGTATTTTATTTGTTTCAATTAAACGTTAATGCTGTAACATTTCACTCTATTTAATTTCAAAAGCCCTTCGAACATTGACATTATTCTAAATAACAGTACAGCTATTCACCAGTCAATGTACAAGCTAGAACGTCATGTGTTATTACATACAATCAGTTAATAAAAATTTCTTCACTTCTCTCATAATATACTATAGAAACTAAACAATAAATATTAAAACAAACTGCTAGAACGAGCGTTGTGCGCCGACCGTTCAGGTGTTATTCAATTAAAGAAAAATACAATTTTAATTTAAAATAATTACTACATGATACTGTTACGAAAGATTTCAAAAGTCCTTCGAACATTGACACTATTCTAAATAAAAGTACAAGCTAGAAAAAATCATGCGTTATTACATACAATCAATTAATAAAAAAATTGATTCACTTGTCTCATAATATACTACAGAAAATAATCAATAAATATTAAAACAAACTGCTAGAGCGAGCGTTGTGCGTCGACCGTTCAGGTGTTATTCAATTAATAATTTAAAATAATTACTTCATGATACTGTTACGAAAGATTTCAAAAGTCCTTCGAACATTGACACTATTCTAAATAACAATACAACTATTCATCAGTCAATGTACAAGCTAGAAAGTCATGCGTTATTACATTCAATCAATTAATTAAAAAAAATTGCTTCACTTGTCTCATAATATACTACAGAAAATAAACAATAAATATTAAAACAAACTGCTAGAACGAGCGTTATGCGTCGACCGTTCATGTACGAGCGTTGTGCGCCTACCGTCCATGTATGAGAGTTGTGCGCTGACCGTTCATGTATTATTCAATTAAAGAAAAATAATTGCTTGCTGATAATAGACTACATAAAAAATAATTTAAAACAAACTCACCCTTATGTGCTGGAAGATTCCTGCGATGTTTTGTACACTATAAAGAAAAATTCAATTTTAATTTAAAATAATTACTTCATGATAAAGAAACTATTAGAACGAGCGTTGCGTGTTATTCAAGCAATTAAAAAACAATCAATTTTATTTAAAATAATTGCTTGCTGATAATAGACTACAGAAAAATAATTTAAAATAAACTCACCTCGTACGTGATCTTCTAATGATGTCCTGTCAGATTCCTGCGATGATTTGTATTCTAACTGAGCAAATCGTGCGGCTTTTATACAGAAAAGCCCACACATGGATGCATACGAAAGTGAAGGTATCAGGTAATCCACACCTGATGACAAAAAACAGCGAGACAAAGGCGACAAAGATGCAAAGCAAGGAGACAAAGGCGACAAAGATGCTATAGTTAACCACGCCCGAAATCAAGGACGACCGCTGTCGAATTTGACCCAATGATCCTTTCTACCATGCATAATGCGCGTTACACAATTTTTACAAGTGAAGTGGTTTTTCATGATGGACCAAAGCAGAAGACAATACTCTTTTTACTATGAGCGCTCCACACAATAATATAAATAGTAATTATGTTTTCCATACATATTGCGTGTTACACAATTTTACAAGTGAAGTGATTTTCATTTATACACGACAGATCGTATCAAAGAGAGTTTCATTTCTGAGACGGAGAATACACTACACTTTTTTTACTACAGCTACTCGTGAGATATTGCATACCATCAGAATAATAAAATGGTATTTATCTTACAAGCATGATGTGCGTTAGACAATTTTTTACAAGTGCAGTGGTTTTCACTTATGCAGTGCATACACGCGAGGGTGAGAATTTCTTACAACCGATGCAGGAAGAGTCTACACTTATTTCTATGTCCATGCGATAAAAAAAAAAAATTACATATCAATCAGAATATGGTACTTCCTATCTTACGTACATGATGTATGTATTTTTTCCATACATAGATGCACGATATACAAATTTTACAAGTGAATTTGGTTTTCAATTATGCGTCGAGGGAAGATGGACGCAGTACACATATATATTTACTTTTTTAACCTCAAGGGAGATGAACGACACAGATTTTCAAAGTCGACGCTTTTCCAACATGGCCGCCGACCGCCGAGCCGCGGCCAAGCCATGACGACGCTTAACCAGCACACATCGATGCAGTCGATGATTTTCCAACATGGCCGCCGCCATGCCGACGGCACAGACACACGTCGACCAATCTATGGCCGAGCCGAGGCCAAGACATGCCGACGCTTAACCAGCACACACCCGACAACTCAAATCTAAACACGACACACGTCAACCAATCTACGGCCGAGCCGCGGCCAAGCCATGACGACGCTTAACCAGCACATGCTGACGACGATTTTCCAACATGGCCGCCGACGACAACGCCGCATTTTTCCAGCAACAACCGACAACGTCGCAATTTTCCAACATGGACGACGACACGCCCAATCAACGACGACTACAACCACCACCACACAGCCGACGACCAACCACAACACACCATTACCCCCACCACTACCCCCCACCTCTACTCCAACACCGGAAGTCAACACCCAACACCACCCCCAACACCACCATTTTCAAATTTCCCGCCAAAATGGGCGGTGGCGGGGGGCGGGCGGGGGAATGACGTCACTTCCGCGTTAGAACTCTCATAATACCCCTACTCTTGCAGGTAAACTACCCCTTTCCCTTAACCGATCTTCACCAAAATCAATAGACTTTGAGCTCCCTGCAATTCAGGGGGTGCAAAAAATTATATGATTCTCATTGAATTTTCGGCAGATATCGTTCGTCATAAACAAATTACCCTTTTTAAAACATAAAACGTTGCTGATAAACTACCCCTTCCCTTAACCGATCTTCAACAAAATCAACAGACCTTGAGTCCTCTTTAGTTCAAAAAGGTATGCAAAAACCTACTTGATTCTGTTTGAATTTATGGCAGTTATCGTTCGTCATATAAAACATTACCCTTGTCAAAACATAAAATGTTGCCGGTAAACTACCCCTTTCCCTTAACCGATCTTCACCAACACCAATACGTATTGAGAACTCTACAATACAGGGCTGTATGCAAAACATCATTTGATTCTGTTTGAATTTGCGGCTGTTATAGTTTACTATAGAAAAAAATTACCCTTGATAAAAAACCGTTGCAGGTAAACTACCCCTTTCCCTTAACCGATCTTCACCAAAAACGATAGGTCCTGAGAACTCTACAATTCAGGCCTGTATGCAAACAATTATTTGATTCTGTTTGAATTTGCGGCTGTTATCGTTTGCCATACAAAACACCCTTGATAAAACATAAAACGTTGCTGGTAAACTACCCTATTCCATTAACCGATCTTTACCAAAAACAATAGGTCTTGAGAACTCTACAATTCAGGGCTGTATGCAAAACATTAGTTGATTCTCTTTGAATTTACGGCAGTTATCGTTCGTCATAAAAAAAATACCCTTGTTAAAACATAAAACGTTGCCGGTAAACTACCCCTTTCCCTTAACCGATCTTCAACAAAATCAACAGACCCTGAGTTCTGTATAATTCAAAAAGGTATGCAGAAGAGTAGTTGATTCTGTTTTAATGTACGGCAGTTATCGTTCGTCAAATAAAAAATTACCCTTGATAAAACATAAAATGTTGCTGGTAAACAACCCTATTCCCTTAACCGATCTTCACCAAAACCAAGAGGTCTTGAGAACTCTACATTTCAGGGCTGTGTGCAAAATATTATATGATTCTGTTTGAATTTGCGGCTGTTATCGTTTGCCAAATAAAATACCCTTGATAAAACAAAAAACGTGTCTGGTAAACTACCCCTTTCCCTTAACCGATCTTCACCAAAAACAACAGGTCTTTAGTACTCAACAAAACAGGGCTGTATGCAAAAACGTATTTGATTCTGTTTGAATTTGCGGCTCTTATCGTTTGCCATAGAAAATACCCTTTTAAAACATAAAACGTTGCCGGTAAACTACCCCTTTCCCTTAACCGATCTTCACCAACACCAATAGGTATTGAGAACTCTACAATACAGGGCTGTATGCAAAACATCATTTGATTCTGTTTGAATTTGCGGCTGTTATCGTTTACCATAGAAAATATCGGTATGGAGAACCATACATGACTTCCATATTCTAAGATTTATATTTAAAATCATTTTCACCCAAACAGCCAGGCTGTGTCTTACCTGCCTTTTTATTGCTGTATTAAATGAAAAATATTATATTACATTAAAATGAAAAAATTATAATTTTATTGCCTGGCAACAAAATTATTTTATTTTTAACAATTACCATTGTTTCAAAAAGTTTAAATAAATTTTCAAGTACTTTACTCTTGTTAAAACTTAAAAGGTTGCAGGTAAACTACCCCTTCCCCTTAACCGATCTTCACCAAAATCGAAAGTCATTGAGACCTCTACAATTCAGGGACGTATGCAAAAAATTATTTGATTCTGTTTGAATTTGCGGCTGTTATCGTTTGCCATAGAAAATACGCTTGATAAAAAAACGTTGCAGGTAAACTACCCCTTCCCCTTAACCGATCTGCACCAAAAACAATAGGTCTTGAGTACTCTACAAATCAGGGCTGTATGCAAAACATTATTTGATTCTGTTTGAATTTGCGGCTGTTATCGTTTGCCATAGAAAATACCCTTGTTAAAAAAATGTTGCAGGTAAACTACCCCTTTCCCTCAACCGATCTTCACCAACAACAATAGGTCTTGAGAACTCTACAATTCAGGGCTGTATGCAAATAATCTTTTGATTCTGTTTGAATTTGCGGCTGTTATCGTTTGCCATAGGAAATACCCTTGTTAAAACATAAAACGTTACAGGTAAACTACCCCTTTCCCTTAACCGATCTTCACCAAAAACTATAGGTCTTGAGTACTCTACAAATCAGGGCTGTATGCACACCTTTATTTGATTCTGTTTGAATTTGCGGCTGTTATCGTTTGCCATAAAAAATACCCTTGTTAAAAAAACGTTGCAGGTAAACTACCCCTTTCCCTCAACCGATCTTCACCAAAAACAATAGGTCTTGAGAACTCTACAATTTAGGGCTGTATGCAAATAATCTTTTGATTCTGTTTGAATTTGCGGCTGTTATCGTTTGCCATAGGAAATACCCTTGTTAAAACATAAAACGTTACGGGTAAACTACCCCTTTCCCTTAACCGATCTTCACCAAAAACAATAGGTCTTGAGTGATCTACAAATTAGGGCTGTATGCACACCTTTATTTGATTCTGTTTGAATTTGCGGCTGTTATCGTTTGCCATAAAAAATACCCTTGTTAAAAAAACGTTGCTGGTAAACTACCCCTTTCCCTCAACCGATCTTCACCAAAAACAGTGGGTCTTGAGAACTCTACAATTTAGGGCTGTATGCAAATAATCTTTTGATTCTGTTTGAATTTGTGGCTGTTATCGTTTGCCATAGGAAATACCCTTGTTAAAACATAAAACGTTACCGGTAAACTACCCCTTTCCCTTAACCGATCTTCACCAAAATCAACAGATCTTGAGAACTCTACAATTCAGGGCTGTATGTGAAACATTATTTGATTCTGTTTGAATTTGCGGCTGTTATAGTTTGCCAAACAAACAAAATTACCCTTGCTAAAAAAAACCCGTTGCTGGTAAACTACCCCTTTCCCTTAACCGATCTTCACCAAAAACAATAGGTCGCGAGTACTCTACAAATCAGGGCTGTATGCAAAAAATTATTTGATTCTGTTTGAATTTGCGGCAGTTATCGTTTGCCATAGAAAATAAAATCTACAGACACACAGACAGACAGACAGACAGACACACAGACACACAGACAGACAGACACACACACACACACTTTTCGGAAAACGACTTTTTTTCATGTGTTGAGTGTAGTAGAATCAGAATCTGCAATAATCTCGAACACGATTTTTTTTGCCATCACCATACTTCCATTCCTTAAGGAATATGGAAGTAAAAATTACCCTTGATAAAAAACCGTTGCTGGTAAACTACCCCTTTCCCTTAACCGATCTTCACCAAAAACGACAGGTCTTAGGTACTCTACAATTCAGGCCTGTATGCAAACAATTATTTGATTCCGTTTGAATTTGCGGCTGTTATCGTTTGCATAGAAATACCCTTGGTAAAACATAAAACGTTGCTGGTAAACTACCCTATTCCATTAACCGATCTTCACCAAAAACAATAAGTCTTGAGAACTCTACAATTCAGGGCTGTATGCAAAACATTAGTTGATTCTCTTTGAATTTACGGCAGTTATCGTTCGTCATAGAAAAAATACCCTTGTTAAAACATAAAACGTTGCTGGTAAACTACCCCTTTCCCTTAACCGATCTTCAACAAAATCAACAGACCTTGAGTTCTGTATAAATCAAAAAGTTATGCAGAAGAGTAGTTGATTCTGTTTTAATGTACGGAAGTTATCGTTCGTCAAAAAAAAAAATTACCCTTGATAAAACAAAATGTTGCTGGTAAACAACCCTATTCCCTTAACCGATCTTCACCAAAACCAACAGGTCTTGAGAACTCTACATTTCAGGGCTGTATGCAAAATATTATATGATTCTGTTTGAATTTGCGGCTGTTATCGTTTGCCATACAAAATACCCTTGATAAAACAAAAAACGTGTCTGGTAAACTACCCCTTTCCCTTAACCGATCTTCACCAAAAACAATAGGTCTTTAGTACTCAACAAAACAGGGCTGTATGCAAAAACGTAATTGATTCTGTTTGAATTTGCGGCTCTTATCGTTTTCCATAGAAAATGCCCTTTTAAAACATAAAACGTTGCCGGTAAATTACCCCTTTCCCTTAACCGATCTTCACCAAAAACAACAGGTCTTGAGAACTCTACAATTCAGGGCTATATGCAAAAGAGTAGTAGATTCTGTTTAAATTTGCGGATGTTATCGTTTACCATAGAAAAAAATTACCCTTGATAAAAAACCGTTGCGGGTAAACTACCCCTTTCCCGTAACCGATCTTCACAAAAAACGATAGTTCTTGAGAACTCTACAATTCAGGGTTGTATGTAAAATATTATATGATTTTGTTTGAATTTTCGGCTGTTATCGTTTGCCATACAAAATACCCTTGATAAAACAAAAAACGTAGCTGGTAAACTATCCCTTCCCCTCAAACGATCTTCACCAAAAACAATAGGTCTTTAGTACTCAAGAAATCAGAGCTGTATGCAAAAACGTATTTGATTCTGTTTGCATTTGCGGCTCTTATCGTTTGCCATAGAAAATACCCTTTGAAAACATAAAATGTTGCAGGTAAACTACTCCTTTTCCTTAACCGATCTTCACCAAAACCAAAAGGTCTTGAGAACTCTACAATTCATGGTAGCATGCAAAACATTATTTGATTCTGTTTGAATTTGCGGCTGTTATCGTTTGCCAAACCAACAAAATTACCCTTGATAAAAAAAAACCGTTGGTGGTAAACTACCCCTTTCGCTTAACCGATCTTCACCAAAAACAATAGGTCGCGAGTACTCTACAAATCAGGGCTGTATGCAAAAAATTATTTGATTCTGTTTGAATTTGCGGCTGTTATCGTTTGCCATAGAAAAAAATCTACAGACACACAGACACACAGACAGACACTTTTCGAAAAACGACTTTTTTTCATGTTTTGAGTGTAGTACAATCAGAATCTGCAATAATCTCGAACACGATTTTTTTTGCCATCACCATACTTCCATTTCCTTAAGGAAAATTGAAGTAAAAATAGCTTGTAATGCGTGCATTGATTCAGTAGGTATAAGAAATGATAAAAATTGTGGACTGTATTGAATTGATTTTAATGAATTTTCCCAAGTTACATTACATGATTAAGTCATTGAAATAAGGTTGGCTAATAATGCATGTTGCCAAAAAGTATTAAAATTTTGAATTGAATTGATAGCGGGCCTAGTTGGCCATAAGTGAAAATGTGCCGGCCTAAGGGCTACATTAAATGTCGACAAGAAAATATGACAGTAAAATAGTCGGCGAACCGACCGCCGCTAGCGTCTGACACAAACTGTACAAAGTTCCAACATGCAAAATTGGACAAAAGCAGTAATCAGATTAGCCAACCTACAAAGTGAAATTATCGCGCTACCGTACATAAGCTGCCCGTCAAAATCAAGTGATTTTTTAACATTTTTTAATAAATTATGATACATCTTATAACTTAATTTAAAAGGATACAGTTTTCTTAATAATAAGAGTTAGTTTCAAGGCTAAGTTGAACCTTGAGTTATGAGATTAGATAACGGCAGTCCGTTAATAGCTTAGAGATAAGCATGCATAAGATAAGCCTAAAGATAAGCGTTTGTAAGCCAAGGTTGGCGAACAGCTGTTTTCAGACATGAATATGAACGTCTGGTTTGACAAATATTACCGTCACATAATGTATGTGCACAGTATAGAACATTACAAAACATGAAAAAATACATAATTATACAATGTTTAATGCATGATCGGAAGCTCATCACATGATGGACCGATAGTTTGTAACCGTATGCATGTCATAGATGGTTACTGTAAAATTAGTTGAGGCCCGTGGACCTGTACAGAGAATTAATTACATGAACAAAATTGTTATTGAACATGTTACAATTACATGTTCAAGCGTATATTGAGCAGGGCGGCATGTATAGACCAAGTCATGCTGTTCCTGAAGTTTCATGAACTTACAATATGTAATAATGTATGAACAAGCTAGATGCTGACTGAATGCAAGCCCAAATATGACATGTATGTCATAATTTAAGTAAAAATAATTGTGCATGCTTAATCGCAAAATAAATACAATATAAAATACAATATAAAATAAATCTAGACGTGGCAGTTACATGCGGCAGACGCAAAACTATAGGTTTTACATAAACGCAAGTTATGTGAATACAATAACAACAATTTAGATAATTACAATATGAATAATTGCAATGTCAAATAACAGATACAATACTGTGATTACAAACGTAGTACATGAGTTGAACAATTTAAAGACATTCACAGAACAATACACACATTTATTAGCAACAGTATAAAGAAATGAATGCATGATTGCTCAGCTGCAAGACATGCAAATATTATGTAACAAAATTTTATAAAATGAGACCACCAAAAACATGAAATATACCCCAAAACATCAAATGTAAATGTGTAAGACATAGTATGCCACACAAAATTAACATACAAATACAAATAGTAATATACCACCAAAAACTATGATAATTATAGAAGCATGCAATGGCGCAAAATTGATAAGAAAATGTTGTGATAATTCATCACAATTAGGTTGACCAAATGGTCGTAATAAGTAATAAGCCAGTGTCCAAGTAAAATAGCGTTGTGCTAAGTAATCATAATCTTGTCAAATCTCGTCTCGCGCTGGCAACAGACATAACTTATGTATTGGTCTCCGCAAAACACCCGTAGGCGTGCGAATGTCCACGACACGAACCAAGTTATCTGGGCCGGGAAATGTGGCGATAATTACGCCAAATTTCTAAGCTAATGGAGGTAAATTATCCTCAATAAGCAAAACTAAGTCACCAATGGAAACATTATCCTTGGCAAACTTCCACTTGTGACGCTGCTGCAACTGGTGCAAATAATCGCGAGACCATGCCTTCCATATGCCTTGGACAAACCTCTGAAGAAGTTGCCAACGCCCAAGACGAGAAACAGGAATGTGAGAAAGGTCTGGGTCCGGTATCGCCGTTAAGGGTGCGCAAATCAAAAAATGGCCAGGTGTAAGTGGCACAGGGTCGTTAACATCTGAAGAAATAGCAAATAAAGGTCGAGACTTCAGACATGCCTCTATCTGAGACAAAACGGTCGTGAACTCTTCGAAGGTGAGTATAGATTTGCCTACCACGCGGCGCAGATGAAATTTCAAACTCTTTATGCCGCTCTCACAAAGGCCACCGAAATGAGGTGAGGAGGGCGGAATAAATGACCATGATATCCCCTGAGAGGACGTGAATGACTGGATCGATGAGATGGCATCCTTATTGTGCCAAAAGTTGTAGATATCATGTAAGATAGTGCGGGCCTTCCTGAAGTTTGTGCCATTGTCGGAGTACAGTTGACTGGGTATGCCCCTACGGGCCATAAAACGACGTAATGCCGCTATAAACGCGCTGGCCGTAAGGTCGGAAACCAATTCCATGTGAATAGCCCTAGTCGCTAAGCAAATAAACAAAGATACGTATGCCTTAGAAAGAGTTCTAGACTTCTGCCCGCCATGACGAATCATGAAGGGACCACCATAATCAACCGCGCAAAATAGAAACGGCCTAGAAGGAGTGACTCTAGGGGATGGTAAAATACCAAGCCTCTGTACCCGCTGTTTGGCACTAAACCTGATACACCTTACACATTTTCGAATGATGGAGCGAATGACTAACCTGGCATTAACAATCCACCAACGTTGACGCAGTGAATGATGCACGAGTTGAGCACCAACGTGAAGTAAATGAATGTGTTCACGTTCAATGATAAGGCGTGTAACATGCGCCGATGGGGGTAATACAATAGGATGTTTAGAGTCGTAGGGTAATTGGGAATGCTGTAATCGTCCGCCTACGCGTATCACTCCAGAGTCGTCAAGAAACGGGTCGAGAGAAGCCAACTTACTCGTAATGGACACAGAAGATCCGTTACGAAGACAATTAATTTCGGCTGCGAAGTGGATCGACTGAGATTGGTTTATGAAGAAATTGAGAGACTGATGAATTTCTACAGGGGTAAGATCGCCCGTACGTTTGTCAGCACTTGAGTGTCTAATATTTCTGATGAACCGAAAACTGTAAGCGTATACGCGCGTTAGACGATGCAATGAGGAAAAGTCCAAAGAGAGGTCGACAGCCAGGGTAGACATTAGAGAAAGGTTATGTGTATGTTTCTCTTCCGCAGTGACTTCAGAAGACGACGGAGTGGCCGGCACGAAGGATGGGAAGGGATCAGACTCTGACGATTGAGACAGACAGCTAGGACCGTGCCACCAAAGCGAGCAATCGCGCAAAACTTCAGGGAGACACCCCCTTGATATAATATCAGCAGGATTGTGTCGTGAATTAATGTGATGCCAAGTATAAGTTTGCGTACGACGCTGAATTTCAGCAACCCGATTAGCGACGTATGTTTTCCACCGCGTAGACTGGGCATGAATCCAGTAAAGAGCCACCATAGAGTCAGAATACAAATGTACATTATCAATAAACGAATAAAGAGCAGGAATGACCTTAGATACGAGTCGCGATAACAACAAGCAAGCGCAGAGTTCGATGCGAGGTAATGACACCTGTCGTAGGGGAGCCACGCTAGATTTGGAACACAAGAGGTGACAGGAGGTAGTAGAATCTTGATAAATGACTCTGACATACATACAACAGCCAAACCCCCTTTCAGAAGCATCCGAAAAACCATGCAATTGAACTGTAGTTGCCTCACGCCTGCAACGAATAGATCGCGGGACCACAATTTGCCAATCAGACCCAATTTGTCACACAAAGAATGCCAATCCGAACGTGACTGACCGGAAATCGGTTCATCCCAACCAAGCTTACAAAGCCAAAGTCGCTGCATGAAATGTTTATACAAAAAGACAACTGGACCGATTAAACCAAGAGGATCGTATATTCCAGCAATAATCGAAAGAATTTTTCTCTTGGATATGCTTGAATCAACGGGAAATAATTTGATGTCGAACAAAAATGAATCGGCAGTATTGTTCCAAAGAATGCCTAGGGTACGCACATTGTCCTGTTTATTTAGGGGGCGTGAAAAATTGTCATGATTTGCGACCGCTGTGGGTTCATTTGATGCCCATTTGTGCAACGTGAAACCATATTGACTTAGTAACGCACCTAGATCGGATTTCAGCTTGGTTAGATCAGGGATAGTGTCCGAACCGGTAAGTAGATCGTCGACATAAAAATCGTTTGTTATAGCTAACGCCGCTTGGGGAAAGGAAGCCTGATTGTCCCTACCAATTTGTAGAAGACAGCGAGTGGCCAAAAACGAAGCACTAGCCGTGCCGTAGGTTACCGTTCGCAATGCGAAATGTTTAAGTGGTTCGAGGGGAGAATCACGCCACAAAATGCGTTGATAGTGACAATCCCCTTCAGCTACGCGAATCTGACGATACACCTTCTCGATGTCGGCAATGAGAACATACTTATGTATGCGGAAACGCAAAAGAATGGAAAAAAGGTCTTGTTGAACATTGGGGCCTACTAACAATATGTCATTTAAAGAAAGGCCATTAGTAGTCTTGGACGAACCATCAAAAACAACGCGCAGTTTTGTGGTCAAGCTAGACTGTTTAAATACGGCATGGTGAGGCAGGTAGTAAATATTTGACGCTCCTAAATTGATAGCGCCATCATCGATGAGTGTCATGTGCCCAAGATCCTTATATTCTTTGATAAAGTCCGCGTAGTCGCGAGCGAGCTTAGCATCTCGCCTAAAGCGACGCTCTAAGCTTATGAATCTTGATTCAGCACTCGTGTAAGATTCCCCCAAGTGGAGATTATCAGGCTTAAATGGAAGTGAAACCACAAATCTACCCTCGTGGTTGCGCTGGGTAGAGCGCACAAAATGCTTTTCACAGGCTGACTCGTTATCAGGGGTGTTGTCAGGGATAGTTTCTGCTTCCCAAAATCTTTCGAGAGATTGCAGAATTTGACTGTCGTTGTTCCTTGCTAGGAACGAAACAGCAGGACCCTCGTCGCGGCAGTGTTTGGGCAAGTTGCCAGCCAAAATGTAGCCCAGCTTTGTTTCCTGAATGATGGGAAAATTGGGTCCGCGTATGTATTTATTGGTTAAGATCAAGTCCAGATAAAATTGTGCCCCTAATAGTATGTCGATTTGCGACGATATATTAAAATCGGGGTCAGCCAGGAAGATCTTGTTTGGAATGTGGAACTGGTTGATATCAAACGAATTTGCAGGCAGATTGTGAGTTAACGTAGATAAGACGGCACATTTCGCCTCGAAGCTATATCTTTGATAGCGAGAAATAATACGTATAGAAGCAATATCAGTTGCGTAACACGCTGTATTGTTTATTCCTGTGATTGGTATGTTAGATTTAGTTAATTTGAGCTGTAACTTCTTTGCAAATGATTTTGTACAGAAATTTATTTGTGAACCGGCGTCTACAAGAACTCTAGCCCTATTTCTGTTGCCAGCCTGGGCAACGACAGATACAACTGCTGTGGATAAAAGAACATTACTCTTGCATTGTAATTTAAGCGAGCAGTAATTGCTGCTGGCAGCTATTGAGTTCGGCACGTAATTTGCGTGCAACAATGTGTGGTGTCGTTTTGAACAGATTTTACACACCTGTTTACTCTTACAGCTAGCTATAAGATGACCTGATCTAAGGCAATTGCTACAACATTTATGATTTGAAACAAATTGTCCCCGCTCAGCGGTGCTTAATATACGAAATTTATTACATATGTAAAGCGGGTGATTGGATTTACAACACACGCATGAATAATGATTTGCCGCTGCGT
Source organism: Magicicada septendecula (assembly GCA_034769895.1). NCBI lineage: Eukaryota > Metazoa > Arthropoda > Insecta > Hemiptera > Cicadidae > Magicicada > Magicicada septendecula. Next base: position 262,899,365 of record CM068376.1, read on the forward strand.
GATAGCTCTTAAATGTAGTGCTGCCAGCAGTGTTTCTTGAGTTACATTTATCATATTTATTGTTAGGTCTTACATTAAGTTTGTTGAGTTGCTGTCCGGGTTCAATAGGCATTGTATTTTCTAACAGCTGTCTACGTAAGTTTAAAAAATGCGTGAAATCTTGAAAGCTAGGTAACTTGTCAGGGTCTATTGACTCCTTCCAAAGTTTGAAAGTAATAGGGTCGAGTTTAGTGGATAGTAACTGTATAGTGATAAATTCAAATGAATTCACTGACAGCTTCATTGCTGCCAGTGAATTAACGGAAGACGTTATTGTGTTAGTGAACTCTGCCAAACTTTGGACCGAGTCCTTTATTGTCGACTTGACCTGAAGTAAGTTTTGCACATAGTATTTAGCTAGTATGAATGGGTTGTCATACCTTTCGGACAGCAAACTCAACGCTATTGGATAATTTTCTTTACAGATAGGTAATGACTTGATTAAATCTAAAGGTTCACACTTCAAAGAAGAATGTAAATAATGTAATTTTTGCACTGGTGTCAAATCGGATCTTGAATGCACTAAATCGGTAAAAATTGAGTAAAAATGTTGCCATTCCAATATGTTGCCTGAGAAGCAGGGCAAACTTATTGGTTTTAATTGCATGTGCGTCGATAATACGGGAGGTACAGTCTGAGCATTAAATGTGTCAAGTAATTGCAAAATGTTTGCTTCAGTCGAATATAACCTTTCTTCGACCTCAACTCGGTCTTCTTGAGCAACGCTCGTGTCTTTACTAATGAGTTATATTTCAGACTGCACCTCGTAGTACTTCGAGGCCAAGCTTTTGAGACTGTCCAGCCTTACAGTTAAAAAATGTTTTGTATTTAAAGTTACATCAAACGAATTTACAGCAGATTTTATCCGAACTATTGCGGACTTTAAGCCGCCTCTCTTTCTGGTCAGCACTTTGAGGCCTTCTTCAGACATTGTACGCACCTTGTTACACTGTTGTTGATGATACCTTGTTGGCGATGTCCTGCAGCGTCGACGCCTTGGTGAAGATGGCAAACAGCTAGTAGAGATGACCGCCTTGTGTAAAGCACTGTAGCTAGCAGGCACTTGCTAAGATGTTATCAGAAGGCTGCAAGATGACGAGCGAAATTCTGATGAAAATCACGCCACGGTCGTATCAGCTGATGTGCTAATTCGCCCGTGATGGCCAGAAATAGTGGTAGAAAATATTAGATGGAAAATCCAGGTCCGGAGTGACCAAAAAATGTTGAGTATCAGGCCCAAGTGGGCTAAAAAATGTTTTGTGACGTGAGTGATTCAACAAATGTGGTGAATCCTGTCGGCATGTACCAGAAGCGTTTTGTAAAAAATAACTTGTAATGCGTGCATTGATTCAGTAGGTATAAGAAATGATAAAAATTGTGGACTGTATTGAATTGATTTTAATGAATTTTCCCAAGTTACATTACATGATTAAATCATTGAAATAAGGTTGGCTAATAATGCATGTTGCCAAAAAGTATTAAAATTTTGAATTGAATTGATAGCGGGCCTAGTTGGCCATAAGTGAAAATGTGCCGGCCTAAGGCCTACATTAAATGTCGACAAGAAAATATGACAGTAAAATAGTCGGCGAACCGACCGCCGCTAGCGTCTGACACAAACTGTACAAAGTTCCAACATGCAAAATTGAACAAAAGCAGTAAGCAGATTAGCCAACCTACAAAGTGCAATTATCGCGCTACCGTACAATAACCTTTCACAGCAACCCAAACCAAATGTAAATACTGTATAGCCCAAATGATCCAGCAGATGATGCAAATGATGAACCAGTTTGGTGAGAGACTAGATCGCTTGGAAGCTAGAGCGACAGGTGTAATTCCAAAAAGAAAGTAATAGGTAGACAGAACTTAACAATAGTAACATGGAATGCCAATGGCATCCGGAACAAGATCCATGAATTGGAAATACTCCTAAATTTACAACAGATTGATGTGGGCCTGATTTCAGAAACACATCTAACAAAGGAATCTTATATCAAATTAAAAGGCTTTAACGTTTATAGCACTATTCACCCAGAAAATGATGCTAAGGGAGAAAGTGCAATTATCATTAAGGACTCTGTAAATCATTACGAGGATCATCCGATACAAAGTAAAGAAATACAACTTACTACAATAGTGATTAAATCTACCACCCAAGATGTTAAAATTGGTGCAGTTTACTGCCCCCAAGACACAATCTAAAACTAGGACACTGTAAAAGACTCATACAACACATGAGTGAAAGGTTTATAGTGGGAGGAGTTTTTAGGAGTTTTTAATGTCAAACAATGATTGGGGAGCAAGGCTGACTACTAAAGGAAGGGAATTCAGAAAAGCCATTAGAGAAGCAGGATGTAATTTTGACAGGGAAACCAACATACTGGCCAACCGAAAGAAACAAGATACCAGACTTACTGGACTTCTTTATCTCGAGAAAGATCTCACCAAATTTTATGGAAATAGAAGAAACTTTTGATTTAGATTCTGATCATTCGTCTGTTATCTTAACGCTGAGCAAGAGAATAGTTTAAAAAGAAGCTAGACCAATGCTTGTTAACAAAACTACGGACTGGGAAAGCTTTAGGATAGATTTACAAAAAGAAATCAATTTAAATATTAAATTAAAAACAACTGAACAATTAGACATAGAAGCTGAAAATTTTACAGACCATTACAAACAGCCACATTCAACAGCACTAAAGAGACAACCTATATCACAAAGGGCATTAATTACCCAGTTGAAATACGACATCTAGTCAGGGAAAAGAGGTCAGCAAGACGAAAGTGGCAACGAATACGACACCCAGCTGATAAGACTTAACTATAAAACACAGAAATTAAAAAGAGAAATCTGTAAATTAAAAAATGAATCTGGAATTATATTTAACAAACTTAACAGCTGATGGAGAGACTAATTAGTCTTTTGATTGATTGTGGAAAGCCACAAAACGAATCAAAAGGCCAATCATGTCAGTTCCTCCAATAAGAAAAGGTCAAGAAGACTGGGCAAGAAAGAATAAACAAAAAGCAGATTTATTCGCTGAATATCTAGAGGACGTTTTTACACCAAATGATATCCAGATAATTACAACCTTGAAGAAATTGATACTATTACAACAGAAGAAATTACTCCTGTCACTCCAAAAGAAGTAGCAGAAGAAATAAAATTAAATCTGAATCCTAAGAAGGCACCGGGCTTTGATTTAATTACTGGTCAAATTTTGAAGCAATTACCACGAAAAGGAATTGTTATGCTAACATACCTCTTTAATGGAGCTCTTAGACTAAAGCATGTACCTGCCAGCTGGAAGGTAGCAAAAGTTATCATGATTCCTAAGCCAGGAAAAACACCTCATGAAGTGAAATCTTATAGACAAATTTCGCTTTTGCCAGTAATTTCAAAAGTATTTGAAAAGCTCCTTCTTAAGAGATTAAAACCAATTATACAGAATGCCAAACTAATTCCTGACCATCAATTCGGTTTTAGACAAAAGCATTCGACAATAGACCAGGTGCATCGAATTACGGATGTAATTGAGAAAACCTTAGAAGAAAAACAAATTTGTTTTGCACTATTCCTTGACGTTGCACAAGCCTTTGACAAGGTGTGGCATGAAGTATTAATTTACAAGTTAAATAAAATGTTACCTAGACAATATGTAGATATCCTTACATCGTACATATCTAATAGATTGTTTAAGAGTTAAACAAGAAGCATATTCAGACCTAAAAGACGTGCAGGCTTGAGTACCACAGGGCAGTGTTCTTTGGCCTGTCTTGTATGTATTATTTGCCAGTGACATACCAAACTTAGAACAAGCAAAATTGCCTATGTTTGCTGATGATACAGCTTTGCTTACAACAGGGCAAGATGAGGTTATTTCAACCCGATTATTGCAGAAAGCTAGCAATACCATATATGAATGGACCAAAAAATGGAAAATTAAACTTAACGAAGCAAAGTCGGCACACATTAATTTCACCAGTAAAAGATTTAATAATCTTCCATCATTGGTCATAAATGGAATGGTAGCGCCTTATGAAAACAAAGCCAAATATCTGTGTATGACATTGGATACCAAACTGAGATGGAAAGAGCACGTAAAAAAGAAAAAAGAGTAACTTAACATAAAATTCCGACAATATAAATGTCTATTACGAAAACATTCCAACCTGTCTTTATACATTAAAACTCTGATCCATAATCAGATAATTAAACCCACCTGGCTGTATGGAATTCAACTCTGGGGGTGCCTGAAAGATAGTAACATCAGGATATTACAAACATTCCAAATCAAAGTTTGCGGACCATGGTGAATGCACCATGGTATGTTAGAAACGCCGATATCCACAGAGATCTAGGTATTCCAACAATTAAAGAAGAGATTAAAAGGTTTGCAAAGAAGCATGAAGAAAGGCTTCACCTCCATGAAAATGCAGAAGTTCTTCAACTGCTCGACAATCAACACGTGTTCCTAAGACTGAAGAGAACAAAGCCATTTGAACTTGTGTAGTGTTTTGTGTTACAAAAGCAGAGCATTGTGCGCAGGTGAGAGTGTTTATTAAGAACACCAAAACTAACTAAAGGATGTCATTGGACTTAATTTGGCTGTGTATTTAGTATTAAGAGGTGTTAGAGATAAGTTGACAGTTGATCTTACAGACCAGTTTTAGCATGTTGAATTAAAAAAAAATCTTCCCATACATAATTATTCACGTTCAATAGGTTTTAAAACTGGTTCTTATAAAAAAGATTTAATCGAACATAGTAAACACTCCCATGGTGGGATACAAAATTCTGCCACCTTTCTTTGAAAGTATTGTTCTGCGTTGACGATATCCTGTATCACATTGTATGTGTTACTTGCTTTGTAGGAAGAGGCTATATAACAATGATTTTTATACCTTCCTTTTGATAGTGTTATTCCTACCTGTTTCTCTAATAACTCGTACCCGTTTATTCTGAGACTCATAATGTGTTCACCCTTCTCCCCCCCCGCGCTCTCTCAACTCTCTCACTCTCTCTCTCTCTCTCTCACCGTGGAAAATAATTTCTCTTTGTCTTCTCTAACTTCGTTGTTCATATCCGTTTTGCTGCTCTCCCCACTTGCTTGCTTGCTTGCTCTCTCTTCATAACGATTCTCTTCTCTTTCTCTCTGCTCAAAGTTTTCTCTTACACTCTCCACTCTTCTTTCTTGCAGTTCATTTTGGTTGCCATCACATCATATCTCCTCTAGAGAATTAGTTTTACTTTTGTAATCAGTGTGAAACTGGGTGAGCAAAACTAGTAATTTTTCAATGGTTTTAATGCCGTGTATGTATATTTATTTATTTTATATATATTTTTTTTAATTCCTAATATCATATTTCAGTTCAAGTGATATGCTAATTTTAACACTAACTCATGTTCAGTGAATTTTGATGTGTTTACTCCTCTCAACCAGCTGAATTATGTTCTCTTCAAGGGTAAGTTTTCCATCTGTTTAATATCTACCATAATTGGTCTCTTACCTGTCTCCGTGTATCAATATTCCAGTAGCAATATTCAAATGAGTCTTATATTGTCACCAATAGTTTACTTGTCTCAAACAATCATGTGGCAGCAGAATCATGGAAATGTTTACTTACTAAGCAAGCTTCTCTGTCAATTATATTATTACCTATCGATTCCATTTCTCGTTCACTATTCACATGGAATTCAGGTTGATTGTTCTTCAATCCTTGAATATTAAATTAGTCCTCTCTTCCATATGTATAGGATACACCATCATCTCCAACGGTCTTCTCTTCATTTCCATTCTAAGATTTTCTACTTCAAATATAGAACATATTTATTTCACTTGGACTTTGTTGTTTAGGTAGACCATGGCAGTTCCCAGTGAGTAGTTCTGGCTTATAACTCTTGTGTCTTACATATGTTTTCACGTACCCTTTTACTGACTTAAAATCCTTAAAATTATACACACACAGCTTAAAATCAACAGGTGTTCACTTTTGACAAGCTACAGCTTGTAAACTTTCCCTGCACATACGCATAGTGTAACGGTCCCGAATTACTCAGCCAAGGGGGTGGGTAGACAATATATCTCAAAATATTATCTTCAAGACACTTCAATAGGTAATCATTTGAGGGTGCCACCTTGTTTTCACACAGTGCTATATTGCTACGACCATAACAAGAAAAAGGCCGACACTGCAAGATGATGACATGAGGAGAAAGTAAAACCTGAGGGCCATCCAAATAAAAGGAAAAAAAAGAAAGCTCTATAATGACCGCTATTTATATTTAACACCTTAGGGGTAGTGAGTAGAATTGGAAAATAATTATTAAATTGTAAACAATCAAACAAAATTCTTAAGATGTGAGTGAAAGTGTGCTAAATTTTGGTCTGAACTATTTGTGAACTTAATTCTAAAATAAAAGAAAATCCAGTTAAATTGATTACCTTAATGTACAACCACAGGTTTCGAATAACTGTACTCAACATTATAGAGAGCCTGATTTATTACAAAATTATCAAACTGTATCAAAATATCAATTAGGCTTAACCATATAATAATTCAAGATCAAGTATCTCAATAAAAGCAGGAAATATAATATAATACAATTTAGGTGTCAACCTCCAAATCCCTTAATGGATGTCAGTAGATTATAATCAAATAATTAATTAGTTGTACAACCAACGACTCACACCTCAGACCAAAACCCCCCACACACCTCCTTAAATTATTCCAAAAATTCTAATTACCATACCCCTTACGGATCCTTATTCCCGACAAACCATTACTTATAATACATTGGGTGGCCACCACAACGCTGAAAGAATTAACATTAACAACACATACAAATACACTTAACATTTAATATACAGTTGGACAAATAAATTCATGAAGTCACAATATTTAACATATAAATAAATTAATGGAGTGGCAGTTAGACAGTTCCTCCACAAGCCAATGTAGTCGAAGTTAGGTTGCCACACTAACAAGGTTGCTACTCTTTGTTGGACATAAGAGCAGATCCCGCACTCCAGTAGACCGAGTATCAATATGGGAGTTCAATAATTCGAAGTAAGATTAACTACTGAGTCCCATTCAAGAGAATTTTTAGATAAGTCACTGATACCAGATAACAATTCAGAAATGTTTTAGTAAAGATAATATATAATGTCCGTTAGAATTCCACTTATCGGTTTGGAGAGCACCAGCTGTTGGCAACCTGGAATCTAGGACAACCACCCGGAGCAGGCAGTCAGGCAGCAACTCCGGCAGTGAAGGTATAGGCACCAGGTAGATGTGATAGCAAAGGACACAGCTCCCGGAGAAATCCCCGTGCATTTGAAAAAGCACTAAAATCTAGATAGGCTAATTTATGCTACACCAAATAATTACAATAGTAATTAAATTGAAAACAAGAAAAATATTGCTAAAAGCTGGATTAATGACATTCGTTTTAGGATACACATAAAATATATTAAAAGCGTAGAGGCTATACATCCCTAGTATAGTCTAATAACTGACAATGTTGCCAAAAAGATGACGTTCTTTCTTTGGTTTAAAATATAGATTCCAAATCAATAGTTTTTCCTCCTTTTATTAATTGTAAATATATATATTTTTTTTTTAAACAAAGATGGCAGCTATCAAGAAATAATTTTACACAAATTATCAGGCTAAACAATCAGTTATATATATGAACATATAAAACAATTTACCCCAACACATCTAACACATAATACGTTTGTAGGCAATTACCTTACTACATAAAACTCATACAAATAGCTTGATGGCTTTAAAATATGTTGGTATAAAGTATCAAAATGATTGCTATGCCTTTTACTATCAGTTAATATAATTATTTTCCAAAGCATTCTGGGACTAACTTGTCTGGTTGATAGACTTGAAATAACAGGTGTACCGACAAAATAATTTAGTTATCTACTCACACGAATATATTCTATGGATATTATTATTATTATAAAGTTACATAATCTGTGAAATTTGATTTGAGAAATTTATGAACAAATAAAATATCTCACCTTAACCAACTGGAACATTGGATTAGGAGGGAGCAGTGCAAAAGTAAGGGGCTGGTGTGGTGATTTCCATGGGCAGCTAACTCACACTGAACTATCGAGAACATCTAGGCAACAGTGGGGTTGAACAGGCGTTCAGCCGATCAGACCTCACTTGGCTTGCAGTGATGAACAATAAGCGACAGGAAAAGTAAAGCAAAATTCTTGTTTGGCCAGTTGGAGCTGCAGCGTTGTTATCCCAACTGATACGCTTATCAACAGGGTGATCAGGCCTGTGTGCCGTCTCGAGTTGAATTCAACTTACTTCTCAGTCTTAATTGTTGGTTATTAAAATTAAAACATTACAATAGAAATATGCAAGTGTGTGTGTGTGTGTGTGTGTGTGTGCCATTCACCATTCAGTTATATACACATTTGTTTATAAAAGTCTACTGTTCTTCCTATGAAGAGTAATGCAATACTGTAATCATACATAGGGTAAGGTTAATTTTTGCAAGCCGAAAGCTACATCACAGATAGAACATGATTTTTAAACTATTTTCTGCTGCTTCAGTGATCCAATTATGAATTATTACAGTTGTGTATTCATTTGTTCCAGTGTTACTTATTTAGACCGATGAATAATATCTGTGAAGAAGAGGATTCTACTCTGGATTGTGAACTATATAGGGGAAAGTCAATTCAGAAAACTCTTGGAGACCATCTGTCACCACACAAGTTAATACATTCTGTCAGTAAGAAGTACCAGTGCGATGTTTGTTCAAAATCATTTATTCGTTCAGGGACTTTGTCAATACACAAGTTAATACATTCTGACATTAAGAAGTACCAGTGCATTGTTTGTTCAAAATCATTTACTCATTCAGGCAATTTGTCACAACACAAGTTAATACATTCTGGCAGTAAGAAGTACCAGTGCTATGTTTGTTCAAAGTCATTTACTCAGTCAAGCACTTTGTCAAAACACAAGTTAGTACATTCTGGCATTAAGAAGTAGCAGTGCTATGTTTGTTCAAAATCAGTTACTCAGTCAAGCACTTTGTCCAGTGACGGCTGGTAATGTTTTTGACTGGGGGGGGGAGGCAAAAATTTTTTGGACCTATATGTAACAAAAGTCATGAGTAGAAACTAAATTATTGCTATTATCATACAATAATTGTAAAATTGAACCTTTTGATTTACTACTAAAAGTATTGTTAATATCAAAAACCTACCTTGCAAACTACCAATATTTAAACAGTTGTTTGGATAGTTCATCTTCTTTTTTCACAGCACTAAATTAATATAGATTATTAAACTTTCACTTGTGAAACTTACTTTGTTTCCTCCCGTACGCGTTTCGGCGTGATGTGCGCCTTCGTCAGCGGTGTGAGACGAAACGCGTACGGGAGGAAACAAAGTAAGTTTCACAAGTGAAAGTTTAATAATCTATATTAATTTAAACAGTGTTTGAATCTGAAATTATTTATAACCCTAAGCAGTTCATGTTCCTAAACTAAAATACTTAATATATTATATTATTAAATGCATGCATTACTAAATAAAATATATTTGTTCCCCACCTTGGATTAGTTTATTTGCTTGAACATGAAATCCATTCTCCTCTCATTTTGTTTGGCAAAATAGTCAATAACTAATTCATTGAAGTTAGGAGTTATTTCTAACAATTTTTTTTCTATTGAACACATTCCCAGAGCACTTAGTCTGTCCTCTTTCATTATATTACGTGTAAATGTTTTAACGCGTTTGAGAGTTGAGAAACATCGTTCACTTTCTGCTGTAGTCATAGGGATTGTACAAATAATTTTTAATAGTTTTACCAGTTCGGGAAAAACAGTAACTAGATTGTTTTCATATATAAAATTTAGTAGAACCAATGCGCCAGTTGCCTTTGTGAAGTCGGGCCTGCTGTATAGAACAACCAGTTCATGTCTTAATGCAGTTTCATTTAAATTAAATTGTTTAGCAGCAATTTGTTACTGTGTTTCTGGAAAGATAAGCTGATGTTTAGAAAACAGGGTTGGTTGCAACAAAACTGCTATTGCTAAATGGTCTGAAAATGAAAATCTGTCGTCTATGTTGGTAACTATTATGTCACAAACTTCTTTAGCTGTAGTCTTCTTGCTTTCATCAAAACGTAACCTTTTTGGATTTTGTGATGATTCTCCAAAATCATTTATTGCAGACAGACTGGCATCAAAATCAATATTATCTCTGACGTTTTGAATGTGTGACTTGAATGAGGCAACATACTGGTGTGTTTTAATACTGTCAATTTCTACTTGCTGTAATTGATTAAACAAAATGTCACAGGCTGACATAATTTTGTTGAAAAATGTTAACCAAAAATTAAAATCATCATTATTTAATGTTTTTCACTCCTAGTGCTTTCTGAACAGTGGACTTGTCACTCTCGTCATCATCTATGATTTTTTCAAGAACAGCGGAAATGTCATTTTTATGAATAAATACTGTTGTCACACAACGGGATTTAAAATTCCACCTGGTATTAGAACATTTTGGGAAACGTTTCTTTACTACTTCATCAAGTATGGTAGTTCGTTTGGAAGATCTTGAAAAAAATGTAAAGCCATCTAAATTACAGAAAACAATTTTTACTTGCTTGTTTTGATTCAGCGTGCTCAATAATTAAGTTTCGTTGATAGGCATAGCAGTATATATACTGGGCATTCTTGCACACAGCTTTAACTTCTGATTGAACACCGTTATGTTTTCCACTCATTACTGCTGGCCCATCGTAACTTTGTGCAATAATTTTACTAGGCATCTTATCAAGTTCTAATTTTGCTAATTCTACAAAAATAGTATTACTAATACCTTCAGCGGAGTGATCTTGTGGACTGACAAAACTGATAAATCTCTCATGTAATTTCCCGTTCAATTCATACCTCACAACTAACACCATTTGTGACAGAGTGGCACAATCCGTGGTTTCATCTGCTTCAATTGAAATGTAGTCAGTTTCATTTATTTCTTTTTTTTATTAGTCCAATGCACACTGCATAAATAGAATCCAAAATTTCATTTTGAATTGTTTTAGAAAGACCAACGAAAACCCTATTGTTTGTTTTTTCAATATGCTCTCTTAAGGTGCTATCTAGGCCTGCCATTAAATTTACTAAGCCCCTAAAAATACCTGGATTCTTAGACGTGTTTGTTTCATCATGTCCCCTTAAAGCTAGTTCAAATATTCCACAAAACTTTACACAGTCAGTTAACTTACTTAGGATGTATCGGTTCTTAGAGACTTCTTCATTATGCTGTTTAATTTTTAATCTATATGCACTGTCTAACTGGCAACTAATATTGAATTTTCCTAACAATGAGTATTCAATACAATTGTTCATAAGAGTTTCACTAATTTTGTTTTTTAATTTTTTTCTCCCAATGTTTCAAGTCCTTAATTCCATTTTCAGTCCAGACTGAATCATTGTTAGGTTCATCATCAAACATACATAACAAAAAAAGGAATTCATCACCTCACATCCACATATCCAATCAGCATGTAACAGTTTCTATTAAATTTTCTTGTGTAGTTTTTCTTGCTTGATGCTGGCCTATCCGTTTTAAAATTTTGTTGTGTGATATCTAAATTAGGTTTTGGTGGCCCTAATTTTTTTAGTTCTATTTTCTTTTCGTAAGTAAGTGAATTTGAAATAATCAAACGTTTAATATTACTTACTGAATTCATAGCCATTTTTTTCGTTTCTAACAAATACGCACAGAACACACAGGGTCAGGCCTACACAGAATAAGTTACACGTTTATGTACACAAGGTTCGACAAAAACACTATCTTACACAGAATACACTGCCTAATAAAGAATAAATTATTAGGACATTACGTTTACACAAAAAATATAACAAGAACACAATCAAAACTATATAAAACTGAAGAGAAAATATATGCCCTTAAACAGCAACAGATAAGTTTTGAACAACGCTCTGGTTCTCTACGAAAAGAGCCGCGAAATCAGATAGCGGGCAGAGCCCCTCCTATAATGGCTGCCGCTGATTTAAAAACATAGGCATGTGTACACGTCCTCTTTCCCCGCTCCACGCAAGACCCGCCTATGCAGGGAGGACGACAGCGAAAGCGTCCGGATGCGGGACCATGCCGAAAACATCGGGTGATCGCTATTAGTTGCCCCAAAAATATCTTTCACATAAGGACACTACACATTATAGTTATATTATTGACAAGTTTAATTTGCAAATTTAGTGGGAGGGCTGCGCCCTTTTATCCTCCCTGTACGAGCCGCCACTGACATTGTCACAACACAAGTTAGTACATTCTAGCAGAAACTATATAAAACAGTACTATATAGCAAACAGCATACCAGTGCGAAGTTTGTTCAAAATTAATTACTCAGTCAGGTGATTTGTCAATCCACAAGTTATACATACTGGCAGTAAGAAGTACCAGTGTGTTGTCTGTTCAAAATCATTTACTCGTACAGGCCATTTGTCAGAACACAAGTTAATACATACTGGCATTAAGAAGAACCAGTGTGATGTTTGTTCAGAATCATTTACTCTTTCAAGCAATTAGTCAAAACACAAGTTGATACATTTTGGCATTAAGAAGTACCAGTGCGATGTTTGTTCAAAATCATTTACTCAGTCAAGCAATTTGTCAAAACACAAGTTAATACATTCTGGCATTAAGAAGTAGCAGTGAGTTGTTTCTACAAAAATATTTAATTTAGCAGAGCCTGTTGTTATAAATAACATATCATAAAATAATAACAGAGTGATGTTTGTAACAAAATCTTCTGTTTGTACATTTTGAGCGTAAATTAATCCACTATACTACTACGAACCATTACTGTGGGGTGTGTAAGAATAGTTTCTATTCCCCATGACATTTTAGTAATGTTGTGAAACTTATCAATATAATGTTTGTAAACAGAAACCCTTAAACAAGCATAATTACACAAATAAATTAATATATGCTTTACTTCATCTCACTGTTTATACCAGGGTTCCCAACTGGTGGTATGCATATCACTAGGTGGTACACAGAGGGATGCAAGGTGGTACACAAGAAAACCTAGCTAGGAAAAATGTATTTACTTAAAAAATAAATAAAATTTTATTATCAAAACAACAATAAATTTTCATCAGACACTGAAGTCTTTAATACCTTTTGTGTCAAGTTACCTTTGTGAAAGTGAATTCACTGAACTTGTTTATGTTAAAAATAAATATATCAACAGGATGTCTATTGAGTGATTTAAGGTTAAAAATAACATCAATAGAACCTGAGATTAACTCTTGGGTACAAAATAAGCAGCAACAAGTTTCACGGTAATTATTTACTTTTTACTGTAGTATATCTGTAATGAAAGTAATCAACCATCTTTTGAAAAAAAAAACTGTACTTTATTATAGAATAGAACCAATCTGAAATTAGTTTTAAGAATCAGTCCCTGTTTAGTAAATTTTGTGTATCATATTTAACAATTATACATAACTGGCAATAATAAGATAAGCTATTTGTGTTTTATCAAGTTTTTTTATTGAAAGAACCCAATAGCCTTTAAGCTCTGGTTGTACTTGAAATAAACGCTAAAGAACAAAGTGGCATGTGGGTCCAGAAATTTTAGGAAACACTGGTTTATACTGAATATATGCATTAGTGACTGCAATTTCTTTTACTTAATTTAACAAATTATTGTACTTTGTTTACAATTTTATTGTTTACTTTGAGTAGATTGTATTTGCTATTTGTATAACCATTGCATACACACGCATTCTGTGATCAACTGTTTATGAGTTATGACTGTTTTAATAACAAAATAAACAATAGATTCTTAGGTTTTTGCTGGACATTTTCTGAAAACATAAATGAATTTGACCTTTGACAAACATATGCACGACTTATACACAACTTTATATATTTACTTTTTATAAATTGTAAATTATATATTTACTTTTCATATTTATGAACAATATTCTTGCTGTTCTAATAAATATAAATAATGTTTTATATTATTATTTATGTACTTTACGTTGTATATATTTATATAGATTAGGAATAGGTATGCTGAAACAACAATTACAAAGTTGAGGAGTCAAAATAAATTCATAGAGCTCTCAGTGTGGGCTTCATGGGGTGCTGTCATGTTACATGAAATGTACAATACTTTTGTAATAATGTTCATATGTGTCTGGTGTCAAGACGAAGAATTACTGACTACTGGAGTACAGATGTTATGTTAGGCTCTTCTTTTGCTGGAAAGATAATGAAAAGAGATATTTTCTCCATTTACTTTAAGCTGCATTTAAATGATAACAGTAAGTACATTCCAAGAGGTCGATCCAACCATGATTGACCATTCTAATAATTAGACCATTTTATGATAATATTATAAAATGTTCTAAAGCTAGTTTTTAACGAAATGGAAACCTCACAATTGATAAAGGAATGTGCCAATTCAGGGGAAGAAAAAACTTTAGGGTTTACATAAAGAATAAGCCCAATTATTGACATACCAATAATATGTTGGTATTAGATTGTTATTCTAATGATGCTTCCACTGGTTATGTGCTAAACTCTGAAATATACCAAGAGATTTTGAGACGATGATAACAATGTGGGGGTTCCGGCTACTGGATGAGTCTGTAACCTGCTAACAGTAAAATTACCTCCAAAAAGGGTCATTAGACTGATGTCATATTGTTGTGGTTGTTACAACTTGCACCGTCTCGCACTCATTCAGTGGACTGAGGGCACATTCTGTTATTCGGCAGCTCACTGTATTCGTGAAACTGTTCTATCGCTTTTGAAAAATGAATTTTAATAGTATATGATCATTTTGGAAATTTGTTATTGTAAATCAGGTTAGTAAAGTGCATTGTTGACTGATGTATCATAAAAAAAAAAAACAGTTCAGTGCATAGTGTGGGGGTAATATGCACATTAACAAACGTGCTGGTAATAATCTTGGCTACAGACGTATTTTTATAGTTTTAAGTGAGTATACCAAAAATCTGAAAATAAGTGGCTATTTTGTATTACAAAAATGTTCTGAAAACAACTTGAAACTAGGTTTAACCCTTGTGATTATGATGGTCTCAATTTGTCATGTAAATTACGTCATAACAAGATTTACTTATATTAAAGATAATCAGTATGCAATTATTAATAAAAATTAGATACCATTTTAGTAACAGAAATGTGCTATTATAACGAAAGTATAAGTACTGTATAAAAAAATGTGAAAAACTTACATGGTAAAAGAGACTTAATTTTGTCTACAATTACTCACTGTTCCACGTTTGAAAATGTTACTAGAACTGGAAACTAAAATCCTCTGTATGGTAGAAACACACACTAAATGAAAGCACATGACCCTCCCGATCGTTGCGTTCTGTCCCGAACTAGGAAAGGAATCTGTCTTTAATATAATACAAAAATACGTTAGCATGACACCCACAAGATTATGTAGGGCTGTCCTAAAAGGGCCATGTACCTTGCCAAGTTTTATTGAATCTTCGACTTTGCATTATTGTTGCTTTTTATATAACACCAGGGAATCGTTAAGTATACACATGCAAAGTATACCTGATTGCCGGGCAACCAATAATAAATGTTCTTAATTAAATCTGTTACTACCAAGTAAAAGGTTAGTATAACAGTTACTAATTTGGTAACTATTTTATGAAAGAACAAGTATTTTTAAAGACCGAAATTTACTATAATTGTCTGTACTAATGTGCCGTTGCAAATTTAGATAGTAAATTTTCCCGGACATATTTCGCGCCGACAATGCCGATCGAATATCAGTAACAAAGGTTACGCACGGGCTAGGCAAGAGCACGGCAATATAGCTCGGCCTTGACCGCTATATTGCGATAGCTTGGAGCGACGTAATCTAGTCCGCGGCGACGCGTCAGCTGTTTTGTACGAGTTTTTCGATACTCGAGTCGGCAGGCAGGAACCGCTACTAATTCTCATTTTAATTTTTGCTCTCTGACGGAACGCTTGGTCTGGCGGCATGGTACATCGTGGTCCATTTTACGAAATGAGTTCGCATTTTTTTTAAGTGCTTCAGGGTTCCCGCATAGTGAGGAGGATAAAGGGTTGCGAGGATAGAGACAGGCCATCAATCTTCATCTGCAGAGCATCGCAATAAGCTCCCCAACGCCGTCAAACCCGGAGGAATCCCAACTACACCAGCCTGAACAACTGCCCAGAAAATGAATTCGGAGCTCAAACTCACCAGTTGCCTCAACATAGTCAGCATCATCTCTAATTGTGGATAACATGTAATCTTCCAAGTACAGGTGGGAGTATTCCTTATATTAAACCACACACACACACACACACACACACACACACACACACACACACAGCATTTCATTGGATTTAACATACAAAACGAAAGACACCTTCATAAACAGTAAATGCAGATATTCAATTATTAAGGTTCTGTTATAGCATGCCCTGGAGACATCTTGTGAATTGTGTGATTAACTGTATTAAAGAATCTTCCTGTTAATATATGTCCATTGCCATACTGTATTATATAAAACACTAATTCTCTTTTACTGTGTGTAATTGGCAAAGAAAAATTTAAAACTGTTAGTTGGTCAGTTTTTATTATACAGTTTCTGGTGAATGTAAAATATCAGTAACAACGTTATGCGTAAAGTAATGGTAAATTATTATGGGCCAGCTTTTCTAAACCTTCTTTATGAGAAACAGTACATTATCATGATCTATTATAAAACTTGGGTAAGAATAAGTTTCGAAGTATCAGAACTTTATGGGACAATTTTTTTTTCTGAGCAACTGGTGCATATAAGAATATTATGGTAGTGTCAGTATATATATATATATATATATACACATATATATATATATATAACAACGTTATTTTTAGACACTTACTTTTACACATATGCTCTTACTCATTTGTGCGCACTTACCCACGTCTCGGAGGTATACTCTTCTTCTGCAGTATTTACCTTGATGTTCCCCGGCTGGGTCGGGAAATATTATATATATTGTAATAGACCGGTTTTCAGACAAGTTATAGGCGTGTTATTTGCCACACGTTGGATGCGTCAATTTGTAATTGAACCGGTTGTATGCTTTACAATTATTAGTTCTTAAATTGTTCTTACTTTGTCGTTCGTTAATTAGTAACGAGTCGTTTATTAGAAATACTTACGACGTCGACCGTATGCTCGCCGTTCAATTTGAATTCTCCGCCTCGCCGTCTGATTGGTTAACACTGCTGGGCGAAGTCGAATTCGTCAACTAATGTATTTTTTAGTTTTTTATTTATCCCGAACTTTTATTTTAATCCTTGAATAAATCAAACATACAGTTGTTGATAGGTACGAGGATTTATTAACAATTTCATATAATTGGGACAATTTCTGAAATAAAACATAACATTTATCATTGCGCCGGCATGTTTACTTGTTACGTAGTTGGCGGTCTGCTCAGTTCGAAGTGTAGACTCTACAATGGCGGATGGTTCTTCGTTTGTTAATTATTTTAATATCTCAGGGAAAAGTTCTTTGGACTACAGAATACTGGTTTACAGACTAATAAATGCACAAAATTTTATAATATACCTTATAACTAATACGTAATATGTGATATCTTTAAGTATGGAAAGTAAGTTATCGCAAATGAGAATTAGTGCTCACTAGGTTAATGTTTACTTAGCAAGTTTACGTTTTTTAAAACATATTAATATAAAATCAAAATTCAGTGATTTTTTTGTTTTATCAGAGGTGATTATTCAATAAAGTTCAGTTCAAAAAGTTAGTTAAGTGGCTGCTGAAGTGAAATAAAATTGTTCAGTTACTGTTGATTATTTAAAGTTTTAATTTTGGTGAAGCATTTAAATTATACTCAACACTCCTTTAAGGCTGCTTCTCTTGGGCGATCTTCTTCTTCTGGAATACTTCTACTGGTCCCTTCTTGTATGGTTTAATGAGATCCAGGTTCAAATAATCCAATTTCAGTGTTCAGCTTCCATCAGTCTTGCAGGTTCAGATGTATCCACAGGTTTAGTTATGTTTCTTCTGTTCTTCCTTCAGTAGTTGGCTATTTATGAATTTGGTTCGCTTCTTCCAAGTTTTTTATATAATATTTATTATATAATTGGTTGAGTTATGGGATATCTCATCAGTAGTTAATATAGGATTGCTTCTTGTATCTTCTTAATCACAAGTTGGTAAAATTTATTGATTTTATTACTTATTTCTCTTCATGGGCTACATATATCCACCCTCTATGCTAGTCAATAACGGAATAATAAATTTTCAACGGTTAAACATGTAACAAGCTTTTGTTGTCATGGCAACTCTCTAAGATACTCTGATTCTCATTGGCTAATACCTTATAACATTGTTATATTCTAACTTTTTTTTCTGTTCAAAATTTATAAAAATCCTTTAAATTATGATAACTTTCTTATACTAACTGTAATATTAATTACACTAACACCATGGTTTTGCTTTTTTCTCAAAGATTATTTTGATATCACTTATAGTTACATTTGGTTCATTTATAACATATTTCTTATTTTTCCATTTTATTTCTTTATTTAGTTATCTTTAAACTAAACATTATGTATCCATTTTTGTACCTTATATTTTTACTTTAATACCTAAACATATTATATACTTTAATTGACTTTTTGCTATTGCTTTATCTTGAAACTTGCAAAATTCATTTCATCCATGCTAGACCTAATGCCTAGGTTTCATAATACAGTATTTCTATTCAATATTCTTTACAATCCCTTATATTTATTAATTCTATTTATTTGGTTTATTGAACATTTACTAAGGAAACAAACTAACTTAATAAAAAACATTTGTGTTTTTAAACATCACACATTTCATACAATTAACTTATTTTTCTTTACAGATCCATTCCTGAAACTAAGCTTTCTAACTATTATGGTTTTCTGACTTTAACATTACTTGTCATTTAAATTTACTAATACTATTTGGTTCATTTACCAACAAAACTCTTATAACAATTTTTTAACATTAATCTAATTACTATTACTCCCATACACACTCCTTTACTAAGATCTAGTGTCTCTTTCTCCCAATTTCACTCTACTATATAACTTTTATCTTATTTCTAAGGTTTTATTATTTACTATTACTTAACGTTCCTTACATTAATAATACAACAAATCTTATATACTACTTATAACTAACATTCTGCTCTAACATGGTTTGATATATTGTTAATAGTTTGTAGTGAATAGTATCTTACCATAGAGTCACTTACACTTCACTTTTCATTTCACATAGTGTTTATTTATAATATAATCATCACTTTGTATGCTATGTTATTTACATAGTTCATGGTCATTAGTTTCTACTTATTCTGTTCTACACTTCACCTTTCATAAAATAGTATTTATGTTTTTAACTAATTATCACTGGGTTGCTATCTGTCATTAGCAGTTTCTTTATTATTATTTTTCATTTGTTACCTTTGTATTCATTATTACAATTGCTAAGCTTGATTTTATTCTACTTGCTTTTGGCTAACTTATTACTTAATAGGGTATTTTTATTCCTATCTTCCTATCTTGGGTTTATACATTTATCTTTCTTTTCTTTTCTCTTAAATCACATAATATATCTATTTTACATTTATTTTTTCATATAGTTTACATCTCAATTATGCCCTATCTGATTTTGTACATTTATTTTACATTTTGTTGTAGTTACATTTTAGGCTATATTGATTGTAGTCATATTTTGGGTTGTATCATGGTTTCTTGTTCTCTCACCTTATCCAATCTATTGGGTTAAGTCTTTTGTCAGTGTCTTAGTCTATTTTTTATTTAGTAGTGTTGGGCTATCAATCTTCAGGTTATAAGTTTTTATTTTTCTTTCTACTTTCAGCTTTTCTTCCGTTAATTATTAGTGATTTTTGGTGCTATCTTATGTCATGTTACATAATGCATCGCCGCCAAAATTGATTATTTCTAAAAATAAAGATTGTTTTTCTGAAATCATCAATTACCTTTTCTTCTTGTTTATATAATTTATTAGATAAAGTTGTTATTATTGTGGAATTCATCAATCATCATATTTTAGTTTATCTTTATTGATTCCATGGTTCATGATTCTGGCTATGATATTATTCTCCTCTTCTATTCTTTTATATCGAGTGTTGTATCCCTTGAAAGTTTTATCTCCCTAAAATTTTCTTCTCTTCCATTCATATAAACTGGTACTAGTCAGAGGGCACGTGTGGCTCTATTACTCTGTTATCCATTTATACATATTTTGAGGTCAGAGGTCATGCCTATCTGCTCAATAAAATAAAATGATTGTTGGACTTATCTCAACATAAAATCACCATTAATAATAATAATAATCGTCTATTTTCGACTCATATAATATAAATATAATAAAACACTCTTGGGATTAATTATTCTGTTTTTATTCACATCATGACCTTCTCTTCCCATTGATTTATTTGGATTCCTTCTCTATGTTTGTGGCGATGTTCTTAACATATATTTTGTACTATTTCTTTAACTTACATCACATGATAGTTGTTTTACACGTTATTACTTCTCTTCTCATTTATAATTAATGTTTAAATTGTAGCTGTTTTAGGGTTACTTGTTCAATTCTTCTCATCATTGATAGTCCGTTTAGCAGTTCATTGTCCTCCTTTATTTGATTGTCTTGTCGGTTCTTTTTAAAATGTTATTTCTTTGTAATCCCCTTTCACAATTTGGTTATTTAATTATTTTATGTAATGTCATCACTTTTGTTAAAATTTTAGTATTTTATGTCAGTTTTTATGATGCTTCATTATATTTTTTCTTCAAAATTAAATTGTTTCACTTACTTTGTTTCACACACTTAGTTGTAAGTTGTTCTTACTTTTATTTTTGGATTTTGGTAAATTTTTATTCTGCAAATTCTTTTTTCATAAATAAATCGCTTCAAATATTTTGGTGTAAGTTGTCCTTACTTCTGTTTTGTGAATTTAGGTAATATATTCTCTTCAGAACAGTCTTATACCGCCTCATAATATTTCTTCAAAGAAGACTGGTTGTAAGTCCCTTTGATTCTTTTGGTAGCCATTTCACTTATTACATATGTGTTATTTTGTTTATTCTTAACAATTATATAGGGGCCGTTATAAAGTAGTAATAGCTTCTTTGTGATACCTTCTCTGGAACTGGGTAACTCTCTATTCCGTATCAGTTTGTCTTTATTAATTATTAGTTTAATCTTTTTCTTCTTTCTTCATTGACTTTTCATTTCTTTTATAGCCTTCTCCTCTTTTCTTCTATGTTGGAATGGGCTATTCTTTGATTTCTTTTAATATCATAATACTGTAACCATTCTTCAAGTATTTTATTGACTTATAAATTTTTTTTTTTTTTTTTAAGAGGGGCCACAAGATAATTAAAACTAGGCCGAAAGCCTAGAGAAGCCAAAAATGCGCTGGACCCAGTGAGACGGGACTTGCAATTAAAACTCACAAAATTAACAACCAATAAATTTTTATTACACCCTTCTCTTTTTTTTATAACAAAACGTTAAATATTTATCTCCCAACAAAGTCGGTGCTTTCTCCTTAAAATATTTTTGTTAATTTTTTACTTTAAAAATAAATATAAAATTTAAATGAAATTAATATAATGATTAATTGATTTTCTTTTCCAATTGGGGTTACTTTTCCCCACTTAGCCCTATACCTAACCCCCAGAAATAACACATGAATATACAATACATATCAATGGACATATAAATATATATGTCTACAACTACAACACATACACACGTTCCACATCACAGGACAATTACAACTTTCAACATTAATATCTTGCCACACCTCTTTCACCCCATAAGGTACATAATTCACAATTCATAAATATTCTTGAACGCAACACCTATTGAAAGATCTTAATACATAATAATCCATATATATATATATATATATATATATATATATATATATATGTGTAACCCCAGTGCCCCCAGGGCATACTAAAATTCAGGGGTTGGCATAATGCCTGATACTACTATAAAGTGCTCCCACACTGAGCACTTAGACTTGGAGGAAATATAATCATAATTCAGTCAAAATACAAGTGACCATAATAAATTAAAAAGAATTTAAGCGTGATAAATTTTTGTGAAATATTAATAACAATAATATTTTTGTGAAAGAAATTTAATAACAGTAATGTGCCATGATGCTTTATAACCTTTAAGAATTAATTTGGCCCAAAGGCCGACATGTTCCTAGGCAAGATCGTGCCTAACTAAACCTGTCCCAGGAGCATGTTCAAGTCTGCATGACAAATCCGCCGATACAGTATTAAACTTGGGACCCGAATGAAACTAACAAAAGAAACTCCTATCCATTATAGGACCCAAACTGAATATAAATATGTGAAATTAATGAATCAATTGAAAACTAAATTTAATCTGTGAAATTACATGATGAATGATAGAAATACTAGCACTAAGGTAACCCTTTTACTGAAAACTAGAAAGAAATTTACATGCCTGAATGGTAGTCAGCCACGGATACATGCCAACCTCTGGGCTCACACTTAATATAAATAGTATTACAAAATGTACAAAAGATTCCCCCCCATAGTCCGCGCACTATTCTGTCCCGTTAACCGGGGACCCAATTGAAATGTGTAAAGCTTAAAGTCATTTTAGGGTGTGTCGCTATATGCCCACGAGTTCTAGTAGGTTACATTCACTTGTGTTAAAAAGTAATAGTGGGTTGGTGTCACCTGATTTATTCCCTGGTGTGGAGTTTGAAGTCCTGGTCTAGAGCATTTTTGTGTTGGTGTGGCCTGTTCCTCGCTGTTCTCCTCCGGCAGATGAAGCTGAGAGCCTTTGATGTTCGGTTGTTCAGGTCATGATTTGGAGCTGGTCCTCGACTTGAAGCGGGGGACCCTAAGCATACAAATATCATAACCGAGATGCTCCAACACTTATTCCCCCAGGTTACTCTCACACGCACCAAAATCCATTTATAATTTTAAACACTGCTTTAGGCCTACTTGAAATGAAAGTTTGACACACTCTACAACAGGTTATACGGGCATGTGGCCCTATCTTTGAAAACATTAAGTTTGGCTAAAGTACATATTATTTTGCGTTAACATTGGTCAATTACGGGGCCTTAGTTAAGACTTCAATTACTGTTATACAATTAACTCATTTTGCATACTCTAATTCGCCACGCGGCGTGCGTGTAACAGGTTAACAATTTTCATTCATTCTTGTACGTATATTAAACAAAACTCCTTTTACGTTACTTTAAATTAAATATATATAAGTATACTGCACTCACTTATCGCAGATCTGTTTTAATTTAGCCTGCCATAGGTGGAAGATGGAACAATTAATAAAAACTTCTCTGTCGGAGAGCGGCGAGGCGGTTAGTTGGAGTCGCGAAACAGACAAGCTCCGAACCGTTTATTCTACGCATTTTTCAACTCGCGCTTCAAGGCGTCCGCAAGGGAGCAGCACCAATCAAGCGCCGCTTCGTTACCTCATGTAGATTCTGCGCTAACCGTTAACCACAGTACGGCAGAACGCCCACCCCTAAATACAGAAACCTATTTTTCTTTATATTCGTTAAATGCAGTACTAAATTTTTTTATTATACGCTATTTACTTTTGCGTATTAGCGCCGATTTTATTCAATCGGCACACCCCCACCCCAAAAGGGCAACATAGTTGCCCCACACTTAGACAGAGGAGTACCCTGCAGTGTACGCCAATGTTTTCTACTAAAACGCAGGTGTTCCTCGGTTTTCCCAGTTGCCTTTGTTCTCAGGAGAGCAGTGGCTCAGAAGGAAGTCGAAAAAACAGAAAGAAGACGTGTAGAATGCGAGTGTGTTGGCACTACACACTGACCTGATCAGGGCCAGCATGCAGCAAGAAAGACAGAAGAAGAAAAGAAGAAAGAGTGTTCGGGTGCACCCTGAGTTCTGACCTCCTGAGGCTTGACCACTTATGCGGGAACTCCGATGCTACCTCAACAGGGACCCATGCCCTATAATTACACGGGGACTAACCCACCAAAATCCGATAACACTTTATCCCATGAATCCCTCCTACATCCCACAGGACCAGGGAGAGAACGGGGGAGGTGGTTTCCATGACACCATAATTTGTTTACACAATGTGTATATCCCTTCCTATAACCTAATACATGTGTGCTCCAAGGACATTGTCCACGTCGTACAACGCCACCGAGGTCCCTACCTGGCCTCGTTGGAGCGGTACGACTTGCTCTACTTACTCCTATTTTTGATTTTTTCTCATCCTTTTCTTTTTCTAATTTTTATGTTTTCTGCTTTTTTTAAGGGGTAGGAAATCGGGAGGATGAAAAGGGTAAGGATCCTTAAAGGTCAAGGGTGAGGACTAAAGGTGAGGACAGGGTTCCCTCCGAAAATAAGGAGGAGTGGAGAAAACCAAGGCTCGCGTAGGCAGGGGCGCAGCCCTGAAGTAGACGTACACCACCCGGATTGTGGGGAACATCTACCCGCTACCATACCAGGTTCTTACCTTTTCCCCGGAGCACACACCACCGAAGGATCACCCTCCCTACACACATGGAAACCACCAAATCTTACCCCCCCCCCCACTTCTATTAGTCAGCTTACTCACTCCGACAGAGCTTCAGTTTTGAAACATGTGTAACAATTTCTGTGGAATCGCCCCCCGGTACGCCCAGCCGGGCCGTCACCGGTGACGTGAACCCCAGGATGCGATATGGCCCCGACCAGCGGTAACATAACTTTGCGGCCCGTTTGTCCGCGGCTGAGCTGAGTGGGTGGCTCTGGCAATAGACCCAGTTCCCAATCCGGAAGGGGATAGGAATTCGCCCCTGATTATATCGTCGACGGACCCGCTCGTGCGCTCGCAGCAAATTCTTCCGAGCCTCCTTCCACCTCTCTGCAGTTCTATTATCTGGCTCCCGTGGCAGAAGATCTTCGATGTTCCACAAATTGGTCAACGGGAGTGCGGGCGAGAATCCAAACAGGATTTCAAAAGGCACGGCCTGATGACTGTCATGTCGGGCCGTATTAAAAGCTAACTGTAACCACTTCAGATTCTGATCCCAGGTGGTCTGTTGCTCAGCGTGATAAGCAATCAGGGCGGACCGGAGATTCCGATTGAATCTCTCCGCATGGGACGGCTGTGGGTAATAAGGGGAAGTGGTTACGTGTTTGATCCCACTGGCGAAACACATCCGCCGGAACTCACCCGAAATGAACTGAGGGCCATTGTCCGAGACAATGATGGTCGGAAGACCGAAATGCTGAAATATATTGTTTTGGAGCGCGTTTATGGTTAAACGAGCCGTTGACTGCCGTAAGGGCAATAGCCAAGCAAACTTTGAAAAAGCGTCCACACAAACAAGCAGGTAAGCATTACATGACTTGCTACGGGGGAATGGCCCCACGTAGTCGATGAACAACTTCTCCATCGGTCTGCTCGCCACATCAGATGACAACAACCCTAACTTGGTGTTCTGGGCAGGCTTGCTCAAGCCACATAGATGACAGCTCTTAACCCTGGTCGCGATGTCCCTATCCATGCCCTTCCAGATAAAATGTCTCCTAATCCTGGAAATGGTCTTAGAAATTCCCTTGTGGCCTCCTACTGGGGAATTGTGGTAATAACTGAAGACCATGGGCACTAACTTTCTAGGCAGCACGATCTTAGGGGCACGTCCTTTTCTCTCTCTACAACATAGGACTCCCTTGGACAAGAAGTAAGGGGCCTGTACGTTACCCTCCTTTATATTTTGGATGACTGGACTCAGCTCTTCGTCGTTCAACGAATGGGGCAACACATCAGTGAAGGCTAATGGAAAGTCAAGCAGAACGGAACAAGGTTGCTCAGATTGGGCATCACTGGGCTGGGAAAGCATGCGGGACAAGGCGTCTGCAACTACATTTTGAGATCCCCTAATGTGTTGCACTTTGAACTTAAAGGATGAGATCTTCACCACCCATCTACCAATTTTACCCAGTTGCCGAGGATGAGCCAGAAGCCAAGAGAGAGCCTGATTGTCGGTCTCGAGCAGGAACTCAGCATGTTCCAGGAAACGCCTGAACTTGTCTAGAGCGTACACAACAGCTAAACACTCTAGCTCATAGACGGATGATTTTCGTTCTTGCTGGGTCAATGTCCGGGAAATAAAAGCCACAGGCTGCCTAGCGTCATCAACAACTTGGGACAGAACTGCCCCGAGCGCAACCGAACTCGCGTCCGTCTGTAGGATAAAGGGTTTCGAAAAGTCGGGCATCCGTAACACCGGTGGGGAGATGATGGCCTCCTTCAAGGTGTGGAAAGCCTTCTGTTGACTCTCGCCCCATGTAAATTTAGCGCCCTTCTTCCTCAGCTCGTTCAAGGGTGCGGCAATCTCTGCGATATTAGGTATGAATCGTCGATAAAAATTTACCATACCTACGAATCTCGCTATTTACTTCGCATCCCTAGGAGGGGGGAAGTCACGGATGCCCTGTGTCCTCTCGGGGTCGACCGTAACGCCCCGGTGTGAAAGCAAATGGCCCAAGAAAGAAATACTCTCCTGGGCGAAACGAACCTTATCGGGATTGACAGTGAGGCCAGATCTTCTCAACCGACACATCACTTCTCGGAGATGACCCAGATGATCTTCGAATGTCTCACTGTACACCAACAAATCATCTAAGTAATTAAAGACGAACCTGAATTTCACGTCGTGAAAAACGGTATCGAGAAGACGAGTGAGTGTCTGGGCCCCCACAGCCAAACTCATGGGAACCCTTGTGTATTGGTACAAATTCCATGGTACACAAAAGGCCGTGTACGGTCTACTCTCTTTGGCCAAAGGAATCTGGTGATAAGCCGCATTGAGATCGATTATGGTGAAATACCTGGCCCCACTGAACAAATCAAAGGCCGAATGTAAGTCTGGGAGGGGAACAGAATCCACCTCGATATTTGCGTTCAACTTCCGATAGTCAATGACCATACGGTGTTTACCCCCAGGCTTAGGTACCAAAAAAGCTGGACTGGCATAGCTAGAATGAGAAGGTTCAATCACCCCTTGTTCCAACAACTCTTGAACCCTCTCTCGCAGAATGGTCATCTTCGGAGGTGCGAATTTGTAAGGGTGCGACCTTACTATCTTAGAGTCTGTAAGACGGATCTTATACTCCAGCAGGTGTGTGAGTCCCAATGTAGGAGTTAACACCTCGGGAAATTCCTCACACAATTGGTCTAAGGCCCTCTGCTGGGATGGAGTGAGATGATCTCGTGCAGAATCGGGACAAGCCACCTCTTGGATACCTGGCTTAGCTCCCTGGTACCCAAGGAACGGAATAAGAGCTCCCCGATTAAACTTGAAATAGCATTGGTGCGCTTGGATGTCTAGCACGAGACCACTTTTCGCGATGAAATCGGCACCAATGATACAATCCACTCCCAGAGCAGGAGAAACCATAAAAGGCCACACCCAAGAAAACCCATCGATTTTAAATTTAAAGGTAATCACCTGGGAGATGGGCAAGATTTCTCGAGATGCAGTCCAGCATACCACAGACGACAGGTTCGACACCTTGATCAAGCCCTGGTTCTCAAGGTCCGCGCATACCCGAGATGAGATGATGGATCGGGCTGAACCGGAGTCAACTAATTCTCTGAGCTGACCCCCTTTTACCTCGAGCGACAGAAAGGGGCATACTGAAAGGTGTTGAGAGGTAGTGGACCGGACCTTGATGTCGAAAGAGTTGGATCCTAGCAATTGCCTGGAGGTAGTTGGAACTTGTAAAGATTTAGTGCGAGGGGAAGACATCCTCCGACATATCTTCCCCTGTCTACTTAGTTTTTTGGAATGGGTCTTGACGATGGAGGTGCTGGACGCGCGCGCCCTTGGGTGCATGATTGAGCCACGTGCCCCGGGCGATTACAATTGTAACAGATGATGTCCCCCCATCGCTCGCGATTTCGAACTGACTGGGCCTGTCGGGGGGGGAAGGTTCACTGCGTCCTTCCGCTCTCTGAGGTCTGGGTAGTTCCCCTCTTCTGTCTCCTCTCGCCTCGTCGCTCATCTGAATGGCCTTGGACATCACACACAGCCGGTCCAAGTCCGCAAACCACCGCGGCCGCTCAGCAAATACGAGTCGCAATCTGTCTTCTGAGGAGACGCCGTCAAGAATATTCTGGACAACCTCTTCCTCCGACATGCCCAGTCCCAGTATGCGCGCTACCTCTCGAATACTTTGCACGAATTGGGCAAGACTCTCGCCCCTCGCCTGCACGCGATAAAAGTGTCGGTGACGTAATTGCTGCATTAGTCTAGTCTCCCGGGCATGAACGCCTCCAACACCTCCTGGTGGAACTCCGCCACTCTACCTCTACGCCTCATTACACCCGCCACCCTCTCAGCCATGGGGCCGCGACAATAAGGATAAACGAGCTCGAGGACGGTACGATCCGACATACCCGGGAAATCGACCAATTGAAAAATTATTTTAAAAAATGGCAATAATTTGTCCACATCCAGCCCATCCACGACCGGTAATTGCTGGATGATTTGAGACAGTGGGTTGGGCAGCTTGTGATATGACGCCGCCACCAAACCGGAGAAAACCGGGGTACTTGCGGCAGGCTCGATTGCTCTATAAGATGACTCTACAGCCGAGACCACGGACTCAGCAACTGGAGCCGGCGTAGGTGGTCTACCCGGTTGAGCCCCCTGCAGGGTCGAGGTGATCTGTTGGATCAGACCTTTTACATCATGGGCCGGCTCAAGATCGCCCCATTGTTGGTCAAGATTCTGCAGCCTGAGTTTTACATGCTGCAGGCGTTGCCGGATTCGCCGGACGCCGATGGAGCACCCCGGTCCCTCCTCCAAATTGTCTACACACCGAGCTAATTCCTGCAGCTCCTCCCACTTCTCGATGCATTTTTCGAATTCACTCTCTTTGTCAGCGATGGCGACAGTCGAGAGCGCTTCGCCCGCGGACAGCGCTTCTCTGAGCTGCCGTCGCAATACAATTACCGCCCCTTCGGGTCTCTCCCCCGGGCTCGTAACTCGAACTCGATTTCGTCATGCAGAAACAACTCTGGATTTAGGACGCTCATCCTCGAGCTTCGCGGTCGGCACCCGAAAACGCAACACCCTACAAAAATTGACAATAAAGAACACAGGAATACTTGAGTACTGTCCTTCCTTCAAGCAGACTGCGGGTCCCCCTACCGTTGCGAGGACCCAGCCCACTTACCTGAACTAGCTCTCAACAACACTACACACGAAGGAACGCAACACACACACTAATACACGACATGACAAAATTACCGACCAACGAACAACAACAAATTCTCATATAAATATTTGCAATAACATCGGCTCCCGTATCTCGGAGGAGACCGACTGCCGATCGGGCCATACCGCATAACTAAAAACGCCTTCCCTAGTATTGGCAAGGTAATACGCAAAAACCATTCCTCCACCTCGGCCCAGATCAGCGATATTTCGAGTTTCCAAGGAATTTCCCCCCTAAAATTGGACACCCCGTGGCGACCTGCAGTTCAACAATATCAACAGGCGGGCAATGATACACACATATAATTAACAAAACCTTAAACATAACAAGACATAGGTACTTATAGATATAGGGACTTCTAGTAATTATTCCAAGTCCGATTCGAACCCCAAAATGTTTCCTGAGTTTACAAGCCCCGTCACACCCAAAGGACCCAAGGTTTGATCCTAATCTCAACCACGCTCTGCTTCTTTTAGTATTTTATTGACTTATAAAAAAAATTTGTTTAATTTTTTTTTTTTTTTTAAGAGGGGCCACAAGATAATTAAAACTAGGCCTAAAGCCTCGAGAAGCCAAAAATGCGCTGGACCCAGTGAGACGGGACTTGCAATTGAAACTCACAAAATTAACAACCAATAAATTTTTATTACAACCTTCTCTTTTTTTTTTATAACAAAACGTTAAATATTTATCTCCCAACAAAGTCAGTGCTTTCTCCTTAAAATATTTTTGTTAATTTTTTACTTTAAAAATAAATATAAAATTTAAATGAAATTAATATAATGATTAATAGATTTTCTTTTCCAATTGGGGTTACTTTTCCCCCACTTAGCCCTATACCTAACCCCCAGAAATAACACATGAATATACAATACATATCAATGGACATATAAATATATATGTCTACAACTACAACACATACACATGTTCCACATCACAGGACAATTACAACTTTCAACATTAATATCTTGCCACACCTCTTTCACCCCATAAGGTACATAATTCACAATTCATAAATATTCTTGAACGCAACACCTATTGAAAGATCTTAATACATAATAATCCATATATATATATATATATGTGTAACCCCAGTGCCCCCAGGGCATACTAAAATTCAGGGGTTGGCATAATGCCTGATACTACTATAAAGTGCTCCCACACTGAGCACTTAGACTTGGAGGAAATATAATCATAATTCAGTCAAAATACAAGTGACCATAATAAATTAAAAAGAATTTAAGCGTGATAAATTTTTGTGAAATATTAATAACAGTAATATTTTCGTGAAAGAAATTTAATAACAGTAATGTGCCATGATGCTTTATAACCTTTAAGAATTAATATGGCCCAAAGGCCGACATGTTCCTAGGCAAGATCGTGCCTAACTAAACCTGTCCCAGGAGCATGTTCAAGTCTGCATGACAAATCCGCCTATACAGGATTAAACTGGGGACCCGAATGAAACTAACAAAAGAAACTCCTATCCATTATAGGACCCAAACTGAATATAAATATGTGAAATTAATGAATCAATTGAAAACTAAATTTAATCTGTGAAATTACATGATGAATGATAGAATTACTAGCACTAAGGTATCCCTTTTACTGAAAACTAGAAAGAAATTTACATGCCTGAATGGTAATCAGCCACGGATACATGCCAACCTCTGGGCTCACACTTAATATAAATAGTATTACAAAATGTACAAAAGATTCCCCCCCATAGTCCGCGCACTATTCTGTCCCGTTAACTGGGGACCCAATTGAAATGTGTAAAGCTTAAAGTCATTTTAGGGTGTGTCGCTATATGCCCACGAGTTCTAGTAGGTTACATTCACTTGTGTTAAAAAGTAATATTGGGTTGGTGTCACCTGATTTATTCCCTGGTGTGGAGTTTGAAGTCCTGGTCTAGAGCATTTTTGTGTTGGTGTGGCCTGTTCCTCGCTGTTCTCCTCCGGCAGATGAAGCTGAGAGCCTTTGATGTTCGGTTGTTCAGGTCATGATTTGGAGCTGGTCCTCGACTTGAAGCGGGGGACCCTAAGCATACAAATATTATAAGCGAGATGCTCCAACACTTATTCCCCCAGGTTACTCTCACACGCACCAAAATCCATTTATAATTTTAAACACTGCTTTAGGCCTACTTGAAATGAAAGTTTGACACACTCTACAACAGGTTATACGGGCATGTGGCCCTATCTTTGAAAACATTAAGTTTGGCTAAAGTACATATTATTTTGCGTTAACATTGGTCAATTACGGGGCCTTAGTTAAGACTTCAATTACTGTTATACAATTAACTCATTTTGCATACTCTAATTCGCCACGCGGCGTGCGTGTAACAGGTTAACAATTTTCATTCATTCTTGTACGTATATTAAACAAAACCCCTTTTACGTTACTTTAAATTAAATATATATAAGTATACTGCACTCACTTATCGCAGATCTGTTTTAATTTAGCCTGCCATAGGTGGAAGATGGAACAATTAATAAAAACTTCTCTGTCGGAGAGCGGCGAGGCGGTTAGTTGGAGTCGCGAAATCTGACAAGCTCCGAACCCTTTATTCTACGCATTTTTCAACTCGCGCTTCAAGGCGTCCGCAAGGGAGCAGCACCAATCGAGCGCCGCTTCGTTACCTCATGCAGATTCTGCGCTAACCGTTAAACACAGTACGGCAGAACGCCCACCCCTAAATACAGAAACCTATTTTTCTTGATATTCATTAAATGCAGTACAAGATTTTTTTATTATACGCTATTTATTTTTGAGTATTAGCGCCGATTTTATTCGATCGGCACAATACTTATTATTATTGTGATTCTTCCTTTATTCATGCTTTGTCGGTTATCTCTAACATCAGTCCCTTTTCGCAGTAATGTTCACACTTGGTTTACCCATGGTCCATAGGTTGATCTGCACTTGTCATTTGGATCACTCATTGGTTGAGTTATGGGATATCTCATCAGTAGTTAATTTAGGATTGCTTCTTGTATCTTCTTAATCACAAGTTGGTAAAATTTATTGATTTTATTACTTATTTCTCTTCATGGGCTACATACATCCACCCTCTATGCTAGTCAATAATGGAATAATAAATTTTAAACGGTTAAACATGTAACAAGCTTTTGTTGTCATGGCAACTCTCTAAGATACTCTGATTCTCATTGGCTAATACCTTATAACATTGTTATATTCTAACGTTTTTTTTCTGTACAAAATTTATAAAAATCCTTTAAATTATTATAACTTTCTTATACTAACTGTAATATTAATTACACTAACACCATGGTTTTGCTTTTTTCTCAAAGATTATTTTGATATCACATATAGTTACATTTGGTTCATTTATAACATATTTCTTATTTTTCCAATTGAGGAGTGTGCGGGAAGAACGATGAAGGTGCTCAAAACGTGAAACTGAGAAAACGCAAATTTAAACCTTAAAACAAAATAGTTTCAAAACCTTCACAATAACTATAAAAATTTTTTTTTATTTCAAGGTTGTAGGTTCTAGTGTATGCATTTTATAAGTTTTAATAATCAATTTGTTATTATATTAGGTAGTTATAAAAAAAAATGTGTATATATGTACCATTATTCTGGGGAAAAACGGTGAATGTATGTGATTTGAGGAAACAACGATGATCGTTATGTCATCGTGTTTCCTTAAAATGCCTATAAGGTGTTGTTATCATAAATAGCAAAAGATTTTAGACAGCTCTATCTAATAAGCAGCAATTTAATTAATGTGTTATTGGTTTAAATATGATTTAAACAAAATTTGGCACAGTTTAGATTTTTGTGCGTTTGCAAAATTTTCTTAAACAAACACGAACTACCCATTGTTTTGAACTTAGAACATTTATTTTACAAAACAATATTATATAAATCATGATATACAATGTTTTACATAAAAAGGTATGAATGTATTAACTATCTTCTTTGACCAATTACTTAGTCTTCGTCTGGAGCATCAGTGTGTGGCAGTTGCCGGTAGAACTCCTTTGCCTCTTCGGATTGTAAAAAAGGTGTCAAATCCTGAAACCAGAGAAGCTGGTTTTTTATTTTTTATAAAAATGAAAAAAACTCGCCCATCAAAACCTTCCTTTTTTTAAGACAGGGTATCTAGTTTACCACAGACACACACACATACACACACGCGCGTGAACAAACACCCAAAGACTTACTAGAACATTTTACAAATATATTTTAAAAACAATATTAAAGTTACCTGTAAATCTTTCCATTTAGCACGTGGAACTGGAATACGTCCTTGGTAAGCTTCATCTGGGTAGAAAAATTCTCCTGGCTGCAGTCCTTGTGAAGATTCTCTTTCAGTAATAACACTTGATTGCCAATGTCCATTGTAAGTAGTGCGAAGAGATATTGTTCTAGGATGTATCTCTTCAACCTTCAGCTCCTTTATTGGCCTTATTGGTACAGGTAGTTTTTTCTTGTAATACCCAACTGTGTTAAAAAATTTGGTCCAGTCTTTAAACATTGATTGTTCACACTCGATCACCATGAATGGACTCGGTTTAGCTCTTGCACCTCTTATGGCTTCATACCAATCTTGTGGCAACTCAGCAGCCTTTCTCTTGGGAATAAGAGCCATATTTCTGTCACATTCCATGTAGGAATGTCCACGTTCGGGGAATGTGACAGTGATGGAATAAAGACGTTTGATTGTATGCACAACATAGTGCAGGTATCTTATAAGCGTGTTGTTCTTGTTCTGTCCTCCACAAGAGTCACAGAATACATACAAGAACTTTACTTCAGGAGACAAAAAGTTTAATATATATTCATGAAGCATGGAAGTAACATCATTTGCACCCTTTTTGGCAACTGTTTGGTCATAACTAAAGAAATATGAATCACCAGTACTTAAAACATGAATATTAAACAATTGAACAGTGAGCTGGCGCTTGTAATATACTACATTTGTTGAAATATTCGGTACTGGTAAATTTTTCTGATAGTCCATTGTAACGGCTTCATGATCTACCTTTTTGGAGCATAACTGGCGACAAGAACGCTTACGCTCATAAAATGTTGCAGCTTTTCTTTGATGAAACTCGAGTTCAGTTTCCAAGGTTTTGAGTTGTTTACCTAACTCTTGTAACTTCTCAGGAGTTGAAGTTTTTGACAACTCAAGACTCAAAATTTGTTTCTTTGCCTTAAATTCATCACACTTACTGCACGTGTCCGAACGTGGGTAACCAAATCCAAAGTTATATTCGCTTTCAAATACTTTTAGAAAAATATGGTAAGATACAGGATTTTCAGGATTTTTTTCCGTGTAAAGTTCATGTAGTTTTTTTACATTGAGCTCCTCTGGCAAGTAAATTTTGTCTGATTTTCCTAATGAATAATGTGATTTCCTCCCCCTGAGAGATTGCAGATATTCGTGTATTTTACTTTTTGTATTATCAGTCAATGCATGTGGCCTATTTGAATGTTTTCCTCGTAGGTCAGGTAACACCTTACCATGATGAGCGAGTTGCTCTTGAATTGTTTGAAGTCGCCTACCCGTTATGCCATGTAAGGCTAAAAACGCTTTGTAGCAAACTTGTTGTTCGTGCAAATGATCATTGCGAGTTACTCTTACTTTATATTTATAACAATACGAATGCAGCCTTGAGTCCTCATTTTCGTTTCTTTTGTATCTTTGCTTAACTAGACTGCTCTCAATCAAACCACTCAGATGTAAATTTTGAGTGTCTCTATCAGGAAGATTGTTAAAGTGTGAAATTATTTGCCATCTCTCACATTGGGTAATATTACTAAAACATTTGAGTTTGGAACACTTACAGTTATCTCCTGTTTCATGGACTTGGGCCCTCATTTTCTTTGATGCATCACTTATGCGTCCGTAACACTTTCTTTTCTTTGAACTCTTTCCTTGCTCAGAAACTACACTCACATCACTCTCCATTTCAATTAATTGTTAAACATAATCACAAAAACACTAAAACAGTAAGAGTTCACTCCCATGAAAAACTAAACAATGCACCAACTCATTATAATAAAATTACAAGGCAGCGCTAAAACGTAGGAACAGTCTAGATCGCGTATAGATTTAGAACTAAACAATATTATTGAAGAACAAAGGCAAGAGTAGAGCAAGTATGGACATGAAAACATAGTAGGAAATGGCTGTAGCAGCCATGGGGGGAATTGGTTACTACAGATTCAGCGTTACTCCCGCTAAAGTCGATCACCTTCATCATTCTTTGCACAAAGCCTATATCTGTTTTATTCATTTTCTCAGGAGTCTTACCGTTATTCCCTAAAACAAATATACTACAAAATAATATTGGATTTAATGCATCAAGTGACACTGTCAGTTGAAAATAGTCAAAAAATTGACCTCATCGTTTTTCCCGCACACTCTTCAATTGATATTTCTTTATTTAATTATCTTTAAACTAAACATTATGTATCCATTTTTATACCTTATATTTTTACTTTAATACCTAAACATATTATATACTTTAATTGACTTTTTGCTGTTGCTTTATCTTGAAACTTACAAAATTCATTTCATCCATGAATGAAACCTAATGCCTAGGTTTCATAATATTTCTATTCAATATTCTTTACAATCCCTTATATTTATTAATTCTATTTATTTGGTTTATTGAACATTTACTAAGGAAACAAACTAACTTGATAAAAACATTTGTGTTTGTAACATCACACATTTCATACAATTAACTTATTTTTCTTTACAGGTCCATTCCTGAAACTAAGCTTTCTAACTATTATGGTTTTCTGACTTTAACGTTACTTGTCATTTAAATTTACTAATACTATTTGGTTCATTTACCAACAAAACTCTTATAACAATTTTTTAACATTAATCTAATTACTATTACTCCCATACACACTCCTTTACTAAGATCTAGTGTCTCTTTCTCCCAATTTCACTCTACTATATAACTTTTATCTTATTTCTAAGTACTTATTATTTACTATTACTTAACGTACCTTACATTATTAATACAACAAATCTTATATACTACTTATAACTAACATTCTGCTCTAACATGGTTTGATATATTGTTAATAGTTTGTAGTGAATAGTATCTTACCATAGAGTCACTTACACTTCACTTCTCATTTCACATAGTGTTTATTTATAATATAATCATCACTTTGTATGCTATGTTATTTACATAGTTCATGGTCATTAGTTTCTACTTATTCTGTTCTACACTTCACCTTTCATAAAATAGTGTTTATGTTTTTTAACTAATTATCACTGGGTTGCTATCTGTCATTAGCAGTTTCTTTATTATTATTTTTCATTTGTTACCTTTGTATTCATTATTACAATTGCTAAGCTTGATTTTATTCTACTTGCTTTTGGCTAACTTATTACTTAATAGGGTATTTTTATTCCTATCTTCCTATCTTGGGTTTATACATTTATCTTTCTTTTCTTTTCTCTTAAATCACATAATATATCTATTTTACATTTATTTTTTCATATAGTTTACATCTCAATTATGCCCTATCTGATTTTGTACATTTATTTTACATTTTGTTTTAGTTACATTTTAGGCTATATTGATTGTAGTCATATTTTGGGTTGTATCATGGTTTCTTGTTCTCTCACCTTATCCAATCTATTGGGTTAAGTCTTTGTCAGTGTCTTAGTCTATTTTTTATTTAGTAGTGTTGGGCTATCAATCTTCAGGTTATAAGTTTTTATTTTTCTTTCTACTTTCAGCTTTTCTTCCGTTAATTATTAGTGATTTTTTGGTGCTATCTTATGTCATGTTACATAATGCATCGCCGCCAAAATTGATTATTTCTAAAAATAAAGATTGTTTTTCTGAAATCATCAATTACCTTTTCTTCTTGTTTACATAATTTATTAGATAAAGTTGTTATTATTGTGGAATTCATCAATCATCATATTTTAGTTTATCTTTATTGATTCCATGGTTCATGATTCTGGCTATGATATTATTCTCCTCTTCTATTCTTTTATATCGAGTGTTGTATCCCTTGAAAGTTTTATCTCCCTAAAATTTTCTTCTCTTCCATTCATATAAACTGGTACTAGTCAGAGGGCACGTGTGGCTCTATTACTCTGTTATCCATTTATACATATTTTGAGGTCAGAGGTCATGCCTATCTGCTCAATAAAATAAAATGATTGTTGGACTTATCTCAACATAAAATCACCTTTAATAATAATAGTAATAATAATCGTCTATTTTCGACTCATATAATATAAATATAATAAAACACTCTTGGGATTAATTATTCTGTTTTTATTCACATCATGACCTTCTCTTCCCATTGATTTATTTGGATTCCTTCTCTATGTTTGTGGCGATGTTCTTAACATATATTTTGTATTATTTCTTTAACTTACATCACATGATAGTTGTTTTACATGTTATTACTTCTCTTCTCATTTATAATTAATGTTTAAATTGTAGCTGTTTTTAGGGTTACATATTCAATTCTTCTCATCATTGATAGTCCGTTTAGCAGTTCATTGTCCTCCTTTATTTGATTGTCTTGTCGGTTCTTTTTAAAATGTTATTTCTTTGTAATCCCCTTTCACAATTTGGTTATTTAATTATTTTATGTAATGTCATCACTTTTGTTACAATTTTGGTATTTTATGTCAGTTTTTATGATGCTTCATTATATTTTTTTTTCAAAATTAAATTGTTTCACTTACTTTGTTTCATACACTTAGTTGTAAGTTGTTCTTACTTTCATTTTTGGATTTTGGTAAATTTTTATTCTCCAAATTCTTTTTTCATAAATAAATCGCTTCAAATATTTTGGTGTAAGTTGTCCTTACTTCTGTTTTTTGAATTTAGGTAATATATTCTCTTCACAACAGTCTTATACCGCCTCATAATATTTCTTCAAAGAAGACTGGTTGTAAGTCCCTTTGATTCTTTTGGTAGCCATTTCATTTATTACATATGTGTTATTTTGTTTATTCTTAACAATTACATAGGTGCCGTTATAAAGTAGTAATAGCTTCTTTGTAATACCTTCTCTGGAACTGGGTAACTCTCTATTCCGTATCAGTTTGTCTTTATTAATTATTAGTTTAATATTTTTCTTCTTTCTTCATTGACTTTTCATTTCTTTTATAGCCTTCTCCTCTTTTCTTCTATGTTGGAATGGGCTATTCTTTGATTTCTTTTAATATCATAATACTTATTATTATTGTGATTCTTCCTTTATTCATGCTTTGTCGGTTATCTCTAACATCAGTCCCTTTTCGCAGTAATGTTCACACTCGGTTTACCCATGGTCCATAGGTTGATCTGCACTTGTCATTTGGATCACTCTGGTGTGCATAACTAATTCTGTCCTGGTGATATATGTCTCTGTTTCCTTGTACAGCAATTCTTCTAATACTATATGCTCCTTAGTATCCATGACTGCTTCAATCACTTTACCGGTTCTTTCAATGGACAGATATTTCAATGGTACATTTATTATTTGTTGTTTCATTGATAGTTTAGTATACCTTTCTAATGGTGGTATATTCCATTTACTTATCGAGTTTTTAACGTTGTTACTTATGGTTTTATAGTAAGTCATTTCTAAAATTTTGTTTGACCTCCTATAATCTTGTACATTTATGATTTCTTCATGGTCGATAATTGATAGATTACACGCGTTTATTAATCCATTCTTCATCATCTCCAATTCTTCTCTCATATTCATTATTTTCCTTCTACATATTTTTCTTATTTTCTTGGTCTTCTTTTCCAGGTATTTATTATTCTCTTTGTTGCTGTTATTTTTATTCTCAGATAATAGTATACTTTTGTATTCTGTAATTTCTATTTCCTTCCTACTATCTTCTACCCTTTGGTCTACTGGTTCCTTAACACTTTTGGAACCCCTGTCTAGTGTTTCACTCAATTTCTTGAAACCCCTATCCAGTGTTACACTTAACTCTCTGAAATTCTTATCCATTTTTTGAAACATTTCCATTATGATATTAAATCTTTCTCTGTGAGTCCTATCGTTTTCTTCTGTTGCTTCACTTCCCTGTCCTTGACTATTTCTTCTTCTATTTGAATACTTGATTGTTCCACGTTTTTATTATTTGGTATTTCTTCGAACTCTTCTATTATTAATCTATTATGTTCTTTCCTCCAATTACACATATCTTCTCTGGATAGTTCAAACATAGCCCTTATCCATTCCTTTAATTCTGCATTTTCCGTTTGTATTGGTTTTTCTGGTTGTCTGATTAACTGTCTCCATTGTTCATACTCCTCCTGTGTATATTGCTCTGTCAAATGTGTGTATACTCCCGTTCCTTCATTTTTCATTTGTGTTTCATTATTGTACCATCTCTCCCAATCATCATCAGTCATTTTCTCCACCTTCTTATTGTTAATGTCGTGGGTTGTCCCAACGGCCTTTTTTTATTATACTTTGTGTCTAGCTTCAACATTTCATCATAAATTTCGCTCAATGACATTTTGTCGTTTGGTGTTCTCACTACATTCGCACGACTCATCTGTGCTCGTTCATGATCAGTGGTATTTTCTTTAATATACTCCATATCTCTGCTGAATTTTTTAAATAATGTTGTCATCCATTCCGCATAGCTTAATCGTCTTTCTTGTTCGGGAATTTTCGTTTGTTTTTCTTCTATCTCCATTTCATTATCATTTACTATTTCTTCCTCTATTACTTCCATTCTTTTATATTTCTTTCCCACTATTTTGTTCTGATCTTTCATGTTGTGCATTTTCTGTTCCAGTTTTCTGCAGTTGCCGCTAGAATCTATTTAATTTAATTGTATAGTTTATCAATTAACTCTACCCCTACTAGTTGGTGCGCCAATTTGTAATAAGGCGAAAAGACGAGTTATAATGCCCCACGTTGGGCGCCACTTTGTAATAGACCGGTTTTCAGACAAGTTATAGGCGTGTTATTTTCCACACGTTGGATGCGTCAATTTGTAATAGAACCAGTTGTATGCTTTACAATTATTAGTTCTTAAATTGTACTTACTTTGTCGTTCATTAATTAGTAACGAGTCGTTTATTAGAAATACTTACGACGTCGACCGTATGCTCGCCGTTCAATTTAAATTCTCCGCCTCGCCGTCTGATTGGTTAACACTGCTGGGCGAAGTCGAATTCGTCAACTAATGTATTTTTTAGTTTTTTATTTATCCCGAACTTTTATTTTAATCCTTGAATAAATCAAACAAACAGTTGTTGATAGGTACGAGGATTTATTAACAATTTCATATAATTGGGACAATTTCTGAAATAAAACATAACATTTATCATTGCGCCGGCATGTTTACTTGTTACGTAGTTGGCGGTCTGCTCAGTTTGAAGTGTAGACTCTACAATGGCGGATGGTTCTTCGTTTGTTAATTATTTTAATATCTCAGGGAAAAGTTCTTTGGACTACAGAATATTGGTTTACAGACTAATAAATGCACAAAATTTTATAATATACCTTATAACTAATACATAATATGTGATATCTTTAAGTATGGAAAGTAAGTTATCGCAAATGAGAATTAGTGCTCACTAGGTTAATGTTTATTTAGCAAGTTTACGTTTTTTAAAACATATTAATATAAAATCAAAATTCAGTGATTTTTTTGTTTTATCAGAGGTGATTATTCAATAAAGTTCAGTTCAAAAAGTTAGTTAAGTGGCTGGTGAAGTGAAATAAAATTGTTCAGTTACTGTTGATTATTTAAAGTTTTAATTTTGGTGAAGCATTTAAATTATACTCAACACTCCTTTAAGGCTGCTTCTCTTGGGCGATCTTCTTCTTCTGGAATACTTCTACTGGTCCCTTCTTGTATGGTTTAATGAGATCCAGGTTCAAATAATCCAATTTCGGTGTTCAGCTTCCATCAGTCTTGCAGGTTCAGATGTATCCACAGGTTTAGTTATGTTTCTTCTGTTCTTCCTTCAGTAGTTGGCTATTTATGAATTTGGTTCGCTTCTTCCAAGTTTTTTATATAATAATTATTATATAATTGGTTGAGTTATGGGATATCTCATCAGTAGTTAATATAGGATTGCTTCTTGTATCTTCTTAATCACAAGTTGGTAAAATTTATTAATTTTATTACGTATTTCTCTTCATGGGCTACATACATCCACCCTCTATGCTAGTCAATAATGGAATAATAAATTTTCAATGGTTAAACATGTAACAAGCTTTTGTTGTCATGGCAACTCTCTAAGATACTCTGATTCTCATTGGCTAATACCTTATAACATTGTTATATTCTAACTTTTTTTTCTGTTCAAAATTTATAAAAATCCTTTAAATTATGATAACTTTCTTATACTAACTGTAATATTAATTACACTAACACCATGGTTTTGCTTTTTTCTCAAAGATTATTTTGATATCACTTATAGTTACATTTGGTTCATTTATAACATATTTCTTATTTTTCCAATTGAAATTTCTTTATTTAATTATCTTTAAACTAAACATTATGTATCCATTTTTGTACCTTATATTTTTACTTTAGTACCTAAACATATTATATACTTTAATTGACTTTTTGCTGTTGCTTTATCTTGAAACTTACAAAATTCATTTCATCCATGAATGAAACCTAATGCCTAGGTTTCATAATATTTCTATTCAATATTCTTTACAATCCCTTATATTTATTAATTCTATTTATTTGGTTTATTGAACATTTACTAAGGAAACAAACTAACTTAATAAAAAACATTTGTGTTTTTAAACATCACACATTTCATACAATTAACTTATTTTTCTTTACAGGTCCATTCCTGAAACTAAGCTTTCTAACTATTATGGTTTTCTGACTTTAACATTACTTGTCATTTAAATTTACTAATACTATTTGGTTCATTTACCAACAAAACTCTTATAACAATTTTTTAACATTAATCTAATTACTATTACTCCCATACACACCCTTTACTAAGATCTAGTGTCTCTTTCTCCCAATTTCACTCTACTATATAACTTTTATCTTATTTCTAAGGTTTTATTATTTACTATTACTTAACGTTCCTTACATTAATAATACAACAAATCTTATATACTACTTATAACTAACATTCTGCTCTAACATGGTTTGATATATTGTTAATAGTTTGTAGTGAATAGTATCTTACCATAGAGTCACTTACACTTCACTTTTCATTTCACATAGTGTTTATTTATAATATAATCATCACTTTGTATGCTATGTTATTTACATAGTTCATGGTCATTAGATTCTACTTATTCTGTTCTACGCTTCACCTTTCATAAAATAGTGTTTATGTTTTTTAACTAATTATCACTGGGTTGCTATCTGTCATTAGCAGTTTCTTTATTATTATTTTTCATTTGTTACCTTTGTATTCATTATTACAATTGCTAAGCTTGATTTTATTCTACTTGCTTTTGGCTAACTTATTACTTAATAGGGTATTTTTATTCCTATCTTCCTATCTTGGGTTTATACATTTATCTTTCTTTTCTTTTCTCTTAAATCACATAATATATCTATTTTACATTTATTTTTTCATATAGTTTACATCTCAATTATGCCCTATCTGATTTTGTACATTTATTTTACATTTTGTTTTAGTTACATTTTAGGCTATATTGATTGTAGTCATATTTTGGGTTGTATCATGGTTTCTTGTTCTCTCACCTTATCCAATCTATTGGGTTAAGTCTTTGTCAGTGTCTTAGTCTATTTTTTATTTAGTAGTGTTGGGCTACCAATCTTCAGGTTATAAGTTTTTATTTTTATTTCTACTTTCAGCTTTTCTTCCATTAATTATTAGTGATTTTTTGGTGCTATCTTATGTCATGTTACAATATGTATATTTTTCTTTTAATGCTAAATTTTTTAAATTTCATTTATCAGATATAAACCGACATACTACATGTTTCTTGTCAGTGATGAGGTACTATTGTGTGAGCATAAATTTAATTAATAAGGTACCTATAGAATGGTTATCTAGCAACTTTAGTTAGACTGTGATTTAGAAAATGTCATATGAATAAATGTTAATATATAGAAATGTTGGCTTATGTTGCAACAGTGTACTTAAATGTGTTGAATAATTTGTTGTTTGTTAATAATATTGCCAATTGTGATTAATACTACTTGATAGACACATGTCTATGAAATGAACGTTGCGAATTTAGATGTGTACACTAGATAAAAAATGTTCTCATGATATGTAATATGAACACTAATAAAACGCTGTTATTGTTATGCAAGTGTTTTATTGCAAGTCCTGTCACGATGGGCTCACCACAATTTTTCTTCCGTCTAGACCACAAGTCTAGTTTTAAGAATTAAGTAACGACCCCTAAAAAAAAATTTAACAAAATTTTATAAAAATTTAGGGTGACGTTTCAATGGTAGCAGAGCGTGGTTGAGATCAATGAGCTGA
This sequence comes from Magicicada septendecula, assembly GCA_034769895.1. Taxonomy (NCBI): domain Eukaryota; kingdom Metazoa; phylum Arthropoda; class Insecta; order Hemiptera; family Cicadidae; genus Magicicada; species Magicicada septendecula. The sequence goes on from CM068376.1 coordinate 262,943,218, forward strand.
AAGGTGACAGGACTTGCAATGTAATTTGGGGAGTTCAAATAGATTCTGGCTCAGTAAGGGAGTGTGCAATAATAAAATACCTGGTGAATTTTATAAGAGGAAATGAGTTTAAAGGAAGATTATTGGTGTTGTGCATGTTAATTGTTTTATAAAATGTTAATGTTGTCTTGTGTATATTAAATCTCATGTATGTAAACCGGATGTAACATATATATGATGATGTAAGGGTCGCACACACATTTACACAATTGTTTGAGTGGCTTACTTCCTTGTAGGGTTTTGAGTACATTTAGAGTATCAAAAAAAAAAAAATTGTTTGCATGGCCCAACGCTGTCAGACCTTGTCGGAGTTGGTCAGGACCTGTTTAACCGTGTTGCATATTGTCCTGAATGGTTGAAGTACACCCGATCCTTAATAATTTCTGGGCTGACGTGAAGGCATTTATTGTTTGATTGTACTTGAAGCTACGGTACCTCGATTGAGGAATTAGCCTGGTTTAAATACACGTGAATTATTATTTTTGTTTGGAAGAGTGCGGTCATGGTCGGACCATACACCTGCTTGTGTATTGTCATTCTTGATGTGAGACATATTTTTTGAATCCTCTATTGTGAAAGTTGCTTTAGCAACACATATGTATATATTTAATGGATGGTAATTATTCTAGCGTTGTATTAATTTTGTATTGTATGGTGTTGTATGTGTATGTCTATTTGGTATCAATGTTGTTGTGTGTTTTCTTGTGTTGGGGAGATTGCTCTGCCTTTTCGTTTCCCCTTTTTTTCCTCTTGCAGCGTTAGGGGTCCCTGAAGCCACTTGAGAACCCTGAAGCCACTTGATGCGACTCAAGTTTTTCCTCTTCTTTGTTGTGATGGTGTGTTAAATTGTTGTAATGTGTTGTTCTGATTACGGAAATTTGATGGCTGACATTAATTAGATTTTGGGTAGTGTCATATGGAGCATCGGTCAAGGTAGTAGTAAGAGTGGGGTTTGAAATGAGGAAATAATTGAAATAAAGATGAGTAGGATTTTGTTATGGCCCGTTTTTGAAAGGGAAGTTTCAATGGTAATTGTGCATGAAAGAAATATTTTAAAATTAAGTATACGTGGAGTTATTAAACCAGAATCAATACAATAGTTTGTAAAGTGATGTAGACTGAGGCGAGATGACCCTTGACCAGTTGATAGCCGCACGGGTAGCGGAATTCAATCATTGTTCCCTTTATCAGATAGACCGTTGTAAGGTACAATACAATTATTGCATTACTGATATTCTGAATTCATGACCCACTTAGTTTGTTTTCTCTTGCCATCAGCTGTTCCATTGTTGACGAGTGTTGATGTGTTGTTAACGTTGAATCATTGTTTGGTCTGGACCATGCCGCATTCTGGGTTCATGTTCCCAGTTTTGTTTGTGCGTCTGTTATATTGCTGAGTGTAGGCTGTCCGCAGAGAAGTTACCCCCCTCCACCTCCTCAAATATGGAGATTACTATTAGAAAAGGGAGATTGAGAGATTGCTGTTCGCGTGCCCTCGATCTGCTTAGTTAATTGGGGCCGTCCGCCCTAGAGTAGGGAAGTTGGCCATGCATATGTCAAGGTCGGTGGTTACCTTGTTGTGTTGCATATGCGTGGTCGGTCCACGAGGTGGACAGTTGTATAGTAGGTAGGTGCTCACATATCAAGGTCAGTGGTACCTTGTTGGCCTTCGGGCATGCATATGTGAGTGGTAGTAGTAGTAGTAGGTGATGGTCAGCAGTGAGGGTGACGTGTAGGGGCGGCCCCCTGGGCATTGGCAGGCAGAAGAGGATCGCGTGGGGATGATCGTTGGTGAGAAGTGTTGTTCAGTCCTTGGAAGGGGGGAGAATAGAAGTCGTCTTGGTTAGATACTGATTTGGGGTTCTCAGTTTGTAGGTTAGGAGGTCAGAATTCAGAGGCATGCCCGATTCTTGTCTTTCTTCTTGTCTCCTTCTGTCTCTTGTCGCTGTGTGCTGGCCATGGCCCGGTCAGCATGCAGTACCGCATACTTATACACATACACACTCAGGCACACAAGCATACACGTTCCACTTCTTCTTTCCTCTCGTTTCGTTTTCTCTCTGAGCCTCTGTCTTCCTAAGAGCGATATGTATCCTGAGATTTACCCAAGGGAGCCGAGAGTCCTGTGGCTGTAATGATGTAGCCGGGAGACTGTGAATGTAGCTGATTCTTTTGGGGCAACCATGTTGCCTTTTTGGGGTGAGGGTGTGCCGTTGCAAATTTAGATAGTAAATTTTCCTGGACATATTTCGCCGCGCCGACAATGCCGATCGAATATCAGTAACAAAGGTTACGCACGGGCTAGGCAAGAGCATAGCAATATAGCTCAGCCTTGACCGCTATATTGCGATAGCTTGGAGCGATGTAATCTAGTCCGCGGCGACATGTCAGCTGTTTTGTACGAGTTTTTCGATACTCGAGTCAGCAGGCAGGAACCGCTACTAATTCTCATTTTAATTTTTGCTCTCTGACGGGACGCTTGGTCTGGCGGCGTGGTACATTGTGGTCCATCCTTACGAAATGAGTTCGTAAGATTTTTTAAGTGCTTCAGGTGAGCCAAAAGTATTGTATTAATGTTAATTTACTAAGGGCTTGTGTGGGTATTACGTATATGTATATATGTGTGTGTGTGCGACTCAAATGTTACATCTGGGATAGCTGAGAACACGTGGCCGACTTCCCTTTGCTTACTAGAAAATTAAAAAATAAGATGTCTTTGGAAATTATATTCACATGTAAAGTAATAATTTCATGTAACAAATATTTAAAGTTAAATGTAATTTGAAATCTGAAATTTAATAATTTGAAATTGTGAGGATTACTATTTCTATTAACACTTAGTTGTCGGTACAGAATTGTGACAGTGTGTCTGTGATCTGGGTTTACGGGGGCGAGAAAGAATTATGCTAAGGTATTTTCTTGACAGCTATCTACAAATAAAATTTTTTCCAGGGTTCCCGCATAGTCAGGAGGATAAAGGATTGCGAGGATGGAGACAGGCCATCAATCTTCATCTGCAGAGCATCGCAATAAGCTCCCCAACGCCGTCAGACACAGAGGAATCCCAACTACATCAGCCTGAACAACTGCCCAGAAAATGAATTCGGAGCTCAAACTCACCAGTTGCCTCAACATAGTCAGCATCATCTCTAATTCCAGATAACATGTAATCTTCCAAGTACAGGTGGGAGTATTCCTTATATTAAACCACACACACACAGCATTTCATTGGATTTAACGTATAAAACGAAAGACACCTTCATAAACAGTAAATGCAGATATTCAATTATTAAGGTTCTGTTATAGCATGCCCTGGAGACATCTTGTGAATTGTGTGATTAACTGTATTAAAGAATCTTCCTGTTAATATATGTCCATTGCCATACTGTATTATATATAAAACACTAATTGTCTTTTACTGTGTGTAATTGGCAAAGAAAAATTTAAAACTGTTAGTTGGTCAGTTTTTATTATACAATATCTGGTGAATGTAAAATGTCAGTAACAACGTTATGCGTAAGGTAATGGTAAATTATTATGGGCTAGCTTTTCTAAATCTTCTTTATGAGAAACAGTACATTATCATGATCTACAGTATTATAAATCTTGTGTAAGAATAAGTTTCGAAGTATTAGAACTTTATGGGACAATTTTTTTCTGAGCAACTGGTGCATATAAGAATATTATGGTAGTGTCAGTATATATATATATATATATATATATATATATATATATTTCAATCACTTTCTGCTACAGTCCGTTTCTTGATGTATATAATACATTTAATATTTATACATAAATTTACCTCAAGATGTTATTTTTCTATTTGGAACATGTTTCGGGTACTATCTTGTACCCATCCTCAGCCTTCCGGTTTTTGTGTCTGGTGAAGTACATATGTGTTGTTGGATGACTATTATTATTGTGGCTTCCTGTTGGCTTCTGGTATTTCAAGTTGGTTTTATTGTGTGTGATTGTGGTGTACGTGTTAGTTTTTTGTGTATTTTTAATGTTGAGTGCTTTGAATATTGTGTCACGTACTGCCGGTTCCATCGCACTTCATTTTATTGAATACCGTTTAAAACATTATTAAAACTTTGTAAAATTTACGGTAGTGAGATGCGTGGTTGTCGCGTACTATCTGAGCTTTATCTGAGTATCATCTGAGAAAGAGTGTGTCGCTCGCTGGGGTTTTATACTGCTGGCGTCGTTGAAATTCCTGTTGGAAACTGTTTTGACAACCTTGGACAGGTCGGCGCATCGGTTTATACGTTACTTTCAACCTACGCATCTTTCTATGAAGTGCACACTTTTTTATAAATATTATTTCACCAATCGTTCGGTATAATATTAAACTTCGTTTATGCAAATTATGAATGTTAAGGTGTGTAAATTATGGCAGTTATGGCAAAATTTCACACAGTTTCTGAACGGTTCCCACGATTAATGACCACTTAACGCCAAACTGAAGCGCCAGGCGTCAGCTATGTTTTTACATATGTCGCTGATTCGTGTGACTTCTGGTTCACGTTCAGTACTTAAAAACTGTGTAAAATCCTCCACCCTTGTATGCATAATTCAACCTGTCTGTTGTTAACACATGTACACATACACACACACGCAGACTGATACACAGGTGGCCGCATGTCGTTCTGACGTCACCTCTGCCGGTCAGTGCGTGTCATTTTCTCCCCTCCATTACGTTTAAAAACCAACTAAGCTATGTGCTTCCATATGCATGCTTACTTACAATATTTGATTTATTTAAAATTAAATACTACGTTTATTTCTTATACCTAACGTATATTTATTATATTATTTTCATTATTTACATTTTATATATTTCATACGTGCTTTTGTATGTTATCATACCTCAGTCAGGGGTTGATACATATACTTATACTAAACGTATCGTTGCAATATATATAACATTTAATATTTATAAATAAATTTACTTCAAGATATACCTTTTTTTTTCCTTATTAGGAACATGTTTCGGGTACCATTTTGTACCCATCCTCAGCCTTCCGGTTTTTGTGTCTGGTGAAGTACATATGTGTTGTTGGTTGACTATTATTATTGTAGCTTCCTGTTGGCTTCTGGTACTTCAAATTGGTTTTATTGTGTGTGATTGTGGTGTATGTGTTAGTTTTTTGTGTATTTTTAATGTTGAGTGCTTTGAATATTGTGTCATGTTTTGTATTGATTTGTGTTTGTTCAGGTACCGGTATTAGTTTATTTTGTGTTTTATGTTTGTATATTTGTAAATTTTCCCAAATGTTCATTATGGTGCCTTTGTATGGTATATGTTTTATTAGTGTTACATTGGTTATGTCTGGGAATTCATATCCTGTGTTTATTGCATGTGTGGCTAAATTGGACTTATATATTTCTGGTTTTTTGTATGCGTTTAGGTGTTCAAAATAACGTTTTTTTCAGCTGTTTTTGTGTTTGTCCTATGTAACATTTATTGCAATCTTGGCATTCAATTTTGTATATACCGTTAGTTGTTGTATTATCTTTGTTGTGTGGGCTATTTAGTTTTTGTAAATTATTTTTATTAGTTTTGTATGCTATTTTTATATCTGTGATTTAAATAGTTTTGTTAGTTTTGTCATTTTATTATTTATGTATGTGAATGTGGCCCATTTTTTGTTGTTGTTATTATTTATGTGTTGTTCATTTTGATTAATTCTTAATTGTTCAGTTTTTATTTTATATTTGATTTTATTTTCTATTTTGTTTACAGTATTTTTATTGTATCCATTTTCATAACCAATTTGGTATATTTTTGTTTAGGGGAATTTTGTACATCCTGTTAAATAACGAATAGAATGCTGCCATTTTATTTTGTGGTGGGTGGTCAGAATGGTTAGGTATAATGATGTTAGTAGAAGTTGGTTTTCTATATATTGCATATTGTATGTGGTTGTTGTATCTTGTGATGGTTATGTCTAAATAGTTGATTTTGTTATGTTTTTCTTTTTCTTCTGTGAATTGTATTTTAGGATGTATGTTATAGATTTGTTTCAGTATGTTCTCTGCATTTGTGTTTTTGTTATTTGATACATATAGCCCATCATCTACATATCTTATCCATATACCATTTGGATCATATGATTTTATAATATTTTGTATTTTGGTGTCTATGTGTTGTAGGAATATTTCTGCTATTATGCTTGATAATGGTGATCCCATTGCTAAACCTTCTTGCTGTTGATAAATTTTGCTATTCAATTCAAAGTAATTTTGTTTTAGTATTAGTTGGAGGCTATTTTTTATTTCGGTACAAATATATTGTTTGTTTTCATTTTGTTCTTTAAGTAATTAAATAATTCTTTAAATAATAAACAAACTTACTGTGATACTAGGAGTAACTGCCAATGGTAGAAAACTTCTACCATACATTTTTCTGATGAGAAAAGTGCTTTCAAAGCAACAATTACAAGCTGGGATTGGTTTTAGAGCACAGGAAAAGGGGTGCATATGATTGAAGAATTTATGGCAGATTGGCTTAAAGCTGTTTGGGGATGTCGACCAGGTGTTTTACTAGGGCAGAGAGGCATGTTAATTCTTGATGCTTTCTGTGGTCACACAACTGAGAAAATAAAGAAGGTGGTTGCAGAAATGAACACATCTTGTTATAATCCCTGTGGAAATGACAATAAACCATTTAAAGACCACTTACAGAAGATTATAGTGACTTGTTAATTAATGGAATGCATTGACTCCAACAGGTAAGTTGAAGAAACCAAGCATACAGTTACTTGCCCGGCGGACAATCACAGCCTGGAGAAAAATCAAAAGTGAATACACTGTAAAGGGGTTTAAAAATGTTGTGTTTTTAATAACATGGATGGGAGTGAGGATTACATTTTGTGGAAAGACTCCAGTTATGAATCTGATTTCAGTACCAGTACTGAAGATGAACCTGGAGAATATGAAGAAGAAAACAAGTATGATAACTGGGACTAAAAATAATAAGGTACAGTAAAATTGAAAGTTAAGGGCATATGCGCAGAAACCAATTTATGGATGGACGAGTCCACTTTGAAATTGTGAATGGCGGAAGGGTAACGGTGAATCAGCTGGTAAGCAAGTGAAGGTGTTACCAACTTGCGTGTGATGTTTTAGTTACCCATACATTGTTAGTTACTGTGTGACGTACTATCTCAGTCTTGCATTTGTTATTATTATTTCAATTTATTATTAATTTTATCAATGTTTTACAGTCACTCATTTTTATTAGTTATTTAATTTTTTAGTTAATTTGTATTGGTAGTTTTTATTCTGTAATTACGTATTACGTATTTGTGTTATCATCCAGTAACGAGATTTGTTAAAATGGATACTTCTCCTTCAACTAGCAAAGACAGGAAAGTTATTAATAGTCAAGCACAGGAAGTAATAATAAACAGTTTTTTTGTTGACCAGGATTAAAAAGATTCTTGCAATTAAATGATAAGAAGAATGTGTTCCTTTATGTAATGATAAACTGTAGAGATAGTCGAGTGTAATTAAGGAGTGGAAGTGTACAGTTTGCAAATTCCATTGCAATAAGAACGGTCAGAAAAGCTGTAGTTTTTACGTCTCAGCAGTACACAATGACGGAACCAAACAACACTCAGATATGTTTATAAAACATTCTGATATGTAATAGCAACAAATTCCGATGCGTGCGAACAGTACATATCATTTGCTTGATTTGTATAGTAATACAATTACAATATTATTTTTATTATTATTTGATTTATGTTGGAAACAATAAATGAATAATTCTTGTTTTAAGCCAGCTGTGTGACTGTAGGTACACACACACACACACACACACACACACACACACACACACAGATAGAGCTTCGTGGTGACACATTTACAAACCTTAACAGTCGCGAGTTTTTGTTACTATTAGAAACAATATTCATAGGTTGGCAGCACCATCGCTGATAACAACAATTCTCTTCTCACATCTCACAGTGACTCCCTCCACACCGTAAGCGTTTCCCCTCTGACCGTAAGCGTTTCGCACATTTCCATGCCCTTAACTTTCAATTTTGCTATACTTAATCACTTATAATGTCACCTATAATGTTAAATAGCCCTATTTATCCATTTAATTATCTTTCTAATAGAACTCCAAAAATTCAGTGTCATCTTAAATGTATGCCCTTTTTCCCTGTAAAATGCTTTCAAAAATCTAGGATTGTCTTACATGTGAAGCCGTCTTATATTTGGGCCAATACGGTAGTCACTTAAATTTCAAAAACATGCTGGATTATAAAACTGCATAGTGTATGTTCATATATTTGTTTGAGGCAGTAATTATATGTGCCAATTCTCATGTAGTCCCAAAGTAATATACATAACTAATATTTCTAGTTTCTTTGACAAAATTCATTAGTGTATTCACACCCATATTCACAGGGGATACTATGAATAATATTTTTTGTTTCAAATGATATCTGTGTGGAAAGTCTAAGAATGTATTGGTCCCATTAAGAGTTGCTTTCCAGAATAATGCCGTGTTGATGTGTGTGTGCTCCTGACTAACCAATACATCAAGGTATGGTATATTTATAACAAAACAGACAGTACCTTATATAACATAGTCATTAGAAAACAGATATGAAAATATACTATTCCTACAATTGGTACCTTATGCTTTTGCCAATTGCCAGCGTCAACTCTGAAGAAATTCATTTGAAAACTCTCCGGGCTATTAGACCATGGTCCACTACTGCCACATGAAACAGATGTTTCAGCCCCACCATTGGATACCATCTTCAGTGTAATGACTCAGGTAACTGGTGAAGAATATACGTCTGTTTTATGTGTCAGTAGTGGACCACGGCCTAATAGCTTGGAGAGTTGTCAAATGAATACCATTCACATTTACCCTCTCCTAGGTTGCACAGTAAATCAAATATGAAGTAGGAAGACATCATTCAAGAGAACTTCATATTTTCCATTGCTGTACTGTACATTCTTCAGAAACTGAACTATGTTGATCCATAGTATTAATTTGCTCAGAGTTTTCTGCTCATAAATATTCTTGGATTTTGTTGTCCATGACGTGTCCGTTGATTAACTAATTATAAGTATAATACTACTGACTCAGAACACTAAGTTTTTTTGTTGGTAAAAATATAAAATTTTACATTATATTTATAATTTGTAAATATTTGACAGTAGGCTTTACTAGACTGGAATTAATTCTTGAAGGATGGTGCAAGATGTCTAATAGAGACTATTGTACTCTTCTGTCATACAATCTACAGTGTGAGTGTTCAAAGTTTCCTTTGAATGTAAATACTTTATCAACAAATGTATATATTTTAAGTTACAAACTAGTTGTTTCATGGGAATTAGACCTCAATTAATCAACAATGAAGGTATCATCATGCTCCTAACCGATAACCATTCGAAATAATTGAACACCCTTTCATGTGGCTTTGCATTGATTGATGTACACAGGAGTGGACAAATGTTTAACCTGAATTATGCTTTATTACACAAAATGAATTCATAGGGATTTGCCTAACCATAAAACATTACAGAATAGAATGCTTATCAAGTAACATTAATAAATAAAAGGAAAAATGAGCAGATATTAGAAGAAATGTTACCAGCATTGCCTTTATAAAACAGTTATTTTCTCTATGTTAGCAATCTTCATAACAACTTTGTCAAATTTTGTTGCTTCCCTGCTATATACACTTTTTCCTTGAACGAGGCCTTTCGGTTTCGCAACCATTATCAAGTTCTTCCTACAACAACATTAAAATACCTACTTCCCTGTATTAAAATACACATCACCAGTTACATACAACCAATAGGAAGCAGTACTTACCGCCCAGTCCTTGCTAGCCCCGCCCCTTACTCAGTCAACCTGACCTCGTCATATACATTTCCTCTAGAAATCTCCTACAGCTTTATACCTTCTGAACCTATCCTGTAACCGTATTACACATTTTATACACTACTCTTTCAAAATATAGTAAAATATATCCTCATTACTAAATTCAGTCTTTATGTTCATCAGCGCATTACTATTCTTTTTCCTTACTTTTAATATTTCTAATTCTTCATACAATTTGCGTTTACTTATGTTATTCTCTAACCTTACTATTTCGACGTTCTCTGTTGGGTCTAAAAACCTATGCCCTGTTTCATTAAAATGTCTCGCATAGAGCGAATTCGTAGTTCTGTCTCCTTCTCCTCTTGCATGCTCTCTCAATCTAATTTCGAACTTACGTCCTGTTTCACCCAGGTAAACCTTATCACACTGTTTACAGTTCAACTTATAAACACCACTTTTCTGTAATTCAGGCGTTATTTCAGTACTACTATTCTTTATATAATCAAAAACTGTCTTTGTCTTTTTTACCGCTACAACCTATATTGTGTTTTTCAAAGCACTTGATTATGTTCCTCGTTTGAAATCCCAGATACATTATTGATCCTATGTATTTCTTTTCTTTCTTCTCTTCTTGTCTACTATTTCCTTCTATTCTTTTTACAATATTCTCCACTATCCCCGGTTTATAATTATTATTTATCGCTATTTCTTCTATTCTTTTTAACTCTTCTGTTTTACATGAATCATCTTCTAAGTATTTTATTGCTCTATAACAAAATGAGTTTAGTGCAGCCATCTTATCGCTTACGGGATGGTATGATTCCTGAGGTATAATTAAGTCTGTATACGTTTCTTTCCTAAATACATCAAATTTAAAAACACCACACTCTATCTTTATATTTAGATCTAGGTAATTTATTTGCACTCCACCAATTTCCTCTTTGAACTTAATTTTATTTTCAAGTTCATTAATTTCATTCGTTAGTTCTGCGAATTCTTCATTTAGTAAATGAATAAATTCTGCGAAGTTAAGTTAGTAAAAATAAGTGAAAATACGAAACTTACGTCGTTAGACGTGTCAGATATGTTTGCGAATATATCAGTTGAACATACTGTAAAAATTATTAAAAATAACAATTTAGGACAGTATCAGTACAAAAGTGATTTAATAAAAGTTCTGACAATGTGCGTACACCAAAACTACTTTAGGTTTAATAATAAGTATTACATTCAAAAGGAGGGGCTACCAATGGGTTGTCCGTTGTCACCAGTAATGGCGGAAATATATATGAATTTTTTGAGAGGCGTATCCTAATGGAATCAAAATATAAGGATAAAATAAAGAAATGGATAAGGTACGTAGACGACATTTTGGTGGTGTGGGAGGGAACAAATGAAGAATTCGCAGAACTAATGAATGAAATTAATCAACTTGAAAATAAAATTAAGTTCAAAGAGGAAATTGGTGGAGTGCAAATAAATTACCTAGATCTAAATATAAAGATAGAGTGTGGTGTTTTTAAATTTGATGTATTTAGGAAAGAAACGTATACAGACTTAATTATACCTCAGGAATCATACCATCCCGTAAGCCATAAGATGGCTGCACTAAACTTATTTTGTTATAGAGCAATAAAATACTTAGAAGATGATTCATATAAAACAGAAGAGTTAAAAAGAATAGAAGAAATAGCGATAAATAATAATTATAAACCGGGGATAGTATAGAAAATTGTAAAAAGAACAGAAGGAAATAGTAGACAAGAAGAGAAGAAAGAAAAGAAATACATAGAATCAATAACGTATTTGGGATTTCAAACGAGGAACATAATCAAGTGCTTTGAAAAACACAATATAGTTGTAGCGGTAAAAAAGACAAAGACAGTTTTTGATTATATAAAGAATAGTAGTACTGAAATAATGCCTGAATTACAGAAAAGCGGTGTTTATAAGTTGAACTGTAAACAGTGTGATAAGGTTTACCTGGGTGAAACAGGACGTAAGTTCGAAATTAGATTGAGAGAGCATGCGAGAGGAGAAGGAGACAGAACTATGAATTCGCTCTATGCGAGACATTTTAATGAAACAGGGCATAGGTTTTTAGACCCAACAGAGAACGTCGAAATAGTAAGGTTAGAGAATAACATAAGTAAACGCAAATTGTATGAAGAATTAGAAATATTAAAAGTAAGGAAAAAGAATGGTAATGCGCTGATGAACATAAAGACTGAATTTAGTAATGGGGATATATTTTACTATATTTTGAAAGAGTAGTGTATAAAAGGTGTAATACGGTTACAGGATAGGTTCAGAAGGTATAAAGCTGTAGGAGATTTCTAGAGGAAATATATATGACGAGGTCAGGTTGACTGAGTAAGGGGCGGGGCTAGCAAGGACTGGGCGGTAAGTGGTTGTATGTAACCGGTGATGCGTTGGAGTGTTAGTATATATGTAAGGGAAGCAGGTATTTTAATGTTGTTGTAGGAAGAACTTGATAATGGTTGTGAAACCGAAAGGCCTCGTTCAAGGAATAAGTGTATATAGCAGGGAAGCAACAAAATTTGACAAAGTCTTTATAAAACAGGTACAGAAATAACAATCTTTGAAATGATGCAATATCAGAGGCCTAATTTATCAGTGAAATATCAATTTTTTTTTGTAATGTGAAATATGAACATTTTTGAAAGGTGAAATTGTTAAAATATGACATTTTGAAAATGTGAAAATAAATCGTATGTTCTTTATATCAGAATACAAGTCAGTTTTTTGTTGATGTATTCAAATGATGTAGATGTCCATTTAGTTTGTAAAATGTGTGTTAGATAAAATGATTTTATAGTTACAGAAGAAATTAATTATTATTGTGATAATTGTATGTGTGTGCGTGTTTTTTATTATTCCTCTTATTGCAGTTCTTTTCCATGATAGTTAAATAATTACTTTTTTTTAATATAAGAGGAAATTCCAAGGAAAGTCCTAAGAGAGAGGATTTATGGAAGGTGAAGGACTGGCAGACCAAGACTGCGGTGGCGGCTGATGCCTGGAATATGTTGAGAGTGTGTGACTGGCAGACGGCAGCAATAGATAGAGGGGATGATGATTAATGTTGAATGAGGCCATGGTCCCTTGAGGGTTGAAGTGCCAGGGAAGTAATTTAAGTAAACATTTTTTATATGTGCACTCAGGGCATATCACATTTGTACAACATAATAAAAATAATTTACTTATGTAAGTAAGCACAGGTATAAAATTCACTGCCCACCAACATGTTTGGTGTAGTATAGTTGTTGTTGCTTAGTAATATAGAAGCTGAGTAATTTTGGCGGGACACCTGTATACATTGTTGAATATACATTGTCATGTAAACTAAGTAACATTTACTCCTGGACTGGTCCAATTCCTTGTATTACACTAGGCAGCATGGTATATAGTACTAAATAATATTCATGTTTATTCTCAGCATAATTGTTCAAACTTCAGAAACCAATTATTAATACTTAAAACGTATGTTTAAAATTTGATTAGTAACTCAGGTCATAATCTGACAACCTTAGATTCATACAAACAAATTATACAAACAAACAAATTCATTCAAACATGGCATTAAACAAGGCTGGGAGGTGACATTAATAATAAGAATCTGACAACTAAGGAAGTAAAATATATAGGTAAAATAATAACAAATCCCTTTTTCTGTTTCATCCTTAGCTTCATACCCAGAACTTCACTGGCAATCTGTTTTATGGAAACTTTTATGTTTATCAATTTCTTATTAATCTTCAGTTCTACAGAAAGTAATAGGTCTGTTGTAATGGGTCTGAATGTTGGGCACTAAGAACAAAACACATGAGGCAAATAGAAACATCAGAAACAAAATTTGTGATGGCTGTCAATGATAATGATTGTACTAGGGAAGATAGAATTGGAAATTACACCACATGAGCAGAACTGGGTATACAACAAATGGTCAGAATTGCAAACGGTGGAAAACTCATGTTGATAGAATTTCAACTCTGGCTGTGAACCATCAACCAGAAGGCAAAACAAGTGTTGGTAGACCAAGAACAAGATGGTGACACCAGAAGGCCTAAGCCTAGAAGGACCAAAGAGAAAGAAGAAAATAATAATAATAATAGGCAATATCAGAAACTGACAGTCAACATGATCAGTGTGGATTACCTTTGGTAAGATTAGCACTATTACAAAGAACATTGTTATGAGGATCACATGGATTGTGATTTTAAAGTAGTGAAATAAGTCACTGAATACCAGAGGAATTTATATAACTTTTCTTAATGCTTCTATTTAAAAAATCATACTTGCATTTCAAAAATCCTCCTTGTTATGCAGTTATCCAGTACCGTATGTACTATACACAGCAAATAATAAGTCACCAAGTTAAATAAAATTCATTAGTCTACACAATAAAACATTGATTTCTCTTGCAAAAAATACACACTATGCTCTCTATTGCTAAACGTAGAGTTACTGTACCAGCCACATACCAGTTACTGTAACAGTTCGTGGAACTCAACCAGCTGTAACCATCTGCGAATGTTCCAGCTGTAATCCAGCTAAGGCCATAATGATGACAAAGAGATTCCCAGTGATTCAAAATTAATCAGGCAGCATCAAGAATTTGCAAGCATCAGCTGTTGTTTGCTATATGCTACTGAAACACTGTGCCTATCTCAGTGGTTTGACATGACTTTTGCTGAGATGTAAGCAAGTTACTGTCTGGCCGCAATTGGAATGCGCGGCTTGGCGTCCCTACCACTAGACCGGCATATGCATTGTTACTACTTAGTACATTCCACCACTTTACCTACCCTGCGCACTCCAATCGCAGCCAGACAGTACTTTACATGATGTAGACAAGGCATTGCCTTCTAATCGTGTAGTTTTAGGTACTGTCTGCATATGTATATTTTAAATATTATTGCAAGGGTCAGTGTTGTTTGCCCTTTAGATACTCCACTATACTACCTGCTTGTAAATGTGTAGCACAAACTGTTTTTCAAACAGATCATCAATAAAACAATTAGATTTGTTTTCACTTGATAAAGATGTACCCAGCACCAGGCCCACCCATAGAGTGGGACAACCCAAGTAAATGTTGGGGGCTCATAATTTCCATTTTATTTCAAAGCAGGCCCAGATTTCCCACTAGGCACACTAGACACGTGCCTAGGGGCGGCAGGCTCAGGGGGCGGCACGAGGTGAAAAATTATTTGTTAAAATCTCATGTTTTCGGTTTTATAATTACAGTATTTGTATTGGGCACTTGCGTTATAGCCAAATTGAAGAAAATTGTTTTGAAAAAAACTTTAATTAGATCACTGAATAACACGGTATTGACACTGGGCCTATCAATAGCGGTGATTGGAGCAGAGCACGGTCGTATATACAGGTCTGGACACTCTGTTGAGATTCTTGACTGCTTTTTTGCCAACTAAAATAGTTTGTTTCGATATCACTTGGGGCGCCTCGATCTTGAAGTCAATCCTTACTGCGCATGATCATATATTCAAAGCATAATAGAGAATGTTGTTTAAGTGAAGGGAAGAACTTGATACATTTAATTTAGTTTTATATAACAACATTCTCTGTTGCGCTTTGAATATAATATGATCATGCGCAGTAGGAAATTACTTCTAGATCGAGGCGCCCCAAGCGATATCGAAACAAACTATTTTAGTCGGCAAATTCATGGACAAAGATATATAACCCCCTCAAACGAAGTGTCCAGACCTGTATATACGACCGTGGAGCCAAGTAAGTGAGCATACGCCGCTTGTCACTCGTCACCACCAGTGAGTGAGTCACAGGCACAGGTCGCGACATGCACCCCCACTCCCTCCAGTCTTGCACCGTTCTTAGCAACAGTAACAGTGATAATTTGTTTTCATGTATTATCTGATGTTATTTTCTGACTTGTCTGGAACACTGGAAAAAGTAGTAAGTGCAAGAATTAGACTAATAGTATAAGTAGTAAGTATATATGAGTGGTGAATTATTATTTTTTACAAAGAATGAATGAGAAAATGATGAAGCTTAGTGGATCGTTGTATCAAAAACTTGAAAATGAAAAACGTGAAAAAGAGACTAAGCTTTTAAAAACTATTAAAAAGGCTTGACAGTTTTTTCAAACCTGTAGACAAGTTAAATAATGTGGAAGGAGACTCGTGTCAGCAGCATGATATTGCATCTGGTTGTGAAAATTTTGAAAAATCTAATGTAGGTAATAGTGGTTTTGATTCTGAAACCAATGAACATTCAAACAGTGAGCAGTGCGGACTTTAAATTGAAAGAAGCTAATAAAACTGACGTTAAATGTGAAGTAACAAATAAATGTTCAGATATCTTAAACACTAATGACACTGTTTTAGTGATGTTCCTATTGAGTGGACAGTTGATGATATGACAATTGAAATACTTTTATGCAAAAGTATTAACCAGAACAAGGAATGTGACTTTCAAAATTCCAAAAGAGTTTTGTCAGTAAGACCAGATATTTACATAAAGGAATCTTTAACCGAAAATTATTAAATGGGGAATCGACTTCAAGAGACTATTTAGTTTACTCAAAAAGTACAGGCTCAGTATTTTTTGCTTCGTGTTGTTTATTTGGAAAATCAAACACAGCTTCTAAGTTAGCCACTGAAGGTGTATCGGAGTAGAAAAATATTGGGAGAAAATTAACTGCGCTTGAAAATTCTCAAGAACATATGAATTCTGAATTGACATTGTTAACCCGGAGAAAAGGCCTAGGAACTCTAGAAAAGCACTATGAATTGTATGTGGATAGCAAAAGAAAGTACTGGAGAAATGTAGTGAAAAGAGTATTTGCTGTTGTAAAAAAGTTGGCAAGTCGAGGAGATCCCTTTCGAGAAGATGATGAAATATTTGGTTCTCTGCATAACGGTGAATAAACCTCCCGTCTTTCTTCAGTTATATGTGATGATGTGATCGAATTGCTTGCTTCTAAAATAAGAAAAATCATAATTGAATTGACAATGTAAAACGAGCTAAGTACTACTCTATAATTGTAAAAGACTCAACACCCGATGTAAGTTACACTGATCAATTATCCTTTGTCTTAAGATGTGTAGAAAAAAATGGCAATCCCGCTTTTCGTACCTTGTTCAGCACATTCTCTTAATCTAGTAGACATTTGTGCTGCAAGTTGTTGTCTGGAAGCATGTGAATTTTTTAACTTAACTCAAGATGTGTATAACTTTTTCACTGAATCTACCAAGAGGTGGGAAACTTTACTAAGTTTTAGTCAACCTAAAAGTAAAACACTCAAGAGTTTGTCTGATACCCGTTGGAGCGGTAGAGAAGAGGCTTGTAAGAGCCTGTGAGGGAATTTAGAAAGTTTGATACTGGCTCTGGAGCATTAAAAAGATGATACTAATGAGAAACGTTAGTAAGGAGTGAAGCATCGGGATTATTGAAGTCTTTGAACAGACTTGAAACAACATTGATGATGGAACTGTGGTGTGACATTTTGGACAGGTTTGAGGAAAGTGAGTCAAACTCTCCAAAAAGTTGATACTTCACTTAAAAAAGTAGTAATACTGTATGAGTCTTTAATCACGTTTATTTCTTTCCTGTGGGAAATGTTTGACGAATATGAAAAACGAGCAAAGAAACGTTGTGAAATAGACTATGAGTCATGTAACAAACGCCAAAGAAAAAGAAAACACCGGGCTGATGAGAACAATGAGTCTGAAGTTATTCTTCATGGGAGAGAAAAGTTCAAGGTGGACACGTTTTATACAGTACTCGACCGATTAAAATCTGAGTTACATAGCAGGAAAAATGCCTATGATTCAATAGCGGAAAATATTGTAGTTTTTAAGGAACTGTCTACCACGCCATCTGCAAGTGTCATTGAACGTGCTAATAAACTTCGATCTTTGTGCAAAAATGATCTTGAAGAGTCATTTGCTAATGAATGTGTTCATTTTGCTGGACTAATAAAAAATAATATAGAATATAGAACTTTCACTTGTGAAAACTTACTTGTTTTTCTTTCCGAATGCGTTTCGGCGTAGTGTTCACCTTCATCAGCAGTTTCAGACAGACTGGCCAGTAATGTGTAACGGTTTTTGTTTGGAAGGTTTAGTGGGGGGTGGTGTGTGGAGGAAGGGGATTGGCACGGGGGTCCAAATTACTGTTAGTTTTATGTATAATTGTGTCAAACAGTGTGTGACACAATAATTTGGACCCCTGCGCCAATCCCCTTCCTCCACACACCACCCCCATTAAACCTTCCAAACAAAAACCGTTACACGTTACTGGCCAGTCTGTCTCAAACTGCTGACGAAGGCGAACACTACGCTGAAACGCATTCGGAAAGAAAAACAAGTAAGTTTTCACAAGTGAAAGTTCTATATTCTATATTATTTAGTACTGTGAAAAAAGAAGATGAACAATCAAAACAACTATAATAAAAAATGCTGATATTAAGAACACCCCACTGCATATGATGTTATTCATGCGACAAGAGCAACTTCAATCAATGTTTCCAAATATTGCAATAGCTCTTCGTATGTATTTGTGTACAGCTATCTCTAACTGTTCGGCAGAACGTACAGTATGTTTTCTGTTTTAAACAGAATTAAATCATGTGTTAGATCCACAATGATTGAGGAAAAACTCAACTCACTCTCAATCCTGCATGTTGAGGCAGAACTTTTGAACAGTGAACAAATGAACTCTGAAGGCCTTACTTCACTGTTCAAAGTTTTTGAATTTTCACTGTTCAAAGCGAGACAAAAGCCAATGTAAAATCAAGCCATTTGTATAATTTGGGATCTTATTCAAACCCTCTTAAATTATTTGTTCTATTTATCCAATTTACATTACTTTCATTGATTTTACTATGTTTGATGATAAAACCAAACTATGTAGGTCTATAAATAAACTTATAAAAATAAAGTAGGCCTACGTATATTACTTGTTATAAAACTAATCTATGCGTTACTAAAGTGTACACATAAATAAATATTAATAAAAGTTAAAAAAATGTAGTTTTTTCACAATTCCATCACATTACCCTTCTAGATTTAAGATCAAATGAGATATTTGCAATAGAGTTAGTTGAAATGATTATTTTCAGCAACTTTATTTCAGCAGTCAAGGGGAATTAAATATATAGAAGTTACTTGTTGTGGGGGAGGGGGCGGTGCTAACAATAGTGCCTAGGGGCGGCAGGACACCTAAATCCGGGCTTGTTTCTAAGTCTGAATTTTCCAATGCAACACACATTGTCATGATGTGTACTGCTGATTTGACCAGTGATACTAATTA
The DNA here is from genome assembly GCA_034769895.1 of Magicicada septendecula. NCBI lineage: Eukaryota > Metazoa > Arthropoda > Insecta > Hemiptera > Cicadidae > Magicicada > Magicicada septendecula. The sequence continues at coordinate 262,962,434 of CM068376.1, forward strand.
CAATGTGTTATAATATTTTTATACTTTAATAATTTGTGTTTGAAAAATGTTAAAAATAGTATTAAAAACATTTAAAATATAATACACGCAAGTATTGTAAATTGTTTTAAACATTGCAATGTAAATTTACATTGAAATATACAATTCCATTGAAGTAGTTACTCTTAAGAAACATTTTGCTTTGTTTATTGTTAATGTTTCTGTTTTATATGTGAGTTTGAAAGTGCTTTTTAATAGCCAGAATTCAGTTAACTAACCTGAAATTAGTGAAACAATAGATCTATGGTGTTGTATATGTATTGTGGAGAGCCTACGACATTCATCATATCCTGCATCTCAACCGCCAGTAATTTCTGTCTTCCCAGTCTGTCTCCTGCAAGTTCCTGCTCCTCATATCCTCCTGGTAGCATGCTCTGAGCGCCGATACTGATAAGCCCGTGTTCTGTGCGTCGAGCTTATCTATGCATCATTAGACACCTCCCTGGATATCTCTCTATCCACTGTTCACCAACTCCGTAGCCAACACTAGCAGTCCAAAGAAAATTTGTACAAGTTATTGCAAAAGTCATTATCACAGAACTAGTAAGCTCCCAGAACAAAATACATTTATTATTAAGTTAGTTAAATTCCAATATCAGAAAATTTTTCATGTTATCAGAAAAATTATGAAAACCCAACTACTCTACCGTTTTATTAGTAACATACGCCTAACTGTAGAGTAGACAGTCCATAAAATAAATACTAAAAGTTTCGAACTACTGCGTTAGTTTTTTAGTTAAATTTGTAACCATAATAATTAAATGACAAATAATTTAGTCATAGCTTTTCAGTGTATGTATGTTTCCATCAATCTCTGTATCTAACGTTATTCACAAATATACATAACTGATAACAAAATATATAGATTTTTTTTTTAAACATAGTTTACAAACTTTTTGAAAGCAATCCAAAATTTGCAGTGAGTGTTGAGACGTGTTAATTCTGTCTAATTACTACACATACAAAGTACGGAGACTACAGATACGGATTTTTTTATTTTCACTAAAATTCATTATAACTTTACCCTCAAATAAACTTTTACAATTTAATTAAAATCGTGCATTCTATTTTCGGCCCTTGGTGCTCCCAGAATTAGCTCTTTGTTTTGATGTACTCTTGAATGACGTTTTCCCTTGAACAAACCCAGAAAGTAATATAGTCATTTGAACATTTCATCATGTACTGATATCCCTTGTGAAGTAGAGGGTCATTCTTACTTACTTTCTTGGAAGTAATGAATCCATTTAGATCAAAATTCATGACTTTAATACTACTGTGTCACAACGATTGTCAAACCAAAACTAAGGAAAGGTGTGTGTAACAAGCTCATTTACGAGTCATATGGTAATTTACGAATCAGCAAATTTAAGGTATGAGACTATCTAGTACAGACGACCAATCTAGGAAGATTTGCCGTCTTGTCAACCTGCTTACATTGCACATCCCATGTTTACGCATATGTCAGCTGAGCTCTCTGTCTCATAATTGTATTTTCATTTTCTTATTTACAGTTGTGTTTAATCACTTTCTTTTATTTCTCCTTAAATTTGTTCATCCCAACCAAATGAGAAATCCTGAGATAATAAAGATGATTATTCCCTAAACATGCATGTGCAAAGGCACTATTACATACATAAAAAAAATTTTCAAAGTGAAAGTTGCAGGCTTCTGAAAAATATATAAGACAATATTCATCCGTTCCCTTTAAACACCAGTAGATCTGAAATACTAAACTACTTTTAAGACTTCTGCGGAAATAAGTTATTTTATTTCTCTGACTGGCACACACACACAACACACACACACACACACACACACATGCATGCGTGTATGTATGTGTATGCACGTGTATATAGAGTTGGTTTTAGTATGTGTAGATACATGAAGCACAGGGATTCGTATAGGCCTACCTGGCTGCTAAAACATAAAGAACCTACATGAGTATTTATCTGGAGGCCTACCTACGATATGTATAATACGTGTAATTGTGGTTGTGGGTGTTTTGGGGGGGGATTCTTTATGTGTTTTTGACAGGGGGAGAGAGAGAGAGAGAGAGAGAGAGAGAGAGAGAGAGAGAGAGAGAGAGAGAGAGGTAGGAAGCAAAAGTGAGTGTGATAGAGAGCGTGTTTATATGTGGATATTAGAAAATTTTGTGCGTCTGTGTATTGTGGTGTGTTTGTGTGTATAAGTGTGCACAGGATTGTGTGTCTTGCTCTGTGTGTGTGTGTGTGTGTGTGTGTGTGTGTGTGTGTGTGTGTGTGTGTGTGTGTGTGTGTTTTTAGACTCAGAGAGAGAGAGAGAGAGAGAGAGAGAGAGAGAGAGAGAGAGAGAGAGAGAGAGAGAGAGAGAGAGAGAGAGCATGGGAGGGGGGAAGAGTGTGAATGTCAATGTCTACATAATTTTACAATAGATTTTTAGTATTCTGTATAGACCATGTACTCGGTAAATATTATTTTACAACAATATAAATAATAAGTAATAACCATTGTCACATGATTGATTTCTTTACCATAATTTTGTGTTTGCAATATTTGTAATTCTGTTATTTTGTACATAATTCTCTAATTTATGGATAACTGTGTTCAATACCAGTAGTAATAATAACTTTTAATAATATCATTATTGAACATCTTACAATCTTTATTCAGCTATAATATGTTTTTAGACATGTATTGCTACCTGTAACAATTCCAATATGCATTCAGTGGTTACTGGATCTATAATTATTTACAAACATAATTAAGAGATTATTATATTATCAATAATTTAAATTGTAATATTGTATTAATTTGGTTTTTGGAATAATATAATTATGTCTATCTAGTTAAGTAAAATAATGTGTAAGAAATATTATTTTGCCGATGTAAAACAAAACTGTCTCACCTCCCACACACGCACGCACGCACGCACGCACGCACGCACGCGCACACACACACACACACACACACACACACACACACACACACACACACACACACACACACACACACACCTTCACTCCTTTAATTGATCTGGTTAAGTCTTTGATTTTTCTCTGTTGCCCGTACACAGGTCCTAATGACAATAAATATTGCTGAAACATATATTGTATCTCTCTCTCTCTCTCTCTCTCTCTCTCTCTATCAGAAACATTACCGAAACAAATACTGTCGACACAAATAATGTGAAGTTTTTGTTGTACTTATTGTTATACTTATGTTTGTGTGATTCTCAATAAACCTTACATTAAACAAAAATATTATTATTATTGTTAAATAATAATAGTAACAATAATAATAATATTTAAACAATATTAAAAGTATAATATTAAACATTATATTTACTATTATTATTATAAAAATTGTAGGAAATGAAAAAAGTTAGTGTAAAGTATGACCAAGTACATACAGAAATCATACGTGTGTTGTAGTGTAATGTACAGGAACAATTGTCATTATCTAAGTAACTTGAGAAGACAAGGTAAATGGGTGCTATGAGCACGGTCACTTTGTTGATAGGCGCCCAGAGCACGGATGCTCTGAGCACGGAGCCATGCTCTTCTACATCCTGTCTCCAAATTCTTCAAGGCCTACCTTTTTTCCTGCGATTGAGCGGATGAATTCTAGAAACATTCTAGTATCCTTCTAGGCCATCATTCATTGCTCATTCGCTGTGTGTGTCAGTACCATATCAACCCACATTGCTCAACTATCCCATTGTTATTTTCTTTAACATATGCTTGCTTCCTTATTACTGAATTTCTTACATGGTGCAGTCAGGATATCTGTCAAGATCTCTAGCAATCCATTCCAACTGTTGCCAATTTGTCTTTATTCCTTTTTGTCACTTGCTAGTACTCAGATGCATATGTTGTAATTGGCTGCATAATTGTTTGTATATACTAATTTTAACATTAATTCTAATTCTTGATGACCAGAGCAAAGTGTTTAGCTTTTGGATAGCTGTTTGTCATTGAGTGAATTTCCCTCATTACTATGCTCCCCCGATATTATATTAATGCAGTGTCTTATAATTCCACCATCTAGCATGATGTCACTCACTTTTTCCCTTACAAATAAATTTTATATTTTCTGAAAATTTATTTTAAGACCCCACATCATATATACTCATCCACTAGCTTTCTCACCATAAATGAAGAATCATATTTAATATTAGCAATGACATCGTGATCATCTGCAAAAACAAGTATATAAAGACACTCTGATCCGATTTCAGTTCCCATTGTTGAGCATTTCCTGTTCCATTCATTAAGAGCTTCCTGAGTGTAAATTTTAAACAGTGTAGGAAAAGACAGCATCCTTGTCTAAAGCCCTTTGTGACTCTAATTTTCTCAAATACTTCCCTTCCAACCTTTACAACACACTGTACTCTCTTATAGATATTGGAAATATGTGGGGGTTCCATTCTGCTTCTTCTTAATACTTCAAATAGTCTAGTGAGTGGAACAGTATCATAAACCTTCTCAGAGTCTACAAAAATTAAATGGGTACATAAGTTCCATGCTTTCTATTTCTCCATTAACTGTCTTAATATAAATATGTTGTTTGCACAAGACCTACCAGCTTGAAACAACTTTGCTTCTCCAATTCAACCAAGATACTTTCCATTCTACCTTTCAAAATTTGACCATACAACCTTCCAACACAGCTAGTCACACTTCTTCCACAGTAGTTTCCACAGTCCTTTTTACTTCCTTTTTTATGTATGGAATGCCATATAATATGTATGCCATATTCCAATTATCAGGGAGTCATGGTCTTACATTAAGAATTTATTCATCATTTCATTAAGTTGCTCTCACAAAATTTCTGATCCATATTGAACCACCTCAGTTGGAATGTTTCTAGGCCCAGCAGCTCATTTATTCTTCATTTTATCCAAAGCTGCTAACATTTCTTGCTGGGTAATCACTTCTATAGTACCTTCTCTTTCTCAAATATCACTATCTCCAATATCTAACTTCTCTAAAACACTGTCTGTCTTCTGTAAGTAGTGTTTTTCCAACTTCTTTAAACTAATTATGGATATGTAATTTTGCCCTTTCATATCCTTTCTCAGAACCTTTTTAGTTCTCAAGTCCTCTACAACTTTAGTACCTCCCATATAACAATCCAGCTGTGCACATTTTCTTTCCCACATATCACCGTTACATTGGCCACTTCTCTTTTGACTTCTCTATTAATTCTAGTGTAATACTTTCCATATTCATTGCCCTGATTTTATAACCAACTTTGATATAAAGTATTCTTAATTTTAACTTTCTCTGCCACCATTCTGGTGTGTTATCTGATACTGATTTAGATATTCTAGAGCTTCTTTTGCTGCCTCATGTATAACCTCTTAATAAGCTCATATAAGTCTTTCACATTCTCTCCTTGATGCTCTCTTAACTTGTTGGATAGCTGGATCTGATTCAAGAACCTTACAGAGTTTTGATTGAGGCTATTGATGTTTCACCTCACCATTTCTATAAGTTTAGTCAGCACCTGCTTTGCTGTCTCAGCTGGGCTGAAAATCAGAGCATGGGAAACTGAAATGTGTGCAAGTGCCTAATTGTGGGAGCCATTCACCCTGTAGTGGCAATCCATTGTTACCATTGCTTCTGGGCAGTCAAGCCTACCAACCACACCAGCACTTCTCTAAGCTCCAGCAGGCAATGCCTTAAGGAGGCCATGGAGATGCGCCTCAGACCTGGCAACTGGCTATAGCAATACCTTGGATAATCTGTCCCATGCATACATGCCCATCGTGTATTTGTTGACCGCTGAGCGAATTACCAAGTTGCACTGCATAAAATTAGTGTTCATGGGGCTCTGGCCTGGACAATGCACACAAACCAGGACGCAAGTTGCCCTGTGCATCTTCTGTCTGTCTGTCTAAAACTTCATGTGCACCTGTTTCTCCATACTTGCGTTTTGATTTACAATCAAATATCATTTTAACTTTAACCAGGAAATGATCTGAATCACATTCTGGTCCTCAGTACAACCTTACATCCATTGTTTTAATATTTGAAGATTGACACTGGATAACATAATCGTTTATAGAAGAGATGGCCATAGTTTTATGGTGCCAAGTATACTTATGAATAGGTTATGATCAAAGAAACAATTTAAAATTCTTAGTGAAAATCTTACACACAGGTCTATCAGCCTTTCCCCACTATCATTTACCATAACTTTCACCCTATCTATGGACCACATCACTGATACGTTTATTACCAGGCCACATTTATTACCAGATGCATTTAGATCCCCTAATGTAATAATTTCTTTGTGAGGATTAATTTTTGATAGTAATGTCACCATGCTATTATTAAATTCATCTTTAACTGCATTTCCAGCATCATCTGTAGGTGCATAAAAAAACTTCATGTCTTTTTATATCCAGTTCAATCACTATAATTCTCTCATTTATCTCCTCATAGCCTTTAATATTTGTTTCAATTTTGATAGACACTCCTGTCTTTGCTCTGCCTGTTTACTGACACCACTATAAAAATAAAAGTACTTGTCAATTTTCTCATTTCCCGTACATTTTCTTCTTTGTTCCAGTTAGGACAGAAATGTCACCATGTTATTTCACACAATTCTGAGAAGACCTAATTTTGCTTAGTATGACATTTAAAAGTCACCATGTGCAGAATCATTTTCCATACCAATTGTCTTTTACCTTTTAATCTGTCCTTACTCCAAGGCAAATTATTGAGATTTTTAGCATTTTAGTTTTTTACCAATGTTGACATGCTGGCCCAGTGATTGAGCCCCTAACCTAGGGAACCAGATGAATTGATTTTGGTGTCCACATCCCCTACACTGGCTCCCTTCACTATGGCTGATGATCCCGGTCTATTTGTTACTATGAAGAAAGGTGAAAAACAAAAAAAAACACCATAGCTCTTGAATAATCTAATAGTGTCAATGTTGAAAAAACAAGAGCCAGCCAAGACAGACCAGACAGGAAATATTAAAGAAAGGGTTCTCACCCAAAACAAGTTGAAGCTTTCATCTTGTAGACACCAATTGAAATAAAAGCACTTGTATCGCTGTTGACATCCTGTTTATTTATCATTATTACAGTATTGCTTTTTACATATTTTGATTCACAACTGTGATATCAATTATTGACACAGTCATAATTTACACAAACAAAAACACAAATATAATACTGATCCACAAATGTGGTATCAAACACACACACCGACTTTACTCTTACTTAACTGAAATCTCAGTAAAGATGGACTAAAAACTAACTTAACTGAACTAACAATAAATACTGACTAATTTCTCTCTCTACCACGGTTTATATATATGTATGACAATTATGTCATTCCCAGCCTTTGTCACTACTAGATACGATAAGAAAATTCTGCGTGCTATTTCTAGAATCGTGCAGAAAAACTAAGTTTACCTATCAGTTTATAGTACAGTTATTACAGAACATTCTAGTGCATTCTATAAATAGTGTCTAGGATAATGTAAATACACATGAGTATACACTTAACCTACATAACCTACTATTCTAACCTATGTCTTATTCTAATGACAAACTAGTTTTAATAATATCAATCACAATATTACTTAATATTTTCACAGTATTACTTTGGATGTGGGTTGGGGGTTCCCTAGTATACAACAAAGCAAAGTGAGAATCCACCTAAAGAACATTGAGTGTGCTGAAACCTGTATCTACAAGTTGTTTAGAGACGGTTTTCATCGTTAAAGACAATGTTGGGTTATGTACATAAGTCAGGCATGTACACATGCAGAACAAAAAATGTACTAAGCACCATTTACATTCTAAATGCTCAAACAGGAAATGTAAAGTCAAGAGGGACTGGTTACTATAGAGTGACAGCAAGAAGAAATTATTCTGTTGGCCATGCTCACTGTTTCAGAAAGGATAAAAAAGTCTGTTATTTCTCAACTAACCAAAATAAATGAAGATTTGATTTCACACAAACAACATGGAAAGAGCTCTACTGTATCCTTCCTAAACATGAAAGTAGTTTATCTTGTAAGAATAATTATTTAGCATGCGATGTTAATTATTATTTGTTAAACAGTAATTAACAAAGCTAATGAGGTAATGGGGTAGATTCAAATGAAGGGGCTTCTTATGTGATCTCTAGAAGAGACTGTTAGATATCACCATCATAAACTGTTAGACATCACCTCAAGAAATTTACCTTACAGCAGGGGAAGTAGCTCCATGCTTGGAAAGCCAGATAATGGGAGCTTCTTGGGCCTAGTTGAATTATTGGCCAAGTATGATCCTTTTTTAAGAGAGTATACAGTTATATAAAAAAAAACTGTCAAGCAAAAGAAAAAACAAAATAGTTCCTTATCTATCTCAGAAGGCACCGAATGAGTTCCTTTCCTTGTGTGGTGAAACCTTAAAGAAAATATTATAACAAAAAAGCAGGAAGCTCTCTATTTCTCATTTGTGAGGCTGGTCCAGTTGTATCAAAGACAGAACAAAATATTCTCATTTTGAGGCACATTTTGTTCAATGAAGAAGAAAGTTAAGGGTAAATCCATAAGAGGTTTCTGGATAAGTTAATCTCCGTAAAAAGACAGGGGATGCTATATTGAAAAAGTATTGTATTGATTTACTATATTGTCATGGTCAGTGCTTTTCTTTTAAATTTTCTTTTCATTTCCTGATTGTCTGAGTTCTACTCTGGGAGGCAGACGATGTTGAGTTTTGAAGAATCAGATTCCCTTGATGGGCATAACAATGAATAAAATTTGCATTTGGATACTTCTCTTTAACCAAACACTGGACCCCTCCTTTCTGACCACTCATAACAGATGCACCATCGTAAGTCTGACAAATTAGTTTTTCCGGGGACTTGTCTATTCCTATTTCTTCCAACTGTCCTAAAATTGTCGAGGCTAAACTTCGAGCACTTTTATCAAAAGGGACTTCAAAATAACCCTAAAACCTTTCAATTATTCTCCCTTCAATGAGATATCTCAAAATCAGTGCCATCTGTATTTTGCACGAACTGTCAGTTGTTTCATCAGCCTGAAGTGATATGAAGTCTATCGTAGAAATTTCAGTCACAATATTTTTTTGACACACTGACAAAATGGCATCTAAAAGTTCATTCTGAATTGTTTTCGAGGTTCCTTTAAACACTGTTGAATTTTCTAAATGATCTTTCAAAACGCTGTCAAGTGCTGCAGTATAATTGATTAGTCCTTTAAAAATCCCTGGGTTGTTGTCTGCTTCTTCTGTTTCATCATGGCCATGTAAAGCTAATTCAAATTCCCCACAAAATTTAATCGCATCAATTATTCGAGACAAGATGTATCTGTTCTTGTCTACAAATTCGTTATGTTTACGAACAGAAATTCTGTAACCATCATCGAGTTGCAACCTAATATTTACAATACCTAGCACGGCTAAACTCATTTCATTGTCTAAATGACATTTAGACAGCGAATGCTTCTTACTCTTTTCTGGTAAATGTTTCAGATCTTTAATGCCCGACTTAGTCCACGTGTCTTCACCGCCAAACAGAAGACAAGCAAAGCAAAATAAAGCATTGATTGTGGGGCATCTGCACATCCATTCCCATTTTTCGTACACTGTGGTATTGAAAGTTCTATTATAGGTTCTGTTTTTGTCCTTAAACACTTGGTTGATAGACAACTGCGGTCTTGGTGGACCCAATTGTTTTGCTATTAACCTATCTTCATAGCACAAAGTTTTACTCTGTAAATACTTGACATCATTCATTTTGTCTCAGAGATTTACACAAACACACAAAATACCGACACTTGAATATTTTCAACACCGTTATTTACACGCGTGCGTAACACTGATTACTGAAAACTACTTGTAACACTACAATTTATACAATTACTATAAGCACTGCCACCACAATTATCGTGTAGCACATAACATAACCGCTCTAGGTACACATTCTATTTTAATATTTCCTTCAATGAGAATATAATTTAAAATTATATAAAATCGCAAAAATTATTATAATCATATTCACGATAGAAACATTATAATAACATTATTTTGTAACAATATATACTAAGAAAGTAACAGTAATTTATTAGTATTATAGCACAGCTCAGATGGCAGTAAAATGTAATAGTCTACTAAATAGCTCCGATTCATATCCGTTAGTTGCAGTAATATGGCGCACCTACAGGATTCAGAGTTTACTACTTGAAGACTGTTAATTTTTGGTCAATGGTCATATAGTCTAGTGTGACCGAACGCTATGGGAATTTAGCATTACGCTCTCCCACCACAAGAGAGTTGAGAAGTGGAAGGGAGTAGTACTATCTGGGTCACAACGTCTCTGTGACCGTCGCTATGTTGCCACATTTGTTTTCGAGTTGCCACATTTCTCCAGACTTCTCACTGTTACAAACTATTGCTATCATTTGAAACGAGGACGTTTCTACAATATTTATTTATTTCGTGATTTTCTGGTGGGGCACGTGACCATGTGCCCTTATGAGTGAGCCGCCTCTGATACTGTATTGATTATTTTTGGAATTAATATTACAGCAATAATAACCTTAGGGAAGCTTATAAACCAAACCAACTTGTTTTATCAAACCAATCCAAACCAAATGAGATCAAATTGGAGCATATGCCTCAACAAAAGTTTAACAAAAGAAAATCTAGTAAAAGGATCAAACTTTTTTGATTTCTAAAAGGAAACAATAGACATCTAAATTGGCAGATTCTGTATTCATTGATATATGAAGGGGGGAACATTAAAGAAGATAAGAAGAGTATGAAAATATAAATTGAAATAAAAAAATGTGTAAGGGAAATGGTAATAATTTTAAAGAGAAAAACTGCAAAAACATTAAACTGAGAACAAATGAGTGATATCTCAGCATCCAGTCTTCAACATCAAAGTATCACACGTTAAAATTATATCAGAGTCTAAATTATAAATTCCATTAAAAAAATCTAAACCAAAGAAGGGATAAATAAATAAACCTCCGCTCCACAGTCCGTTAAGGACCAAGGCGTACCGCGCGGCTTTTGTTTTAGTGTGACGGTGTATGGCTAGTACTACGCGCCACCAGCCGCTAGTTGCGGTATTCACGGCCAGAAGGCGGCGCTGTTATCTCAGCGCCTACTCAGTTTGCCTCACGACGCTGAGTGCACGCCATATGGAGCCTCCGCCGGGAATTGAACCCGGGACCACGAGCGCATCAACCGCCCACGTTAAAACCAAAGAAGGGATATAAAACTTAATCCTACAGATAACATTTATACTTAGACGAAAACGTCCACTTTTATTTGTCTATATTTGTTAAATTTTTTATTTATTACATTTTTGTTTATATATTTTATTTTTTTATATATTATTACCATAATATTTGAATAATGATATGTATATTCTTTTCTTACATGGAACACACTATTTTAAATACTATTTTAAATCAGAAAAGTGTATACATATCATTATTAATAACTAAATTTACCTTATTTTGTCTGCCTTGTGACTTCTTATAATTTTTGCATGATGCGTTTCAGAGCTTATGCTCCATCATCATATATATATTAAAATATAAAACTATCATTCTTAACGAGGTCGTAACATGATATAAAATTTCAAAAATCTATGCATACAAACAGAGCGCGGAAGTAGGTTGCGTACCCGTTCACGTTCAATTTGCCACTGAGCGGTCGCTAACTTATCTTATTACCAGCGAGCAGTTTCAAGGTCGTATCATACAAATGGTTTGAAGCAAAGTGTAGTTGATCATTCAACACGAAATTGCGACTGCTTGGGTCAGCGTATGCACTATAAATTTCGAACTCCTCCAAGGCATTCATGAACCGACCCTTCTTACATACATGTAACGGAATTAAGTTTGAATTGAAGTCCGTATAGTTGTGATTATGTGAAGTTAGGTGTCGGGCGTAGTTGGATTTAATGCTGTTGATATTACTTGTTTTTGGTATATGTTCTCGAAAACGCTTAAGGAAACTTCACCCAGTTTGTCCAATGTAAAAACTATTGCAATCATTGCATAGTAGTTTATATATTCCTTTTTTTTTCTTCTGGGGGTATGTGTTTTTTTGGTCTTAGAATGTTTAGTAATTTATTATTGGTTCTGAACGAGATATTCAAACCAATATTGTTCAGCACAGATGACAAAACCTTAGGCATTACGCTTGTGTAATTAGTTGGTATAAACATTTTTTGTACGTTATTGTTCATTCGTGGTTTAAATTTGTTTCTTTCATGCTTTTTTAACAGTTTGTCTATGGTCAAACTACTGTACCCATTAGCAACCGCGATGTGTTTTATAGTATTTAGTTCATCCCGAAAGTCATTATCATCAAGAGGAATTGTTAATAACCTATTAATAAAACTATTATACGCCGCCATTTTCTGCGAATATGGGTGATGAGAGTCCGCGTGTATTGTAATGTCGGTAGTAGTAGGCTTCCTATAAATGTTGAACTTTAGATTATTTACCTGTCGGGTGATAGTTAGATCTAGAAAATATAATCTATTGTCAACTTTGGTTTCGAGTGTGAATTGTATCTTGCTATTTATTTTATTTAAATAATTTTTGAGCAGCTCGATCTGTCTTGTAGTACCATCAAAAATGAGACAATTATCATCTACATACCGTGCATTTTCTAGCTCTAACTATCACCCTACAGGTAAATAATCTAAAGTTCAACATTTATAGGAAGCCTAGTACTACCGTCATTACAATACACGCGGCCTCTCATCACCCATATTCGCAGAAAATGGCGGCGTATAATAGTTTTATTAATAGGTTATTAACAATTCCTCTTGATGATAATGACTTTCGGGATAAACTAAATATTATAAAACACATCGCGGTTGCTAATGGGTACAGTAGTTTGACCATAGACAAACTGTTAAAAAATCATGAAAGAAACAAATTTAAACCACGAACAAACAATAACGTACAAAAAATGTTTATACCAACTAATTACACAAGCGTAATGCCTAAGGTTTTGTCATCTGTGCTGAACAATATTGGTTTGAATATCTCGTTCAGAACCAATAACAAATTACTAAACATTCTAAGACCAAAAAAAAAACACATATCCCCAGAAGAAAAAACAGGAATATATAAACTACTATGCAATGATTGCAATAGTTTTTACATTGGACAAACTGGGAGAAGTTTCCTTAAGCGTTTTCAAGAACATATATCAAAAACAAGTAATATCAACAGCATTAAATCCAACTACGCCCGACACCTAACTTCACGTAATCACAACTATACGGACTTCAATTCAAACTTAATTCCGTTACATGTATGTAAGAAGGGTGCCTTGGAGGAGTTCGAAATTTATAGTGGATACGCTGACCCAAGCAATGACTTATCAGGAGAATTTAACTATGGAAAGGGAGTCCTCCAGGGTGATGATCTTGCTTGCCTCCTCTTCAATCTTGCCTTAAAAAAAGCTATGAGAGATGCTGGAATAGATTCCTCTGAGACTGTATTCAACAGATTGGTGCAGGTCCTAGGATATGCTGATGACCTAGATATAATCGGGAGGTCCCTTCGAGCAGTCGCTGAAGCCTTTCTTGCTCTTGAAGGTCCCGCAAGGAGACTGGGTCTCATAATAAATGAAAGCAAGACAACATACATGGCCACAGGACAGGAGGCTATGGAAGGAGAGCACATTCAAATTTGTATCTATTCCTTCGAAAAAATCAACAACTTTGTTTATTTAGGATGCCAAGTTAACGCTGATGGGGAAACAACAGATGAAATAAAGCGAAGAATCACGTCAGCTAATAGGTGGTTCTTTGGTTTCAGACCCCTGTTCCAAAGCAGAATAATTGCCAGGAGCATCAAGCTGGTTTTGTATAAAACACTGATCTGCCCAGTTCTCACCTATGGTTCTGAGACCTGGACCATTTCTAGGAAGTCTGAGTCAAGCCTGCTGGTTCATGAATGCAAAATCCTCCATAGTATATTTGGTCCAATATGTGTGGGAGGTGAATGGAGGAAAAGAACCAACCAAGAACTGAACACACTTCTGAATGAACCAGATATTGTGAAAATTATAAAGCTTGGTAAACTCAGGTGGGCTGGACACGTGATCAGAATGGGGGAGAATGAAATACCAAGAAAGGCACTCACAGAACAGATCTATGGCACCAGGAGAGTTGGTAGACCCAAACTACGTTGGGAAGACGGTGTGAGCTATGATGCGTGCCACATCCTTGGGACCCGGAACTGGAGAGCAGCTGCACTTGATCGGGACAACTGGCGGAGGCTGTTAAAAGAGGCCTTGACTCAGTAATGGGTTGTTGTACTGCTGATGATGATGATGACACTGACCCAAGCAGTCGCAATTGCGTGTTGAATGATCAACTAAACTTTGCTTCAAACCACTTGTATGATATGGCCTTGAAGCTGCTCGCTGGTAATAAGATAAGTTAGCGACCGTTCAGTGGCAAATTGAACGTGAACGGGTGCGCACCCTACTTCCGCGCGCTGTTTGTATGCAAAGATTTTTGACATTTTATATCATGTGACGACCTTGTTAAGAGTGATAGTTTTATATTTTAATATATATCTGATGATGGAGCATAAGCTCTGAAACGCGTCATGGAAAAATTATAAGAAGTCACAAGGCAGACAAAATAACGTAAATTTAGTTATTAATTCGTACAAGTGACTTGGATACCGCATTCAACATGAATATTAATATATCATTATTGATTGTCGGACACACCATGAACAATAAAATCCAAGAACAATTTTAATATTTTGCTACTACAACCTATTAGGTCTAAATGTTTAATCACATGATAATTTACAAGATAAAACACATAAGGTTTATTTGTAATTAGTGCTTTTAATACTTCATGTGTTAATGTTTATCAGGTGGTTTTTAATACCTTATCGATTTCTTAAAGATTTCTATTTATAATATCAGTGTTTATAATAAAAATCATTCTTAAATAACATATTCTATAACACAGAATAAATATGTCAAAATAGTATAATAATAATAGTTTAATATGCAGTTTCCTCAAAGACAAGAAGTATCTGGCTGCCCGAAGCCAAGAGGGGAAGATGTAGATTTGAGAGTGAGTGTGAGGATGGAAGTTCTTCACTACCAGTGGAGTATGGTTACCAGTTTTCTTGATGAAAAAAAAGTAGATTTTTGTAGATGTCAGGTAATTTAATGAAAACACAAGAATTCGAATTTCAAGTAAATTATTTTATACAGCATATTAACACGTGATTGTACAGACATACAATAATATTATTTATTAGAAGCTAAGCACACTACATTATTGGTTCAAAAAAGTTTTGAAGGGTTTGGCATGCCGCTGCGTTACTTTATATTTATCTTCAGAGTTTGCCCTTCTTAATAATTTATTATCATTTCTTATATTCTGAAAAAACTCTTTACAGGAAAAGGGAAAAGTTTACAACGATCTTTAATTCTGCTTTAATCAACTCTTTGCTGCAATGATTCCTCACATCTGTCCATTTTGATTTCATCTGAAAGAATATTCCTATCTACAAATGTGTTAAAGGTAGGAATACTCAATACATAACCTACAACTTTACTTCTTTTACAGATCTTTGTATGTAAAAACTGGAAGAGATTGAACTCATCTTTCTACAGAACTACCCTCACAACTTGAACTCTCAGCTAAGATTGTTTTACACTCACAAAATTCCTCACACAGCTGATCAATATCTGTATGTGATCCAAAAACAAAAGCAAGTGTCTTATGGAAGAAATAAAAGTGTAAGACATAAAATTAACTAAAAAAATAAATAAAACAAAACTTATTATGTTAGGGATAACATAATACCTGGAATCCTACAATGTAGTGAGGTGGAAAGTAAAAATAGAGGAGTCAGGCTGTACCACTCCTCTGTACAATGAAGAATGAATGAATGAATGAAGAGTTTGACAGACAAGGCTATCCATAGAGTTTATCCATAGGACAGGCTAAGAAGGATGCAACCCCTCCTATCCAAAGATTTGGGTAGGTTGTGGGAAAACATACCTAATGTTAATTATTATTTACAGATTAATATGTATAATCAAAATTAATTTATTTTCATTTTATGTGCAAGACAGAAAACCAATAAGTTATGCACAATTCAAACTATCATGATAAATTTCAAGATAACACATTTTATGTGGAGCATAATATGCCACATACACATGTCTTTTTAAATATATTTATGTAGCGTGATAACTGAAATTTATATATTTGAATGATATAGTGAGGAGATATTGGATAATAATTCTTGTATTTGCAGAAAGAAGAAGACTATGGAATGAACACATATGAAGAATGGACAACAAAAGGCTAGTGAAAAAGGCAAGAAATAGCCAACCAAACACAAAGATGAGCATTGGCCGGCCAAGGAAAAGGTAGAGTGACAGCATGTAGGACCGTTGTTATTGAACAGGAGAGAGTCCTAGCAAGGAAGTTACAGAAGAAGGAGAAGTGAATTCATTATTGATGTAAACGGCAAAAAGAAGAAGGCCAGATATTTTGTACTTTTAGGTTCAGTGAGCCAAAAGGCAAAACAGAAATCAGAATTGTATTCAGCTACTTAGACAGGAAAACGTTATGAAATGTGGGATACAAACAATACATCGGTGAATTATCGTGCTGTATTTAAAAAAAAATTATGAATTCAAAAATTAAAAGTCTTCATTTAAACGTATTACAATTTTATATTTTCAATAAATTTTAAACTGTAAAAATGATTCATTTACTGGCCATATAGATTTGCCTGCGAACATATAAGTTTATTCATACCTGTACTACTGTATTCGATTATAGTGGTATCAACGTTTCTGCTTTAGAAGTAGTGATGTGATGTTTGCTACCATAGGGTTAGCAATACGCAAATATCGTATTCTTACTTTCTCTTTCTAGCGTTTAGTGTAATGTCAACTTTGTTACATCTCTCCTAACAGGACAGAATAGAAACCATACACTGTTAGGAGAGGACCATCCATTCATCCTCAGTGCCATAGCCTATGTAGGGGTTAGCTCCTTTCACAACACACCCCCATTCCCTGTGACTGTCAAGCCATCTTTTCTTTTGACTTCCTTCTACCACCGGTCTGACCTAGAATACTCTTTTAGGAAATCTTACTTCTGTTATCCTTTGTAGGTGACCTACCCACCTAATTCTTTCCATTTTTATCTCACCTAATATTCCAGGTTACTCATAGTGCTATATCAGCTCAGTACTTCTCCTC
Organism: Magicicada septendecula; assembly: GCA_034769895.1. Taxonomy (NCBI): domain Eukaryota; kingdom Metazoa; phylum Arthropoda; class Insecta; order Hemiptera; family Cicadidae; genus Magicicada; species Magicicada septendecula. The sequence continues at coordinate 262,979,720 of CM068376.1, forward strand.
ATTCTCCACAACTGGTCCGTATATTTTCCTTCAGATGTTTTCGCCCATCTTTCCACTGTTTTCCTCTCTTGTTGTCACAGTCAGGGGCGGATTAACCATTAGACTGACTAGGCTGTAGCCTAGGGCACGGCACTTTGAGGGGCACAAAATTTTAGCTAAAAAATAATAAAAATTTACAGCTAAATGTAAAATTGGTAATAAATTACAAGGATAAAATTTTGAGTTCATTTTGAACACAGGTGCCTGTTTGTGAGAAATTATGGTAAAACTGTACATAAATAATAGAAGTGCTTTCCAAACTGTTTTCTCCAGTTATGAGTCATCGGCGGCCGGCACTCATTGAACTATGCTGCTGGCCGACTTTCGTGGAATTGCCGACCATGTCATCTATTCCAAAAACAAACCAAAAACAAAGTGTCTCCTTTCCGGCACAACAACTCACTACAAAGTCGCAAAAAATCTTGGAGGCAACAAGTGAATACAAAGGCACACATGAACACTGATAAAAAAACGGTACTGAATAAATGTCTACACACGTCTACAATCACTCACACACAAGATAACAAAACTCATTTAAAACAGCATCCACTGTTTAGAAACACCGAGATAAGGAACCGCATAGACAAAACATTGCATAGACCAACTAAGGCATAATGAACACAGAGAATGAAATACTATATTGTACAGAGAGGGACAAGGAGCCTCTGTTACAGCGTAATTTGTTATCATAATGAACTTTAATTACGAATCTTTACTGTTTATCACTTATGACAATGGACAAGCTGGCTGGTTATCCTTCTTTTATGAAAGGAATAATCATATCAAAGAAACAAGTTGTTTGTAGTTTTATAAACTGAAAACAATTTTTGCAATCCTATGCTCACTTTGCCGCCCTCCTGGCTATGCTGCCCGGGGTGGCTGCCCCCTTGCCCCCCCCTCAGCTTCGCCTCTGAGTGTAGCCTACTTTTAATTTATTTTCATTAACGGTGAACGAACTGGTTCATAAACACTGACTGAGTGGATTATTGTGTGATGAAGTTTTGTTTAAAAGTGTTGTTTTCACGATGAGCAATCAAAGTGCTAACATTTTTAAGAAACATAGTGGAGCATAATACAGGAAACGCTCACAGGAAAAATCTGATAGGAATGAGTCTCTATTGAAAAAAATTCCAAAATTAGACACATTCTTCAACCGCCCACTAGAAAGTTCGAACTGTAGTATAAGTGATAATAACTCGGCCTTGCCTCCCCCGACACCGACCTCCAGCGCCGTGGACTTGGATTCTGGCAGCAACGGCAACCTCATGGAGACGCCACCGACACCACAGCCACCTGAATCACCCAATACTGCGGAAGGCAGCGGCACTCTCATGGAGACGACAACACAGCCACCCGATTCTGAGGTAGGGTCTAATGAAAAAGTTGATTTTAATGATCCTGCTAAGTGGGTTGTTAATGATAATTTACAGGACTATATTGTTGAACACGGCATAAGCCAAAATGACAGTTCAGATTTTTCAAAATCTGCGGGACAATATGCCAATCAAAAAAGATTTTTCTCCAAAAGTTTGTTTTATAAAAACCTTAAGAATGGTGAAACTGTCAAACGTAGTTGGTTATCGTTTTCCCCATCAACTGGGAACGTATATTGTGTTCCATGCAAACTTTATGGTGGTACCACTTCGTTAGCAACTAGTGGATTTAATGATTGGAAGAACCCTAACATAGTGTACGACCATGACAGTAATAAAGAACATATCAATTGTTTGAAACAATATTTATCAAGAGGAACTTTATTAGGAAGAGTTGACAAAAGCCTGATGGCGCAATATCAAGAAGAAGCGGCTTATTGGCGAAAGGTTTTAGAACGCATAGTTGAAACAATCAAGTTTTTAGTGTCGAGGTGGCTACCGTTCTGTGGTGAAAATGAAACTATAGGATCGGTAAAAAATGGAAATTTCCTAGGCTGTATTGAGCTCATTGCTAAGTTTGACCCATTTATGGCTGACCACTTAGCCAGGTATGGAGACAAAGGGCGAGGTGTTCCATCGTACTTGTCTTCAACCACTATGGATGAGCTTGTGTTACAGCTAGAGGGACAAGTGAAAATGAAGATCAAAGAAGAGGTTGTGCAAGCTAAATACTTCTCGATAGTTGTGGATTCAATGCCTGATGTTTCGCACACCGATCAGTTAACCTTTATCGTTCGCTATGTTCTTCCAGATGGCACTCCTGTGGAGCGCTTTATCACATTTTTACCAAATACTGGGCATAAAGGTGAAAACCTAGTGGAAGCTGTAACTACACTTATTGGATCTTCGGGTCTTGATTTGAACAACTGTAGGGGGCAAAGTTACGACAATGCCAGTAACATGTCAGGTTGCTACAAAGGTCTACAATCAAGAATTATTGAATTGAATCCTTTGGCGACCTATGCCCTTGTGCAGGCCACTCTTTACAACTAGTAGGCTCTGCAGCAGCGAACAGCAGTATCTATTCAGTTGCTTTTTTTCTCTTGAACAGCAGCTTTACAATTTCTTTTCCTCTTCTACAAGCAGATATTGTTGGAGATATTGTTGTCTCACTTGAAAAAGGACTCTCTTGTGCTAAAAACATTGTCTAAAACTCGCTGGAGTGCACGTGCAGATGCAAGTAAAGCCCTTTACAAATCATAAAATGAAATTATTTCCGCATTGGAAGATATTAGTACGGATAACAAACCAGACAAAGGATGTGCAGTATGAAGCAAGGAATTTGACAGAAAAACTAAAAAGCCTGGAGATAACAATCATGATTTGTTTGTGGCATCGCCTTTTGGAAAAGTTTCTCGATGTCAGTGAGAAGCTTCAAGGACAGAGCGTTGACATGGATAGTGTGATTGGCTTATACAGCTACTTGCAATCATTTGTTTCCACGCTTTGGGACGAGAGAATTTGAGAGATTGGAAAGCGAGGCAAAGGATATCTGCAAATCAAATGTCTACAAAAAAGATGTAACAAGAAAAAAATATGAAAAGCGCACTTTGATGAAACATCTGAAGACACTGCTGCTGCCGCTTTAGATGGAAATGACGGGACGCAATCTTTCATTGTTGAAAACTACTACGTTGCCTTAGATTTGCTTCTGCTTAATTTGAACAGAAGAAAATCAATTTACAGTGATATACATGACAAGTTTGGGTTCTTATGGACATAACCTGAACTTTCTGAACTAAATAATGACATAATAAGACAAAAAGCTAATCACCTTCTAGAAAATTATGCTGTTGACTTGGATCAGACATTTCCTGATGAGTGTGTGCATTTAGCACAGTTTTTAAAAGACTATGGACCTGTCAACCCAGGACAAGAAGGAGAAGAAAAGAAGAAAATGCGATTTGAAGCAAAACCACTGTTGAATTTTTTGAAAACGCTTAACTTAGAATCAATGTTTCCTAATGTTGAGATAGCTTTGCGCATTTTCCTTACTATGCCCATCACTAACTGCAGTGGCGAAAGATCTTTTTCAGCTTTGAAGAGGGTGAAGAATTATTTACGCTCAAATTTGCGCCAGGATAAACTGACCAGTGTAGCGCTCTTGTTCATTGAAAGTGACTTTCTGCAATGACTTGATTTCAGTGAGGTGATTAAAACGTTTGCTCAATCTAAAGCGAGAAAAAAAGAATCTAGCTTGAACTTTACATGAGTTGTAACAAATCCACAAGATATTTAACTGATTGTCTTATTTGTGTAAATGATGTTAAATGTACTCTTAATAAAACTTATAATTCTGTTACTACTTAGTTAATTTTTTCCTTATAAAAGCCATGCAAACTACAAATGGTTGAAGGTGTAACTTTAAAACAATCTCTGAAAAATAGCCTCAGTTTTCAATCCTTGAGACTATTTCCAAAAACAGTAAGACATTTGAAATATTCCTAACTAAGAAATATATTCTAGGGTGTTTGAAGCTTCAGCCCCTTGGAAATAAACGTAAGAGTAGCCTATGGCAGGTGAGGGGGGAGCTAAAATATAATTAAAATATAATTAAGATACCTTAATCCGGCCCTGGTCACAGTCCATGTTTCAGCAGACCCGTAGGTGCTATGTAGGTCTTAATATTGTTTTATAAATTCTAGGAGAGATAGCTATCAGCTATCGAAAATAAATTGAGGAAAATACAGAGTTATCTAGTAATATTATAACACAGCATATTAATTCTATATATAGAATGTTATTCAAAAATCATTTCTATTACAATGATACTAGAAATGGAAATTTTAAAGAATTACTAAGGTATTTAAAAAATAAATGCTACCCCAATGAAACAGTAACAAATACAATATTAAAAGCATCTTGAAAAGTTGAGTGGTCTTTTGTCATCTACATATCCTATGAAGACTCTTGATATTCTATACTGTCCATAGCCAGTCCAGTGCAATCTCCTCTGTTGTATATGCATTGCTACTGATGAAAATATACCTTTCAGTTATACATTTTCTCCACTCCCAATTTCCCACTTCTGTATATGGGGTCTGGGATCTGCCTCAGCAGGTGCATTCCAGTATCCTTTAGTTAATATTCAATATTCAGGTTTCACTATCACAGCATAAGATGATTTGTATAATAAAAATTATTTATTTTCACATTTTTTGTTTACCAATGAAGTTTCTTGCTTAAAGAGGATGATAAACACAAACTATATCTTGCTGGCAAGAGGTAGTGTCAGACTATTTTATGTAAATATAACATGTTCTTTGAAATAATGTATTTCTCGTTTATGTTTAAGTTAAGATGTTTAAGCTTTATTCCATGTTTACAGTAATTAGTTTATTAATTACTTTTGTATCATTGCAGTTATCACAACCTTTAGCAAACTTCCTGCATGATGGTTCTTGGGATTTTGTTATACACAGGAGTCCTGTATTTATGTAGACAATTTTTATCAAATACGTTTTTATACCTTCAAGTAGAGTCCATTTAGTGGTATATATGTGACACGAAGAATAATCACCATCTACTGTAAGACTTGTGTAACCGTGGACAACAATATTACACTTACCTGATCATGTGCTTCATTTTACTTTGCTTAAAAAAATACTATAGCACTGTAGTAATAACGTCTTTTGGTCAAATGTTTATTGTCAAATATTTAAGCTGAGAAGATTCAGAAATTAAAGAGTTTCAAGTTTATATACGAGTCGTAATTTGTTAGAAAGTAACGTAAGCTGTAGATTTTATACCACCTCGTCTGTAACGGTGAGTCAGAATGTGCATGTTTACAATACACTGACAGTTCACTGAGTACCAATTAATTTATTAATTCATTTAATAAGAAACAGTAGAGCAATATCCACAGGAGAAGTTGACGAAAGATGACGCCTTGAAAATCATCCAGCTCAAGAAAAATACACGATTTCAAAGTATTATATGTAGCATAATACTCTTAAGATGTGGAGTTTAAATCTCAGCGACGTGAGGCAGAACTGAGTAGCCAACTGAGATGACAGCGGCGCTTCCTGGCTGTGAGTACCGCAACTAGCAGTTGTACTGGCCATGCAACCGTCACACTAAACACAAAAGCCTTGGTATGCCTTGGTCCTTTACGGACTGTTGAGCAGAGGAGGTGGAGTTTGAATAACAGTGATCCAAAACAACTGCAACAGAGTTCATAACGTTTTGATTCCCCCGCCCTTTTAAAAGTACTGGTATTCATTCACCATTAAAGATATGATACTATTATTATAAAATAAATATTTGCAAATAAGTAGTATTAAAAAATGATTTAAACAGTCACAAGGTATTTATTGGGCAAAAAAAATGTTCACCTCTTGTTGTGTCATATGTACATGACTATCTAAGTCATGTTATCTAAGTTATCAAAATTATGATATCCAGAGAAAAAAAATGAATAATAGAAGAATATAAGTGTTAGGAAAGTAGACATAAAATGTATAGAAGAGTAAGGTAGTAGGAAACAAACCTATTAATATTGCTATTCTGTTTAAGATGGACAGTCATGACACACTGGTTGAGAAGTGTTTGTAGCCTATGTGACAATATTACTTTAAAACAAAACAAAATTTCAATAAATTAATATGTATAACCATTTATTGATAAATAAAATAGTTTGTATAACATTTTATAAAACTTGTCAACATATACATTATCAATCAGTCTTATATTTTTCATACAGAGCCTTTTATTAAGATTAAAAGAAGATATGAATTTGTATGCTTATTACAGAACATTATAAGATAAGATTGTTCGTAACACAATCGAAATACTGTAAACTTGTTTGTATTGACTGCGGGCGAGCGTTTAGAAGAAGTTAGATCTGCTTCCGAGGAACGGCGAGCGAGAAGGCACCTGCTGTTGGACGTTCACGCAGTTAGGCCCCCGACACGGGATCGACTGTTCCCGCTGGTTCTGAATGTGCTGCTGGTTCAGGTACCAGAAAGGTTGACGTTCTTTGGGCCATTCGGAGACTCGGTTGACTATATCGACGTTCTCCAGAGTGCCGGCTGCCGTCTGGGTCTGTGGCGGGGCCTGCGTCGACGTTGCCGCGTAGTAGTCGTTACCCGCGAACCTGTTGTCCGTGTTCTCGGCCATGTACTGAGGCAGGACGTCCGCTACACCGACCGGTCGTGGGGCATAAGGCGACCTTTGGGCCTGTGTCGGAAGCAATCCTGATGACATGATAATTCCGAAGATCAAAACAATTTTAACCTGAAACAAAAATATAAAAAACTCGTGTTTATAAAGCAGTTTATTAAAGGTTTATTTAGCCGATCAGTGTCCATTAGACATTAGTAAGGCGATCAGTCTATTAAATATCAATATGTTCATTACACTCTATCTCTATGGCTTTCCGATTTGTGTTTGTGTGTACCTTCGAATGTAGATGCATTTCACCGAAACACTCGTCGAAAATTTTCAGTATCCACAGGCTCACTACATAAAGTTGCTTCGAGTATTGTTATCCCTTGCCGCTTGTCAATAGAAGTTACAGTAGAAAAAAAAATGGCGGCTTACACACGACGCTACGTCCCCATTTATATTGTATAGAATACAGAATACAATTGTCATAACATCGAATATAAAGGTAAAGAAGTTATTTTCCGATTAATAAACAATGACACAGTATTACGGCTTCAGTCTTCTACTCGAGAGGTTCCGCTATCGAATCCCACAGCGGACAGAAATTCACCAAGTTTTTCTTAACCACGTTAACAGTGTAGTTAAACGGACGGAAGTTACATTATGACACGCATGCCTGTCGGAAACCTCTACAGATACGAGTCGATAATCATAAACGTTTATACGAGGAAGAAACATAGATGATTTGGACGGATCGTAATAACATTTTATAATAACACGCTTGCGAAACGACAACAGGGTTGGTTACTTAATAAAATTAAAGAACACGGAAACAGCAGATAACTGCATATATTTTGACTTCCTGTTAACCAACAAATGCTGACGAAGAGACAAAAAATTAAAGGAGAAGTTCAATAGCAAAGTAAGTTGTGGGTAATCTGTGGCTAAGAGACATAAAACTCCTTTGACCACGAAAATGAGACCAAAAAGTGTCCTGATTTTTGTTTACTATTACTTTATGTATCAGAATATTGTTGTCGTACAACGTTACGAATGGCCTGTGTAGATAAACGAAACGATCGATCGATCGATCCTTGATCAACTTAAAATAAAGAAAATAATGTGGGCAGTGTAGCTAAAAAATAAATAAATAAAATAAATACAAATTTTAGACACGTGATACGTTAACATAAGGTAGAAAACGGAGAGAGGCAGGCAGTAATTGGTAAGAGAGTAAGAGCAAGATCCTCACAATGTACACGTTATAAATATCACAAAGAAGACTGTAACACATTCTGTAAAATTGCCTGTAATAGAGAATAGTGGTAATCGAGAGAATTTAATAAGGAGAAAAAGTATATAATTATTGTAGTATTCAAATAGAATCGATAATAACGCGCGGAATGTGTGTGTAGCTGTCGGTTCCTGCGCGCAATTGAATTGTCCAAATCTGAGTACTCGCACCGCCTTCTTGTCAAATGTAGGGCAACAATGTTTATATACAAGAGCGCTTGCATGTGTGAAGGTCACGTGTGGCCAAGAAGAATATTACAAAAAAGATTAAGGAATAATAATTGTAAAATATTTAGTACGTTTTCGTGAATATTAAGCTAACAACTTCGCGTACGCGCAGTCAAAAATTGTGAGTGCGCGCGCGAACATTTATCTGTACGGTGGGAAATTAACGTGAATATTACGTCTTAATGAGTTTCGTATTTTTTCTTTCAATAAGCAAAGACAGTCGTCATTTAAAAACGTTATTTTTGTTCACAGTGTGTTAAATTAAATGCAAATTACCGACCTAAAAACTTAAATAACGTTATATGGCAAATAGAAGATATATGTCGGAAATGTGTTTTACATCGTATTAGATCACAATAAATGGTTTTGATTTTGACGATTTTTTTTTTTTTGATGATAGTTAACAAAAACCAGATCAATTATTCGGTAGAACTTTAATTATATTTATACAACAATCAAACACTTTTTATAATCACAGCATTTCAGATTGTTAACTGCTAATAACATTTAATATTTCAGTCTAATACGTATATAAAAAACCAAATTTATTGAATCAATTAAAATAATGTTATTTGCAAATGGCAGTCAAACTAAATGTCCCAGGATTTTGATATTCGCTTCTGAGAAAATCTTATTTCAACGTAAAAGATAATATGTATTAATAATTATACGATTAATAAGGTTACTATAGTACTGATTATTTACTAGACTATTATTAGTATTTACCAATATTTGTATTAACGGGCTGCAATACGAGCAATATAATTTAAACAGATATAAATTGTATGAGCGTTTTCAATACAATTTGGAGATTTTTCGATTTTGAACTTTTTTAAAGTTTTATCATAAAATTATAAACGAAGCCAGTAAATATACGTAAGCCATGGTCTATTCATCTCAATAGTTTTACCAGACCGTAATTTGTGCAAAACCTCTTCCTAAGTGTAAGCTGTTATTTCTCCGAGTCTGTTTTAATTAAACAAATTACTGAATCGCAATAAATTACGTTTGTTTTCCTTAAAGATGTGTTGCGCTCGTCTTTCCTTGTACTGATTATTTCATTCGTTTTTTTTTCTGTGTTAATATTTATTTACAGAGAAAGTTGTTAATAGGAATGAACAAGACGTTCTTCTTTCCTGTTTCACTTTCGTTCATGATGTGTGTTTGTGCTTATTTCGTAATTTTAAGAAGCATATATTTTTTACTGACTTATTTTATTATATTCCTGTTTAACTTTAAAAAAGTTCGAAATCGAAAACCTCCAAAATGTATTGAAAAATTCTCATATAATTGATATATTTGTTTAAATTGTATTGTTCGTAGTACAATCGAGCTAATAATGTTTATACAAACATTGGTAAATAATAATCACAGTAATTAATCAGCGCTATAGTAATCTCATGAATCGTGTAATTAATTCTTATTTTCAACTTTGAATCGTCTTGTTTAAAAATAAAATTAACATGTGGATCTGGACCAAGTTGACATATATCCAAGATCACTTGTAGTACAATGAATCAGTAATGTTTACATACCATGTTTGTGTTGCGATGCGCGTTAAAGCCGATTCTGTGGGTGCGTGTAGCTGAGACACTGCTGTAAGTAACACTGACTGAACACTAGCCGGCTGGCCAATATATATTGTTAACCTTACAACTTTCCGACCTGTTCCTCCCCTCTACTGTTTGTGTTTTTACTAAACAACAGGCGCGCACAGACGGAGGAAAACCGACGTGACGTCATTGACGATTATCTTAAACTCCGCCTCGACATTACCATAAGGTCTCCGTTGTCCCGTCGTGACCTTTCCGCTGGGAATTTCATAACTATGTACTATCGTTGCACATACTATACGCAGCCCTGTTTTTGGGTGCCCAATTTGTGTCGTCAGCGTGTCTGTAAATTTTTGGAATTCGTTCCCGGGCAAGAGATCTCCGGGATACAAGGCCTGCCCGAATCCATGTTTCATATATTTCATGTTTTACGCCTACACATTTGTAAATATATTTCACGATCGTGACGGTAAAGAATCGTTCTGAAAATCGGCGTAAGGGAAAATAACTTAATACACAGAAATCTGCAGAAACTTCTATGATAGTTACGTTCGTGCATAAGAAATCTGTTATTATTATGATAATTATAATGTGTGTGTGTGTGAGAGAGAGGGGGGAGTTTACACTTTAAAAATACTACTGTATTATGTTTCCCTCACTCCCTCACTATTTTGAACGAAGTACATTTATTATTAGACCATTTTTCAACGTGAATCCCGATTACTACTTTTTGTTTAGCAAAGTAACACTTGCAGAACAATCATACAATAAACGCTAAAAATTTCAAACATTGCGATTTGTGATAAAATTCCCTTTAGTCTGAAAGGGAATAATAATTTAAAAATTCGCGGACCCCGTCTGAGTTCTGAAATAAAACAAACAGTAAATATGATCGAAACTCTTATATTTTAATTAAAATGTACTTAACTCAAAATTCTCTTAATTTTCAAAATTATAATATTAATTATATCAAACATAGTTTAATGTGAACAATGAGCACAATGCACAATTAGCTGCTTTTGCACAATTAGCTCTTTAATATTGGGTTTAATGTCTGATAATTTCAATATTAAGAAACTCTCGAGATCAAGTTTATTCTTAACTTTTACTTCAAGTACGTAAGCAGGGAGACTGAGGTTTCACACAAATAAGTTATGTCAAACACGGTTAAACACTTCAAAGCCTTTTTCCGAGTTCAAGATAGTCAGTCATTACATAGGCTATAACCAGAAGTCGGCCAGCGAAAACTGTAATTTTAATGAACTGTCAGATGCAAGTTCTGTCAATGAAGCTTCTTCTTGTACTGTATGAGAGAGGTCTAGTCTATTCGACGGACAAACAAATCTGCTGCACGACATGATTTAAAGACATTATTAAAGCCATTAGTTTGAAATTACTTTTACAGTTAGAATTAGTTTGAACCAAAAAGTAAACTGGATTCTTCTACTAATCGTTTTAAGATTCTAAACTTCAGATTTAGATTTTAGAGGATAAAAAATCGGAGAAAATTACGGTATATTCTATTTTTCTTAAAAGTGTCTGAAACATTGACGCGGACCCCACTTTGGGAACCACTGGTCTAGGGTATGTCTCACGATAACTTCTGAACGCTTCAACCGATTTTCGTAAAACTTGACACACGCGTCCACACTTTTACCCTACAAACCTTTACTGTTTTCGAGGTTGATCCCCCCCCCCAAACGAGCAGCAAAAATGTGAGGGGTAAAAATTGTGAAAAATAATTAAAATCCGTGTGGGTATCATATAAAAAAGTAAGTTTTAATCAGCATAGTAATATAGTGGTAATTTTTTAAAATTAAAAATTTTGGGACACCAAGGCCCAAAATGTATTTCAAAATTTTTGATATAGTCGAGAAAATCCGTGTGGGGTATCAAATTAAAGAGAGTTTTAGTCACAATCTGAATACAGTGTACGCTTTTGGAAATTTCAAAATTTTAGGAGAACAAGACCATAAAAAGGATTAAACAAAATTGTAAAGATCAAGCGGGGGGTAAGGCTAAAAGGAGTTTTAACCCAAATTCGAGTGTAGCGTTTACTATGAAAATCGTTTAACTTTGCGGCCACCGAGTGCCCACGCTTGGCCAAAAATTGAAATCAAAATTGTAATAAAATTATAAAAGTCTATCCGGGGGATCAAGTTATGAGTAATTTAATTCAAAGTACAAACTCGGTATCTGTAATAATTTGACAGAATTAATATTTCTGAACACTCCTTGTAAATTTTGGATCGCTTTCAAAAAGTTTTATAGCTATGTTTACAAGAAAAATTATATATTGTTATTAGTTATGTATATATTTGAAAAGTACTAAATATAGGCTTATAGATATCTATGAAAATATACATAAACTTAAAAGTTAGAAGGTAGGTCTAAATTATTTGTCATTTAAGCATTATGGTTATAAAGACAAACAACCAATGCAGTATTTGGGAACTTTTTGTGTTTTATTGTATGTTTATCTGCTTTGCAATTGTTATGTCACTAAAACAATAGTAGAGTAGTCGAGGTCTCCGTATTTTTTGATAATTTAAAAAATTGTCTGAATTGAAATTTATCTTGCTTAATAATAAAATGTATTTTGTCAAAAACAATGAGCGAATTCTGCAGGTCAATGAGCTTACTAGTATATTAACAATGTAGTCTATGATGATAGAAACGTGTGTGCGATATTTCCTCGCATTAGTTGGGTGCATCAAAGTATGTTTACCCGTGGCTACAGTCAACCATCACGTAGACGACTACACGAGGACCTCTATAGACAGAGGGAGACCTGATTGCCTAACTAGTTTCGAGAGAAACTCTATTTTCCATCTTCACCTGTTTGACAGTAGCAGAACTGTGTCGGAAGGTGAATGTTTTTCCACCAGTGTAGCGACTAAGCCATTCGCTGATATTCTGAATGGCCTGAAAATGAGAAGCAGGCTTTCCTACATTTAATAGGCGTGTACTGCGTGGTGGAACCTACGAATGTGAACCCAAGTTACACTCTCAATGGAGGAAAGCGATTAGCGTGCGCACTCTCACCTACTTGTCGGTATACTGATGATAGACGGAACTCCTGCTAAGACAGGACAGACTAGAGTAACTTGGATATGATAACTTCGGTCAGAGTAAGTAAAACTAAAGTACTTCGAGCAAATTCCCCGCGAATGCAGCTCTTTAGGTTAACTGAACGTCCTTTCCAAAAATCAAAGCACCTGGCCATCCAGGTTGGGGATGCTTACGGAAGATAAGAGTGAGGCTCACTTTGTCAACATATCCCGCCAAAATTCTGCCGTCAATAAAGTCGCGTTCCTCGCGTCATTATACCCCTGTTAAAAACGTCGCTCTTTGAAACGTTGTTTAAAAATATCCTACACATCGGCAGTAAGACTCTGTGATTTGTTTTTTAGTTAATTTTTTATTATAACAATTTTTTGTTTTTATCAGAAGGATTTGATCGGACTATTACCATCGTTCAAATTTTCTTACACAACGTTTCACCCACTAAAAAAAAAATATGCGGTAGTCTTCAGGTTTACCTGTAAACTAAACTGATACAGTGCATTAACTGAGGCCTTCCTGAGATTAATTCGCTAACAAGCGTAAACCGTCAAAAGAATGAATGTTGTTAAAAACCACCAGCAAAGTGCATAAGTAAAGCACAACTATAAAAAAAATATATAAAAAGAAATGCTACTTACACATTGAATTTTTTGTTATACTCATTGTTCATTCTCTGTGTTTTATCATTTTTTTGTTTTTTATTTTAAAAATTTATATGTTTGTTATTTTAATGATAATATTTCAAATATACTAATAGATAGCTATAATTTTGGCTATAATTTAGTATATCTGGGGACATCTGTCGATACTGAGAATAACTGCACAATGAAATTGAAAGAAGAATTCTGGCTGCTAAGCGATTACGGGCTGAATAAACATTTTAAATCAAGACTATTAACCACAGAAACTAAAGCCACGCTTTATAAGACATTCGTAAGGCCTGTATTGACATATGGCTCTGAGTGCTGGGTACTCAAGAAAATTGATGAACAGAGGCTGGCTACGTTTGAAAGGAAGATACTGAGAAGGATTTATGGGCCAATTCAACAGGACAGAGTCTGGAGAAAGAGAAATAATAATGAATTATATGCTAAGTACAATGACATTACAGTTGTCCGATTTGCCAAAATTAATAGATTAAGATGGGCAGGACACGTTCAGAGAATGGATGACGAACTTACGGCAAAAAGAATTATGAAACACAAGCCAATAGGAAAAAGGAAGATTGGAAGACTGAAGAACAGATGGTTGGACCAGGTCGGCAGTGATGCGAGGAAGCTGGGCGCAGTGAATTGGCGGATGGCTGAGGACAGGAATAAGTGGAGGGAATTTCTTTTGGAGGCCAAGGCTCAATCTGGGATGTATGTATGTATGTATGTATGTATGTTATATGTTTGATATTTTAGGTGTTATGAAAATCGGGTGCCTATTGCACATTTTATTTTATTGTTTTTTAAATATTGCGTTCTACACAAACATGTGGGTTTTGTCTGCAGGTATAGTGGTAGGCCTACTGACATGTACAGAAATAATAATAAAGCTTTCAAACGTCGTTTAACAAGTCGAGAATTTTTTTTCTAATAACTTACCATGTGCTGTACACAAATTGGTTCGTGGGTTGTGTGCGCCTGAATATTACTACATTCCAAATCTTTTGTTTATTGCATTACAATTATATTGCCATACGGTAAGAAAATAATCCAAGTTAAGCAAACCCTTCAGTCGATAAGGCGAAGTTGTATGAGCCTATATGGTTTCCAATGTATATGTCTATTAAATGGAAATAAAAAGACGTAGTGTAAACACTAAAAACAAAAATAAAATGAATGAATGACTACAATTTATAGCTGTAAAACAATATATTGCTTCAAAGAGGCAAGATGTCGTTTTTATTATTTCGTGAGCAATTAAAAACGCAACGGGAACGTGTGAATGTTGTTTAACTAAAGGAGGCATTATACTCAATTACTGCACGCAGTGTCAGATAGAAATTAACAAAAAGTTATACGACTCAAGGCTTCTAAAGCCACGGTCCGGAAATACAAATACAAAAAATTTATTTTATTTTGCTTTAGCTAATAATTGGAAAGGTTCAAGTTTGCTTATGTCTCGTACTGATGTATCGGTATTTTCCATCAATTATATTTATTCCCTTCATTTAACAACGTCAAGCAATTTTTTAAAGTTTATTTTATTCCACTTTCGAAATATTATAATTTCACTCTTATAGCGGAAGTTCGATGCGTAAGTTTACATATGGGAACTTGTACATTGCTATCACACCACATCTAATATACTTCATAGTCAATTTTGTTTTCTACCACATAAAAGCCTGTGTTTCCAATATATAATAATATGTACTTGCCTTGAAATACTGCTTAACGACGTTTTTTTGCTAGAAATGGGAAAAAGAACAGTTTTGTAGGTAACAGGCACAGTCACTGAAGTAATGAATTTTTGTCCACGCAACATATTCTTGGCAAGAAATTCGAAATTAAACTCTTGAAGACTGCTGTGAGCAAGTGCGTATTTACCTTGGGGAGGGGGGCGAAAGGAACCGGACAGGGTTGAAAAAGTTGACAGAATTTTTAAATCTTTTAATTCTTACGTTTTTCAGCTGTGTACACTAATATAGTAGTACCTTCTTGTTAAATATACAAACAGGTTTATTACACAACATTAGGGTATACGTTTGAAATATGAAATGTAGGAAAATCAGTTCAGTCAATATTATCTTTTATCAATGTTTCAATAACGCCGTTTTTTATTGTGATATTACGGTTTACTTTAATGGGACTGATTTTAGGATGTTATCACACGTTTTTCAGCCACTTTAAAGATAGTAATGTTGAATAGTTTGAACTTGTTTCTTCTTTTGTACGATGACGACCTGACCCCGGAACCTCCCTCCCAAAGCCAAATTCTAGATACGCCATTGGCTGTGATGTAATCTTTTAAAACAAAGGCGGGATGTCCAGAACCGAAAACTGAATGCTTTTTATAAAACGTGGGATCGATCCCAGTAACTAGATTTGGTAGAGCAAATACGTGTGTACACGAAAACTGACATTGTGCTAATAAATGGCATAACCAGTTAAGCTGCGTAATGCGGAAACATAGATATGAGACATTAAACGTAGTTATAACCTGGAATGAGGAAAGCACAAGACAGATAAAGAATATACAGCAGCGCGTCACTATAGGCAAATTTCCGCTGATCTACTACCTCTTGCATTTGCAAGCCACACTGTGTTGATTCTATTGCGTATGTTGCGTGGGATAATTTACTCCTTTCCAGGAAGAGTCTGGTTGATTTTAATGACGCGACGTCCAGCAGTAAAGAATGCGTTTTCATCTTTATCCGGATGCGGAAAGAAAAATTTCACCTTCTGCTTCTTCGTCATAATCATTATTTCATCTTCTTTTTATTTTACTTTATTGTTTAAGCAGTTTCGACTTTTACTTTTCCCTTATCTTCCTCGGTGTCCGTAGGCTTCTTCCTTTAATTTCACGTTTGTTAACTTCGTCATTTTGTTACATTCCATCTTCAACTTGTTTCTTCCAAAATACCTTGGAACCTATTCCGTCTTGGCCCGCACCTACTTCTCCATTTTGTAGCTCTCACTACAGTTACGTGTTCCTTACAGTCTCGTTTCTTGTCCCTCTAGTTATGTTTTCTATATCGCATGTGACTGTAATGTTTTTACATCCCCGAGTCAACTCTTGCAATTTTGATTGGTGTCCTCATCTGTTATATTCATTCGTTTTTTCTGCTTGAGCTCATTTGAATCAAACGTTTGAAGTTCTTCACTTATCGGACGATTTCCTATGTAATTTCGATGACGTTCGAAGAAACCTCATTTCTTGTGCTTGTGTAGGCTACATTGTTGCATCCCAGTTTCATTGGCATACACGAGTACGGGAAATTAAAATATTTATTAAAATTTGATGTCAGAGCTCAAAAAAGGGATTAAACGTTTGGAAAAAACTGCAAGAATTCCATGCCGGGTATCAGACTTAAGCAAATTTTAACCCAAAAATGAACGTAGCGTTTACGCTGAAAATTTTCTAACTCTAGGAGCACCAGGGGCAAAATTTGAAGTCAAAATGTTAAGAAAATCGTAGACGTCTATGTGGGACACCGAGTTGTGAGGAATTTTATCCAAAACATACAAACTTAAAATCTCCAATAGTTTGAAAAAATTAATATCTTTCAACACCCCTTGCGAACCCCTTGTGAACCGCCTTCAGAATGTTTGTAAGCTATGTTTGTAAAAATATTGCATATTATTATCAGTTATGCATTTTTGTGTAGGCCTAAATATATCTAAGGCCTATAAAACCGTACGTAACTTGAAACCAAGGAGTAAATTCGATTTTTAAACCTAAGTACTTGCATCAGTGTGGTTGTGCTTCCCAGTTCTGTTTAATGGACTTGGAGGGTAAGTAACGGTTCTTTTTTTAAATATATAGTTTTCTTTCTTCTATGGCGTCACAGTTCGAAGTCGAACCTTAGCCTCCATAATCATCCGCCTCCATTTTTCACTGTCTTGGCGATCGATGTCCATCGTTTTATTTTAAGTAAACTATCACCATCCCTCGCCACTGGGTCAATCCAGCGTGTCTTGGGGTCTTCCGACAGGCCTTCTACCCTCGATCTAATTAAACAGTACGTTCCTAGGTATTCGGTTGCCTTCCGTCCTAATGATGTGTCCTGCCCATTGCAATCTATGCAGTCGGATGGTGGTGGCCAGATAATTATCTTTATACAGCTTGTATAGTTCCTCATTGTGACGCATTCTCCATATCCTGTTTACTTGGATTGGTCCATATATTCTCCTCAAAATTCTCCTTTCAAAAGTATTGACTATGTTAGCGGCTTGTTTGTTCAGAGACCAAGTCTCGCTGCCATATGATCACCGGTCTAATCATAACTTTATATAATGTGACCTTGGACTGATAGTGGACATTCCTTGTCTTGAATATAGATGTCAACGAAGCATATGTTCTATTTGCGGCCTGTATCCTTTTCCGTATTTCCTTATAGTTTTCTTTAGTTGTATTTAACTATGTAGGTGGTGGTGGTTTTATTATTCTGACGGCCACGCTTGTTAGTGAACGAATCTCGAGTAGGCTTAAGTTTATATTTACTGTACCAGTGTTACACCTGAAGACGACCACAGATTTTTTTAGTGGTTGAAACGTTATGTGATAAATTTTACGTTGGTTACTGTCCGACCTAACCCTTCTGACAGCAGTAAATTATTTGTGATTTACGTATTATGGTTATACATTTAACTAAAAACCAGTGCAGTAGTTCGGAATGTTTACAGTGTATTGTATGGCTGTCTGCTTTACAATTGTTACTATATTGTTTACAGTATATTGTATGGCTGTCTGCTTTACAATTGTTACTATATTGTTTACAGTATATTGTATGGCTGTCTGCTTTACAATTGTTACTATATTGTTTACAGTATATTGTATGGCTGTCTGCTTTACAATTGTTACTATATTGTTTACAGTATACAGTATGGCTGTCTGCTTTACAATTGTTACTATATTGTTTACAGTATACAGTATGGCTGTCTGCTTTACAATTGTTACTATATTGTTTACAGTATATTGTATGGCTGTCTGCTTTACAATTGTTACTATATTGTTTACAGTATATTGTATGGCTGTCTGCTTTACAATTGTTACTATATTGTTTACAGTATATTGTATGGCTGTCTGCTTTACAATTGTTACTATATTGTTTACAGTATATTGTATGGCTGTCTGCTTTACAATTGTTACTATATTGTTTACAGTATATTGTATGGCTGTCTGCTTTACAATTGTTACTATATTGTTTACAGTATATTGTATGGCTGTCTGCTTTACAATTGTTACTATATTGTTTACAGTATATTGTATGGCTGTCTGCTTTACAATTGTTACTATATTGTTTACAGTATATTGTATGGCTGTCTGCTTTACAATTGTTACTATATTGTTTACAGTATATTGTATGGCTGTCTGCTTTACAATTGTTACTATATTGTTTACAGTATATTGTATGGCTGTCTGCTTTACAATTGTTACTATATTGTTTACAGTATATTGTATGGCTGTCTGCTTTACAATTGTTACTATATTGTTTACAGTATATTGTATGGCTGTCTGCTTTACAATTGTTACTATATTGTTTACAGTATATTGTATGGCTGTCTGCTTTACAATTGTTACTATATTGTTTACAGTATATTGTATGGCTGTCTGCTTTACAATTGTTACTATATTGTTTACAGTATATTGTATGGCTGTCTGCTTTACAATTGTTACTATATTGTTTACAGTATATTGTATGGCTGTCTGCTTTACAATTGTTACTATATTGTTTACAGTATATTGTATGGCTGTCTGCTTTACAATTGTTACTATATTGTTTACAGTATATTGTATGGCTGTCTGCTTTACAATTGTTACTATATTGTTTACAGTATATTGTATGGCTGTCTGCTTTACAATTGTTACTATATTGTTTACAGTATATTGTATGGCTGTCTGCTTTACAATTGTTACTATATTGTTTACAGTATATTGTATGGCTGTCTGCTTTACAATTGTTACTATATTGTTTACAGTATATTGTATGGCTGTCTGCTTTACAATTGTTACTATATTGTTTACAGTATATTGTATGGCTGTCTGCTTTACAATTGTTACTTTACTACAAGTAAAGTAGAGTAATCGAGTTTTCATTTTCCTGGTAATGGAAACGTTATCTAATAATGAAATTTATCTAATAATAAATCTATTTCTTTCAAAATAGTGAGCGAGTTATGCAGCTCGGGGAGCTTACTATTGTTGTAACACGATTTTAATACACTAGTGTCATACAAATAGCAAATTCATTGAAAGTGTAACAATGTTAATCCTATGTGTGGCACTTGTATTTTGTTAATAAGTTATAATACATAGTTTTAATGTTTTATTCAAACTCAGTATCAATTCGACAGTAAAACTGAACATTTTCCTCGCGCGTTTTCCCGTATCACAACTAAGGCGATTCAAAAACGTGTGATGGTTCCAGATTCATAGACAACTCATAAAACAAAATGCACACTGCATTGCCATCCAAATGGCGCCATTATTGACAGTACGTTCAACTTTAACAGGATAATTTTAAAAACAGAATAATGATGTACTGAAAATATTTACAATGCACAGCTCATCTCATTAAGTAACGAGATGCAAAATTAAAACACTTCATTAAATTTTTGTTATTTTTTGTTAACCACACACTAACCACTATGCTCCGGTCCCCCCCCCCCCACACACACAGATTAATAATTACACTTACGTTTTCTTTTTATTAAATGCATAGATGAACATTGATTTCGAACAGGGATGTGTGTGTGTGTGTGTGTGTGTGTGTGTGTGTGTGTGTGTTGTAGCAGGTTTTTGGATACATCCGTGTATGTGATGTTTATATTGCCGACGTTTCGTTCCGTAATTCCGGAACATTTTCAAGACGTACTGATGTTGATTTAACTACGGCGCGCTTTTTATATCTTGCTTCACTTGTGATTTTCGCGGTGGGAGGGTTGGAGCGTGGGGGTGAGTGTGTTGTGGCCATATGTTGTTTGTTAATTTGTGAACTGTCAGTTAGGAGTTTCCAAGTAGTTGCTAATTTAGTGTATTCATTTCTGTCGTTGACCGCTCCCTCTCTCATCCGGTAAATTTCTACGCCTTCTGTGTATTGTCTGATTTTCTTATAGTTATTTGGTGCCAAGATTTTTGTGTTTTTGAAATCGAAAGTGTATCTTGTTTCTTTGGCGTGTTTCGTTAGGGATGTGTTGTCTTCTTGTTTTGCTACTTCCAATTCGTGTTCGCGGGCGCGTTGACGGATATTTCTCCTAGAGTGGCCTATATATATATTTGTTGATAACGTAAATTTAGGAATTTCGATGGTTAACCACCATCGCTAGAAATAATATTTTAATAATGTCTTGATTAAAGATAAATTATTTATTTACAAATTTTGATACTGTTTAAATAGCCGATATATTAAAGTGAAAATATAGAATTTGGAAAAATATTCGATTGGACAGAACTAAGGGAGACTTTAGTCCATCCAAGCGGAAGAGAAGATCGTGGCGATATTAACGTTGATGATACAACGAAGTCAAGTAAGTTGTGTTGTTACTAGCAAGATAGGATTTATGATGTGTTTTGAATATTACTGTGTACACAGAGACAGAGAGAAGTTGCGCGGGTCGTTTTGTGCTCTGGCGTGTTTGAGTTGTCCGGGTTGCAGGATGCGAGTCCCCTTTGCACGATTTGGTGTGCAGAAGAGGGTGCAGGTTCGTCGATTGCTCCGGCGAGGCTTCACGCCCAGGCTCCCTTACGGATACATCCGCAGGAGCTTACAGTTTCGGCGTGGCCTCCGTATGGCGTCGGCCGGAGCTACCACTCCCAAACGAGGCACTTACACTACGAAACCTTGCGCTTCGACCTGATTCTGAACTTCTGAAAGACGCCGGACTAACGGGGGAAGCGTGTTGCCTGACTTGTTCCAAACAGCGGTTCGTAGGAGAGTAGAAAGGTGGTAGACAATGTAAACGGTAATATTGTAACGAGAACCCTATCGAACCTCCTTCTCCACATAGGTTATCGAGAACCTATGTCCTCCACCCGTCCCTTCATCAGGTGTGTGTTTCAGTCAAGGCCGCGCTAAAGTACGTTCCAGAGTACTCTGGAGAACACTGGAAACACGCATTAGCTGACACACCACATTGAAGATGGAACATTTCTAAAAGACGTGCGCTACCAGTAAAAAGCCGACTTGTCAGTTAGTTCGTTGAGCGATTTTTCTTAGTGCAGATCGAGTAGCGGTTGAAGTATTGTTGCGAAGTGTTATTGTGTTATAGTTAGTGTGGAATTCTAATAGTTGACATTATTATTGCGTGTGTACAAATTTATCTGGAATCACTGTAAGAGTATAATCTTGTTGAATAAGTCGTCGATTACAAACTGTTATTTGTGATTAATTAAATATCACTATTACTTTAACGACTCGGAACACTAGGTTTTTTATAAGTAAAAGCAAAAAGTTTTACCTTACAGCCTTAACCGGTTTTCTCCTTTAAAAGGCTTCTTCAGAGGCTGCCGCAGGTAGCGCTATCCGTCTTGTTGTGGGTGACGAAATCGAATTTCGAAAGATCGATGCTGTGTGTGTGTGGGTGAGATATGTTCGAATAATGCGTGCGATTTGAATTGTGTCTGTTCGTTTAGGATGTCGTTTTTATTTGTTTTTGTGTGTTTGTATATTTCCAATTGTTCTAGAGTGTCTAGTTTTCGGCCTTTTGTGTGTACGTCTAGAATGTTCATGTTATTGTCGATGTTTTTATATGTGTGGTTTGCTTCAATGAGGTGGTTTGCAAAGGTGTTTTTAAGTAACGGACACGTCATGGACAACGAAATCCAAGGATTAATTAAAGCTGGAGATTAGTGATTTCATTGGCGTTTGTATTTTGTATTCCACTGTACAATGCGACGATCAGTGAGACCGTCGTAACGATATATTTGGATACCGTGCCTAGGTCGCTTCCGACTTTCCCATCTAACAAAACTGGGTTAATGTTATGAGATCTAGACATTTGTCAGCCTTCAATCAAACTACATATTAATATACATTAAAGTACAGGTTGTCGCGTCTGCTCGATTGGTAGAAAAGATATGATTTTAAAGCAGCAGGGATTCTGGAAAATTTTGTTTTACTACCTTAAAAATAAAAACTGGACTTGGCGAGTTCATTCTCTATCTGTCTGTCTCCCCCCTCTCTCTTTGCCACTCTCCCCCCGTCTATTGATACTTCGTTGTGGTAAATGTCAAAGCGAATCGTGCTATACTTTTCTCAGTTTCTAATCAAATTGAACAAAGTTGGAACGCTTATTTACAGTTCTAATTGTAGAAAACGATTAGGCTTAGGAAAATATTTGCAGTGTTAGTTAATATCGGTTCGGTAAGTGAACGATCAGTTACAGCAATTAGCACAGTGCTCGCGACTAATCTCTGTAACAACACAATAATAATACCGTAAACGTTTTCTTAGTAATAGTCTCGTTTGTTATGTCATTACAACATCGTAGTAACGCAAGCAATCATAACAGTAACAGAAACAACAATAACAATGGTGATGGTGATGATAATATTTTTTACGAAGGTAGGTGGAAAAATTGGCTGAACAAATGCCCGGAAGGGTACATTTCCGGGGTCTGTGGGTGTGGGTGTTATACCCGACCCAATAAAAAACCACCTCCCTTTCCTCTTCTAGGACACTGTTTGACACATTAGTTCCAGCCCTAGCCCTCACGTCTGGCTTGTTATTCGGTGCAAATTGCCAACACCTACATAACCATTCAGAAGGCAGTAATATTGAACACTTACATTTGTAAATGAATTATGAAACATGAAAACCGAATATTTAGTCTCCTGTGTGACAAAAAAGAATATTTAACAGAATTAACGTCTGCTTAGGCCCGTTATCATCACAATCTTCCTCCAATTATTGGTGAGAAAAATAAAATAATAGCAATAAGAAGAAGAAGAAGAAGAAGAAGAAGAAGAAGAAGAAGAAGAAGAAGAAGAAGAAGAAGAAGAAGAAGAAGAAGAAGAAGAAGAAGAATTTTAATAATATTAATGAAACATACAAAATTACTTGTTGCTTATATAAGTACAGTATATAACTACTGAATTATGTACTATAAATGAACGATACTTCAAATATCTATTATATAAATATTAATAAATAATACTTTATATAAGTAGATTAAAGTTAATGACAATGCTAATGATAGGGAGAAGAAGGGAAGCAGAAGAAGAAAATCTATGATGCGAGACACATTGAAACGCTCTTGACAAACGTAAGCCTCAACAGGACTGAAAAGTTCGACCAATGTATCACAGCTGATAGTTACTCATGTACCGGTTAATGTTCACTGAGAAGAAGACCGGATATCGCAGTAATGACAAAGTTGACAAGGGGGCTTTCTAAATAATGACAGTTATTCATAACGGACCGGATAATGATGTACCCGGCAAAAGTTCAGAGCAAACTTTCTCGATCGATTGCAAACTATAGCAGTCATTATACACCGGATTCCGCCTTCATTGACTGCTTCCGCTTTATTGTCCCCAACAAACATAATATGTAGGAAACAACAGGAAGTAAGCACAAAGGTGTAGCTAAGGGTATGAAATATTGTAGTCACTGAGGGATGCCAATTGTAGTCTCCACCCAACGGAAGGGGTTGTGTATGAAGCACGAAGAGAACGGAAAATAAATCAAACTGGATTGGGTGGTATAGTTTTACAGGTAAAGAATACACAATATGTAAACGAGCAAGACATTTCAGGACCGTATCTAGAATTTGGCCTTGGGGGGGGGGGGGGGGTCCGGGGTCGAGTCGGCTTCATAAAAAAGAAAAAAACAAGTTAAGACTAATCAACATTACTGTATTTCAAGTGGCTGAAAAACGTGTGAAAATCATGAAATCAATTCCATTAAAGTAAACGGTAATAACACAGTAAAATACGCGTTATTGAATTATTGAAACACTATTCACAAGATACTTAATGACTGACTTGATTTTCCTATATTTCATATTTCAAACGTATATGCTAATGCTGTGTAATAAATCTGTTTCTTTGTTTAAAAAATACTTAGTACTATATCAGCGTACACAGCTGAAAAAATGATAAAATAGTCTAAAAATTAAGAGATTAACAAAATTCGTCAACTTTTTCGACCCTCTGCCTGGGGGGGGGGGTCCGGTCCCGTCTGTCGCCCCGTAAATACGCCCCTGAGACATTTACGGCGAAAAGGTAGCGTGATGAGTGTGATAGATTGGATGTTAAGAGACGTAAAGAGAAGAAGAGTGTGATTTTTGTTGATATTCTGTAGTAATTGAAGTGGGAAAGAGTGACGCTGGAGAAAACCAATTGGAGGTCACTGGCTCAGCAGTGAGCAGTCAGCAGATTGAGGCTAATGATGATAATGACGTTGATTACGCGCGGACACACACACACACACACACAGTATATGTTTCCGTTGTTCTATAGCAGTGGGCCCCAAACTTTTCAGTCCGCGGACCCCCTCCAAAAAATTAAAAATTTCACGGACCCCGTCTGATTTATGAAATGAAACAAACCGTAAATATAATACAAACTCTTATATTTTAATTAAAATGTACTAAAATCAAAATTTTTTTAACTTGTAAATTATAATATTAATGATATCAAACATAGTTTAATGTGAACAATGAAGGTGCTTTT
Organism: Magicicada septendecula; assembly: GCA_034769895.1. NCBI lineage: Eukaryota > Metazoa > Arthropoda > Insecta > Hemiptera > Cicadidae > Magicicada > Magicicada septendecula. Next base: position 263,004,762 of record CM068376.1, read on the forward strand.
GAACAATTAGCTCTGGAATATTAGGTTTAATGTCTGATAATTTCAATATTAAGTCACTTTCGACATCAAGTTTATTTCTTAACTTTGCCAACCTCGGCTCTATCTTTCCAGGCACACATGTCAAAATCCAGCTAATTAGGTGTAAAACCAGCTACATGGAAAAACGTTGTGCTTAGATACAATGCTTATACGTGGACTAAAACAGCGCGATCAGTTCTGCGTTGATGCGGCGCTCTAGTCAGTTTGGCTGGCAAACAGATCTGCTACACAACATGATTTAAAGACATTATTAAACCCATTAGTTTGAAATTACATTTACAATTACAATTAGTTTGGACAAAAAAAAAATACTGGAATCTTCAACTAATTGTTTTAAGATTCTAAAATTTAGATGTTACACTACAAAAATCGGGGAAAATTATGGTATATTCTATTGTTTCTTAGAAGTATCCACGGACCCCCTGAAACATTGTCACGGACCCCACTTTGGGAACCAGTGTTCTACAGGGAAAACGCTAATTTAAATTGTGTATAGTAAATAGGCTACATGTAGACTGTTGAACAAGTGACGTGACAGTCGTCAAATTGTGTAGGCCTATAGTAAATAGGCTTCATGTAGACTGTTGAACAAGTGACGTGACAGTCGTCAAATTCTCTATAGCAAATAGGCTACATGTAGACTGCTGAACAAGTGACGTGACAGTCGTCAAATTGTGTATAGTAAATAGGCTACATGTTGTAACGTTACATAACCCGGTCCCAATAAATTAACTCATGATAATATAAAGGTCAGAAATGGGTAACCTATAACTAGCTCTAAATTAAAGTATATCACTAAACATGATTAACAATTCGAGTGATATATGGTGCAAAGTGAGTTATAGTGTACCCATTGAGGTAAAAAATAAAAGTGAAGGTAACTTATTACAGAACTGTGCTGTAGGTTTGGAAATTATAAAACTATGAGAGTAGGCTATAATACTACTAACTGATTTTGTATTTTTATTTATTTATTGTAATATTTATATTGTATGAACAACCAATTGTTATACATAAGTTAATGTTATATTTTTTTAAATATTTGTGTTATAATATAGAATAACCCAGGGTTAGTTTTAAAAAAACATAAAAACTTTTAAATATCAAAGGATAATAAAAAATTAAAATAATACTATGAAGGAGATGGCAGCAGGAAGTAGTGCAGTGTAGGAATACTATGAGAGACTAATAAAAAATATATATAAATTTATTTAAAGATAATAAAATTATCAAATATTTATATACAAGGTCATAAGAAAAGGAACAAAAACTTATTATGTAAACCAAATTGATAAAGAAACCGGAATGGAAAAGAATTATTTTTCGGTAAATAAAATATAAATTTATAATAATTACAAACTGCCTGTATAATAAAAATACTATGGGTTACTAAGAGTGACGAGAATAACAAGTATTGTAAATAATAAATTTTGAAAAAAAAAACCATAGAGTTGAAGAAATGATGCTACTACAATTATAATAAAAATAACCTTTTTTGGAACTTTGGAGGAGTGAAAATTAATACAAAATTAACAAGCAACATGACCACTATATAATCATCCATGATTTATCAAAATTAAATGGTTACACTCCTTAATAAACAGTTAAAGAAAACCTTCTGATGATTCAACCTGGTTTCGCCATAGTTCTAGTTGACGATCGAAAAATGCGCCAGACGGTAAGGAAATTATAACGCAAGACGGACCTCACCAGATAAAAAAAGCTTCATTCCAGTAAGAACCATACGGAGCGAAGTAATATAAACATTTCGTTTAATAGTTCAAGAAGAAAACGCATTCCGAACGTTGATATAGAACATAAAAATAGTCATTTAATCACATGCTTTTTAAAGTAAACAAAGGCACGCTGCTCTCTTACGGACATTCCTGGAACTACATACTACACGAAAAAATAAACAAAATTTATTTAACATTTTTTCGGTATTTGTAAAGCTTAGTAATTATCCATTTCTGACACTCTCGTAACAAAAAGAACTTACCCTGAACCCTGGGGAATTATTAAGAATTATATATTAATTGATGTTTTTTTTAAAATAGTGTAAAATTTGGTAAACTAAACCATATATGTTTTTCTCTTTAGACAATTCCATGTTTGCTCTGTGAAGTCGAGATTATGTTTTATTTAAGGAAAGATCAATTGTGATACTTGTATTTTGGTGGCAGGAAACAAAAACCAATAATATAAATAAATAATATTATTGAAAAATAATCTTAAATAATAAAGTGTGTTATAATTTTTGTAGTGGGTAGTTGCAATAGATTTCAGCACCAAAAACAGAAGAAATCAACACATCGGATCAAATTTTGCTACAGAGTAGGCTGGTTGAACTAAGCGTAGAAACTTATCTCACAATCAGCTGATTTAAATCACAGCGAACAATTTGAAAAAATCCGGAATCGTCTAAACCGAGTGTAAATAATTGGTACTTACTCTCTCTTCTTCATAAGGCTGAACAACTTCCCTCCTTGACCCCAAATCACACACTCTCGATTTCTGTTTAGATTGAGTAACACATTAAAAAAATCCTTTATTTATTTTTTTTAAAACGTCAGTTATTATAATTCATAAGTGACGACTGCGGAGAGGCAGAAACTTTAATATCTCAAACCGCTACGTTACAGAATTGCCGCATAACAACATTGGGAGCTTAATTAAATAAGACGAACACCCAATAAGCCACATACAAAGTTTTCGCTATTAACTCTCCTATATTAACAAAAAGCAGTACGTTATAGGATTGGCGAACCCAACAGTGGGGCTGAATTAACGAAACCCGTAATTGCAATACACTCATAAGTGGTGAACGCCTCTTAATCAGTACGTTATAGAATTGGCGCTCAACGTAAAAGGGCGGTAATTAGAAAAGAATTTTGAAATTTAATAAAAATATATACCAAAAAATCTAATTATCGTTGGCAGTTATGAGGAAACAAGAAATGCATAATACCCGAGGCAAATCGAAGAAGAGGGAAGAAGAAAAGGAGATTGAAGAAGGTGGACAGGAACAAGAAATAGAATTAGTCACGGACAGTGAAATGGACCAACAGACAGGTGATAAAGAAGAAACCGAAGTAGTTAGGGAACCGGAAACGGAAATAATTGAAGATGATGCCCAAGGGGACCAACCAGACAAAGCGGTAGACAGGGAAGAACCTAATTGGCAAGACATGATGAAATTTATGGCTGAACAATTTAGAAAACAGGAGGAAGCCTTGAAACAAACCAATGAGGAAAATAAGGAGAATTTTAAGAAACAGGAGGAAAACTTAAAACAAACCAATGAGGAAAATAAGGAGTATTTTAAGAAGCAGGAGGAACAAAATAGACAGGCCAATGAGAAAATAGATAGCATTCAGGAAAGTTTAGTCAAACAACTAAATGAAAAAATAGAAATCATTCATGGAAATATCAAACAAACCATGAATGAACAATACCATGAACTGAAGGAAACGGTTGAAGGACAAAGAGAAGAGATGAATGCAAAATTTGAAGAGAATAATAAGAATTTAAAACAATTTGAGTGTAAAATGGAGAATTTCAATAAGGAGATATGGGAAACTTTCGGGGAGAAGTTTGAAAATGTTAATACACTTAGCCAGAAAGCAGATACATACAAGGAGGAGACAAATAAACAAATGGACCATAGTGTCAAGAATTTGGATGAAACATCAGACAGCACTTCAGAAGGTATTAAAGTAAGTCCAAACACAGAAGAGAGTAGGAAGGAAATAGAAATTACAGAATACCAAGGTGTAATGCCATCTGAAAATAAAAATAGCCACAACAAAAAGAATGTTCAAACCGTGGAAAGGAAGACCAAGAAAATAATAAAAACATGTAGAAAGAGAATAATAAATACCAAGGAAGAATGGGAGATGATTACAGATGGATTAATTAATGTATTCAACCTTCCAATTAACGAACAGAGGGAGTTAATTAAGTTTAGATCTCAATTAAATAGGTCGACGATTGAAGTGTATCAGACAATATCAGTCATATCTTCAAGATGGAATATAACGTTCAAATATTTGGCAAATAATCCAGAGGTAAAAGGGAATGAAATGAGATTAAATATGAGCAACTATGTTATGTTAGAGGAGATACAATACTTGTTAGTTAAAAAGGAACGAACTATGACGGGAGATCGATACTTAATTAAAGGTTTCGTAACAGCAAAGTGGGAGAGCCGGATGATAAGGAGATTATCGAGGAGAGAAGTAATTCCGAACACCCCAGTAATCCGAGGAAGAGGAATAACTGAGTTAATGGACCATGGTTGACTTAAATAATCAAAAACCAGAAAAGGGGACTGAAATTCTGAGAACCGACCCAGCAACCCATTGAATAGCGGAAGAAAACCCCAAAATTCTAAAAGCATGTAAGGACATCTTACTCAAGTTATTTTGAAAACATATAATTTAAAATGAAGAGACTAAAACCCCAAAATTCTAAAAGCATGTAAGGACATCTTACTCAAGTTATTTTGGAAACCATATAATTTAAAATGAAGAAAAAACTGATTAGTAAATAAGAGTTATAAAGAATTGATTTAAAATGAAATAATAGGAAAAAGTAATATTTTTAATGGTAACAAACAGAAGAAAAATTAAATGAACAAAAACAATTGATGGTAATGTGCTCAGATAAGAAGAATAAAGAATAATTTAATGACTCCAATGAAACTGAAGGAGGATGATAATTAATACAATAATTAGAATTTCTCGGAATTGAAGATTATATAAGAAGAAATGATACGGAGAAATATGTCACAAGAAGTAAAGTCAAAAGAATTTTAAAATAATGCCTATCAATAATGTTATATGCTATTAGTTAATGGAAAAGAAGAAGGAATCAAGGAGAAGAAGAAATATATAAATAAATGCAAACAGCTACAGTATGAAGAATCCCAAAAGTGTTTAGTACTAGTCGCTAATTGACTACTACTTATAATTTTTTTTATTTTTATGTATTGACCGTAGAAATGTTCCGGCAATAATTTTTATGAGCAGGGATGATGTTCCCCTGGTCTCAGAAGGTGTAAGGATGGACAGAGGAGTATGGACCCAGAGTGGCCACCCTACTGGTACCACCGCACAAGATAGGGAAAAATGTTAGGGAAATTGAATATTTAAGGGATAATAATTATAAAATAGCTGTAAAGAGTGATATTAGATTCCAGAAGTATAAATGAAGAAAATAGAAGGAAGATAGCAGACCGAAGCTTAATTGATAAAGAGAATTTATAGAAGTAAATAGAAATGAGTGTTAAAACAAGTTTAATATGATAAGTGTGACCAGTCCTTATCAAATAAAATGTGGAAGTACCACTACCCAGAGAAATAAATAATTAATGAATTTGCCTCCAAGAGAGAGAGAGTTAAGTAAGAAAACAGCAATTACCACCAGTGTGAATTACCAGTCAGTTTATAACCAGTTTGAAATGCAACACTATTATGAAGATAAAACCAAGACTATTAAGAGAATGGAAATAATCAACAATTTATTTTAATAGACGAGTAACCAAAATAAATTTGTTCTAGTGGGGGGGGGCTTTATGTAACGTTATATAACCCGGTCCCAATAAATTAACTCATGATAATATAAAGGTCAGAAATGGGTAACCTATAACTAGCTCTAAATTAAAGTATATCACTAAACATGATTAACAATTCGAGTGATATATGGTGCAAAGTGAGTTATAGTGTACCCATTGAGGTAAAAAATAAAAGTGAAGGTAACTTATTACAGAACTGTGCTGTAGGTTTGGAAATTATAAAACTATGAGAGTAGGCTATAATACTACTAACTGATTTTGTATTTTTATTTATTTATTGTAATATTTATATTGTATGAACAACCAATTGTTATACATAAGTTAATGTTATATTTTTTTAAATATTTGTGTTATAATATAGAATAACCCAGGGTTAGTTTTAAAAAACATAAAAACTTTTAAATATCAAAGGATAATAAAACATTAAAATAATACTATGAGGGAGATGGCAGCAGGAAGTAGTGCAGTGTAGGAATACTATGAGAGACTAATAAAAAATATATATAAATTTATTTAAAGATAATAAAATTATCAAATATTTATATACAAGGTCATAAGAAAAGGAACAAAAACTTATTATGTAAACCAAATTGATAAAGAAACCGGAATGGAAAAGAATTATTTTTCGGTAAATAAAATATAAATTTATAATAATTACAAACTGCCTGTATAAATAAAATACTATGGGTTACTAAGAGTGACGAGAATAACAAGTACTGTAAATAATAAATTTTGAAAAAAAACCATAGAGTTGAAGAAATGATGCTACTACAATTATAATAAAAATAACCTTTTTTGGAACTTTGGAGGAGTGAAAATTAATACAAAATTAACAAGCAACATGACCACTATATAATCATCCATGATTTATCAAAATTAAATGGTTACACTCCTTAATAAACAGTTAAAGAAAACCTTCTGATGATTCAACCTGGTTTCGCCATAGTTCTAGTTGACGATCGAAAAATGCGCCAGACGGTAAGGAAATTATAACGCAAGACGGACCTCACCAGATAAAAAAAGCTTCATTCCAGTAAGAACCATACGGAGCGAGGTAATATAAACATTTCGTTTAATAGTTCAAGAAGAAAACGCATTCCGAACGTTGATATAGAACATAAAAATAGTCATTTAATCACATGTTTTTTAAAGTAAACAAAGGCACGCTGCTCTCTTACGGACATTCCTGGAACTACATACTACACGAAAAAATAAACAAATTTATTTAACATTTTTTCGGTATTTGTAAAGCTTAGTAATTATCCATTTCTGACACTCTCGTAACAAAAAGAACTTACCCTGAAACCTGGGGAATTATTAAGAATTATATATTAATTGATGTTTTTTTTAAAATAGTGTAAAATTTGGTAAACTAAACCATATATGTTTTTCTCTTTAGACAATTCCATGTTTGCTCTGTGAAGTCGAGATTATGTTTTATTTAAGGAAAGATCAATTGTGATACTTGTATTTTGGTGGCAGGAAACAAAAACCAATAATATAAATAAATAATATTATTGAAAAATAATCTTAAATAATAAAGTGTGTTATAATTTTTGTAGTGGGTAGTTGCAATAGATTTCAGCACCAAAAACAGAAGAAATCAACACATCGGATCAAATTTTGCTACAGAGTAGGCTGGTTGAACTAAGCGTAGAAACTTATCTCACAGTCAGCTGATTTAAATCACAGCGAACAATTTGAAAAAATCCGGAATCGTCTAAACCGAGTGTAAATAATTGGTACTTACTCTCTCTTCTTCATTAGGCTGAACAACTTCCCTCCTTGACCCCAAATCACACACTCTCGATTTCTGTTTAGATTGAGTAACACATTAAAAAAATCCTTTATTTATTTTTTTTAAAACGTCAGTTATTATAATTCATAAGTGACGACTGCGGAGAGGCAGAAACTTTAATATCTCAAACCGCTACGTTACAGAATTGGCGCATAACAACATTGGGAGCTTAATTAAATAAGACGAACACCCAATAAGCCACATACAAAGTTTTCGCTATTAACCCTCCTATATTAACAAAAAGCAGTACGTTATAATGTAGACGGTTGAACAAGTGACGTGACAGTCGTCAAATTGTGTATAGTAAATAGGCTACATGTAGACTGTTGAACAAGTGACGTGGCAGTCGTCAAATTGTGTATAGCAAATAGGCTACATGTAGACTGTTGAACAAGTGACGTTAAACATAAACGACGGTTTTTGAGATACGTTTTATTGGATAAATGTAAACTTAAATGAAAATAAATCCAAAATTATTTTTCTGCATAGTTTCACCTATTATCTACACATTTTTTCCAACGTACTGGCATTTTTTTAATACCTTCTTCATAAACATTTGTTGGACTTGTTCGTAGCCAATTGCACACGAAGTGTTGCACCTCTTTGGCACTGGAAATTTTTTCCCACCTAAGCCTTTATTGAAGCCATTGTTTCATAAACATATGAAAATTAAATGTCGATAAATGCGGACTACAGGGGGATGATCCAAAGCTGTCCAGTAAAGTTCTTCTGATTTTGCTTGCGTAGTGTGGGGCTGGGCGTTGTCGTGAAGAAGAAAGAAACTGAGGATCAGAATGAATCTTGTGTCTCTTAGGCCTGTCTAACCTTGCTCAAGAGTTCAAAGTAGCACGCAGCGTTCATTGTTCTTTGTTCAACTAAACAAATCAACGTACACGTCAACACCTTTATCATAATGGGAACTTTGCCAGGAGACGAGTATGTAGCATTGTGTCCATGCTACTCCCATATTCGACCTCTTGGTTTCGGGAGTAGGTATAATGACGTATCCACGATTCATCACATGTGAGAATGCGCATAAAAAATGAGTCTCCCTCCGCTGCAAAGCAATACAATAGCATCTGAAAAATTTCACCTCTTACACCCTTGTAATTTGCATTAAACATTTTTGACACCCATCTTGCAGATTTGCGTAACTTAACAGTTTTGTAATGATTATCTACATATTTCCACAACTTATTGAAATCACTGAAATAGTATGAAGAAGGATCGAACCCAACCGAACTGTACTATGGACTAACGCCAATCGTGACATCGGAATAAAAAAAAATGAAAATGTTAAGGTTTCAGTTGGATGGACATTATGAGTTTCTGAAGAAAAAAGAGTAGTAAGATTTGTGGTATTGATAGTGTCATCAAATGAACGAGAATATCGTCGAAGAGCAGTGCTTAAGAGATACGAAAGACCGTGTTTGAAGAACGGTAGAAACGTCTTACTGAAACTTAAGATGTCGAACGCCAAGAGACGTGTAGCAGGAGGACTTTGTTTTCTCAATTTAAATGTAACACAACACATCGAAGGATGAATACAACATGGTGTAGTCCTAATTACAGAGAATAAAGGAAATAAGAAGGGGAAGTAGAAGACGGATAGGAGGCATAGGAAGAAAGAGGAGGGATAATAACAACATTACAAAAAAAAAGGCGGCTCAGTAGACCAGTGAGTATGACACCTGGCTACTAATCTAGAGGTCCCGGGTTCGATTCCCGGGCCCCACTTATAATCAAGGTACGTTTTTCAGCTCCCAGGTCGACTCAGCCTGTTGAAAATGAGTACTTGGGATAACATCCTGGGGATAATAATAGGCGGCTGAAGAGTAGTGCTGGCCACACTGCCTTCCTTGTATGCCGTATGGCTCATATTAGGCAGCCTACCCTGCCTACTCCTAAGCTACTTCGGTGGTACACATGGGAGCCATTATTATTATTACAAAAAAAAAACCTAAGTTTTTTTTTAAATTACACACACCTAATCCTAAACTTATCTGTTGCTAGTAGGAAGGTCGATTGTCAACGCAATCTCAAAGAACGGCTTGCTAAGAGACGGACAAGGAAGGACGGATATACAGCAGAGTAACAACATGCATTAGAGACAGTAAAGTTTGGAGGAGATTGCGTACTTGATAACAGCGACTTAGCTATCTGTCGCGAAACAACAGCTTTGCTACGAACGGGTGAGCAACCAAAACAAGTCTTGCAGTTGACTCAAAAAGAAAGGACAAAAGACGGATGACCTCTTTCTCACTTTCCCTCTCTCTCACGCACACGCGCCCGCGCGTATAAATGTCGTAAATCAAGAGTGGTACGGAGTGGAGCACATAGAGGACATAAGACTGCCACAGGCGTATACAATGCAAGCAGACGAAGTAGGACAATTTGTGTGTGTGTGTGTGGGTGTGTGTGTGTGTGTGTGTAATTAACCGAACTGCGCAATAATGTATTGTTTATCTTCAAATGATTCACTCCAATAACCTTTGAATATCGCCAACGACTTTAAACGCTAAAATTTGTCACGTTAAAAAAAGTGTACGCAATAATAAACCTTGAGTGAATGATTTCGTAACACGCGCGCGCGCGCCCACACACACACAAACACACACACACACACACACACACACTCATCGATAATACTAGTTTCAGTGTGGTGTTTCATTCTCATTTGTATATTTAATAACATTATACAAGTTTTTCTTATTTAATATTCGTGCATGATAAATCAGTATATACGCAAGGCAAATATACCGCGGAAACGAATATATATGCACAACCCAACCGGTGCGCAGTACCGTATACAGAATTTGGTGTTGGGTGGAGGGGGTGAGCTTCATACAAAAATAAAACCACGTTAAGACTAAGTAATATTATTATTTTATAAGTGGTTGAAAAACGTGTAATAACATACTGAAATCAGTCCCATTGAAGTAAGCGATAATAACACAATAAAAATACGCATTGTTGAAACACTGTTTACAAGATACTGACTGAATCGATTATTTTCCTACATTTCATATTTCAAGCGTATACACAAACGCTGTGTAATAAACCTGCTTGCATATTTAAAAAAGTGTTACTACCGTATTAACATACCCGTCTCAGAAAATAATAAACAGTTAAAAATTAAGAGTTTAACGAAATTCGTCAACTTTTTTCGACCCTCTGAGGGGGTCTGGCCCCGTTTCGTCCCCCCCCCCGTAAATACGCCCCTGCCGATGCGTGGCTACACTACCTCATTGTTCCTGACACATAAAACTTCTGATTTCAATAACAAACGATGTAAAAAATTGATAACTAGAGCAAGTATAGTGTGTGTGTGTGTGTGTGTGTGTGTGTGTGTGTGTGTGTGTGTGTGTGTGTGTGTGTGTGTGTGTGTGTGTGTGTGTGTGTGTGTGTGTGTGTGTGTGTGTGTGTGTGTGTGTGTGTGTGTGTGTGTGTGTGTGTGTGTGTGTGTGTGTGTGTGTGTGTGTGTGTGTGTGTGTGTGTGTGTGTGTGTGTGTGTGTGTGTGTGTGTGTGTGTGTGTGTGTGTGTGTGTGTGTGTGTGTGTGTGTGTGTTTAGGTAGGTAGATAATATAAAACCATCATCATTAGAATGATGAAATTGAAGAAGTCGCATGACCGGTTTTCGATGGTAGTAGACAGTACCTTATGAACTAATTATATCAGAGCATATTTTAAGCAATATACTAGGCGGCACTAGTGTAGCCTATTGAAGGACTTAGTCCCGCTTAGTGGCACTACGAAAAGTGAGAAAAAAGGGGAGAAATCAGCAAATCACGAAGGCGCGTTTGCTTTTGCGTATATTAGCTTTCAGGATTGTCTGTACAGTGGGCGAATTGGGCGCTTATTTTTGTGCTTACTTTTGGCATACTTTTTCCTTTTTCTTTCTTAACTAACTTATTTAGTTGTAAAGTAATTTAATATGAAATGGTTATGCATTTTCATTTTAAAAAATTACTTAAAATTAAACAAACAAAATTAAACTTACAGTGTTTAAGCTTTGCCAGTCTGTCTGTGTGGATATATATATATATATAAGTAGACCAGTGATAAAGGCTTTGAATTTGTAACAGGCCTCCATGTAGTAGTAACGTCCATATTACACTGTAATGTACTTATTGAACATAACATAATTAATTATAATGAATCCATTTGAGTGTTTGTGGTGTTTTTTTTTAAATTTTCTTTATGTCTAAAGCATTTGTGTCTATTTTTGCAGTTAATTTCACGAGTAGAGAATGAAAATGATCGTGGTCAAGTTAAATTCAAATTACACGATTTTCAATATTATATAAAAATCATATATATACACACACACATACATTGGTTGGTCTAGTGCCGCCTAGTGCAAATTTCTTAAATATGCTCTGAATTAGGTTAAGTTACCTTGAAATAGATTGGGGCCTGAAGGTGGGTTACAGGTCTCGGAGGTTGTATAGGATGCCGATTACTATGCAACACTAAAACTCTGAGAAACGCCGACTGTTTCTGACGAGAGAGTCAGAGGTTCCCGGAAGGGAACTCAGCTCTACCCACAAATCCTACTCTCACGTTCTCGAAGACGAAAGTTGCGTGGCCCCTGAGTACGTAATATAGCAGACGAGAGAGGGTGAATGGCGAGTTCCCGGCGCCAGAAAACTGGGACCCATCGGCTAAGGGAAGGGAACCCTAACAGAAAAATCCCTGGTCCTCCAGGTTGGGGGTTGGGCGGTAGGCCGGTAACTTACCCCCGGAAAAAATACCACACCACGGAACCTTCAAGAAAGCCTCGGATTGGACGGAAACAATGGCAACGACTACGGCAAAGAAATATGGAATACTCTTTAGGAACATGGAACGTCAGAACATTGAACAGACCCGGAGCACAAAGAGAACTCTGTGATGAACTCGAAAGATATAAAATTAGAATTGCCGCAATACAAGAGACAAGATGGTTAGGACAAGGAATAAGAGACACGAAGAGGCACACTATACTCCAAAGTGGAAAAAATAGTGGAACAAGAGAATTTGGAGTAGCCTTTATTATAGATAACAAAATAAAACAACATATAAAGGATTTTACACCAATCAATGAAAGGATGTGCAAAATCAGAATAAAAACTCATTTCTTTAATCTTACAATAATAAATGTGCACTGTCCCACAGAAGACCAAGATGAGATTTTAAAGACAGAATTTTATCAAAAGTTAGAACAAGTATATGACTCAGCACCTAGAAATGACATAAAAATGATTATAGGAGACATGAACGCCAAAATCGGGAAAGAAGAAGAATACATAGGAACAACTGGAAAACACAGCCTGCATGACGAATCCAATGAGAACGGAAACCTTCTAATAGACTTTGCGACTAGTAAAAATATGGTCATTAGCTCAACATACTTCCCCCGCCGAGATATACATAAAATAACGTGGATATCTCCAGACGGAGAAACAGGAAATCAGATAGACCACGTTCTGATAGACAAAAGGGCAGCAACAAGTATATTAAATGTAAGAAGCAGAAGAAGGGCATGCTGTAACTCAGATCATATGCTAGTGCAAACTACCTTCAGGTGCAAAATTAACCAGAACAAAAGCAGTAAAACAGAGAGAAAAGAAAGATTAAACATAGATAAACTGAAAGACCAAGACATCCGGGATAAACTTGAAAAAGAAATCAGCGAAAAACTTCAAGAGAAGGAAAACCCAACATTAGAATCACACTGGGAAAACATTAAAAACACTGCAACAACAGCGGCAAAAGAAATATTAGGAATAAACAAAGGAAATGAAATGGACCAATGGTTTGACGAAGAGTGCAAAAGGGCAATTGGAGAAAGAAACAAAGCACACAGATTATATATGATAAGACGGACACGAGAAAGAAAAGAAGAGTTCAGAATAAAAAGGAAGCTGGCAGATAAGACTTGCAGACAAAAAAGGAGAAAGTTCGAGAATAACAAAATACTGAAAATGGAAAAAGACTTTATAGAAAATAACTCACGAGATGCATATAAATTTATTAAAAATTTAAAACAAGGATATAAACCAAATACAAATATATGCAAAAATCAAAATGGAGAAATAATCAGTGACATAGAAGAAATTAAGATAACGTGGAAAACATACTTCAAAAGGCTCCTAACGGACGAAACAAAAGACAGAAATAGACAAGAGCCTAGAAGAGGAAATGAACACGATGACGAACCGCCAACATCAATGCAGGAAATACAAGAGGCAATTAAAGCACAGAAAAATAACAAAGCTCCAGGAATTGACGAAATTCCCTCTGAACTACTTAAGTGGGGTGGGAAAAAACTCGTGGAACAATTGCATGCCTTAATACTCACTATATGGAGTACAGAACAAATCCCTGACGATTGGAGGAAAACCATCATATGTCCTATACATAAAAAAGGGGACAAGCTATCATGCCAGAACTACAGAGGAATCTCTCTACTATGCTCCGGATATAAAATTTTTACATACATCATCAATAAAAGATTACAGCCATATGCTGAAGAGATTATCGGCGAATACCAGTCCGGTTTCAGAAAAGGAAGATCCACCATACATCAAATATATACAGTCAGACAAGTTCTGAGTAAAGCGTGGGAACAAGATATAGACGTCTATAATATTTTTGTTGATTTTAGACAAGCCTATGATTCGATAGATAGGGATAAACTATCTAATATTTTATACGAATTCGACATACCAGTAAAACTGGTAAGGATGATAAACTTGACAATGACTAATACAGAAGCTCAGGTACGAATACAAGGACACAAAGCAGAAGGATTTGTAATCAATCGAGGGTTAAAACAGGGAGATGGGCTGGCCCCGACCTTGTTTAATCTAGCTTTAGAATATGTGATCAGAAAACTGTCAGTAGGAAGAAACAACGTACTGACAAACAAATCGGTCCAATTAGTAGCCTATGCGGACGACATCAATATAATGTGTAGGACAAAAAAATGCAGCAGAGGAAACGTATTCTGAACTCAAAGAAAATGCTAGCAATATAGGCCTCAAAATCAACATAGATAAAACAAAAATATTAGTGCAGACTAGAAGACAAAGAAACTACGGAACAATCGACAATATCGAAAAGGTGGACAACTTTAAATACTTGGGAACCATATTAGAAAAAAACGGCACAGAAGAAGCCGAAATCCGAAGCCGGATAGTCCAAGCCAATAAAGCGTATTTCGCCACATCAAATATCTTCAGATCCAAAGACATCCACAGAAACACGAAACTAAGGATATACAAATCAATAATAAGACCCATCCTAACATATGGTTGCGAAACGTGTATCCTGAACTCCAAGGCAGCAAACACTCTCGATACCTTTGAAAGAAAAATATTACGAAGAATCCTGGGACCAGTTAATGACGTACATGGCTGGAGAATAAGATATAACTATGAATTGTATCAAATGTATAAAGAACCACCGTTAACACGGTACATAAAACTACAGCGTCTAAGGTGGGCTGGTCATGTAGCCAGGATGGGAGAAGAAAGGATACCACAAAAACTATTGTATACCAGAATCCATGGAAAAAGACCAGTGGGAAGACCAAGGAGAAGATGGGAGGATGGGGTGGATGAGGATGCAAGAGAGATATTCAAAGTGCGTTCCTGGAGGAGGATGGCTGCTGACAGAGGAGAATGGGGGGAAAAATTGAAGGAGGCCAGGGCCCAACAAGGGCTGTAGTGCCATAGAAAAAAAAGAAAAAGACCTTGAAATAGATTATGTTCTTCTTACACTATTTATTTAATGACATTATTTATAGATATTGGCCTACGTATAATATAAAATGCACACACACACACACACACACACACACACACACACACACACACACACACACAGAGGTTTCTGTGTGGGTGCAAACGTTCCATATGCGTGTTGCGTAACCACGTGTAAAACACTCGTCGGTAAGTGGAACAGAGAAATCGCGTGCGGGTTTTTCACTACGTCATGACGAAAGTTGCATCCCGTCTTTTCCTCCGTTTCCCTTGTGTGTCCCTTCAACCCTCTGCTCTTTTTTTTAGGGTTACTGCCACCATAACAATTACCTTTACCATATTATTATTTGTATTAACTACCACCACCATCCACTACTACTGCTACTACTACTACTACTACTACTACTACTACTACTACTACTACTACTACTACTACTACTACTACTACTACGACTACTACTATTATGCGTTTCTTATAAATCAGTGTTGCACCGATTGTATCCTAACCATCCATTTTTGGCAATATTTTACAAAAAACATGGGATTTCCTGTTTATAAGTTTATTATGTGACTTCACAAAACGTATACATACAATGCATATTGACTTCAATAAAACGATAATTTTTCGGTCCTATCTTATTCTCACAAAAAATAACCTAGCATTAAAAACGAGAAATTTTACAGTTCTGAAGGCAACAATAATTAATACTGTGTCTTGTTTTTTACGACGAAAACGATCCGTCTAAACTCGTAATGGCAGACAATATTTATTCGATCTATCCGATAAAAACAACTGATTGCTGACAATTCGATTTTTAACAATTCCAGAGGGACAATGAATTCCATCTATTATTAAAGCAATAAAAGCAGTGAAACCCTCTTTATTCAAAAGACACTTTCAGCGTTTTATCAGCTGCCCGAATGTTTTACTTGTATTAAATGCGTTTCGTAGATCTGAGTTCTTGGGACGTGTAAGTTGTTTAGGGCCGTAAGATCGTACTGGTCGGTATACACCACACATCTGGAAATGTTCATACTGTCACAGTGTAAGGTCAATTTGGAATAAAATCGCCATCCAAACAGCACAAACTTGAAAGCGCGTTGGATGTGGTCAATTAAACACTTCACGCATCAACAGACAACGTGAAAGTTTGTATTCCATCGCCACATACCTATTCACTAACGTATACGATTTTTATTTATTTAATAATTTTATATGAAGTATATATGTCACAAGATATGAAAACTTTTACGTCGTTAGAAGCAAATAATTGCACATAAAAGTACGCACACTAGTATATATAAATGATTGATTGGTAGATAGGGAAAGATTGTGAGTTAGTAGTAACAGCTAAATTCTGCTACCTTTAAAAAAATAGTTATCCGGATGAGAGTTTGGATCACACGTGTTCAGGAGCATGTACATACTCTTTATGTTTACATAAAGAGGTGATTTATTACTCTCTTTATGAAATATAAACATTTATGTCTCTTTATGACTTAGAGAAATTTATAATTTCTATAAATATAAAGAATTATCTCTTTGTCTTATTATAATATTGTAAAATGAATTTTTAAGAAACATGGTTTTTCGAAAATAACAACTTTCGCAGTTGTTTAAGATAAGTTTTTAACATAATTTAGTTGACTAAATAATTAACTTACTATTTATTATGAATATTCGTTACATGCACTGAGCGTGGGTAAAGAAAGATAAAGGCACAGATTTTGTGTTTGTTCTATCGCTGCCTGTCCGCGGCTTCGTGACCGGAGCACAGAGTCGTGAGGAATGAGAACCGCGTGTTAGGCATGTGCAGTTACTTTACTCAGTATGGGTTCATTAGTCCAAGAAATATAAAAAATAACGCGATAATAAAAATCAGTAAGAAGTACCAATGGTTCAGATTAAACATAAGAAGCCAAAATTTGATTTTTCTTATACGTAACTTATGAAATATACTCACTTCTGTAACGTAAATTACGAGTACTTCATAATATAAAATACAACGAATGTATAGTACAGGTATACTATAAATATTCTGAAATATTTAATTATATATAATATTATATGATATATTTGTGTGTGTGTGTGTGTGTGTGTGTGTGTGTGTGTGTGTGTGTGTGTGTGTGTGTGTGTGTGCGCGTGCGTGCGTGCGTGCGTGTGTGTGTGTGTGCAAAATGTCAGGTTGTGGTCTGTACATAAATGTTTAATAATTTTGAGGCGAGTCATTAAAACTTTTATTGGTATTCAAAATTTTACATATAAATATGATTGATTATTCTCTTTAATAAATATAAACAAATGAAGTCTTATTATTTGAAACTGAATTTTAAATAACGTGGTTCTTTGAAAATAACAACGCTCGAATTTTTTAACATAAGTTAACGTAATGTAGTTGATTATATAATTGACTGATTAAATATTTATGAACTTTTTATATATATTTTTGTAAATATACTGATGTAACTGAATAAATAAAACGAAAAT
The DNA here is from genome assembly GCA_034769895.1 of Magicicada septendecula. Classification (NCBI taxonomy): domain Eukaryota; kingdom Metazoa; phylum Arthropoda; class Insecta; order Hemiptera; family Cicadidae; genus Magicicada; species Magicicada septendecula. Next base: position 263,022,411 of record CM068376.1, read on the forward strand.
ATATGATGTTTATTAAATTTACACTTAAATAATATTAAAATTAGAATCTTTGAAAGTGCTCATGAATAGTCTTTAAAATGGTTTTTCATGTACCTGTAATATAAAAGAACACAATTATATTTCCACTTCCCTGCTGCCGGTGGTTGCCGGGTTCAGTCGCGTGAAGACCTCAGTACGGCGTCTCCCGTTTATTCTGTTCTTTTCCTCCTCTCTATCTCCCAGGGTACTGCCAGCGATGTCAAAAGTCTTTTAATTCATTGACAACGTGAAGTGAATATCAAACTTCCGGTTTGAGCTCATTCGAATGAGCACGGTTTTATTTGTACATTAATTTGTATCGGTTTTAATCCAGTATTAGGATGAATATTATTTAATTTAATTAAAGTTTAACACTATAAGTTTAATTTATTATAACACTTTCAGCCATTCTGCACATTTAGTGTGCCCATGAATATCACTACTCATGGTGCTTATGATACATCACTACACACACTCTCTCACTGATACTATGCACTGCAGTTTACTGTTGTAAATGTCTTATCCTACTTTAAACCTAACTTCTTGGACTTAATAACAATAAGTTGTAATATATCGATATCTTCGTTCAGGATAATCGTTATGTATCGTAATAAATACGGTCTCTTTTGTACACATGTAGTGTGCAACTCTCTTCACATTGCTCTAAATATAATAACATAAAGAGAAACACATTTCCAGTGGGACTGCAGCCTTGACTTCCTTCAACCTTTGCACGGCCGCTTGCCTCCAGCCTCAGCTCCAGAAGGCACAGATTTTTTTATTTGTTCTATCGTTGTGTGTCCGCGGCTTCGTGACCGGGGCACAGTGTCGTGTGGAGTGAGACAAATCGTGTGGAATTAGATCGTCCCCTTTCGACGTCATCTGGCACTTCATTCTCCATAGGTGATCTGCCCATTGTAGCCTAATGTGGTATACCATGCTCAATTCGTGGCCCGATGCGCCGTCCTTCATTATGTCTAACTGAGCCAAACCAATTTTCTTAGTAATCGGCGCTGAAATATCCACAACCTCGCTTCAGTGTTTTTCGTAAACCGTCCACTATTATCGTCTTATATACTATACATTTTAGTTGCGTTGTAACAAATTTCACTCCATACAAAATTTGAACGAATAGAGAGCCCCCTGCTACCCCATCGCTATGTTGTCCAGGTAGTTAAAATCTCGATGCTGTTTCAATTCTGACCCAGTCTCTTCCCCATTCTCATTTCTATCTTGTTGTTTGTTTTTTCATTATCATTTCTCAACCCGACATTTGCAGCCTTTTCCTATAGCTCTCCTTATGCCTATCTGACTACTCGCTTTGTCCTTCCAATTATGTCTATGTAAACGAATATCTGTCATTCGCTGTTACATATAGGAGGGACACTAACATTTCATAAGACGAAAGGGAATTATTAATGCTTCGGAGTTCAGGACCTAACAGGGAATACATTTCAGTCAACCGTATTTATAGTACAGTCACTGAAGGAAAAAATTTCAAATAAGTGGCTTCTATGAGATTTTTTGCATAAGGCTAGATAAAAGGGTGAGAAACAATTTAAAAAAAAATGTTTACAAAAATTAAGTCGCGGGTTTTTCGAAAAAAGGGAGGGGGAAAGTACAAAAAATTCATTTTTCGTGATTATCTTAAAAAATAAAAAAAATTTACGAAAAAAGACAAATTAAAAAGCATTAAATTCTCTACAAAAAAGCTATTTATCATGTTTTTTGTCAGGCTAATACTTTGTGAGAAAAATGGAATTGAAATATTAGAAAAAAATTGATTGTCGGAGTCCGCCCCGATGAGCGGGAAGGCTAATTTTTTCTGACATTGCAACATACAAATTTTAATCCGTTATAATAGTCGTAGAGACAAAAATCAAAAAGCATTTTAAAGCTAAATGTTTGTACTTTTACATAAAATGAAAAGAAAATAATTAAAGTATTAATAAATACTTAAAATAAAGTAATAACTTTTTTATTTTTTATTTTTTTCAACTAATGCATAAACATATTAACATTTTTATCAGATGTATTTACATTTTTAAAAAAACTTCACAATATGAACTTTACATATATAGGTCTTTGAAAAAATAATAAAAATTAGTATTGATTTATTGGCATAAAATGAACGAGTTTAAAATTTATCATTTTTTCCAGTTCGCAAGTATACATCATTTTCTTAAATTAAAATTTCTACAGAAATTTTCAAAATACTGTAAATATTTTTTAACAAAATTATGAACACTTATTGGTCAAAGTGTCTTCTATAAGACTGCGGTGTAAAGAATTGTTAACATTTAGTTAAATTTAAATAAATGTAACTTTTATTAATAAATGTAAAAATTTGTCCATTGCGCGTATTAATATTCTACATAGAGAGAATTTATATCCGTGCATGGGCATAAAAAGAACAGACCCTGAAAGTCGAAGAATCTTAGGGAGAGCGAAGACAGCTGGTACATGCGCCATACAGATATTGAATTAACGCAGTTCGATATTGAATGTTCCGTGAGTTCGATACTATTTTACTTCCATGTTCCATAAGGAAATGGAAGTATAGTGATGGCGAAAAAAATCGTGTTCAAAATAATGGCAGATTCTGATTGTACTACCATGAAAACATGAAAAAAAGTCATTTTGCGAAAAGTGTCTGTGTGTGTGTGTCTGTCTGTCTATGTGTGTGTGTAGATTTTTTTTATGGCAAACGATAAGAGCCGCAAATTCACACACAATCAAATAATTATTTGCATACAGCCCTGAATTGTAGAGTACTAAAGACCTATTGTTTTTGGTGAAGATCGGTTAAGGGAAAGGGGTAGTTTACCTGCAACGTTTTATGTTTTAACAAGGGTAATTTTTCTTATGACGAATGATAACTGCAGCACATTCAAACAGAATCAAATATTTTTTTGCATCTGAATTGTTAAGTACTCAAGGTCTGTTCATTTTGGTGAAGATCGGTTAAGGGAAAGGGGTAGTTTACCAGCAACACTTTATGTTTTAACAACGGTAATTTTTTCTATGCCGAATGATAACTGCCGCACATTCAAACAGAATCAAATATTTTTTGTGTACGTTCTTGAATTGTAGAAAACTCAAGGCCTATTGATTTTGGTGAAGATCGGTTACGGGGAAAGGGTAGTTTACCTGCAACATTTTATGTTTTAGCAAGAAAGTACTTAATTTTGATAAATAAAGTATCCTGATAAGAAGATCATAATAATCCACTGTAGAAACGTAGATGAAATATCTATAAATGAAGAGTCTAGTTGAACGGGGTGGGGGTAATTTTCTATAAATGAAAATGATAGTTGAAAGGGGTGGGGATAATTTTTATTTATATGTCTTGTGTACTACGTTATCGGCAAAAAAGAAGTAGTTTGTTGTTAAAATTCCTTCCTGGGCTGTTTGGGCTTGATCCAACATGTTTCTACAAAACCAGACGTTTCGGCAGTGCTATCGACTGCCATCATCAGTGAAAATTGAGTTCATTGTCGTGAGGTGGTATACGTTAGTGATCACAGTACTGTGGTTAAAGCTGAAGAAAGAAGTAGTTTCTATGGAAATAGTTCATTTCGAAAAGTATTTTAAATATAAATCTTAGAACATGGAAGTCATGTATGGTTCTCCATACCGATATTTTTATATTGTATTTTGCTGGAAGTTCAATTTTATGTTTTATTATTTGTGTTAGTAATTTTGATATTTTATAATTTGGTGCGGTTCTAGCGTTTATTAAAGGTCTGATAGGTTTTTTGATTTTGTGTAATTTTATTAAAGAATTTAATTTTGGTGCATAAGGATTACCCATTTTATATTTAAAGGAGTCTTTAGGATTTATGATTTGGGTACTATTTTTTAGTATTTTTGTTATTTGTGTTTGATATTTGTTTGTGGGATCTTTATTTAATGTTATGCAATTATTATTAACTATAAATTCTTCTGTTTTATCTGTGTTTTAAAAGTTATTTTATTGTCAAAATCTTCAATGATTGGAAGAAAACTATTTTTGAATATATTTATAAAGTGCATTTTTTAATAACATTTTTATTATAATTCGTAATAAATAAGTAAAAATTATACATAATAATATATACATAAATGAATAATAATGAGTTTTTAAACTTATATTCCTGAAAAAATTGCATGTCTATTACATAAACATGTATTATATGTGAAAATCCACCTTGTGAAAAATTTGGCCAATTTTGAATTAATTTTTCTACTAAAAGTATCGCCCTGACAAAAAATGTTAATGTCCTTTTTTATGTATAATTTTATTCTCTTTCTTTTTGGTATTATGTATTTTTCTCATAAATTTAATATTGTTTAAGATAATCACGAAAAATGAATTTTTTGTACATTCCCCCTCCCTTTTTTCGAAAACCCGCGACTGCAGTTTTGAAAACTTTTTTTTTAAATTCTTTCTTACCTTTTTATCTAGCCCTATGCAAAAAATCTTTTAGAAGCAACTTAATTTGCAATTTCTATTTTTTTTCGGCTTCAGTGACTGTACTATTACCGTCACGTGGACAGATACGATTCCTCTTAACAATTTTTAACTTCATTTTTAAAACCATAATAAATACCTTGTCCGACAGTTATACTATCAACAGATGATGTACTTTTAATATAAATACTACATATAGATGTAGATATGTTTATTATAAATACTAATGTAGATATTTCTCTATAGATTACGTATACAGATTAAAGTGAAAAGACTTCAAAAACATTGAAAATGTATTATTTCAAAATAAGTGTTTAAAAAGGAAATGAAACAAAGCGCTGTTGATCCAAACGATTGCAGGAAAGAATGAGCCTATTTGATAGGCAGGGTTAAGTATGTCAGTTGCTACCCTTCCGTTTGTACGGTACGCGAATTTAAACCCTCCCCTTACTGTGATTGCTAAAAGACTGGCTGTTGTTTTCAACATTAATCTAATGTACTCCTGATGGTCTTTACAGCAGATGCGTAGGTGAAAAGTTATTTCAACCTGTTCACTTGTATGTATTTTACAAATAAATTATTGATATGGGAGTGCCAAAAATGTCAGTATTCTGAAGAATGTAATAAGCTTGTTAAATACGTTTTTGATTTTTAAAAAGAATGTTTCAAATACCTCAGTCGATAAGACTTAACTACAGCTCTCTCGTAAACTCGAACCGATTAATCCGATTTCCGTGAAATTAATGACGAGCAAATTTCAGCCTTTTTCGGGCTTTCCATTTGCCCCGATAAAAATGTATACTCATTTAGCAAGGAAGCGATGTGTGGAGGAAGGACGCGCGCATACAATGTATACTCATTTAGCAAGGAAGCGATGTGTGGAGGAAGGACGCGCGCATACAATGCAACGCCGGTTTCACATAGCGTCTGGTTTTATCAACACAAAATTATTTATCAAGGAAGTGGTAACTAATTATTCGTGACAGGATGTTGCATAAGCCGTTGAAAATACGTCACTCAATCCTGGCACTGTCACGCGAGTCGCTGAGTTCTACACAGTATCAAACTGGTTTATCGCTCAGAGCAAGCAGTGCTTGCCCAAAGAAAGTCAGGCAAAAGTAAATAAATGATTATGTAACCAACATTATTGTCATCATCATCATCATCACCCTCAAGGTTTAAACCAAGAATGGTTTGTTCCGGTCTCAAATAGGCAAATATTACAGCTGGTCACTCCAACACTTCCTCGGACGTCCCACACCTCTCCGTCCCCTCGGCTTATACTGTAGTTCCATAGTTGTTTGGGGATGGGGCAGTCATTTATTCGGCAAAACTGTTCCCACCAATTCAGGCGATACTGGGCGATCCTGTCGAGTACACTCATAATATTCAGTTCCTGCCGTATATCTGTGTTTCTTCTATGATCATGGAGAATATACCCTGCCACGTGCCTGAGAAATCTCATTTCAGCCGCTTGGATGCGACTGACCTGGCCTTTGCTTAAAGTCCAATTCTCAGACCCATAAAGAGTGTGGGGAGAGCCATCATTTTGTATAATTTTAACCGTGTTCCTTTACTTGCTGACTTAATGGTTCGTCTGATGGCCCCGCACATAAGGTTGAACTTATGCACCACGTCGTTGCTTGCATTATAAGACACACTGTAGCCAAGGTAATCAAAACTGCTAACTTGTTGCAGAACAGTACCATCTATAACAATTTTTTCCCGTACGGGATCAATTCCACAAAAAGCCATCACCTTGGTTTTAACTGTGGATATTTGCAATCCAGAGTCTTTGCTGATTCCATTTAACAAATGTATACCCATCTGCAATCTGTTTTCAGAGTTAGACAGAATAGCCTGATCGTCCGCAAACAATAAAGTGTCAATTGTAGAGTGACCAAACATTATTATTGTCACCAAAAACGGTTTCACATGTCTTCTTATCTCTCATCTTTTCAAAATCGGTGGCGATTTGTCATCTACCTTCCAGTCAAAATGATATTGACTAGATTTGATCAAAGCCATTAATATCACTTCGCTTCCAGTTCTGTGCGCTGTTTTACCAGCTGACTGACCGCTCCGCCCTCAAGTCAATCACTTCAAAAATGCGTCGGTGCAGAACTATGAGTTGGCCATAATTTCAGAAATCTTAGCGTTTATTTAGGATTTAAACTACACTTTCGTTGTCTCGCTTTCTTTTTACATTAGGCTACAGTTAGAAATAGGCCTACTCAAACTTATATCAGTGTATCTGCTGGTACCTACGTAGAACGCTAAACCGCACAGCACCTGTCTCTCCGAGACGCTAAAAGCAAGCACTCTTTAGTAGTGCTTTAAGCCTCTCGGAACGCTACCAGTGTCCCGGGTCGATGAAAATACGGCCGTTTTTGTTTTTTGTTTATTGTTTTTGTTGTCGCTGTTTGAGGTTTGCTTCCCGCGGTGTCCTGGGCACTGGTTGTTGAAATCATAATTTGTTAAAACTAGAAAGTAGAATCACAGCTTGCTAAACGCCACTTTTTTAATCCTCATACTAATTACACTTGATGAATATTTTTCGCACAGCAACACAAACAAGTGCGAACCTGAATATTTTTTAATAATTCTCCAGCATTACAACTGTATGGACATGTGCTCGTATTGTGCTTAGACTCGATGCTTGTCTTACCCTACGGGATCGGGCCAAGATCGCCATTGTTATCGCTGTTCTCTTAGTCAGAGAAAACATAAACAAATGAAAACAAGAAATGCCGATCACAGGTTATCGGTTGCTATAACGTAGATTTGTCTGGCGCAGGCCTACTGTTTGGTTTCAATATACAGGGTTAGATATACATTTTCTATAAAAGAATAGAAAGAAGGGGAAGCATTGTATCTCCACGAAGAAGTAGAGTCTGATAGAAAGCGAGATAGGAATACAGAGAGGGAAAGGCAGAGAGAGGAATGAGGCGGAAAGAGAAAGAAAGCGTAGGGGTTGGCGGAGGAAGCGTAGAGAGAAAGAGAAAGAGGCGGAGAGAGAGAGAGAGAGAGAGAGAGAGACAAGCACTGAAAAGTGAAAGAGAGTGAGAAAGAGGGAAATGGAGGCAACTAAAAATGTAGTGGAACGGTCTGTAAACGAATAAAATATGTGCATGACTGTGTGTGTGTGTGTGTGTGTGTGTGTGTGTGTGTGTGTGAGAGAGAGAGAGAGAGAGAGAGAGAGAGAGAGAGAGAGAGAGAGAGAGAGAGAGAGAAAAGTTCTTAACACTTGTGAAATTAGATGCAACAATATTTTTATGATGTCATTATTACGTCTTACCTACAGTCTTGTTAACCTTGTACGAATGTTTCTCATTACAGCTAGAAATAATGAATAAAGCGTGGGTTAAAAAAATCTTACGACAGTTTTCATATACAATGAACAGGTCAGCTAGACGTGAGAGGCAGGTAGTGACGACTGGTAGGCTTGAAGTCAGTTTGTCTTCCAAGGAGACCTTGTCAAGCGATGCAGTCTAGAAACGTTTGAAACAAACATTGGTGTCTGCACTTTACTGCCAACGATTACTGTTGGAAGTGGGAATCCTGAATCTAGTTCTCGCCCAAACACTATACTGTACCGCCTGAACTTACGGTACATAAGTCTGTAACAAAAACCATGTAGCCATGGAAAACTGAAGAAGCAATACTAGAAAGGAAAAATTAAGGACAAATTGTGAGAAATACGAAAAGGTACGGTGTGACAATAGAGCTTAGAGCTTAAGGTATAACTGCATACCAAAAGATAATATTTTGTATGCATATGTAATGGCGAAGATAGAAGATAAATAGTTAAAATGACAGATAGATAGTGTGAGGAAAAGAGGAGAGAGCTTTAACCTTGGTTTCCGTTATTTTCGTACTCTATGAAGTTCACACACTGTTGCTTATTGTACTTCGTAGGCGTACACGGCCGGAGTCGATGTTGTTAAAGTTCATTCCCGGGCTGTTTGGCAGGGGTCCTTTGTTTCTAACTAAAACAGACGCGTCGACGGTACCATCGACTGCCATCAGCAGTGTACAATTCGAGCTTTACTAAAGGAGGGTGGTACACGTTAGAGACCACAGTACTGTGGTTAAGGCCATCAGTGTGCTCGCATTTTACACTGATGATGGCAGTCGATGGTACCGTCGAAACGTCTGTTTTAGTTAGAAACAATGGACCACGGCCAAACAGCCCATGAATGAATTTTAACAACTGTTGCTTATTAGTTTTTTGCGGGCCTGGCCGGGACCGGTGCTCACAGTATCGAGCGAATCCCTCTTTAAGCCATTTGAGGGTTTGTGTTTAGGGAATAGCGATATACTAACGCCAGAAAATAGACCGTCGCCAGAAAAGCAAGGTGTTGAGGAGTGACGTCAGATGTACCAGTGGGTATCCGGGAGTACTGGTATTTCTTAGTGAAATTTTGAAGATGATGGGCGGATTAGTTACAATTTAAAATATTCAGAGCATACAACTCTGTGTAAAAACCACATTTTATTAACAAAAGTTGACTCCAGACCTCTATCTAAATTCTGCGCCGATCTTCATTCCTGATGGCTACCGGTATTTTGATCAGAGGAATTTCGCAAGCTTAGCGAGTGAGGTTAATCGGCAACAGTTGCTTGTCAGAAGGAGATTCTCGCAGGTAATTATTTCCACTGTCAAGGATAACAAGAACGAGTGCTCAGCGTGTATCCCGATAGGTAAAGAACCTTCACTAAACAAGAATACATTTACTTTACCAACACACTGTCTATTCTTCATTACTCTGTATGTGTAGTCTGACATGCCATTAAACATTTTTCTAACTTCTTTTCTATGTCACTATCATAGACAATTTGCTATTGTACATGATAAAAGGCGGATAACTCCTCTAGAATCCTTTTCTAACATCTCTCCGTACCAACAGCCTATATTGTCAATTTATTAAGCATTTTGACCTCATAATACACCTTCTACTCAGATATCTGTAAATAGTTCTCATTATCACGACATAGTAAAAGTACACAAAAAACATTTACATACTTTGCACTACTTATGGCAGTTATTTTTGTTTCCCGCTATTGTCGCGACGTTTAATTACCATCGATGCGAGCTGTAATGGACACCCTATGTCAGCCAATACACAGTATCGTATCTTAACAAGAGGAACGTGAGATGCGAAGACAGAACATATGGGAACTCGATAAACCGTACAAAGGCAGGAAACCTCCACCCTGAGGCAGGAGATATTCCGCGATAGGAATCGAAGCCAAAACCGCTGATTGTGCAGTTACCAGTATCAAACTGGCTGTGGCCTCCGAGCGAAAAACTAGTATAAGAATTAGTTACTAAAATTATTATCCGGGCTGTAAGGCCGTGTTCTTCGATTTTCTTCGTGCAAAAAGGTGTCAACTCGAACAGACGTTTCGGCATCACCTCTGTAGGCCATCTTCAGTGTAAGGACTTAACGCACTGACAAGGTGTACGTCAGTATTTAGTACTGGTCTCAGCCTTCGTCACAGTACTGTGGTTGTGATGACGCACACCTTGTCAGTGCGTTAAGTCCTTACACTGAAGATGGCCTACAGAGGTGATGCCGAAGCGTCTGTTCGAGTTGACACCTTTCGACACGAAGAAAATGTAAGACCACGGCCGGGATACTAATTTTAATAATCGTGACTCCGGCCGTCGAAGCCTAAGAAACGGTATAAGAATTAGAATTAATATCCGTGCAACACATCTTTACATTGTGTTTATTTTGTGTGCACGTGGCTGGTCACACAAAATTGACCCATTTTCATCACGATAGGCTACAACCGAAAATTACTGAATTTCAGTGTAGGCCTGTTTGTAGTTTGACTCATGCGACATTATCCTGTTTTTCAGATTTATTTAAAAGAACGATATAAAACCACGTTGGATAACACACGCGTTTTCGTGAAATACGATTGAAACAAACAAGCTGATTCCGCAGATTGATTTTAATATTTCTATGAAGGGCATTTCCCCAGAGTGCTGAATATTTGACCAGTCATGTAAATTAAATTTTTTTAAATTATGTACCAGGAACGTAGGCAAAATTTTGTTTTGGGGGATGGTCCAGATTGGATCGGGGGCGTTGAATACTCATTCCAGAATGTTTCCTTTCGGAAAGATCGGAAGGGTCCAGATTTTCCGCCAGAGCAAGATAGACATGAGGACCCTAAGGTTGGGTTTAAGGAGATCCTGGAGCCCTAGAATTAAAGAAACATAATAGAAAACAGAATAAAAGAAACATTTACCGTCGTGTTTTTATTTTTTTCGGGTTTGAATAACAACTGTGAGTATTAAAATTTGAATTATACTTACTCTTCCCTATAATCTACGACACAATTCCTACTACAAAAGTCTGATAAAGTATTTCGCAATGTAAATAATTATTTTTGGTCATTTAAAATCACAAAATCTTAAAACGACCTTATATTTCGAAACTGTACTTCTTGAAAATACAGTTTGCTTAATGGAACCCTGTAAACCTATCGTGAAATAAAAAAAAATGTACTTAATATAAGCGTGATTATCCTGAATCCCATCTTTTTATGAACGACACAGGCTATTTAATACAAAATGTTATAATAGCTTTCGCCATTTTATAGTTAACATTTTTCGGTTTCGCCATTTTTCGCCGAGGGGGGAGGAGGAGACCTCAGACCTCACCCGTGGTTACGTCGCTGTTCTCTACTATCTCGTTGATCACAACAAGTGCCAAATAAAATTACCCTCTCAAAAGTATCGCAGCGATGTATCAAAACGGATATCCGTCATTATTGGACAGTTTCATCACACACAAGGAGAACATAAACTTCATCACTGTACTGGGTTTGTGCTTTCATGTTCGTACCCGATCTACGGTTTAAAAACTCTCTAGCAAGGATTGTTCAATTCCCAGTGATTAGTATAACTTAATATATATCGATTTGTACTCAGTTGTTTGACTTATGTTTGATACCAGTATCTGTCTTGTTTGCCGCATAATCTGACGAAAGCGGTCCTCTCGCGAATGGAATAAGAGGGAATGCACAGAGCCAAATCATTCACCGTTAATGTGCAGAATTTTGTAGTTTGTCCAGTTCTCAGAAAGAGACCATCGACAGGAGATTTTATGGCGATGTAATGAGAGAGCCAGGTCTGGCAAGGATTAGCCATTAGAGAGAGAGAGAGAGAGAGAGAGAGAGAGAGATATGAAAGAACCTGTGGAAAGTCTATGTTCAATACTGGGTTCAGCAGGACTAAAGAAGAAGAAGAAGAAGAAGAAGAAGAAGAAGAAGAAGAAGAAGAAGAAGAAGAAGAAGAAGAAGAAATAGGTTTAAATCTTTTTTCGTGTTTTACTCTTTGAACTACAGATATAAAGGCGCACAGCGGGCCTTTACGCAATACGTTGTTGAACAGTCAGCGTCGGAAAATACGATAGGATAATAAAATTTATCGATGAGCAAAATGGATACAGTAATAAACGATTTACATGGAATAAGGGGAAACGTGATTTTGCATAAACAAAAGCGACAGTGATCTGGCAATGACTGCGCACCGGGAAACAACGAAACACAACAGTCCTACTTTCCAACAGCGAGCGTCACGTGTGACGTAGCGCCACTGACGCCATACATGGACATTCGAGTGACGTCACCGTATAACCAACGCTATCTAATACTCGGTTTCTTGACCTTTTTGTACGGCAGTAAAAAAAAAATCGTAGCGTAGTAACCGATCAATGAAAGCGTAGAAGGTTCCTGAGGTTTCCCATCCACTTATCCATTACTAAATATAAACACGTGACGTATTCTGCCAAACCGCTTTCTGTACCTTAAATTATTTCCGTGCAAATTACAAGTTTGGTATAGTTTTAATTTTTAATTTATTTACACGTGACAAAGCAACTTCTTAAAAACTTAATACGATAGTCGTTTAGGAAACAATAAATTACCGAATCAAGTTTCACTTTTATGAATACATTTTTCAGCTTTTTTATCAGGATAAAAGTTAAACTCAGTTGGAAAACTTTCAAAGAAATTTACATACATTAACTTAGGTACGCGAAATTATAGATTTAAACAAGTTCAACAAATGTCTTACTTAGGATTGTGGGTTAGCCAGATTAATTCTTGTAGGAACGAAAAAAGGTCCTGTATTGTAAGTGGAAATAGGTGTTATTATTCTTACGACCAGGGGCGGATTAGAAACGCGTGGTGCTCTATGCTGCCATCAGATTGGTGCCCCCCCCCCACTGATTCAAAATTGAAACTTTTATCCATTATTTACACTGATAAATGGCATACACAATTTCGAAAGTTAACAATTATTTTATTAGTAGTACTTAAGCTTAGAAAATACTAATCGATCTATTTTTTCTTCATTTTGCCTTAACGAAGTCTTGTATAATTTCTTCTAAATCTAGCGATTAAACTATCTGGCTTTATTATTCAACCTTGCTAACGAAGATAATCCCTTATCTCCCATAGTTGAACTCAACATATCTTTAATGCGTTTTGATACAGAAAATGTTCTTTCAGATTCGCAGTTAGCTATTGGAATCGTAAAAAGCAGACGATAAGAAATGTATATATTCGGATATACATCAATCATTTTGCAATCAATAATCCAGTTTAATACTTTGATCGGACAAACTGTAGTATCATGGAGTCTATTATCTTCAGTCGAACGATTTGAAAGAAAACATTTTACTTGCAATTTTACTCGTGGCACAGAGTGTTTCAATTCTATAAGAAGATCGTTATGGAAATCGTTCGAGTAAACTTCTATCAGAACTTTTGCTTGATTTTCCAACTCGACACTCTCCATGGTTAGTAACTGCGTAAGAAAACCAAACGATTGCGTAATGTGATCATAAGCTTAGTCAATTCAGCTGGACGGTGCCCCCTCTGACAGCTGAGGCCTTGGTGCCCGGTGCTGCAGCATACCCTAACGTTATGGATAATCTGCCACTCATTACGACAAGTTGCTCAAATCTAGGAAACAAAACAACTGAAGCTAACCGTCTATGGAAGTCTTATTCTATAGAATAGTGCCCTATGTGAGGTCTAGCCACTAACCAATATAGATAAACAACGTCTTAGAATATTTGAGCGTAAAGTATAAAACCTTACGAAAGCCCTTTGGGCGTTGGCAAACTGAAGATGGGTCCTGGAGGATACGCACTAATTATGAACTGGATCAATTAACATGCGGTTCTGACATAGTCCGGTTCATCAAGGTTAGAATGGTTGGGTCATGTAAGACGAATGGATGATAGCAGAACAACTAAAAGAATCGCAAACTGGAAACCAATGGGCAGAAGATTTAGTGGAAGACCTAGTAAAAGGTGGATAGATGACGTAGAGGACGATTTGAGATGTACAAATGTGAGAGGCTGGAGAAGACTGTGTTGTGAGAAGACGGAACGAGGAAACTTGTTGAGCAGGCTAAGACCGTGATGCCAGAAGAAGAACTGAGATATGTGAGAAAACGTAATTGGGAACTGCACTAAATTTAATTATACCTATGGTTAACTTTTAGATGTTTTCGTATTTGTACAAGTAATAAGGAAACTTGGATGTGTAAAATATTTATTTATTCAATAACTGATACATATATATATTCACATTGCCACAAGCGTTACCATCCAGTTGCTATTATGATCTGTTTTCGCTAGTTTTCTTGCTACTTGCACTTCCATGTCATCACTCTATACCCCTTTTTTCTTTGTGGTGGAATCTGTTTTAATGCACGATTTGTCCCACTGCCGTCAGGCAGTCGTTGAAGATATTCGGAAAACAGCAGACACACAACAATTTCGAAACGTTTTTAACATAAATCGCTAAGAATAAATGGGCAACTTTTTACAATATTAATGAAAATATTTACTAAGTATAATGAAAAATGCAGTCAGCACTGAACGTTATCGTATTACTTATAAAAACAAAAATGTATTTTTGAACCATCGATATATATAAAATAATCCAATGACTGTATCGCTTCGCGGACCTTAACGTGCGATTCTAACCAACCCGTCGAGTACTCTCAGTAGTTTCGTATACAATAGCTAAACTGCTATTTAATCAAGTATTTCATTATACGTCTTCTTCGGGCGTCAAATATGGGGTTCGGGACTGAACAAATCCAAAGTTTTACAAAGAAACGCGGAAAACGCTACATCACAATAAAAACGGTGAAGACATCCAACCGCTATACAACGCTGACATGGTGCAAATCCCATCGAGTTGATAATGCTAAGTTTTAAGCGTCAGTAAGTGTAAATATTTTAAAACAGAGCACAAAACACATTGTACTATATGTTTATAAAAGAAGCTAAGAGACTCTAATGAGAAATTGTTAATGAGATCCACTGCTGACGATGAGTTGTTGTTTGCGGAATTTTATATCGTAGCAATAAATAACACGATGAAGTTGTTGTGGCAACACTAGTTTATTTGGGTAAGACGATACCATGTTTGGTGGTTATTTATTTACAACACACAGCCCTTCATAAAAACATTGACATGAAAATCTAATTTGAATTTGGCTTATAAATAAAATTAATGTGTGCGTGTGTGTATTTTTGTTTATGTATATATGTGTATTTATATTGGAAGTTATTTACATTCTGTTATAAATTTTAGGTAATGTTGTATCCACTATATGTAAACTTTCTGTATCACTTAAACCAAATTTATTTAAACCTTATTTGTGTGTGTTTGTGTGTTTTGAGCGCTGCGGAAACAATTGTTCCGTCGTACACAAACAAGTCAGTACTATTACAACAACTTATTTCTAAGAGAAATAAGGGTTAGGGTTAGCTTTCTTAGGTGTAAGTTACCCAGTAGTTAAGGTGAGATTGGACTCACTACAAGTGCTGGAGGACACTGCTTAAAGTGCTGCTTAAACGCTCTCATGGACAAAGCATAGGCCTATAACTTGACAACGATTATGTGCATAGAAGTATTCAGGGAAACCATGGGCTATGTAGTAGAAAGTAATAGTGTTTAGCTATTGTTGTTAGATGACAATTTAAACAAGATGACCAATTCACTTGGCAATTAATCGCGATGAGTTCGGTTGATTTCCAAATTTACATTTTACTTTGAGAACTAACATTTAGTATGCTCGAGAGAAGCGACAATGAAATTTAAGGAAACCGCAGTATTAAACGATTTAATCGGATCGGAGCCGACGTTTCGGGAACTAGTCGATCCACTTACAGATCCTAACGTGAGTGCAGAGGTTGTATCTTTAGAACTTTTGTTTCCGTACTTGACTGAGGTCTTTTATGCGTATCTTTTGAAGAATGTCTTATTTCTAGGTACGTTTGAGGACAGCCGATAGGATATGCCATGCAAACGACCTCCGAACAGGAAGGTAAACGTCGACAACGCAATATGTTCACGCAATGAAGTTATTTTTACGAAAGAACTAGGATCTGTGTACTTGTCAGATTTTGGATAAAATTGGGGATCTGTATTACACTGACTGGTTTATGTTTCGCAGAAGAAGTTCAGATAATAGAATGAAATTCTACGAGTTGGGGTTTATAGTTAAGATTTAATAAACATGTATTTCTTCTATTTCTTCAAATTGATAGGTCTACTTGTAAAGTTTTAATCGCAGTACTGACGCAATCTGTTCTCACAGAAACAAGTATTTCTGAAACTAAATCTACTGCATATAATTAGAAATAAATAATAGTGATATGGAGTGTGTTTATGCTGTGTTGTGATTTGGACATGCTTTCAGACTTAACCCAACCTGTCCTAAGGTGACAGTGGCGGTCTTTGCGTGGAGTATGGCTATGAACTGTCGAGAGGACGGGGAGGATCTTGCTAGGACAGCCTAAGTATTACCCATGTCAAAATGTGTGTGTGTGTGTGTGTGAGAGAGAGAGAGAGAGAGAGTGAGAGAGAGACAGTCAATCCCATAATACAAGATATGGTAAGCAGACCCACTAGACTACAGTGGAGTTGGTGCATCGTCTGTTACGTTAGTGAAGAAGAAGAAGAAGAAGAAGAAGAAGAAGAAGAAGAAGAAGAAGAAGAAGAAGAAGAAGAAGAAGAAGAAGAAGAAGAAGAAGAAGAAGATGTGTGATCACTATACGCTACAGCAATGTAATTTATTATCATTAAGTAAATGTAACAGATCGATGTTGTAGGGTTGACGGTGTTCGGTGCTCGTACGGCGTTCCTAATGAGTTTTGTAGCAGATGGTGTCTTCGGTATTGCAAGTTGTTGCAATCCTGTCTTTCTATATTTTTTAGACTGGACTAAACAATACAAATATTATGTAATTTTTTATATAAGTATTTTTTAAATTTATTATATATTTTTTATATAAAACACATTATATAATTGGAATAAGTCATTTTAATTGAATTTGAAAAGCAACTCAACTTACCAATAATACTTAGCTCATTTATAATTATCAAATGTTCCTTTAATTTGTGGGGTTCACGTCACTGCTCTGCTTTAACGTTTGAAACGTAACACTTCACGCTAATTTCGAAAGTTTTTTTTTTCATTTTGTGTCTTCTCACCGTGTTTGCGTTGTCCAACAGTCTGACGACTTAAACTCCTCATAATGGCATTGCCTTTCCTCACTTTTTTTGCAAACTTGATTTTTTTCGGTTATCAGTGATGTTCCTTAATTCTAGGTTCAGAAATAGCTGAATAATATTTTATTAAATTATTACCAATAGAGTTATAAAACCTCACCAATTACCCAATGACTTTCGGCTGTAGGATGCTGGTTTAGCAAAAACATGTTTTAAATTCCGCTTTATTATAAAGTGATATTTTTGTCAAACGTAAATTACACTCTATAAATATAAATATATACGCTAATAATCACACACACACATACACACACACACACACACACACAGATAATTTGTGTGGGTGTTATATAATTATATACTTATGTTAACACAACTGCGACGACCAAACGTGCTAATTAATATTCGGATGAAAGATTTATTGGATTTAATTGCTATAAAATCTTTATATTACATTAAACGTTGAAGGTTACAAAAAAATATTTGGTTACGCAGCCGTTATCCTGATTATCTTTATGAACAAAACGTAAATAATGACTTTCAAAGGGAAACAGCCTATGGAACCATTTACCATACATTACAACAAACAATCAAATATTACAGCAAGTGTCCCTCTTTAAGTACGTAAGATGTGATATTACGAGTCAAATAGATTAGGACATCAAGAGAAAAATAAACGGATAGGTCTGTCAGGCAATTTGTGAAACTATTAAAGAAATCTTTGAAGAGGAAACAATAATAAACTAAACTCAGACGACAACTGAGGACGGAACGTGGGTACCGAGTAAAGAAGAAGAAGTCACACACAAACTGAAAACAAGAAGTCTTGAGACACGTAAAGGGATAAAGTGCACGGCATAAAATAAACCACAGAATTAAATGAATTAAACGTAATCTCTCTGTAAATGAAACGGATCAAAGGAAAAGAGATAGAAATAGATAGAATGGAACAAATCAGCGTACGCAACATATTTAAAAATACGAACCGAAGGGGAATTCAAGGAAATACGGTTTCCTACATAAAGTAATGAATTGTGAAGAAAAGTATCAAGAGATAGCTTGAACAGAGAGACTGGGGAAGAAGAAGAAGAAGAAGAAGAAGAAGAAGAAGAAGAAGAAGAAGAAGAAGAAGAAGAAGAAGAAGAACTGGCAGAAGGAGAAGATGAACTGTAACTCCATGATATTGGCACGTAGTTGTGAGTATGATCGCTAGGTCATCGTAAAGGTTAATTTTCTTGTTTATGTTTTATATTTAACATCTAAAATTTGTTTTTAGTTGATTTGAAAGTGGTGAAAGTTATGTTTTGTTTCGGATCGACTATGTACGAGTTTATATTACTCTATAAACGTCCGTATAGTGCCCGCCCGAAGATTATCGCGGTCGAAACAAAACTTCATATTTCAGTTCCTCGGGTGACCTACAGTTTTCGCTTGATCATACTAGACGCACCATTCAAATTACGGGAACAGCATTAACATGACCTTCGCTGCACCATCAGTTATATTCCACGGAACATGTAAATCACACAAGTAATTAAAATAAGCGTTGCTGCATTGGCGTGTCGACTAAACTTGTTCCGTGTCGGTGATTTATTAGACATGATTTCATCTCCAAGATGGGATTTTATCCATTACACCGTGGAGTATCACGCCCGATACTCACGACTTCCGATCGATCCACTGACTCACATTTCTAATTTCCGTGAATTATGGGGTGTACCTTTGTCGTACGGAGGTTCGAACGCTTGCGCGGAGTGACATTTGCTCGTACGCGTGTTACCAACGAGATGATAAAACACTCCGCGTGAACCTCCGCACTCACTTTTGGTATGTGTAAGTGGGTCGACTAGTCCCTCAAACGTCGCTCCGATCCGATAATTTATAGCGGTTTACTGTTGAGGAAGCCTCGCGAATTCTTTGACGTAAATCGTTTAATACATCGGTTTCCTCAAATTTCATTGTCGCTTCTCTCAAGCATATTAAATGGTAGTTCTCAAAGTAAAATGTGAATTTGGAAATCGACCGAACTCATCGCGGTTAATTGCCAAGCGAATTGGTCACCTTGTTTAAGTTATCATCTAACAACAATAGGTACCTAAACATTATTACTTTCTACCACCTAACCCTACGGTTTCCCTGAATAGGCCTACTTCTGTACATTACACATTAACGTTAAGTTATAGGTCAGTGCTTTGTTCATACAGAGTGCTTAAGCAGCACTTTAAGCAGTATCCTCCACCACTAGTAGTGAGCCTAATCTAACCTTATCTACTACGTAACTTACACCTACGAACTTGTCTTAGAAATAAGTTACCGTAATATCACTGATTTGTTTGTGTTTACGGAACAATAGTTTCTGCAGCGCTCAACACGTGCTTTAACTCTCTCTCTCATCCTCTGTCTGTCTCTCTCTCTCTCTCTCTCTCTCTCTCTCTCTCTCTCTCTCTCTCTCTCTCTCTCTCTCTCTCTCTCTCACACACACACACACACACACACACACACACACACACACACACACACACACACAATAAGGCTTACATAAATTTGGTTTTAGTGATACAGAAAGTTTACACACGCACGCACGCACAGGTATACACCTACACCAAAGAAACAAGTAGGCTACTTTGAACATCCCACACTCTTCATCCGAACGTGATGCTATTCTTGTTTTGTACTTTTTGCGATGATATTATAGTCACAAAACTCCTCTATGAAGTGTCTCTACTTTTCGACATATATTTTCAATATTTTCAATGTCGTTTCAATAGCCCGCTTCTTCCCGCATCGCTTGAAACAAGATTACGTTTTGAGGGGAAGTTCTTCCTTTAGTGTATTTTTTATACACTATCAATAATCAGCTTTTTTCAGTAGAGTCTACTATGTGCTGATGACAGTTGAAAATGAATCTGAAAATCAACAAAAGCTTACCCTTGCCGGCTTTTGGAGTATCTGTGAACTCCATATGTCTCAGTATACAGTATGATTGTGTCGTTATGCTGTCTGCAGTACACTGATCATCACACACACAGTCTTGCAAACAAGAACACCTCGATAGTTTTTACACTACGATCAGGAGGAAATCATTTCATACTGAAATGTGGAAGTAGGAGTAGGAGTAGGTAATCCTAAGGCTTTCACGGCCGGCTATTAGAGCGTGGCCAACTACTAAAATTGCTTACAGACGTTTCGGCTCCACCATTGGTGGTGATCTTCAGTGTACAGAACGATCGAGTAATTGGCAAGGTGTTAGCCAGTTCACCCCAGTACTGAGGTACAGAATCTCGATCGTTCTGTAGACCACAGCCTAATATCAGCAATAGGAGAAGGTCTATTTACTTCTGAAATGTACTGAATTAGGAATCATTTTAACTTAGCGTGACAGAAGGGTATGCATCGCTGCAGAGAAAAGTCCCTCCAACGAAACGGGTAAGTAATCATATCATTCAGTGTCTACTGAATTAATATGATCAAACCTTTCGGAAATCCGGCAATCGGCCCGTATCGTAAACGCTTCTCCCGGTGTCTCGGGTACGGACTACAGGGTCGCTGATTTGTTCCGGATTTTAAATATTGTTCAGTATTTGTTTTGGCAATGAGGATGTAAAAACACGTAGAACTGAAAGAAAAAAAAATAGCGACGACATTGAGTATATTTCTTTTTCAACTATGAGGGTGAAAACGGTGTACTCTGATCTTTTGAGACTGTGTAACTATTTATTCCTAAACTAACTTAAACAGCTAAATATGAAGTTGTTAATACTAAATATGAATGGACTCAGTTATGGGAAACTGAGTCATCATCTAACATGGCAATAATAAAAATTTCCAGTCTGAAATCCTTAGAACCATCACTAATACACTAGAGCATCGATTATCTGAACATCCATTAACCGAACGATCTATTATTCGAACTCAGTAAAAAGTACAATTATGTACTGCAACTGTACTGTACAGTAATGTATCGGACACGTGTAGGCGTATTGGATATTTATTGAACCTAAAAAAAAATTTGTATACTATGAATTATTACAGTACTGTACAGTAATAAATAAACGTTGTAGCTATACAGCCTTACAATCGATAAACAAAGAATCGAGACCGAGCCTGTTCTACTTGAGACTGTTCGAAAGTGGGCCGAAACAGAAGACGAGATAGATTGTATTCAGCTTTTGAATTTTAAACGACTTCAGTCTTTAGCAGAGAGAAAACAGGATTATCGGTTTGAAGTAGACAGTGATAGAATAATTCTTCAAAAAAGTGTAAATCCATGGTACTGCATGTTTTGTTTTGTTTTTTTAATTTTTAATTAATTTTATAGTACTGTACAGTGTTTGTCATTAACTCTAATTTCGTTTAAACTAATTTTTGGTTTTTATTAATTACACTCAGTTTTAATTCAATGATTTTAGTCTTAGTAACATATTACAGTACAGTATACAGGTTGCTGTAATTATATAACAGTATATTAGAAACGATTTTGTAATAAAAACCTTTGTTTCTTAAAGAGAAATAATGTTTTCAATTTACGATCTATTATCCGAAATATTGATTATCCGAACGGACCCTCGTCCCGAGAGGTTCGGATAATCGATGCTCTACTGTACTCTATATGCACTTCAGATACATACAGTGACCTTGAAGCGTGTAAAGTGATAGAAGAACTGGTTAAAGACTCATGATTAAGTAACAAGTTCACGATATCGTCTCATGCCCGACATGTAAAGAATATTTTTTTTTGTAAATTCTATAGTGTGACAAGAAGTGCTCATGAGTGAAGCACTTGTGACCCAGAGGCATCAAAAGTTTACAATTGTGTGTGTGTGCGCGCGCGTAATATACTCAATCAAACACAATAATAGTGCTAATAAAGTAGTGATAATATTAATAATAATTGTGATGGTTTTTGCAACCATAATGATAATTGGAATGATGATATGATGGTTTGGGATTAGTTCTAAAACATACTAGTAGTAATAACAAATAATAATAATAATAATAATGCATTTACTCTTAGTAGTAATAGTTCTAATAAAGAATGCATATAATTTATAATTAATTATAGTCAATGGTTATTTAATTAGGTTAAATATACTAAACAATTATAATATAATTATACTTAATTACCTAACGGTAAACAAATAACAAATAATATTTTCTAAAGTAACAAATAAAAATATCAAAAACGTACGGAATTTTTGCACAAACATTTTGGTCAGGCTGACAAAATTTTTGGTCAAAATGACAAGCTAAATGTCTTTAAAGTAAACATATTTTTTACAAAGGTTTTGTAAAATATATAAAAACACTGGGTAAGTTTCACAAATTTTTTTAATTAACTCTGACAGCTGTTTCGACTAACTAAGCCATTGTCACTCAGAGTTAATTAAAAAAATTTGTGAAACTTACCAAGTGTTTTTATATATTTTACAAAACCTTTGTATTAATATGTTTCACCAAGTGCCCAACGAGTCATCAATTAATATATTTTTTTGTTTTGCTCGCAGTATTAAACGGGCATCGCTAACGTTTCTCAGCATCGCATTCTGAAATCGTTGCAAGATTTTCGAATTTGAGTTATTGTCAGTAACCCCTATTTGGATCCTATATGTTCATATTGGGTATAGTTTAATTTTCTAAATTGGGATTTTATTTTTTAGGTCATCTGAGAGTGTGAACCCAGCAGTCATCACACCTTTCATAACTTTAACCTTAAACTTTAATTTTCTTTTCATTATTAAACATTTGATTGTTTCATACGAATTTATTTACTGTTTGAAGCACTCGCGTTTGAAACGCAGGCTATACTACACAGGTTTCGGCATCATAATAAACATTCGGTAGTTACTTATTGGTTTCGAATGGTACATAAGGAGGTTAGTTCGGGTCAAACTCCCTCGAGCGATTCTTGATGTCCCGCCATAAAGAAGTCCTCGATTAAATGTAACTCATTGTCCCAGCCCTAGAGTTAACCATTGAAAGCTGTCCTTTTTCCTTCCTTGCACGCCGACCGCGCTGCTTGCTGCTGTTCCCCTGTCACCGGGGCGGAGGCTCTCTGCCTCAAGGAGAGCGACCAACGCCTCAAAGCGTCTGCTAGCTGGGCTTGAGACAGTCGACGCCTGTCGCCTGAATCGGTTCCAGCAGCACTGTCATACATTAAAGTCTTCTTCCCCCGCTATCTAGCGAATGATCGTGTTGGCGGTTGTCCAGTCCAGTTTTAGGCATCTGTCTACTGAACTGGCACTATGTTTATCATCTGGCAGCCATTGGGCTCGACCCAGACGCTGCAATCATGCCACGGATGCAAAGACACCCCGCTCCAATAATGCAATGCAATGCAAGGAGGTTAGTTTGATAAGCGTCCTGACACAAGGTTATTTACCTTGTAAAGATCAACTGGATGTGCTTTCAAAGTGTTTTAAATGCATATCTTAAATTAGTCGACAATGTAACAACCCTGATTTCTTATTTATGTAAAAGATATAAAACAATTGAAATATTGTTTTAGAACGCACACAAAGTGATAACGCTTGATGAGTACGGCTAACAGAGGCGCTGTTACTCCGTGTCCATAAACGCTACAGGGATCAAATTTGTCGGCACATTTTCACGTAACTCTGTGAAACGTGTAATATTATTTGAAGGATTTTTCGTTTTTCGTACGTTAATATAAGTCTTTTCAGAACAGTACATCGCCATCCTTCACTGATATTACTTATGGTTAATTATATTCCATTTACTGGAAGTAAGATAGCCTGTACTGCACAATTTCTTTGATGTGGCGGAATGTTGTTATCAAATCACTTACCAATATCTAACGACTAGGGCAGTGAAGGATTTGTCGTCTAATAGTGATTTGTTGACTAATAGCCCACTACCTTATCTTTGAGAACAAATTTAACAAGTAATTAGTTATTGACAATTTGACCTCAATTATAAGGAGAAGGATAACTCTAGCTAACAAAGCCTACTTTGCGCTTATCACCACCTTTAAGTCAAGAGTTATTCATAGGCAGACAAAAATGCGCACATACAAAACTATCATACGACCCATTCCTGTACTATGGCAATGAAACCTGGATATTAACACAGAGCAATTGAACGCCTGAAGATATTTGAACGGGAGCTCCTGAGACGGATCCTGGGGCCCATATATAGAAATAGCGAATGGAGGATACGGCATAATGATGATATATGTTGTCTCTTCAACGAACCAACGGTAGAAGTGGAAGTAAAACTGAGGAGGCTGCAAAGGGCTGGCCATGTCCTAAGAATGGATGACAAACGAAAACCGTAAAAAGAGTCCTTATGGGGAGTATGGATGGCAAAAGACCAAAAGGCCGTCTAAAGAAAAGATGGGAAGATGCTGTCGCTGTGGATGCAAGATGTTGGGAGTGCGAGGATGGAGGTCCTTTGCTACTGATAGAGAGAGAGAGGTGGAGAGTCAGGACAGAGGAGGCCAAGGCTCGACTTGAGGCTATTGTGCCTTACGAGGAGGAGGAATAATACAGTATTATTTTAAATGAGGATGGCCTTGCAGGAGAAACCTATGAGGAATTGTTTCACTGGAATGTACAATAGATTTCACTGTATTTCTTTAATGGAATGTGTATTTGCTCTAGTCCTCTTTTATTTTCATCATATTACAAGACCCAGTCCCTCCATATTACTTCATACAAGACCATATTACTTTCTTCCATCCCTCGGCTAGACAAAACAGACTCGCTTGTCCTATCTTTCGCCCTTGATTCGTAATCAATCACATGTGTCAGTCAAAGTTACGCTTGAGTGTTTTCAGCTGTATATGGACATTAATGCTTTAGTGACTGCAGCAGATCGAGAATTTTCACATGGAAGATTTTATGAAAATATACAATGTTTAATGTCTTTTTTTACACACTTTTCTTTAACTCACTGTCACATCTGTCTGTCTATCTGTCTATCTGTAATCAAATCTTACAAGCTCTATTTCAGACACTTATTGTCGATAAAAAATTCTGAAACATTGCACAGACGTTGGTCTTGGATGACAATACAATAATCTATGGTCACACACACATACGCGCGCGCGCGCGCATACACATACCCACACGCACGCCTGCGCGTACACACACACACACACACACACACACACACACACACACACACACACACACACACACACACACACACACACACACACACACACACACACACACACACACACACACACACACACACACACACACAGCACGCGCGCGCGCACACACGCACACATCCCACGCGCACCCGCGCACACACACACACACACACGCGCGCGCACATGGATTTTAACTGACAAAACAATTTTAACTGACAAATTTAAATTTAATTTAATTTAAATCTATTTAAATTAAATTAATTTAAATAGAAAGCAGCCGCCGCGCCTACTAGGACAACCTTAGGC
Organism: Magicicada septendecula; assembly: GCA_034769895.1. NCBI lineage: Eukaryota > Metazoa > Arthropoda > Insecta > Hemiptera > Cicadidae > Magicicada > Magicicada septendecula. The sequence goes on from CM068376.1 coordinate 263,047,864, forward strand.
GCGGCCGACGACGTAAGGAAACGAACGCCAGCGCGGGAAAAACTGAAGTGTGTTGAAGGTTCAAAGTCCGTTGTGAATCGTCGTAAGAGACCTGGTAAGCAATTCTTTATCACTATAAATTTCACCTTTGCTCCTTGCTTGTTGGAACGCGCAAGGTTAATTAGTAATCTTGAGGTCGGTTTTAATGAGATTATTAGTTATTTAGTGGCTGTTGAGCGAAGTGATAAGAGCGAATTGTGCTCCCATCATATTCATTGTTTTGTGGAATTTAAAGAGGCATTGTTAATTAGTGATTTATGTGAGTATTTAAAATCTGTTTATTTTGAATTGCATATTGATGTTCAGCCTTGTAGATCTCGTAAAAGTTGTTTAAAATATATATCTAAAGAAAATGTGTATTTTTATACTAATGTGAAAACGTCTGATTTGCATTTTAATTATAGATGTTTCAAATGGGCTGATAGCATAAGTAAATTTGATCACACTCATCCATTTGTGACATTAATTAATTAATTTAATTTAAACTTTATAGTTAAACTTTACTTTATAAACTTTGTAGTTAGAAATTAATTAATTTAAACTTTATAGTTATATAAGCTACTATATTGGAGAATCTTTAAAAACAACAACAATGAAAGAGACATCCACTCAACGTAAACGACGCTTGGAGAAAGCTCGTAAGAAATATCATGAAAAGAAGAATAGTGAAGATGAAAACGCCAAAAAAGCCAGACTAGAATCTCAAAGTGAATATATGAGGAAATGGAGAAGTGCTGAAACGACAGAGCAGCGAGAAATTCGATTAGAATTTGATCGTCAGCAACATTCACAACATCGTGCATCTGAAAGCCAAGAAGAACGCGAAGCTCGTTTGCAGTCGGATTGCCAGCGACATTCGCAGCAACGAGCGAATGAGAGCCAAGAAGAACGCGAAGCTCGCTTACTGTCCGATCGCCAGCAGCATTCACAGCAACGAGCGAGTGAGAGCCAAGAAGAACGCGAAGCTCGCTTACTGTCTGATCGCAAGCAACATTCACAGCAACGAGCAAGTGAGAGCCAAGAAAAACGTGAAGCTCGCTTACTGTCTGATCGCCAATACAAATCAAAATGCCGTGCTGTGGAAACATTCGAAGAACTTCAAATTCGCTTAGAACATGAGCGTCAACAGCGGCAACAACGAAGTGCTAGTATGGCAGCGTTCGAAAAGGCGATCAACACGTTTTGCGACAAAATCTGTGAAATTTGTACAGAAAGATGCTATCCCAGTCAAGTCACAACGCTGACGTTTGCCGGAATAAAACCGTCCTATTTGCCCGACGAATTGAAGAATAAAAGTCAACTGTTGCTTTGTCATCGATGCAAGTCACATTTGTCGAAGCGTAACTCTGCAGCTCCTTCAAAAGCTTATTGGAACAAGCTTGATCCCGGACCAATCCCACCTGAGATTGAAGTACTCACGCAAGCGGAGCAGCGGTTACTATCACGCATCATTCCATTCGTCAAAATTGTCAAATTTGATGGCAGATTCGGACAATATGGCTTTAAAGGTCAAGCAATACTGTTCGCCCAGGATCTATTTGAAATCAGCGAGAAGTTGCCTCAAATGTTGCCTAGATCACCAGAAGATGCGGGAATAGTGGTCGTAACGGAGAACCTCGAAAATTTAAACATCACTCGACAGTTTTCGATATCTCGTCCCAACATTTACGCTGCACTGCAATGGTTGGTTGTGAATAATCCTCTCTACCGAGACGTGATCATCGACCAAAACGTTGAACTAAACGAGCAAGCGTTTGTACGCATCACGCAACAACCGTCCAAGGCACCTGATGTTTGCGACGATAATCCACAACCAACAAGGGTGTACGTTACTGTCAGCGTGACAGCCAGAATTCTTAGAGCGTCATAGAATCAAGCAACTGCGGAAATATTCCAATCTCCACACGCCGGTGTACAATGCTCTGCTATGGCGCTCGCCAACATAGTTAGAGCATCCATACTCTCACCAAGTCAATGGAATCATACGACATTGGACAGAAACTTGCTTTCGGGCGATGAGATATACACAAGAATACGATTACTCACCGATGGACAGGTGAATGCGCACCCCATACCGGAAAGTGGATACTTGATGATCCGCAACTTTGACGTCATCAAACAACATTTCTCCATGTACAACAATACCTTTTACATCGAGTACGACCAAGACCCAAGTCTTTTTGGAAGCCTCATGGATAATAAAAACGAAGCTGGAATTGGTCTTACTCTGTACGATGCTCTCACAAGACTTTTTGATGGTCATGCTGCGGGGATCCTGATATCAGCAGGAAAATCATATGCAGTGATGCATTACAAAGAGAGATACTACTTCGCAGACTCCCATTCATGTGGTCCGAAAGGGGCACCGGCACGTAATCAAAATGGCAAAGCATTTGTCATGGAATGCGATACGTTGCGAGAGTTTACACGCATATGCAAACGTGCCACGGGATCTCGCAACGTCCAGTATACTCTCGATTTTATAGATGTCCACCTAAATAATGATCCAATGCAAGATCTACATATAGTTGAAGCACTACCTAACCAAGAGCCCACCCCGATGGATATTGAGCAACACTCACAGACGCTGGATATTCAGGTACAGACATCGGTAATGGCTCCAATCGACTGTGCACAGCCGGTTGTTGAGGATGTGCTGGAGGTTTCTGATAATGTCTACGAGATCAGATGAAAAACTCGGGATAACACTGTTAACATTGAATACGAATTGAATGCCGAAGAGCTTGCGTGGTATTTTCTCTTTCCGCATGGAATCAATGGACTGAGCGAACCCCGAGACGCCAACATCACTCCGCTCGACTAGTACCAGTACCGAATTTTGGGCAGTGATTCACGCTTCCAACGTAACGATTATCTGTTTTACGCACTGTCCATGTTCGAATACAAAAGAGTCAAAGCAACTATACAGGCGTGCTTGAAAAAGATCGTTGGACCAGATGGAAAGGTCGAAGATCTTCATTTAATTACTAAAAGTTTGAGAGGATCGTATGCCTATTGGCAGAAAGCTCTCAATGAATGTCTGGCCAAAATCCGATGCCTAGGTCCGCCAACGTATTTTCTCAGCTTCAGCTGCAATGACTTGCATTGGACCGACATGAGGCGAGCCCTTTTAATCGCCGATGGTAGACTGGACGTAGATCCAATATCGCTAACTACTCAAGAAGTACAGCAATTAATCGAGAAATATCCAATCACGGTTAGTCGGCATTTCATGATCAGAGTCAAAGCATTGATGAAGTACATCTGCAACGACGAACAGGTCTTTGGTGGCAAACTCACGGATTTTTGGTGGCGCATAGAGTTTCAAAACCATGGTAGTCCTCATGTTCACATGATCGTATGGATCGAGAATCATCCGTCGTTCGATACTTCAGAAGGAATCCAAAAGCTCAACGAAGTCTGCACATGCGAGATGCCACAAATGGATGATGAATTCTACGAGCTAGTGAAGAATTGCCAGACGCATCGCCATACTCATACCTGTGAAAAGAATAACTCGATGACGACATGTAGATTCAACTTTCCCAGACAGGAATGTGACGAAAGCCGAATAGTCTCTCACTCATCGAATGAATTCATTCGGAATGGTGGAAAAATATGTCTCTTGAAACGTCGTCCGGAAGATCGCTGGATCAACAATTACAACAGGAGTATTTTGAAAATATGGAGAGGAAACATGGACATACAACCTTGTGGCTCCAATGAATCCATCGCATACTACGTGGCCAAATACATCTCCAAATCAGAGCCAACTGAGCTTAATACCAGCGTAGCTCAGGCCATCAAACAAATTCGCCGAGAGGAAACCGACTTATCTCGAAAGTTGTTCAAAATATGCATGCGCATAATGAATGAACGGCAGGTTTCAGCGTGCGAATGCGCATTTAGACTGTGCCATTTGAATTTAACAGAAAGTTCAAGACAGTGTATCTTCCTCAATACTCGGAAACCTGACCAGCGATACAGAATGCTAAAATTTGACGCAGCAGGCAAATCAACTGGTGAGTTTTACTCCAACATCTTTCAGAGATACGAGAATCGGCCATTTCAACACCCTCACTATGACTTTGAAAACATGACCCTGATTGAATTTGCAATGCGATTTCAACCATATTACAGAAAGCCACAGGGAGAAGATGAGGGTGAAGACAATGTCGACCGAGACGCCTACGGTGATGTTTCAGTCACAGGACGAAAGACCATTATAAAGCTCAACGATAACAGCAACATGACTGCGAGAAAAGTGCCGACTGTCGTGAGAGTACCATACTTTGTGGCAGAAACAGATCCAGAAAATTTTTACTACAGCCTTCTCCTGCAGTACATGCCTTACCGTTCTGAAGAAGAGCTGCTAGAAGGATTCAGTTCGGCTAAAGAAGCATTCTTGGCTCGAGAGCAAAATCTCAAAGATAACTGTAGAATGATGGAACAGTTCCGTCAGAGAGATCGCGCGCTTGAGAATGCCTTCAATCAGATCCACGCGTTTGAGATTCTCGATGCTGAGCCAGCTGTATTGCAGGAAGTGGAGGAGGAAGTTGAAGCTCTCGATCAACAGATGGATGACGGACAATTCCAAAAAGCTGTTCAAGCCATGAATCTTGGTCAAAGGGAAACCTTAAACTTCGTCACCAGAAATATACGCGAGCAAATGGATGGAAGTCAAGATCGGTTGAGGCTTTTTATAACTGGTCAAGCTGGGACAGGCAAAACTTTCCTTTTCAACCTTTTGAAAAATCAAGTCAACCGATGTTATAGCAAGCCAGTGGTGAAAGTTGGCGCACTCACAGGCGTTGCAGCACGATTGGTTGGAGGTTCGACTCTGCACAGTATGCTAAAGTTGCCAGTGCAGAAAGACGGCAGAATTGCACATATGCCTTTACTCACTGGTCAGTACCTCAGAACTTTACAACTAGAGTGGAAGGACATTGAGTTTCTATTTATCGATGAAATCTCAATGGTGCCCTACGAGATGCTGAGTATGATCAACTCACGCCTGAGGCAACTGAAGAATTCTGAAGAGTTATTTGGAGGCATCAACGTCTTAGTATTCGGTGACTTAATGCAGCTACCACCCGTGCGAGGGAAGCAAGTGTTTCAACAACCTGAACATTTACAGCCAGCTACACATCTGTGGCAGTTGTTCACCTTCATTGAGTTGACTGAAAACATGAGACAGCAGGGAGATACAACCTTCATCGACATTCTGAATGCATTACGAGTTGGAGAACTCACTACAAATCAGATGGCTATGTTGATGGATCGTGTAAGTGCCGACGAGGACGGCGAATTCTCCATCGAGAGAGCATTGCGCATCTACCCGACCAATCAGCAAGTCGACGATCATAACAAGAGAGTACTCGAGCATTTCCGAAGTAAGGGTGTTGAAATGTTTAAAGTTCAAGCACAAGATTCTCTGATTGATGCCAGTCGACCACTTAAAGATTCCATCGACACCGTCATGCAGAATGACATCAACAAGACTGGAGGATTGCCTAAAGAGTTGGAAATATTCCGTGGAGCAAAAGTCATGTTGCGATCTAATATCGACCATGGCAAAGGATTGGTCAATGGAGCTATAGGCTTCATCACCAAAATTGAATGGGCTGGCGGCTACCGTCAAGGACCAATATATGACAAAGACATACCCAATGTGTATGTAGATTTTGGCAAAGATGGCAAAGTAGACGAACATCGTATTAAGCCAATATCTATTCAATTTCCCGCAAAAGGCAGCCATGGAACTGCTCAGCGCCGAATGCTTCCGTTGGTGCTGTCATGGGCTTCAACGGTTCATAAGCTTCAAGGCAGTACTGTTGATTATGCTGTCGTATACCTGGGTTCAAAACTTTTCGCTCCAGGACAGGCGTATGTCATCCTCAGTAGAGTTCGGTCTCTTCATGGTCTTAGGATTGAAGAAATTGACGCTTCAAAATTGACGGGTGAGAAACCCTGCAATGTTGCTGCCTTAGCAGAAATGAGACGCATGAGAGAACTTCATCCCATATGAGCTCCATCTCGGATTACAAACGAAATTTCAATGTTGTAAAGATGCACATGAAATCTTGAATATTTTGTAAACGAATTATGTATAAAATATGTAGTATATTATAAATATGTAAAAATTAGTTAATTGATTAATAAAAAAATGATATTTATACAATATTACCGTATATATTCAATTATGCTTATTTAATAAAAACATTAATTACGAATTCCAATGAATATTCAAAAAAGTTACTTATAACTAAAAAGTAGAAAATAAAAATAAAAAAAAAAAAATTTTTTTTTTATTTTTCTTTCAAAAATATAAATTAAAAAATTAAAAAATTGCACTAAAAATAATAAAATAATTTCTTTTATATATGTTACCAAAACCAATTATCTTTACAAGTACAATAATTTAATAAAAAATTTGCTCATGCAAAATTAAAATGAAAAGTGTGGGCGCTCATAATATTTGAATGCATTAGAAACTCATCATCTTCGGGGCTGACCCTGGAGGTTGAAGGTACGCGATGCGGGCTTATTCAGGGTGAATCTAGGCATTGCACAGTTTTACTACACGTGCACCACGATTTGATATTAAAACTTTAAAAGAAAACGTTGTTATATACTTATATTTATATCTTAAATATGTCACACCTATATATACCTATATACGCATATATGTCATAGTGTAGTAAAATTCTTTGACCAATATTTTACTGCAAATATAAAAAATTTATAGTTCAAAAAGAATATTTTACGATACCCTGAAATATTTTCTAGAGAATACTTTATGAACAAAGTTTATGAGCGCCCACACTTTTCATTTTAATTTTGCATGAGCAAATTTTTTCTTAAATTATTGTACTTGTAAAGATAATTGGTTTTGGTAATATATATAAAAGAAATTATTTTATTATTTTTAGTGCAATTTTTTAATTTATATTTTTGAAAGAAAAGTGTTTTTTTTAGTTTTTTTTAATTTATTTTTATTATATCTTCATTATTATACTGACATAATAAACATTGTACTGTTAAAGATTTATAGTAAGATATTGTTACGACATCACAGAACAATCTACGTGTTTGTCGAATGTGCCAGAAGTATTTCGATGTAACGCGTGTGACGTACGTGCTTGTCAACGCTTTTTCGAGAGGTTTCTCGAAGGCGCCAGCCGCGCGGACTGTGTCAAGGCCGCAGTTACTTACGTAGTTCACACGAGCGCTAAGACGCAATTAGGAACATTCTGGTCTGTGAGCGCAGGTGTAAATACATGGCGGCAGCGGCCTTAAGTTTCAGTATAGTGGCGATATATTTACAGAGCGGTTGGAGTTATTATCGGGCGAGATTACTGTGTACGTTCAAGTAGTTATTAGTGAAGTGTTGTGTTTTATAATCGGACGGTATAATTGTAATACAATTGGTTTAATTTTAGTGGACATTTTATTGCGTGTGAACAATTTTCATTTGATTTGTTGTAGAGACTGTGTTGTTAATTACGAACTGTTTAACTGTAAAAATTAAAGGTGTGATTAGTGACTTAATTGGTGTCTTGTACTTATTTTGTTTTCCACTGTACCTACGACGATCAAGTAGACCGTCGTAACAATACATTAAATGTGTATATTACCTCTTTTTACTTATTTAAAACTAAATACTACCTTTTTTTATTTACGTCGATTGACGAAAATTTGATGACTTATGTGGCGACCCGCGTTAGATTCCTGAGTTTAAGTGTGGCCCTCAACCTATGAAAAGTTGAAAACCACTGGAGTAGGATAGCTAGACCGGTTGCCTATGGTAAGAAACTGTTATTTCTTTATGGAGAAGCTACGTTAGTTAGATTTAAGTAAGGAATTTTTAATAATACTGTAAGATCCAAATTTTGCATGCAATAAAACTTGGCGTGCACGTTCATACTTTTACCCAATTAACGCTGTTGTTTTTAAAATTGAATCTCTCAAAAATAGATGGGCGAGAGGCAAAAACATGAAGTCCAAATTTTGGAAAAAGCGCAAAAGCCCATGTGGATATTAAATTATAAGGAATTTTAATCAAAATTTGAATTTAGCTTCGTTTTGAAAAATTCAAAATTTTAGGACAGTGATGTTTAAGCGGATGAAAATTTTGATAAAATCGCAAAAATTTATATGGCGTACCAAATTAAAAGTAATTTTAACTGAAATCTGAATATAGTGTTAAGTTATGCAAATTTCAAAATTTTGGGACGCCAGGAGTCAGCAACGGGGGCAAAAGTTTGATAAAATTACAAATTACGTGTGTGATATTAATGCAAGAAAATTTTAACCAAAATCTGAATACAGCGAACTGTTTTGGAAATTTGAAATTTTGTAATTTGGTCCTCCAATAATGGGAACAAAAATTTGTAAAATTCCAGCCGTGTGTCATACTAAAGTGAATTATATCACAAATCCGATTGTTTGGAGTTTTTAGCGTTTATTGCTTTGCAATTGTTACTTTACTAAACAAAAAATAGTAGGATAATCGGTATTTTTATAATTTTTCTGATAATTGAAAAATTACCGAATATCATAATTTATCTAATAATAGATGTACTTCGTTCGAGCGAGTCTGCAGTCATGGAGTATACTAGCAGTACAGATATTGGAACAAGTATTTGATAAATTATATCAAATGGAGAAAGGCATGAAAGTGTTTATTTTCCTCGAATATTATGTCAGTCTAAACGTTTCACGAAGACATTCAATCAATCCGTATTGTGGAGTCATTCCGTATAATTATTAAATAACTTTTTCCTTTTATTACTTTTAAGCGTATTTGGTCTCGTGCAATTAACGTTTTATTGTTTAATTTCGTCATTAGATAGAAAATCAAACATTACGAAATGAATGTGAGATACGTGAAGTGAATTTATTATTTAACCGTAAGCAGTATCAATACAAACTCCGACAAGGTAACGCTTTATGGCGAAAAATTAATGAGTTAACAAGGTTGGGAACGTTATTTACCGGGCTGTTAGGCCGTGGTCTATCGTTTGTGTTTACAGACGTTTCGACCCCACCGTCGGAGGCCATATTCATGGTAAAGATATCCTGCGATGGTGGGGCACAAACGATATAGCCCGGCAAATAATGTTCCCGTGAAAGCCTTAGGAAGTCTATACTAATGAGTTAGTTAGAAATTAGGAAGGACTAAGTGCCATCAATAGAGGTAGGAAGGTAGCGTCATTGTTTTAAATACTGAAACTATTTTATGGGTGTTGACAATAAAAATACAAACAGAATTATCACTGTTGCACACCACTATAGAAAAATTATTCCGATTAGCGCTTTCAAGCTTCTCAGCTCATCGTCAGGTCGGATCTGACAGGGCTCGGAGGTTGGGAAGGGACATTTGATTTATAGCTTGTTTGCGGGTGTGTGTGTGGAGACAGTGGGGCGGGTGGGGGTGTGAAGAGTTTGTTTTATTCTGGTGGTTATTTCCGATCTGACGGTGAGCTGAGAAGCTTGAAAGCGCTAATCGGAATAATTTTTCTATAGTGGTGTGCAATAGTGATAATTCTGTTTGTGATTATAACCACTAACACAACTTTCTTAATTAAAATTAAAATACATTCGATTTGCATGAATTGGAATACACCGATAATGTTACTACAAGGGGGATTTAACTGTAATTGTGCAGAGATCAATTGTTGGGCAGCAATACAGCTAAGGCGGCAGAAGATTGGGCCCCACGTTCTGAGTCGTGATATGTGATATGGTTGCCACGAGGGGTTGATTTACTAGAGATAGGTGACCCAAGAGGGGGCACATATAAAAGCAGGATTAAAAAAAACTAAAATTTCCTACGCCATTTAAACTACGGCGTTACACATTTTTAATCAGTGTTTTATTATTTATTTAATATCAATAATATAGTCTACTAGTAAGCTCCCTGAGATGCAAAGCTCACTGTTTTAAACGAAATATACATTTATTATTAGGTAAACTTATATTAAATAATTTTTCAATTATCAGGAAAATTAAGAAAACCATGGTTACTCTACTAAAGTTTTAGTAACGTAACAATTATGGAGCAGTCAGCCATACAATAAACACTAATCATTCCGAACTTCTGCATTGGTTTCTAGTCAAATTTATAACCGTAATGCGTAAATGACACATAATTTACTCCTAGGTTTCAAGTTCCGTATGTCTGTGTGCAGATCTTTAGACCTATACAAATATATATAGCTGATAACGATATGCAATATTTTTTTGCGAACATAGCTTACAAACGATTTGAAGGCGGTTCACAATTTGCAAGCGGTGTTAAAAGATAGTGTTACGTCATTACGGAACGTTCTGGTTCTACTCTATTACCGCAGCTGTAATGCGTACGTGACGCTCAACACGCGAGGCAGTGTTACGTATTACGGAACAATCTCGTATATTCGATAGCGTTGTTCGAGAAGTTTCTCAATTAGGCCAACGGTGTTTCTGCGAAGGTCGCGCTGAAGTATCCTCTAGAATGTTCGATATCTTGTTAAGGACGCATATTATGGAAACCTGCAGACTATAAATAGCCCATACAAGCTGCTTAGTATTCAGTTATTGTCGGGCGATTACTCTGTGCGTTCAAATGGTTATTAGTGAAAAGTAATTATTGTGGTGAAGTGTTATTGTTTTATAATTGTGCGGGACAATTGTAATACAATTGTGTTTTATATTAGTAGACATTTTTATTACGTGTGAACAAATTTTATTTGATTTGTTATAAGAGACTATCTTGTTGATTACAAACTGTTTAATTGTGATAATTACAGCTGGTGATTAGTGACTTAATTGGTGTCTTGTATTTTGTTTTCCACTGTACCATACGACGATCAGTAGAGTGTCGTAACAATATTAATGTTATCAAATTATTAAAGATTTCTAGATTTGTAATTTTTTGAATAAAATGCCTCATAACTTGGTGTTTCACATAGACTTTTAAAATTTTATTAAAATTTTGACTTCAATTTTTACAGGTGATACCCATACAAATAGCACATTTTTCATCTTATAACTACGTTCAGATTTGGGTTAAAATTTCCTTTAGTCTGATACCCGGCATGAAATTATTACAGTTTTCTTTCAAATTTCTGAACCGGTTTTTGTATCTTTCACTTCCTAGAATTTTGAAACTTCTAAAACTGAAGAATGTTTGCAGATTTTAGTTAAAAATTCACTTTCATTTGATACCGCACATAGAGTTTTGCTTTTTTTTTTAAATTCTGATCCGTCACAAGTTTGCCGCTCGCCCCCTATTTTTAGCGGGGTCAACATAAAAAACAAAACAGTAGGGTCTGCGAGATAAGCATTCGTGCCAAGTTTTATGAAATCGGTATTCAAAAGTTGTCGTGAGGTATACCCCAAATAAAGTGACAGAATGAAATCCAGAGTTTGGTTAAATGTCCGACTAATTTGACACCCCACACGGATTTTTCGGATTTTATAAAAATTTTCACCCACGTTTTCGGTTCCGTTGTCCGAAAATTTTGAATTCCTGAAACTGAACACTATATTCAGCTGTTGGTTAAAAAAAACCTTTAATTTGCAACCCTTTGGTTAAAATTCCCACGTGCGATTTCATCAAAATGCCGTTGCATCAAAAAATTTGAAATTAAAATAAACACTATATTCACAGTTAGGTCGAGATTCTCTTTGAATTCATCCTTCACATGGATTTTTGAGATTTTTTCAGAATTTTGCCCCCTCGCTTTTTTTTGCCTCCCGCGCCCCATTTGGGGGGATTATCTAAAAAACAACACAGTTCGTGTAGAGTAAAAGTATGAACGCACGTACCAAGTTTTATGAAAATCGGTTGATGGATTCAAACGTTATCGTGATATTGGCCTACACCCCAAACAGATAGTCACTTTGACAGTCAGACAAATGCCAAACGGTCAAGTTACAACTGAGAACTCGCTCCGCTCATTCAGTTAATAGAGGAGTTAAGACAAAATTGTTTCTTAACATTTAAATCCATCGCCAGCGGAATATTACGTTGCTAGTGAAGGTGAATATAGAATTCCTAAGGCTTTACGGACGGCGTCAACATACGATAGTCAATAATGGAAACATTATTAGGCCGCGGTCTACTGTTTGTATGGACAGACGCAGTGGATTGTCGGGAACAATTCCAGTTGGAAAAGGTATGGGGACGAATAGTCTCTACTTCAGCACAGGGGTAATTGGAGGGCATCGTACCAATTGCTTCTGACACTGAGATGACCTCCGATGGTGGGCCGAAACGTCTGTCCACACAAACAGTAGACCACGGCCTAACATCCCGGCAAATAATTACTCCAATTATAGTGAAGGTCAATCTTCTGTTCTGTGTACACTGCTATCGTTTTTAAATCGCGTGTGAATTATTTCAGTTCATAACTTGGACTACAGAATCAGTGTATAGTGTACTGTAGATGTTAGTTATTACCAGCTGACACGCTTAATAAAATTTAGCGTTGAAAACATAACGACGCAGTAATCCAAGGTTGAGTGTGACAACTGAAACTCCTAAACTGACATTTTCGCAGCGTCCTTTTCATGTTATGGATCTCTTTCGTTACACGAGTAATATATTTTGACTTTCTTATTAACAAAGTCACTTTGTTACACATTCCATAACATGTTTTCACTTAGTAGGAGTATACTTTCCATTATCTTACTTAGTTTTCCTTGTGTTCTATAGTAGTGTAAGCAGAGGCGTATTTATGCATAGGCAAAATAGGCAATTGCCTACGGGTGGCAAAATTTGAGGGGCGGCAACTTTTGGAAAGGTGGAATTTGACTGCCGTTATGTTGGTTTGATACCTAATATAATACCTAAATATAAGAAATGTTTCAATTGCCGTTCCATTTCGTCCCAATGTGATAAGAAATTTTTAGAAATATATATTGTTTAGTAACTAGGCTTATTAAATGAAGAGAACATATTTATATGCATTATATATGTGATATTTTCATTGTATTAATTAATTATTTAACTATTATTTCGTTTACATTCAAATTTCGAACATGCTTTACCGACTCTGTAATTTGACGTGAGCGAATGTCACTATAAAAGAGGCATAATTTCATACCTATAAAAGTCATAGAATTTGAGCATAGCATAATTTCGTACCCAACCCTGCCGGCACCGAGTAAATTTTTGGTGTGGTGTGTACCTCTGAGTAGTGTGATCACTTTTTCTTTACCCCACCACCGCCCCCTCTTGTGTTTGTTTACTTATTAATATATTTTCCTTCAGTTATTATTCTTTAGTTCGTTGATTCAGAACTTCAGTTAAAATGTTTTGGAACAAACACGGCTACAGTAATTTAATGTCTTATTGTACTCTTCCTAGTACGTTATGTAAATTGTTCTATAGAAATGTATTATGAAAAACTGGGAAGAAAATATATCAAGAACAAATTTTAGGGTAATTGAAAATATGAAGGATTGAATTAAACCTGTAAATGCACCCTGTCCCAACAGAGATTTGTGCGAGGGTGGCAAATTTATACTGCCTATGGGCGGAAAAATTGTAAATCCGCCCCTGAGTGCAAGATAGTAAGAAAATTCAGTGTAAAGCAACTACCAAGCGTCCAAAATTCAAAATCAGATCACTGCTGACTGGAGAGAAGTGAGTGGTAATAGCACATGCACGAAACAGTTTACAATTGGCGCTTTGGACTTTCTAATTAAGTTGTTTACACCAAGAAAATATCTGAATTTTACAGTTTCATGAGACTTAATTAATTTTAGCTGTATGTATATATAATCTTAGCGATCGATTATCCCAACCTCTATTGATTTTAGTTACCTGATGTTTACGTGACTTGACTGAAATACAAAGTTTCAAGTCACTAATGAAGTATAGGTAGATACAGCAATTCTACTTTCTGTGATTACGTTTATTGTGTCTATTGTACAGTAATAATGTACACATTGTTGGTTTGGTAGCAGACGTTCTAAACTCTATCGGGACGGAATTAACCGAGTTAGGATTGTCACATTTCGCCTGATGCTCGAGTTCCTATTAAGGCGGTTACAATTCGAGTTGTAGATAGATTTGACTAAAACAGGAGCAAATTATACTATACTTACGTATGTTTTCTTGCGTCTGGGAAGACAGCTCTGCAATTAAATCCAACACGTTGTAACGAGCCGTCGCAGATTCGAAACCTTTAGTCGTTTCTATATTACGTACTTCATGTTTAGATTCTTAATTAGACATTACTTGAACACTACGCTTCAACCACTGGATTATGAAATTTAGAACTTGAAATCAGTATGGGTAGAGGGCACATGGTCAATCGCTAAGATTAATCGAAATCTCTCACGAAACTGTAAAATTCAGAAAAAAATTATGAGTCTAAGTCTGACAATGCTAAACATTAAACTGTTTAATCAATGTATGGTATGGTACCAGTATTCACATCTCTTAATTCCAGTGTTTTTTTTTTTTACTTTTTATTTACATCATGCTCCATTACAATTTTGTAATACTAAGTTTTCCTTATTTGAATTATAATGTTTATGTTCATGGACAAATACGTAATACACAACACTGCTAGAACATATTTCTTTATATGTCACTGTTACATTCTTTACAATAAAAGAAACTGAATTCAAATTGCATCGATAAACTTTTTAAATTCTTTTAGATGTTTCTTTATGAGATCTACTTTTGTAAACTGAGCGAACGTGATGAATTTCTCCATTGCCATTTATAATTGCCCAACCGTTGCACGGACAAAGCTCCAACCTAACGAAGCCTGCATTATAAAGTCCCTTGAAGACCAGCAATTTGTCACCGACAACGTGGAAACTATTAATAGATACTGCAATCAAAATACCGCGGAAGGAATAGACGTGCTTTACGAACGGGGATTTTATAAAATCAAGTTTCCAGTTAATTTATACCTGTTTATAACAAAAATGATATAAAATTGTGTAGAATATTAAATCAGATTTGTAAGTATTTATATTTTTTATAAGTAGAAAACTTATTTATATTTATAAAGCTCCCTGAGCTGCAGAACTCGCTCACTATTTCGGGCGAAACACATTTATCATTTGATAAATTTCAATATAAGATGGCTTTTGATTTATCAGAAAAATTGTGAAAACACAGATTACACTACTATTTTTATTTGTTTTTAAAGTAACAATTGTTGCAGAACACAGTCATGCAATAAACAGAGTAATTATTGCATAGGGTTTTTAGTAAAAACCGTAGAACTAATGGTTCAATTATTTGCATTAACCTAGTCCTACCTTTTAAGTTTAAGTATGTCTTAACAGATATCTGTAGGATTAAATCTGATAATTTTTAGAGGTTTACATAACTTATAAAAATACGTAAAGTTTTTTGGAAAACATAGCTTACAAACGTCCAAAATTTACAAGAGAATATCAAATTTTAAAGTACTGGGTATGTATTCGAAGTAAAATTCATCATAACATGATACCCAATTTAGACGTTCACAATTTTCTTAAAACTTTCACTTCCATCTTTAGCTCGAGGTGCCCCGAAAGTTAAAAAAATTCAGAGTAAACACTGCGTATGGATTTGGGAATTCTCGTCAGTCTGAAACCCGGCACGGTTTTTACATTTTTTCAAATTTTTGATCACATTTTTGGGGGCTGGTGTCGTAAAATTTATAAATTTTCAAAACTAAACACTATATTGAGATTTGGGTTAAAATTATCTTTAATTTGATAGCCCACTGAATTTTTAAGATTTTGTTTTAATTTCGAACCATCTTTTGGCCCTAACGTCCCAGAATTTTGGAATTTCTAAAATCAGTCACGATATTCACATTTTAGTTAAAATTTTCTTTAATTTGATAACTTCATGGATTTTTTCTAATTGTTTACCCTTCACGTTGAGGTGGGTTGATAAAGTAAGGAATGATGAAGTTTTAAGAAGAATAGCGGAAGAGAGATGAATCCTGAAGTTAATAGAAAATGGGAAAAGGAATTGATTAGGTCATTGTTTAATACAGATTAAAATTAATTTACCTTTTTTCATCCGTCGTGTGACTTCTTATTGTATTTAATTAAATAACGCGTTTCGAGGCTCAAGGCCTCATCTTCAGATTTCAGTCCCGTGTGGACGTCGTTAACACATTAAAACTAAACTACTACACGATTAAGAAGAGACTACTACACTACTCATTGTTTAAGAAGAGACTGCTTGCTTACGACTGCCATGGAGGGTGTCATAGAAGGAGAAAAAAGAAGAGGGCGTAGAAGAATGAAGTTAATAGATAGCATTAAAATCAGAGAGTGTTACGAAGAAACGAAAAGACTGGCATGCAATAAGACAGCTTGGAGAGCTTTTACCATTTGAAGACCTGTCTTAGGGCAGAACACCAAATAAAAACCCTTCACATGTTTTGCTCCCACCTATTGTGAAGGGGGGATCAATCTAAAAAACAATAGAGCTCTATGGGTACAAGTATGGGCATACATGCCAAGGTTTACGAAAATCGGTTGACGCATTCAAAAGTTATGTGAGACGTACTCAAAGAAATATTTGGCCGTAGACTAACTTTGCTCGTAAGGTTGGAAAAATAATTTTAATTACAACATGGGTGGAGGGGGGTATTCTTCTACTCCTCGATGTTGAGGCTACACAAAAACTCTTTCACATTTCTCTACTCTTGTCGCAGAATTGATCTCTTTCCTTCCTACCAAACCTTTACGACACGTTGTCTGCTTGGGTCCTCTGGCTGGGCATCATCTCATCTTGTCCGATTCTGTGTACCACGTTACCCTTCATCGCAATGGTGTGGCCTTGTGACCTAAATTATTTTGATTTAGCGTTAATAAACATTTGTTTTAAATTGTAACACTTTCTTTTTAATAATTCGTTTTCGTAAATTTTGTTTGAATTTATGAATTCATTCATAAGGCGTCCACTGTGTAAATTAAAAGGATAAATGAATTTTCTCCAACACTAACGCAACTGACTACTAAAACTCCTGTACTCGTTGTGTCAGTTGTATCTATTTCCCGTACTACCTTGCATCTCAGTCCTGTCTTCTAACCTGCCATATAATAGTTGACATCAATGTGTTGTTAGATTTCCCCTTCTCGACGATATTAGTGTCATCTGAACCCGATCAATCGCCGAGTGTTTGTCTCTAAAGCCAGACTGATTAATTGTGATCACTTTTTCGTCTCTGTAGTTGGTTTCAGTCTTCTTTTGAACAAGAGTTTCTTATCACTACACTGCAGGTAACACGATGTGACGTCACGTGGTGGTCGGCCAGGCTTTTGAATCATTATAAACTAATCTAACTTCCACATATTATGTAATACGGCCAGAAGATTAACACTCGGAAGCCTCTGATGTAATAATGTCTTCTTATTTGCGCAATACTTCCCGACACTGGCTCTGTGCACCAATCAGACTGCACCGTTGGAAAGATAAGACTATCTTTTGTGTCACCGCTGCCGCTACGTTGCCACAATTAGCATTGATCGTCTTCAATGGAACCGACCACAGCCTCCATGAGAGTCTACGGGGCCGTGAACCGACCCGTTCATCGTTCATGTGCAAAATCATGTCAACAACGTAACATCACTGACGCGTGATAAAAAATTAATTACCACCGACAACAGTTCCTTTGATGCCGACTGTCATCCTTTCGAGCGAGCCAGCTATACCGCACTGACTTTGCTTCACCGTCTTTGTTGTTAATAACGGCTTTAACAGGTGAACTACTCTAATTCTCAAATGGAACCATGGAGCATTCTTCGGGTATTATATTTTAATACGAGGTTTGGAAATATTACAATTTTAATTTTCTCTTCATTTCTGCTGCTCTGACGAGACAGTTTTTATAATCTTATGATGCCATGCCATATTGTACTGTATTTTCCAATTGTTCGGCTATTATTTGAACTTCCTGTTCACTTTGTCATTTAATCAGTAGAACACATGTCATTTAAACATTTAGAAAGTTTCTTAAACGTTTTGCAAATATGTCCATAATAGGAGGATAATTCAATTAAAAAATAGTTATTGGGGTCACGGTTTTCCGCCATCAAGGGTAATGAGGTCTTAAATACAATTAAATGTTACACATGTGAATCAGTGCCATTCAGTACGCCAGCTTAGCGGTCGGCAGAGTCAGATTAGATAAAGAGGACTTAACAGACATTTTCGTTATCAAACATTATGTCGACTAACTACTTGAAGACAAAATTAGTTGGGCTCTCCATTTAAGGCCAATTTCCGCAATCCGGTCAGTTCGCTTGGCGTTAGTTTTGACCTGCCGCTTAGCGCTTTGGCCGCGGTAAACTGCCAGAGTCCAAAATAAATGATACTTTTACATTACTTCCAGCCAGAACGCGAACTGACCGCAACTCACTGGCCAAAGATATTTTGTTTCTAATTAATGAATAGACCCCCGCAACTCACTGGCCAAACCTGTTTTGTTTCTAATTAGTGAATAGAACTTAACTAAAATGAAAATTTAAAGACTTGTTAAAAGTTGAACTTTTACTGCCATTAATAGAAACTTTCAAATTCAAAATACATTGCTTATGAACGAGTAATGTACTAAATGTGAACAATACAATGAATAAAATGAACTACAGTTATTAAATAAAGTAGTGCATAATCCAAAAAATCATAAATTACCAACATTTACAGCACACAAACATTAATCAACATTTTAATAGAAGTGTCTAACAAAGCTCTATTTGTTTAGATTCGACTGTCTTACAAAACGATCTACACGGCAGCATAGCCATTGTATACGGTCCCCTACTGTCAATACTGCAAAGAAACGTGTTCGAACTTCCACGACACAAAATCCTATGGCATCCAGTCCGCATTCTGGGAGACCAAAGCTATAAGTAGTGCAAAAACAACATTTATTTTGGACTCTGGCCACTTATCTCGGCAAAAGGCCGAAATGCCTCGAATTGGACGGTTTCATATACACTGAATAAAAATATAATGCAATAACAGAATAACCCAGTACTCAATAATAAGTACAGACTGGAAAAGTTTCAAAATAGTATTGGAAGAAAGTTGAATTTGAACGCTTGTCTTAGAAGTGAAGAATAGCAGGAAGTGGAAACATTTGTAACAGGCATAGGACTGTCATAGGACTGTGCCTTGGAAAACAAAAAGAGAGCTGTGGGAAATAAAGGAACTGATTATAGCAAAGGAAAAGGGAAGAAGAAGAGGACAACAATCTAGAGCTCCGTGATAAGGTGAGTGTAAAATATTAAACGCGGAAGGAATCGGCGAATATCTGCGGGGTGCTTAGTAAAAAGTGCGGTCTTTGAAATCATCCGAAGAGAAAAATTAGTAACTGACTCAGTACTGAAACGTGCAAATTGTGTTTGTTATTAAAGTTGCAAAAGTCATACCCCACAATGTTTCTTAATTCGGTATACGCAGACGGAAAACAATGATCCTCAGGTCAGTGTTTTTTTTTTAACGTTTGATCAAATCTACAACAGGAAAAATGATATGAGATCGTTTTATGTTTTTCTTATAGCAGGCCTACAAGATTTTCTTTACAAGGCCTACAGTTTTTACGCATTATCGTAACTATGTCATTCCACTTTCGTGTCTCTCCGTCTCTTGATTGTATTAGTCGCTTTTGGCTTCACTGTCGTCTTTACAGAGTACGGGGAGTGTCTTCGTACATCTTATTACTGTTTTATACCCTTATTCGACCGATTTCCCGAAACTCTGTCGCTTATATCAATAAACGTTCAGTTCAGTAATGTCTACCTCGTACTCAAATGTGCGTTATGGAAGTTAGATTCCTAACATGTATGTTCGAAGACGGCATTCAGAGACACACTGTCTGATCCATTCTTCCCTATACAATTATTCCCGACACTTGTGTTTCTACAGCTTTTTGTGTTATTTTTAATATCTAGTAACGTTAAAACCTTTTTATCACTTTCTCACTACTGTGAATAACTGTTCAATATAAATAGCGGTATTTTTCCCTTAAAAAATTTCTCGTTATTTTAAGAGAACGGATCTGATTAGTATTAACGTTCGTTATGGTTTTTTTTTTTTGGCACAGCCTCTCTGTCGTACCATCGTTTGCTAAGTCGGCCTAATTTGAGTATTTCTCTTGTACAAGCAGGAGGATCTGTAGTCACTAATCCGAATTGTTTTAATTTTGGTCAAAGAAAGGCTAGAAAACTGAGCCTGACACCATGCCTTACCCCATGGCTTACTCAGTCCTCTTCATAGGATTCGTTCCCTTTGCCCGGTCAGAAACATGAGGCGAGTTCGTTCTTGGACAGGAAATAAGGGATACGGTTACCTGTTGTCTCCACAATTAATTAAAAGGCAACGTTTCGCGTAAAGTGGCGCGTGATACGACCTAGTTAACAGTAACAGTACACGTTTACTTTGAGTCAAAAGACGAGACATGACTTTTGTGCAGTCAGGTGTGCTCCAAAAAGTGTCTGTACATAGGCCTAGTGAACTTTAATAATAACCACATTTCGCTCGTGGTTTGGTCCGTTACGGTGAGTTGGGATACGAATGGAAAGATTCAGGATTTAAAAGTTATTCCGAGTGTTTGTAAAACTATATTCATAACTCAACTTTAACGTTTTAGTAAAATAGGAAAACGAAGTAACTGAGACTGGACGTGTTAATAATGAAGTTTGTAAAACCATTACACGTTTTGTTATAGTGGGCACGCCATTCGTACTGTCTATCCTCGGATACAATTCTGCCACCACTCTTGTTAACTTTAATGGTCGAATTTTAGCCACACGACCAGTTCAGTTCTATTCTGTAATTTCTACCCCGTATTCAGCTGTGTTATGGATGTTCGATTCCTAGAATGTATGTTCGAAGACGACATACAGAGACACACAGACATTCATATTTATTCGATAAATTTTGAGCCAGTCAATCAGTTATCGTCTGTACCAACATCTACAACAACAGAAGGTTAAAGCTGTCTTCCTTATGATGTTTGATGGCAAATCGAATTTTATACTGTCATTCATTTGTATTCATAATATCTATACCCTGCCTGTTAACACGAGATGCTGTGTGTTTCAAGTAAAAAATAATCCAAACTGATTTACTGTCTGTTAATTTTATCAACATTAAACAGCCCTTTACATAAGTATGTGATCTGGCTAGACAGTAAAAACGGGGAAACGACGAAAGCAAATGGTAAAACGACAGTACGACAAGCGAATGGCAGACGGTGTGATAAACTGGTTTGTGAAAGAAAACGGGCGTGATCGGACAAACAAGGAAACCGCTGATGCTGCATCTACACAACAGATTTAGTCTGCGTTTTTATAACTTCAGAATTTGCAAGTGAATAATGTCTAGCCAGAAGGTCAGCTTACGGTACAAAAACCAGTTTGCACACAAAATTAAGTACGGTTACATAACAGCTGCCAAGGTCACTGCTAATTTCACATAAACAATAATTCTGTTTAAATTCGTACGTAAAATGCAATTGAAAACGTACAATTCATTATCGTTGTAGAAAAGTAATCTCCATAATGAAATACTACAAGGCCGCTTGACAAGTAGTCGGCCACTTCATTTCTTACGCCTAGTCGATATTCCCAGAATTTCTCTTTATTTCTTTCTGTTCCTCACAGTGCTTTCAATATCTACCACCGCACTCTTATCCTCTCTTTACAACGAAAAATGTTCAGCCTATAACTTTCAATGGGGATTATTTATTATGTTAACCGTGATTGAATTAATTAATTGTTAAATATATAAAATTATCGATCTCTGACATGTATGTGTATAATTTAATCTTATTGATGATTCTAACTATCTATGCTCATCAACACATACGTGATATCATTTATTTAATTGAACATAAGAAACTCTTAAAATCTATTTGCATTCCTTCAAACTTTAGGTTAATATTTGGGTTGCATTGGTAATAATGAACGCATGTTTCTGATCAACTAAAATACTAGTTTAATTATCATTTATGACATATTATAATAGTACATAGGTTACGTCGCTGTACCTGAAATACATACATATATTATAATAAACAAAGACATATCTTAATATATGCTGAAAAACAAAGAAAACATACATACATATATAAATCAAATGATGTTACAATTCAATATTCTACTTATTTAATGCGTTCATTAAATCCCAAATAAGCTTTTGTTTATACGTTCATTAACTACTTTATTCAGATTTATTCATTACTTTTCTTAATAATTTTCTCAGGTGTGAATTCTTTGAAAGAAACCAGGTCAGTAGAAGTTATTAATTAGAAATAATTATAATAATGGTTACTTGGTTATTGAATATCCATTAGTCGTTGACGAAGTCTCGTTCTGGTGATGGAGATGGCTCGTAGATACATTCCGTCGAAAGTTGTTTTATCACTACCACTTATCACTTTATTCTTCCGATCACTCGCGGAGGCGTTTGTATATGTGTGAGTAATTGAAGTTCAGTGTTCAATCAGTGTTTCATCTTACTGTGTATGCTGTAAGTTCGTTTTAAAGTCAATATACATGTCTAGTTTCATTAGTCGCTGTTTCAACAAACGTTCCTATAATTTATTAGTTTGTTTAATGTTTCGTGTTCATTATGTTGTTGATACACAATATTAAGTTCAATTAATTTGTATATCGTTAAGTGATGCTGTCTGTTGGTGTAACGGTCTAATTGTTCACTTGGTGTAATTTTCACTAAGTCCGTTACTGCGCACACCGGTAAAGTTTCACTACCGCGATATGAATGTATTATTAAGTCTTTTAAGTTCCTTGTTACTTATCTAACTTCCGAATGATTTGAGTAAACAATGGAAAGTTTATGATGTACCGTCTCTCGCACTTGAAGTTAAACTACTTGATATTTTAAATGTAAACTGTCTGAAAATTCTAACTGTAAAACTTTAGTATAACTATTCAAAATATGAGTGTAGACTGTTTAAATTTGAATATCACTGACTAAAAATTGAGTATCACTGCCTAAAAAAATTGAGTATCACTACTTATCCGTCTTCCTGGACAGCTGGTTTTATTAATTCGTCCCTACTCAAAATTTTGTCTCTGGCGCGCTTCACGCCTACTTCTTTTCGAGATTGGTCAGTTTTTGATTTTCTCGGAAAATACTGTCCCACTATGTCAAAATTCTACGTCATAGTTCTTCCGATAGGTTCTTCGTTTCAGTTGCTATGGAAACATCCCTCACCATCAAATTTCTCGCTGGCTGAAGGCCTCTGATAGGTCCTTAGGTCTCCCTGCTTTCTGGCTTGACGATCGTTGACCCGCTTCGAAGAAACTACGGCTATTAAACACTTGTCTATCAGCCTATTGTCTGAGTAAACTGCGTTTCTATAGATTCCCATTATCTGTACTTACAGTCTTCCTGGCGTATTGTTCTATGCTCTAACCCCTTTTTTCTGGCTATTACTAATTTCGAACATCTGCTGGTCGTTGAAGTCACCCCAACTTTCCCTTCGTAAATTCTTGTCTGTCAATTAGACGATACCTCCAGCTGTGTAACATGACTGTAGTCTTTGTCAGCCTATCTTCCAGTATTGTTACTTAAGGTGCAGCGCATCCGTTTCATTGTAGTATGGAGTCTCACTCGTTTTTGTCGCTTATCGTCTACTGACGTAATATGGCCACATCTGCTACAATTCTCGGTACGGGTGTGAATGTCCTTACTTACTTTGTTACAGCTGCGGAGAGCAATAATTCTGGACGAAACTTTCCCTGTCATCTTACGCCACCAAATTCTATAGTTGGATTGAACTTAATGTGTTTCTATTGTCAAGTCAGCAACGCTTCACTGACACCTTCTCATTACTCCTTATTTATTGCTCCACCCTAAGTCGTTGACACTTGCCTCGTGTGAACGTACTCTGCCGAGGTGAAAATTTAAAATTTTTTAAAATTTTCTGCTCGTTACAGTGTCCTTAATTTCGATTTGACGATGTGACCTCTGGTAACATCTCAAATCTAAATTCTGCGCCCTGTACGTCGCCTCGCCGTATCCATCTTCTTCAAGGGACGGTATACACAATAATCTATTTTCAAAAGCTTATATTACCAGTGGTACACCCCCTTCTGGTTTTAATCGGTTCTCTGAATTTATTGCTAGCTATTTGGGATAGCTGAACGCATTTTACATTGTCGAATTTACATATAAATACCTTATCTTTATAATTATAAGACAAATCATAAATTCCATAAGCAATAAAATAATTTCATCAATTGAATAAAATTTTATCTTCTAAAATATCATACTCACAAGATATTATCAAACAGTTAAGCGGTTCAATGTAACCTTTACATGATATCAAAGAAAATCTCCTATACATATACACCTTGGTGCATTACTAATGATCTTACCAATAAAATCTTTTAAACTGTTATTTTAAAATTAGATTGTTAATTGACACGATCGCTACGTTAATTGTAATTATCTTAATAAATTACATACACGTATTACATTTAGTTTCAATGATTTACCTACTTCATGATAGCATCATTTACAATCCTAGCCTACTAATTACATACACTCACATTAATAAAGTTCATTCACTATCTAGTTCCTTTGAATATTAGCACTTATTTGATTTTAAGTGTCCATTTTTTCACTTTGTCCGTTTAACTTATTACCATATAAATCAGATATTAGCAATTAAATGCCTTTGCACTCACTGCAATATTCTTATAAAATGTCACACTAAATGTTAATTTATCTTATTATCTAACATTTAATTGGTGCTTAATTGACTAAATACATTTTTATGTTATGTTTCAACAATTAAAGTACATAACTTTCTTGGATAAGCCAGCTTGAATGATATCACCGCGTCATTTACCCTAACGCAGTTGATCCATCAGCATGTGCTAGCTTCTTAAGACATCTTCTTCAATTTCTTCCTCTTCCTTCATCTTCAATTCTCTGATTCATAGTATTTTTTCAATTGTCTGGCATTAAATTTTCCACGGAGTTTCTTGTCATCATCGCAATCGACGAGTAGATAAGTAGCTTCTCCGAGAATTTGATGCACTTTATATGGTCCGCAGTACAGTTCGCAAAATTTTTCAATTCTTTTCTGGACCGCGTCCGATTGATGATATGTTCTGATTAACACCTTCTCACCAATGTTGAATCTTGTAATGGTCTTAGTCTCATTACATAATTTTGCTTGTTTTTCTCTCTTCTCCTTCATTTTGATAAATATTTGGTTATGATCTACCCCTTTAACTAGGAGTATATCCTTGTTGATGTATTTTTCCCACGCTCTGGGAGGTTTTTTTCCGAGCTGAGCTTCGTACGGTGTTACTTCTATCGTCTCGTGGTACGTTTCGTTAATACAACTCTCGACGATTGGTACGTAACGTGACCACTTTGTACGTTGATCACCAACAAAGATCCTAAATAAGTTCCCAAGCTGTCTGTTGATTCTTTCAGCCAGATTCGCACAAGGGTTCCTTATTGCGGTAAATCGTGGTTGGATATTTAGTTCAGTTAATCCATCTAACCATTTTTTAGATGAAAATTGCGTTCCGTTGTCTGTGATAATCACTCTAGGAGACCCCAGTTCTTCACAATACTGGTGTACTCTCCTCAGTGTAGCGACGGTCGTTGCCCTCCGAAGTGTGAAAAGTCGTACGTATTTGGTAAAGTTGTCAACCATAATAAATAGATATTTTACCCCGCCCGACGAAACAGGTAATGGTCCGTAATAATCCGCGCTCACAAGGTCACCTTTGCGTAACGGTATTATGGCTTTTGTTCCTCCGAACGAGTTCTTGTTGCCGGAATCCTTTTTTTTCTGACAAGTGTCGCAAGTCCGTACGTAATTTTTCACCCTCTTTAACATCCCGTCTATGGTAAAGTACTCCTGCAATAATTTGATACATCTCTTCGCACCGGGATGCCCATACATACGGTGTATTTCAGCAATTATTTCACCAGACACACTGTTCGGTACGTATAGTTTCCACTCTCTCCTTCGTAATCTGTACAATTTCTCATCGACGAATCTATAAAATTTATTTAATTTCTTATCTATACAATTTTCCCTAATCTTATCAATAATATACTTAAGCTTATGATCTTGAATTTGGTGCCTTCCAATATCCATTAGGATCTTGCTTACCTTCTTATCCATTTTGATTGTCAGGTGGTTAATTAAATATTCGGAAATATTGTCACTAATTACATCTGGCGTGGCATCTTCTGGATTTCTGCTCAGAAGATCGGCAATAATATTGTCCTTACCTCTACAATGGACAATGTCGAATTTGTACTCCTGAATACTTAAGATCCAGCGTGTAATACGCGAGTTGTTTAAATGACATTTATTCATAAAAGTCAGTGCTTTATTATCAGTAATGATGGTTAACGGTTGTCCTAGTATGTATATACGGAACCGCTCAAGACATCTTCCAATACACAAAAGCTCCTTCTCCGTAGTGTAATAATTTATTTCCGCACCCTTGAATGTCCTGCTGGTAAAAGCTATTACTCCAATTCTTCCTTCTTCGTCCAATTGATATAGTTGTCCGCCATATGCAAAGTTGCTGGCGTCACATTGCATATAATATCTTTGGTTTATTCGGGGAAACTTTAAGATGACTGTTTCTACGAATAATCTTTTAACCTGCTGAAAACATTCATTTAATTCCTGTGTCCAGGTAAATTTCTGTCCTTTCCTTAACAACTCAAGTAATGGTTTAGTAGTTTCAGCGTATTTGTCTGTAAAACGATTATAGAAATTTGTCAACCCCAGGAAACCTTTTAATTGTTTTTGGTTCCGAGGTGCAGGGAACTTCATAATGGCATCTATCTTCTCGTCCGTTGCTCGTATTCCTTGCGTTGTTAGTTGATAACCGAGGTACGCGATTTCTTGTCTGAAGAACTGCGACTTCTCCAAATTGATGGTTAAATTTGCCCTTCTTAAATTAGATAATAATAAGTCTAAATGTAACAAATGCGTTTCTAAATCTTCTGAATAACACAGGCAATCGTCGACATAAATAATGGTATTTTCTTTTACTTCTTCGTCCAGTACTGTGTCCAATCCCCTGGTCAGTGCAGCAGAACTGGTACTCAGGCCGAATGGTGTAACTGTAAAACGATAACACTTGCCGTCGTACATAAAAGCGGTGAAGTTCCGGCACTCCGGCTTCAGTGGTACTTGCCAGAAACTGCTAGTTAGATCTACGGTTGATAAGTATTTCATCTCTCCACATCTCGCCAAAATGTCGTTTATTGGAGGTGCACCCTCGTAGTCTGGGATAGTCACACTGTTCACCTTCCTCGCATCCAAACACAATCGTACGCTACCGTCCTTCTTAATTACCGTAACCAGTGGGTTGATATATGCGCTGTTGCATCTCTCAATGACCCCATACCGTAACATTTTCCGAATTTCATCATCTACCTTCCCTTTATATGCTAATGGGACAGGCCATCCTCTCTGGAAGTACGGTGTCTGGTCGGTGACTCGGAACTCGTGAACATACCCTTCGATTCTTCCGGGGCATTCTCTGAATAAACTACAATTCCTTACTAGAATCTCCCTTAATCTTTCCAACGTTCCTCTATCTCCGCATTCTATACTTTCTATCTTCTTGTTAATGTTTCTGATGATCTCTTCTTCTTCTTCTACGTCCACCACTTCTATATGCATCATAGGCACCGTGTACGTCGCTTCGTTATCCTCTCTTCTTAACTCGACGATTCTTCTTCCCATGTCAATGAGACACCCTGTTTCTTGAAGAAAATTGGTTCCTAATATGCATGGTTTTATCAAATCTGGTATTATGAGGAAAACACATTCATATTTAATTTCTTCAATATAGATATCACATAATATTTGTTTTCTGATTAGCTTTGATTTATTACCAACTGCGCTAACTATTAATGTGTTAGACATCGGTAATATTTCATAAGGTGTAATGTTATGTTTGTTTTGGTGAAACCACGACTCAGATAATCCGGCTATAACAGATCCAGTATCAAGTAACGCTTGTACACTAACATTATCATTGAACTTGATATTTATCTCTGGACACCTGATTATTCGTTGAGAAATTTCTTCATCATCATTACACAATAAATCGCTTCGTAAGTCCGGTAGGATAATATTCGTCTGGTAGTCATTTGTTTTGACGGCTATCTCCGTTAATGGGTGGAGGGATTTTTTTTTTCCTCTTCTTGTTGACGATTCCTTTTGGGTTGAGTGCCCGATGCACCAGCTGTCGTGTTTGTAAACTCTATTGTGTTGACAGCGCGCCGGTCTGCGTTACGGTGCTGATTATTTATGGCGGGTCTGTCACCCCACGTTTTCTTCTATATACCGCCTCCTTTGTTCAGGCCGCTTTCACTTTCCTTATACGCATCTCTTCTCTCGTTTGCCGCAGCATAGTTCGATTCTCTATTAATTCTTGGTTGAATCTGTGTATACTCGATGATCAGAGATTCGAAGTTTGGTATCGTCACAATCCCTCTTGTGACCACCGCGAGCTGGATGTCACGCCCAAAGTGACGTGATATCTTACGTATCAACTGATAATCAGACAAAGTAGGTGTTAACTGCTTACTTTCCAACAAAATCCGTTCAATATATTGAATAGCAGTAACTGGTCCGCGCCAATCAAATCTGCCATACTCCAAATGGTCCCGGATACTGTCCTGTCGTTCCTGGCCCCAATATTTCAGAGAGAACGCTTCCTTGAATTCTTCGAAGTTTGATATTTGGTCACGTATCACTCGCCACCAAATTCCTGCGTCTAACTCCAGATGTCTGCCAATCCACTTGATATTGTCAGCGGGATAGTATAACTCTTGAACTTCGGACAATTCCTTAAGGAATTCCATAGGGAATCTGTCCGTGCCATTATATTTGAGATCATTGTGGTTAGGTCCGTTAATTCGATTTAACATTCCACAATCACCTTCCATCAATTGTCGCTGCAACCTTTCTTGGTTTTCTCTTACCTTATTTAAATGTCCTTTTAATTCTTCGATCCTAGTTGTCTTTTCTTTCGTAGTCTCGTCCAACTTCTGTTCTGTTGAACGTTGTCTACCGTCTACTTCTTCTAATTTTTGTATAATATTACTATTTGTTCCTTCTTGCTCCTGTTGTTTCTGCAGGATGGTATTGTGTATCTCGGCCTTGAGTTCTTCGTGCTTCTTATTGTAATCCTTAACGTGAACATCGAACTTGTGATTAATCTTTTTAACGGTCGTCTGGGTAGAGTGTACCGCTGCCATCCATTCTTGACGATCATTATCTTGTTTTTCTTGTATTTCTACGTACTTCTTATCGGCTTCTTCTCTCAAGTCTCTCACGATATCATCTTGCTTTTTCTGTAATTCATCGACCTTTCTTTCCCAAGACTGCTGGCTTTCACGTATCTCTGACCTTATTTGCGTAAGCTGTTCCGCTGTCTCTCGTTTCATCTCTTCTTTATGCTGCTCGAATTTTTCACTTATTAATTTGTTAATATTTTCTTCTTGTTTCTCGTATCGTTTTTCTTGTTTCTCAAATTTTTTACTAATTAATTGAATACTTTCTTCTCTAATTAATTTAATATTTTCTTCTAGTTTCTTGCTTCGTTCTTCTTGTTTCTCGTCTCGTTCTTCTTGTTTCTTTTCTTGTTGACGCATGAACTCCATTAACATTTGTAGAGTCCCATCTTCTGGTTTCGATGTATGTCCTCGCGCCCTATCTTCTGGACTCTCTACCACACTAGTTGGTTCGCTAGGTGTAGTATTGTCCTCGGTATTTACTGCGCCTAATTGGTTATTAATGTCAAATTCTACACTGTCTGAATTGCTCGCCATTTTTGCCCTACTGCGCGTAATCATTCAAACTGACTTACACTAATAACACTTATCTTACTTCTACTTCTATGACACTACTTTTTCTACTACTTCTACTGCCTGTTCTTTACCTAAGCTGTACGTGTTAACAATCTTTGTTAATACGTATCATGCCGTGCGAATGGGCGCCATTTATAAATTTGAATAATAAATTATAAATCTATTATGCCACGCGTTGGAAGCGCCATTTACAACTTCCAATGGGGATTATTTATTATGCTAACCGTGATTGAATTAATTAATGTGTAAATTTAATAATTTCTCAAATGTATCTAGCCCTTAAGTTGGATACCATTTATAAATATCATTTTATATGAGTATTGATTGCACAATAAATTAATTATTAAATATATAAAATTATCGA
The DNA here is from genome assembly GCA_034769895.1 of Magicicada septendecula. Taxonomy (NCBI): domain Eukaryota; kingdom Metazoa; phylum Arthropoda; class Insecta; order Hemiptera; family Cicadidae; genus Magicicada; species Magicicada septendecula. The sequence goes on from CM068376.1 coordinate 263,078,133, forward strand.
TCTCTGACATGTATGTGTATAATTTAATCTTATTGATGATTCTAACTATCTATGCTCATCAACACATACGTGATATCATTTATTTAATTGAACATAAGAAACTCTTAAAATCTATTTGCATTCCTTCAAACTTTAGGTTAATATTCGGGTTGCATTGGTAATAATGAACGCATGTTTCTGATCAACTAAAATACTAGTTTAATTATCATTTATGACATATTATAATAGTACATAGGTTACGTCGCTGTACCTGAAATACATACATATTTTATAATAAACAAAGACATATCTTAATATATGCTGAAAAACAAAGAAAACATACATACATATATAAATCAAATGATGTTACAATTCAATATGCTACTTATTTAATGCGTTCATTAAATCCCAAATAAGCTTTTGTTTATACGTTCATTAACTACTTTATTCAGATTTATTCCTTACTTTTCTTAATAATTTTCTCAGGTGTGAATTCTTTGAAAGAAACCAGGTCAGTAGAAGTTATTAATTAGAAATAATTATAATAATGGTTACTTGGTTATTGAATATCCATTAGTCGTTGACGAAGTCTCGTTCTGGTGATGGAGATGGCTCGTAGATACATTCCGTCGAAAGTTGTTTTATCACTACCACTTATCACTTTATTCTTCCGATCACTCGCGGAGGCGTTTGTATATGTGTGAGTAATTGAAGTTCAGTGTTCAATCAGTGTTTCATCTTACTGTGTATGCTGTAAGTTCGTTTTAAAGTCAATAGAAGTTATTAATTAGAAATAATTATAATAATGGTTACTTGGTTATTGAATATCCATTAGTCGTTGACGAAGTCTCGTTCTGGTGATGGAGATGGCTCGTAGATACATTCCGTCGAAAGTTGTTTTATCACTACCACTTATCACTTTATTCTTCCGATCACTCGCGGAGGCGTTTGTATATGTGTGAGTAATTGAAGTTCAGTGTTCAATTAGTGTTTCATCTTACTGTGTATGCTGTAAGTTCGTTTTAAAGTCAATATACATGTCTAGTTTCATTAGTCGCTGTTTCAACAAACGTTCCTATAATTTATTAGTTTGTTTAATGTTTCGTGTTCATTATGTTGTTGATACACAATATTAAGTTCAATTAATTTGTATATCGTTAAGTGATGCTGTCTGTTGGTGTAACGGTCTAATTGTTCACTTGGTGTAATTTTCACTAAGTCCGTTACTGCGCACACCGGTAAAGTTTCACTACCGCGATATGAATGTATTATTAAGTCTTTTAAGTTCCTTGTTACTTATCTAACTTCCGAATGATTTGAGTAAACAATGGAAAGTTTATGATGTACCGTCTCTCGCACTTGAAGTTAAACTACTTGATATTTTAAATGTAAACTGTCTGAAAATTCTAACTGTAAAACTTTAGTATAACTATTCAAAATTTGAGTGTAGACTGTTTAAAATTGAATATCACTGACTAAAAATTGAGTATCACTGCCTAAAAAATTGAGTATCACTACTTATCCGTCTTCCTGGACAGCTGGTTTTATTAATTCGTCCCTACTCAAAATTTTGTCTCTGGCGCGCTTCACGCCTACTTCTTTTCGAGATTGGTCAGTTTTTGATTTTCTCGGAAAATACTGTCCCACTATGTCAAAATTCTACGTCATAGTTCTTCCGATAGGTTCTTCGTTTCAGTTGCTATGGAAACATCCCTCACCATCAAATTTCTCGCTGGCTGAAGGCCTCTGATAGGTCCTTAGGTCTCCCTGCTTTCTGGTTTGACGATCGTTGACCCGCTTCGAAGAAACTACGGCTATTAAACACTTGTCTATCAGCCTATTGTCTGAGTAAACTCTGCGTTTCTATAGATTCCCATTATCTGTACTTACAGTCTTCCTGGCGTATTGTTCTATGCTCTAACCCCTTTTTTCTGGCTATTACTAATTTCGAACATCTGCTGGTCGTTGAAGTCACCCCAACTTTCCCTTCGTAAATTCTTGTCTGTCAATTAGACGATACCTCCAGCTGTGTAACATGACTGTAGTCTTTGTCAGCCTATCTTCCAGTATTGTTACTTAAGGTGCAGCGCATCCGTTTCATTGTAGTATGGAGTCTCACTCGTTTTTGTCGCTTATCGTCTACTGACGTAATATGGCCACATCTGCTACAATTCTCGGTACGGGTGTGAATGTCCTTACTTACTTTGTTACAGCTGCGGAGAGCAATAATTCTGGACGAAACTTTCCCTGTCATCTTACGCCACCAAATTCTATAGTTGGATTGAACTTAATGTGTTTCTATTGTCAAGTCAGCAACGCTTCACTGACACCTTCTCATTACTCCTTATTTATTGCTCCACCCTAAGTCGTTGACACTTGCCTCGTGTGAACGTACTCTGCCGAGGTGAAAATTTAAAATTTTTTAAAATTTTCTGCTCGTTACAACTAAATACATTTTTATGTTATGTTCCAACAATACTTGGAACGCCAGCTTGAATAACTTTCTTGGATAAGCCAGCTTGAATGATATCACCGCGTCATTTACCCTAACGCAGTTGATTCATCAGCATCTGCTAGCTTCTTAAGACATCTTCTTCAATGTCTTCCTCTTCCTTCATCTTCAACTCTCTGATTCATAGTATTTTTCCAATTGTCTGGCATTAAATTTTCCACAGACTTAATTTATTACTATATCATTGCAATCAACGAGTACATATGTAGCTTCGTTTTATTTTATCCATTAATCTCCCACTCTTCATTCATCAATATTCATCACTAATTACCATCTTTGGTTTATGCATTTTCATATAACCAATGTATTTAATGTATTTTATTCAATGTTTTCAAATTTAATCATTACATTTCCAAATATTCTGAAGTTCGCCTTCTTAGTACCTTTTCATTTATTTATTCTCAAGTTATATTTATGATGACATATTCGTATGTCCCATCCGTATTGTGCTGTCACTAACGCACGTGGTTTTGTTTGTCAACAGTAAGGTGTTTGACCTAGGGGTTCGCGTCACATGTCTTCCTAATATCCGGTCGGTCGTTCCCGTTACGCTGAGACGATGTGTCGTACTTGCACTTTGAAGATTTACGACCCTTCTCTGTCTCTTTCTATGTAAGTGAGTGAGAAATGTGTCGTACCTTTCCTTGCGTCGACCCCTCTCGGATAAATGTGCGTTAAATTGCTTGCCGCGCCTTAGACAACTCTCCTCAACGGCACTACCATTGTTTACGTATACGTTGAGTATTTTTTGTCGTTTTCTCCAATAACTTTCTCTAAGTAAACACGCACCGGTCTGCTTTTGCCGTCGTTTCCAGGCCTGCGTACAACAATGTTGTTCGACAACTGGTTCATCCCTCGTGTATTTACATAACGAAGTTTTATTTCTTACGTTTCTAAGAAGTCTTACCTCGAGTGCTCGTACTCTCCTCTCAGTACTATCACGATTTTTTCCAACGTTTTTAAGTTGTTTATTGAAATTCTTTCCTCTCCTTTTCCTCATAACGTTCCTTGTCCATGATGAATATGCATACAGATCTTGTATGTCCTTCCGTTTTATGTCACCCATGGTTGGCGTAAACTGGTTTTCAGCTTTATAACATGTGGTATTCGTTTCAACTTTAAACTTTCCCTCCATGCGTCTTATTGGTGCAGCTCGACTACTTCGCCGATCCATGCTTATTTTACAGGCTGGATACTTCATCATAGGATTCACTGATGCAGTACCTCTTCCCGTGTTAATTAATTTGTGCTTTTTATGCCTTCTACTTGGTAGTAGTAATAGATTTTTATAATCTCTATCCATGTCTGGATCATCCTCCGATACCGCCAGATATCGAGAAACAAAGTCATTTCTCTTCTTAATCCACTTCTTCCTTGGTTTGCTAATAACATTCGCATTAGATCCCACAGTTGATAATTTCTTGATATCTGATACATCTGTAAGATCGACAGTGTTATCAGTACCTTGTACCTTCCGTACCTCTTCGTAATTCTCATTCACCACTTCTTCTTGCTTCTTCCGGGCTTCGCTACTGTCCGCGTTCAAGGCATTCGTGTATCCACGTATCTCTGTGCGTAACAGCGTGAACTGTTCCTTCCTATTTTGCGTAATTTCTTTTGTATAATTATCAAATTTCTCACAAATTGATTTGTTTAAATTTTCATTGATTCTTCTAAAACTCTCTTCTAATCTCCTGTCTCGTTCTTCTTGTTTCTTTTCTCGTTCTTCTTGTTTCTCGTCTTGTCTTTTATACTCTTGACGGATGAAATCCACCAAAATTTGTAGACTTCCATTATCTAGTTTTAATGTCTGTCCTCGCGCCCTATCTTCTGGACTCTCTACCACACTACTTGGTTCACTAGGTGTAGTATTGTCCTCGGTATTTACTGCGCCTAATTGGTTATTAATGTCAAATTCTACACTGTCTGAATTGCTCGCCATTTTAGCCCTACTACGCGTAATCATTCAAACTGACTTACACTAATAACACTTATCTTACTTCTACTTCTATGACACTACTTTTTCTACTACTTCTACTGCCTGTTCTTTACCTAAGCTGTACGTGTTAACAATCTTTGTTAATACGTATCATGCCGTGCGGATGGGCGCCATTTATAACTTTGAATAAATTATAAATGTGTAATCTACATACGTGGCAAATACTTGTTTACTTGTATTTGTCGTGCCCAACGTTGGGCGCCATTTATAACTTTCAATGGGGATTATTTATTATGTTAACCGTGATTGAATTAATTAATTGTCAAATATCTAAAATTATCGATCTCTGACATGTATGTGTATAATTTAATCTTATTGATGATTCTAACTATCTATGCTCATCAACACATACGTGATATCATTTATTTAACTGAACATAAGAAACTCTTAAAATCTATTTGCATTCCTTCAAACTTTAGGTTAATATTTGGGTTGCATTGGTAATAATGAATGCATGTTTCTGATCAACTAAAATACTAGTTTAATTATCATTTATGACATATTATAATAGTACATAGGTTACGTCGCTGTACCTGAAATACATACATATTTTATAATAAACAAAGACATATCTTAATATATGCTGAAAAACAAAGAAAACATACATACATATATAAATCAAATGATGTTACAATTCAATATTCTACTTATTTAATGCGTTCATTAAATCCCAAATAAGCTTTTGTTTATACGTTCACTGACTACTTTATTCAGATTTACTCATTACTTTTCTTAATAAATTTCTCAGGTGTGAATTCTTTGAAAGAAACCAGGTCAGTAGAAGTTACTAATTAGAAATAATTATAATAATGGTTACTTGGTTATTGAATATCCATTAGTTGTTGACGAAGTCTCGTTCTGGTGATGTAGATGGCTCGTAGATACATTCCGTCGTGAGTTGTTTTATCACTACCACTTATCACTTTATTCTTCCGATCACTCGCGGAGTCGTTTGTATATGTGTGAGTAATTGAAGTTCAGTGTTCAATTAGTGTTTCATCTTACGGTGTATGCTGTGAGTTCGTTTTAAAGTCAATATACATGTCTAGTTTCATTAGTCGCTGCTTCAACAAACGTTCCTATAATTTATTACTTTGTTTAATGTTTCATGTTCATTATGTTGTTGATACACAATATTAAGTTCAATTAATTTGTATATCGTTAAGTGATGCTGTCTGTTGGTGTAACGGTCTAATTGTTCACTTGGTGTAATTTTTACTAAGTCCGTTACTGCGCACACCGGTAAAGTTTCACTACCGCGATATGAATGTATTATTAAGTCTTTTAAGTTCCTTGTTACTTATCTAACTTCCGAATGATTTGAGTAAACAATGGAAAGTTTATGATATACCGTCTCTCGAACTTGAAGTTAAACTACTTGATATTTTAAATGTAAACTGTTTGAAAATTCTAACTGTAAACTTTAGTATAACTATTCAAAATTTGAGTGTAGACTGTTTAAATAATTGAGTATCACTGACTAAAATTGAGTATCACTGACTAAAATTGAGTATCACTGCCTCTCCGTCTTCCTGGACAGCTGGTTTTATTAATTCGTCCCTACTCAAAATTTTGTCTCTGGCGTGCTTCACGCCTACTTCTTTTCGAGATTGGTCAGTTTTTGATTTTCTTGGAAAATACTGTCCCACTATGTCAAAATTCTACGTCATAGTTCTTCCGATAGGTTCTTCGTTTCAGTTGCTATGGAAACATCCCTCACCATCAAATTTCTCGCTGGCTGAAGGCCTCTGATAGGTCCTTAGGTCTCCCTGCTTTCTGCCCTGACGATCATTGACCCGCTTCGAAGAAACTACGGCTATTAGACACTTGTCTATCAGCCTATTGTCTGAGTAAACTCTGCGTTTCTATAGATTCCCATTATCTGTACTTACAGTCTTCCTGGCGTATTGTTCTATGCTCTAACCCCTTTTTTCTGGCTATTACTAATTTCGAATTACTAATTTCTGCTGGTCGTTGAAGTCACCCCAACTTTCCCTTCGTAAATTCTTGTCTGTCAATTAGACGATACCTCCAGCTGTGTAACATGACTGTAGTCTTTGTCAGCCTATCTTCCAGTATTGTTTTCTTAAGGTGCAGCGTATCCGTTTCATTGTAGTATGGAGTCTCACTCGTTTTTGTCGCTTATCGTCTACTGACGTAATATGGCCAACATCTGCCACAATTCTCGGTACGGGTGTGAATGTCCTTACTTACTTTGTTACAGCTGCGGAGAGCAATAATTCTGGACGAAACTTTCCCTGTCATCTTACGCCACCAAATTCTATAGTTGGATTGAACTTAATGTGTTTCTATTGTCAAGTCAGCAACGCTTCACTGACACCTTCTCATTACTCCTTATTTATTGCTCCACCATAAGTCGTTGACACTTGCCTCGTGTGAACGTACTCTTCCGAGGTGAAAATTTAAAAATTTTAAAATTTTCTGCTCGTTACAAGCCGAAGATGCACGAAAAAAATTTTCCGATCGAGCAGAGCTGACAATGTCACTCTAGACTCTAGATCAGGGGTCTCCAAACTTTTCACTTAAGGGCCGAATTGAAAAATCTTGTAAGTCAGGCGAGCCAACAACATATTCTAAACTTAATATTTTTTTAAGTTTACGAAATAATCAAGTCAATAAAATAGGTATTTAAATAAAAATTAAGCAGACATCCAAAGAAAACAAATTCATTTATTGTAAATAAAAGTAAGGAAAAATAACAATCAAAGATATTTCTTATGTAATATTTTTTGTCTTTCTTATGTACGTAGGGATGTGTGGAGTTGCTTCTGACATATAATGTCTGTCCAGTTTGGGTCAAATTTTGATGATCCAATCACTAGAATGGATTTCAAGTGTTCGTCTGACAAGTTAGCCCTGTACTTCGATTTTATACTTATTTCTTGTTTAGTCATTTAGTAAAATGTTATAATATTTGAAGTATTTTGACGATCTATTTAAAAACTGCACGTAGGATCGGCCGGGTTGCAGCGGGTCGGACAATGACCCTTCGCGGGCCGTAGTTTGGAGACCCCTGCTCTCGATGCTCGACTGTTCTGTCTACCGGGTCTGGTTTCTTAACTTTTGGTTATGATAAGTCACGTAATGGCGCGGAGTGCTTTCCAGTAGCAAACGTGTTTAGTGTGTCATGCATAGAGTAATTTTCGTATTAATTTGTTTCAGAGTTTTCAATAAAATCATGTATTCGGTATTTGATTACGTCGCCCGGGCGCCCGGAATCACTACTCCCTTCGCGCATACCATATCAACTGCACTTCCCTTTTACTGTTTACTGCCTAAGCAAATTTAGTATAGTTTAGAGTTTCTGAATCGGCGGGACGTGAAGGCCATCTACAAGCCGACCAGGAAGATACAACAGTTCCTGAGACCGGTGAAGGACGCAAGGGATTCGCTCTCGTCGGAAGGCGTGTACAGTCTGCCTTGCTCATGCAGCGAAGTGTTCATTTAGATATAGGTCTATAGATATCTGTGGAAACATACATAAACTTAAAAGCTAGAATTAAATGATTTCTCCTTATATGATTACAAATTTAACTTAAATCCAATGCAGTAGTTGCTAAATTTTACTGTTTGTTGTATGATCGTCCGTTTTAACAAAAAACAGTAGAATAATCGAGATTTTCGTATTTTTTTAAATAACTGAACCACTATCTAATATTTAAAATTACGTGATATTAAATGAAGTTTAATTTCGTTCAAAATAGTGAGTGGATTCTGCAGCTCACGGAGTTTACTGGTTTAGTTATTAACCATAAAAAATAAATAATTTTTTTTTTGCAGGTCTCCCACACACACCTACACCCTACCAATCCACCCACTGGGGCAGAAGGACACCCAGTAGACGAACAGGGGAAAATATGATAGAAAGGTTCATAGAACCTTAGTATATCACATTTAAAAATTACGTGAATGGCAGTGATTTATTCTGCTTAGCAAGACAATATCTGTGACAAAAAGAAATAGAAGACACAATAAATTCTAAGTATTATGTCTCTAACAAGTCAGCCCACAAAACGAATACAAGCAAGTGCAGTCAAAAATTTCCATCCCTCGCTGCCCCTTAAAACTTCTTTTTGTCAATAAAGAAGTCGAGGACGTCTATATACAGATTGGCGACTTTAGTGCATCTCACAACAGGACAACATGATCCCGCATGTCCAACAATAAATTTGGAACTTACACGAAGTGTGTAGGTAAGTTGGCACCTTCAAACCAATGGTCGTGGGCAATCCACTAAGTCCACGAAGAACTCGATGAAAACCGAACAGGCCTGTATGAGTTGTTCTAGTCAAGAGTGAAGGAAGGCAAAGAGTTTTCGTGACCTTCGCATTATGACCCCCATAAGTTGAATCTGTTTGTCATCCAGTGCAAGAAGCTACTCAGTGTCGTTAACTGTGTACTCACGGTTCCTGTTTCATACGACTGAAGCACATTCTAGATGGCTTTAGACCAAAAATTTATATAGAGTCACAGGGTAATCCGTATTCTTAAAGTGTCCTCTATCCATTTAATAAGGCCTATATTTCTGCGTGCTTTGGAGACAACACTTTCAACGTGGTGAGGGAAGAGAAACTTTGAATCCATAAGAACACCCAGATCAGATATTAAATCCTTTCTTTCTACATCCACACCGTCTATTTTATAAACAAAATAATAATAATAAAAGCACAATAATAATAACAGTACTTTTCCTTTACGAGGGTAGGTGGAAACATTTGCACACGGTGTAATGTCCGGAAGGCTGCACACTTCCGGGGCCCGTGGATTTGGGTATTATACCCGATCAACTAAACAAACTTCCTCGGTTTCTTCTTTTAGGACACTAACCTGGAACTATTTAACACATTATTTTGGGCTAGGCCTATTGTTCTGTAGCCCTAGGGGTCACATCTAACTTCTTATTTTTCTTCTATATTGTGTTGCCCAAGTCTATTTTCTGCACCCGAAGAATCTCTTCTGCGGTGCGTGAACTTCCACACAGTTTCAGGTGTCCTCCCCTCGAAGGATCGCTTCAACGATGTTATCCGGTAAATATCCTGCCTAATATCCTGTTGCAACGATCTTCTATGTTGCTCCCATCTATCACAGACGAAGAAGGTATTACTGACATCGTCCGCAGTTTCCGGGCAGTACAGGTACTCTGGTGACTCGGCATTTTCAACTTTCTTCAGATAAGATTGAAAATACCCGCGTCTAGTCAGAAACTGGACGAGATAATGGTCGATATCGCCATGCTTCCTCTCGCCCACGGCTACATCTGCTTGATAAGCCCTCTCGTCAAGCGACCTCGTTCTTATTGCTCCCAAGCTCTCTGCCAGATCTCCATCATCATCATCATCTCTGCAGCTTCACGAGTTACCTCCATCTTTCTCTAGAGGATGATCTTACGTTCCTTGGCGAGAAGGTTGATCGGCAATACTCCGGCAACGACCAAGAGAACAGGCTCGAAAACCATGCGGTAGGCCGATGCTACATGAAGAGCATTTTGTCTTTGGACCTGTGTTAGTCTCTTCCTGTAGATCTTACGATTCAGCGAGTCTGCCCGCACTTCCGCTCCATACAGTAGGACTGACTGGACAGCTGGCATCAAAAGTCGTCTTGTTGATTTCGGGCCGCCGATATTGGCCGTGAGCCGACTAAGCGCATCACTTCCTTGTCAGCCTTGTCAGGGTTCGTCTAATCTGCTCAAAAAAGTTCAACTTGGAGTCGATCATCATTCCGAGGTACTTCATAGGTGGCTTTGACTCGACCACTTTGTCTCCGACTGGTACCGGGATTACAGTGGGAATCCTCGTCTTCGCAAAACCATCATAGGATATGATCATACAGTAGTTGGTTCAGGTAAGGTTGAGGGCAAGAATGTAACGCGAAGAAGAGGCGGGAAGGGGGACAAAAAGTTGAAAGTTGAGCGGAAGAGGATGAAAGTTCCAGGAACGGCACGTAAGTATGAGGACTTGGGACTCAGCCAGTACCAATTTATGAAAACAGAAGTGACTAATGCAAAACGTGCAAGACTGTTATAGAAAAAGCAGCTCAAGAGGCGGGTATTGCAAAACAGCGTCAACAGAATGGTTTGGTGAAGAATATGTAAACGCAAAAATAGAGGGAAACAAAGCTTACAGTTTACTTGATAATCGAACTAGACAAACGAAAGAAGAATACAATCAACTGAAAAGGAAAGAAAAATGAATTCATAAAAAGAAGAAAAAGCATTTATGTAACAACTTTTCAAGATTTAAAGGCCTAAATAATCGGAATGAAACAAGAAAATTTTACGGGAAAATCAGTTACAGTAAGAAGGAAATCAAACCGAAACATAATTGTGTGCAGGAACAAAAATTGCGATAAACTGCAGAAAGAGGAAGGAACCCTGGAATGACGGACAGACCCTTTGAATAATGCTTGATAAAAAGAGAATGTTCAGAAAATAATGAAGTAAAGTGACTATGGAAGACGACAGAGAAAAGGACAATTTACGAGCAATGGAGGACATACGATAGGCAGTCAAGAAATTGAAAAAAATAAGGCCTCTGGGATGGATGAAGTATCAATTAATTCATTAAAGATGGATTGTGAGCATTAGAAAACCATATTTCATAGCCAGAAAGTTTGATCTGGAAACAAGTAAAACGAAGTAATGGTAATGGTAGGAATAATTGTCCCCATTCACAATAAAAAACAACATGAAAAGGTTGAGATAATTACAGTAGAATTACACTTTTCAACGTGGAGAAAAAGAATATAGCATATGTAATGTTCAGCAGCTGCTGCAAAAGTGTAGAGGAAAGTCTACAATAGACAAAATATTCATGTTCAGGCAAGTCCTGAAGAAAATGCTCGTGACTGCATTGAAACATATAATTTATTAAAGATTTTAAAAGCGCATATGATCATGCGGATAGAGCGACTCTGTTTGGGGCAATGAAAGAATTTAACATTCCGTCACGTCTACTAAGCGCGATAAAGGGGACATTGCCCAGTGTAACGTGTAAAGTTGAACTCCAGTGTAGTAAAGTCACACCCGTTTAGGGTCCACATCGCACTCCGCCAGGGAGATAGTCTTTCGTTTTTGTTTTCTGACCGTGAAATAAAAATACAAGAGGTTAACAAAAGTGTCCACCTTCTTCTTTCTTCTTCTTCTTCTTCTCCTTCTTCACTATACTGGTGAAGCTTGGGCTATAGCCCGTTCCGACTTCATAGGATCTCTGACCATTTTTTCCAGGGTATTCCACGATCTCTCGTTGCCACTCGTCTATATTCAAACGATTGTTTAGGAATACGCGTGTCTACTATGCGTTCCATATGGGACTTCCGATTCTGCCTGTATTGCTTTATCCTCTCCAGAACCGACTGTAACTTCACTTATGTCGTCGTTTCGTAGATGATCTCTCAAACTGCTTCACTTAACTGATCTTAAAAATTTCATTTCCGAGGCTTGTATTTTTGAAATATCTTTTTGCAGGAGAGTCCTTATTTCACACCCACACATTAAAGTCGACATAGCCACGACCTTATAGGACTTTAGCTTTGTCTCCCTCTGCGTTTTATTCTTCAATAGCCGTCTTATTGTTCAGCAGGTACAACTAAATTTATTTAACTTTCTCTGGATATCGTTGTCCTTCCTATATGAGATATCACATCCCAAATAATTAAAATGTGATACCTGTTCCAAAACCCTATTATCAATTACAATTTTTGTTCTTACACCTGTAAATCCAGCCGGGTGTTTCCTCTGTTGAATTATTCGAGTAAACTAAATTTTACATGGAAAGGTTACCAACCCCTCGCACAACCCCCAACCTGGAGGAACAGGTGCATTGATTTCGGGGCACACAATCCCTGGCCCGGCCGCCTTCTCTCGGCTGACGAGTCCTGTCTGCCTGTTGTTAATTGATATCCGCCCATTGACGGATGATGTGGTCAGGTAAAGGCGGAATCTTATACAAGCCTTTAAAGCATTCAAGAAAGACTCCAGGAAAATAGGTTAGAGGCTCAGTCTAGAAAAGAAACTACAGTGTAAATTGCTTATAACGAGATTCAAGGGCCCGGACAAATGTGCTCGTAAAACTGGGTGCTCGCTACATCCGAGCTGTCGACTCGCAAGCGTAAATTTTTATACCGTGATTATCGAACACACAAAAAAAAGTCTCCTATAGAAGAGGCTTTGCACAATAAAATTTTTACTTGTTTTACTTGTACGCTTAAAAGTGAAATTTAGACTTTAAAGATTTTTTAGACGCTAACATTCTTTGCTGAATATTGGCGTATAGTGCATTCGTGAAATATAGTAGTAAAACTGTGCAGTAAAAACTTACCAAAAATCAGCCAGCTATCTGGCAAAAATCGCAGAATTTTTCACGCCACATGTACAATATTTATTTTTAAATTACAAGAAAATTCACTCTAATTTATTTGTCTTTTTGTTCTTCGTTCTAAATGGAATCGTCAAAATTATATTTCGCACAAAGAACTTAATTATCCTTAAAGAAGTTATTTATTTTCTTTGTTTACTAATTTTTATCTGTAGATATCAAAACAGTTTTTTATTTATTTAAATATTACACGAATTCATCACTTACATTATTATTAATTTCACTAAATTACGTTAATGATTTTAAATGAATGTTTAAAATGCTGTATTGTAAAGAACTTTTGTTAGACCTTAACCCATGAACAAGGCTGCGATAAAATGCTCGTTATAACCAAGTCTTTAATGCGTTCCTACTCGTTAAAAGCGAGTTTAATTATCATTAAAAAGATACAAAACCAAAAAAATCTCGTACTTTTGGTCGTTACATCCGAGTTCTCGTTAAAAGCGAGCTCCACTGTAGCCTATATGTAAACCATTAGTAAGTTACACGCTAATCAGGTAGTCTAGAGCCTGGCCATAGAAGTTGGTTTAATACTGCAATAAATAGCACGTCAATATCAATATCACGTCAATGACAATATCACGTCAGAAGTTTATAAATATGCAATCTATAAAACGCTTACTGGGCCAAGTACAGACATTCAGACAAGATAATAAACAATTATTAGGGGGCTTTGAGTGAAAGGTGTTAAGACATATCTGTCATGGGATGGGTGAGGAAGACGTTAGCAGTAGGCTCCGATATGCTAAGCTCTATCGACTCTACGGACAACCTGACATCTATTGCGAGGTAAAGTCATCAAATAGGTCACAAACTAATATGGAGTAGCTGAATACAGAAATGAGTAATTTTTAAAGGTATCACTGGCAGGGGCGGATTAGACGCCCGTGGTGCTCTATGCTGCCATAGACTGGTGCCCCCCCCCCCAGTTCAAAATTCAACCTTTTGTCCATTATTCACGCTGATAAATGATATAGGCCTACACAATTTTTAAAGCTAAAAATTATTTTATTAAACTCTCAAATCACAACAAATATTTAGCTAAATAGTGTTTACAATGACCATAGTAGTACTTAAGCTTAGAAAATACTAATCGATCCATTTTTTCTTGGTTTTGCCTTAACGATGTCTTGTATCATTTCTTTTATATCGAGCGATGTGTGTCTCATCTCCCGTAGTTGAACATAACATATCTTTAATGCGTTTTAATACAGAAAATGATCTTTCAGATTCGCAGTTAGTTTTTGGAATTATCAAAAGCAGACGATAAGCAATGTTATATTCGAAAATACATCGATCATTGTACAACCAGCAATACAGTTTAATATTTTGAGCGGACAAACTGTAGTATGATGGAATCTATCATCTTCATTCAAACTATTTGAAAAAGCCCCTCTTTCTTGCAATTTTGCTCGTGGCACAAAATGCTTCAATTCTACTAGAAAATCGTTATGCAAATCGTTCGAGTAAACTTCTATAAGAGCTTTCGCTTGATTTTACAACTCGACACTCTCGATGGTTAATAACTGCGTAAGAAAACCAAACAATTGCGTAATGTGATCATATCATAAGCTTTGCTTCGCTTAGTCAATTCAGTTGGATGGATGGTGCCCTCTGACAGCTGAGGCCCTAGTACCCGGTGCTGTAGCATACCCTAGCGTTTGGATAATCCGCCACTAGTCACTGGATGGCAGCACAATCGACCTTGACGATATTCAGTTATAAAACGACTAGCTGGCAATTGTTCAACAGTAATTCAGTTTCAAAATGGCAAACGTGGTTGAGGACTGAACATCAAAAGACCAGCTTGCTGTTGTACGTTTTTTGTGGTCACAAGGTTTTCCTGCAATTCGAAGAAAACGTGCAGGCCTGCTGTTCCATCACAACAATGCCAGACCTCATACGGCACTATCAACCTAGCAGAGAATTGACAGGTTACGGTGGCAACGTCTTCAACATCCGACTTACACTCTCGACTCAGCCACACAGCGATTTTCACTGTTTGGTCCGCTGAAATCTCACCTTAGCTGTAGACGTTTCGTAGGCGATGAAGATGTTAAGCGTGAGGTGCGTATGTGGCTGAGACAGCGGGTACTGGGGCGCTGATACAGCGATGGGATAAGTGTACAAATGTGGAAAAGTCAAAATTATTTTCAAATAAATGTCTCTCTGAATACTTTTTTATTATCCACCTGTGACCTACTTACTGAATATTTATCTCGTAAAATAAATAGAGTCAGGTGGGTTGGACACTTAAAACGAATGAGGAACACAACTGACAAAGCAATTTACAGGGAAACGAAGAATTAGGCTTAAGGACCAAGTGGAAGAGGGCATGGTAAAGCTGAGTGTCAGAACTGGAATATACGAACGAACGGAATCGGAACAGGCCAAGACTCATGAAGAGTTGTGATAATGATGGTGTACTTAAATGCTGCTTTAGCATGAGAGTAAGTGCTGTTTTAGTAGTCGGTTTCTCGTGTACAGTCGAGTCGTCAACCTCTGTGCTTGCAATTTACGTTCATCTTCGTGTACTGACAGACAAAAATCACTTTCGAAGCGCCAACAGTTTGGCATTGATAAACAGTTTCACGATGGACAGCGAATTCTTCATCGTCGTTCCTGCTAAGTTGACCCTGGTTTAAGATAACAAAGGTCTCTCTCTCTCTCTCTCTCTCTCTCTCTCACACACACACACACACACACACACACACACACACACACACACACACACACACACCATGGGTTAAAAGCGATCGACAGTATCAGGTGAGGGGGAATTGATTTATTTATAATAACAAGAAAAGATAACAGAGTCAATAATTGCAAAATAAATAATTTTAAAATGTGAATGTCAATTTTTAAATAGTTTAAATAGTACCAATTAAAAAAAAAACGGAATTTGAATAATTTAATACGTATAAGTGTTTAACTGAGTGTAAAAACGCTAAGTATTTAAATATTTCTGTGGCTGCACGTCAATTTCTTTAGTATGAGTTTTTAATTTGCGAAACTTTCTGTTCTGATCGTTTTCGGTTTACTATTTTTTGTCAGTCATCCAAAGTAAATTAGGTTTTTGTTTGTACTGTATGTTAATACGACGATCGTACTTCCAAATCTAATCTTTTAATGGACATTAATATGATTATCATTTTATGTACATGCACACTTAGCCCATAACAAGAGACATATTTTAAAATTTTATTTTTGATTTTTCAGTATAAAGTAATTTTATAATTTATCAAATTTGTAGTAATTATTTCATTTTAAGGATACACTGTCCTCTTTGTAAAACTTTGTATATGCGAGTAGTGATTACACGTAACTCAAATTCAAATCACACGGCCTGGTTGAGTACGTAAATGTATTGAGATACGTTCAACACACACACACACACACACACACACACACACACACACACACACACACACACACACACACACACACACACACACACACACACACACAGCGCGCCCGCAATGTCAGATAAAGTGTAGGCCTACACGCGTTTTTCTGCGATTCTTTACCGTTTCAAATGTTTAATTTGAAAACAGCACGAGTCCAATATTTTTAGATTTTTATATATATTGCCACCTACTTATTGAAAACTATGTAATGGGTGTTACATGCAGTGGCGTTTCTAGAATTCGGTCTTGGGAGGGGGGGAGGTCCGGTCGAATCGGCTTCATACAAAAGAAAAACCAAGTGAAGACTAATCAACATTACTATAGCTAAAGTGGTTGAAAAACGTGTGATAACATCATGAAATCAGTCGCATTAAAATAAACGGTAATAACACAGTAAAATACGCGTTATTGAAACATTGTATAGAAGATACTCATTGACTGAATTGATTTTCCTATATTTCATATTTCAAACGTTTACGCAAATGATGTGTAATAAACCTGTCTGTATATTTAAAAAAAAATTGCTACTATAATATATTAGAGTGCACAGCTGAAAAAATAATAAAATAGTCTAAAAATTAAGAAAATCGTCAACTTTTTTGGTCCTTCTGGGGAGGGGGATCCGATCCCGTTCGTCCCATCCTCGTAAATACGCCCCTGGTTTTAACTGACAACTACGCAAGTCTCGTTACTCTGTGCGTTGTAAATAATTGACGTAGCAAGTGGTTAGTCCTGGACTCATGTTGTTTTCAGACCTAACGCTAATAGTTTCCGCTAGAGTGCATTAGCGTTTGTTTACAGTAATTGTAAGAAAACACTGCTTTAGGTTAATCGTTGCATTGCGAGCTTTGTGCAGTATCGGTCTTTAATGTCAAATAGTGATTAATAATTAGTTAATGATGAGTTCAATGGCAATACTGATGGGGATTCGATTCGTAAAGCGAGGAAGAGGGTTTCGTAAAGCCGAATAGGCCTAACCGGGACGATTACAACCGAATTCGATCAAAATAGATCACGTACGAATAATTTGGGGGAAAACGTGCCCAAAATGAAAATGGGAAGCGATTGTAATTGTAATTTGAAATATTCCACGAAATTAAGTGATAATAAAAAAACAGGAGTATTATGTAAGTTTAACAATAATAACACACGTCTTTTTACCATTGAGGATGTCTCATCGTAGTATGGGCGAAACGTCTGATGCTAAAAGAATTGTTGTTATTGCAAATAAGCGTTGTTACTATTAACAGAAACCACGAAAGTTAACGAGAAACATTATGTAACGTTAATAATATGCAGTCAAAAGGTAGTCTATTCAGAATACCATCTCCAAGGCCTAATAGAATTATATACTAAAAAGTATCAGCCTCGTTCTGACAACCCAAAACCTCGTGGTGTTTCATATAAATAAATTTGTGAATGTATCAACGAGTGAACATAGCCTTTATTGCACTCCATGGTATAACAGATGGTAGAGTTAGACGCGTTTGTGGACTTGACAAAACTCCTGAGGATGGAAGAGATAAACAAGTAGGAAGTCGACGTACATTACACCGCAGTGTTTATGCAAAAGTAATTCAACATATCAGCCGTGTTGACGTTGAAAACTCCTATTATTCAGATAAAACGTATGGATATCTAAATGCAAATTTGATTTTAAAAATAACGCACAGTTTACTTAAGAAAGTAATATCCAGCTTTAGATGTTAAGTACACCTTTTGTTATAAAATATTTAAGTAACAGTGTACTCCTCATTTCGGGCGACTCCAAATTGATTTTGCGGAAAATGTGAGACCTAGGCTGCAAAATAAGATGTCCGCATCTTAATGATGTAGCTAAGAAAGTAGCAGCTGCTGAGAAGGTACTTCACATACGGAAAAGTAAAAAATTATATGCAGTTATGAAGAAGGTAGAGAAAGAATGTCAAAATTCTAACAGTGTTTTGTGAATTTCCATTGATAATTATGCAAAATGTACCACTACATAATATACCAGTGCAGTATTTTTTTTTTAATTTTAAACAGCTCTGGGTGAATACATGTTGTATTACAAACTTTAAAACTGGTCATTCACATGTTTATCTTTATCATGGTTCGCAGAAGTCCAGACGAAGTATATACATGGATTCTTGACAGTTACATGATGTTAAAGAGTTGCACACATTTTCAGACGGCTGTGCAGGTCAGAATCATAATAATACTGTTGTAAGATTTCTTTTAAATTTATCTTCAACAAATGAGTTTGAAAAAAAATTATCAATACTTACCTAACTGTGGGCACAGTTATTTCCCATGTGATAGAGTCTTTGGAGTAATAAAAAGGCAATTGAAAAGTTGTGGCAGAGTGTAACACCTGATCAGTACGCTACACTTATTGCTGAATCAAGCAGCAAAATAATAGATCAGAACCTAGATAGTAACTTTACACCGAACTTTCAAAATTGATGGCCTATGTTTTACACATTAACATGTTTCTTCTGTTGAGACTTATGAAAGGAAACCCCTAAAAGATAAAAAGGTTCATTTTAGTGTGTCAAATTAGTTTATGTATGAATAATTCTGCTGAACCAGGTCATGAATATGATAACCAGTTTGTTATCACATCGGTTCCAGCTGTTGACTCAAGCAAATTCACCTGATCTTCCGACTGATTACGCATATTTTGACTAATACCCTGTAAACTCAATAAAGCTGAAAGCTATTGAAAAGCTGTTGAAATATGTACCAGACGAATACATCAACTTTAATAATAACATAATGGCATGGCGGTCGACTGGAGCACAAGAAGCGAGTTGTGATGAGTATTATATTGATGACCAATTAAATTTGTAAAAAAAATAATTAATGAAAGGCTTAAACAATGAGCAGAAAAATACTAGGGGGATACCGACCACATTAGGGGGACTAATGTGGTTTCCGACCAAAAAGAGGTAGGTCTACTTCTGATCAGTTGTTTGTTATCAGTCAGGTTACAGGAAAGTGCTATGAGCATGATATAGATCTTCACACGCTGTTTGTGGACTTCAGCCGGGCATTTGATAGTGTGCGATGGGTAAAACTTTATGAAGCCACGCAGGATATGGGAATTCCTTTAAAACTTATAAAGTTAAGGAAGATGGCCATGAGATTCACAAAAGCCAAAATTAAGTATGCGAATATGTTGAGTGAATCATTTGGATTTAATAAGGGAGTTAAGCAAGGTAATGGGTTATCGGCCACCCTCTTTATTGTTGCGCTAAATTATGCCATTAAAGATCATCATCGAGGTATTATCGGCGAGGAACAATACTAAATAAGACAGCAAAATATGTGCTGACGATGCTGTGATAATGGCCAGATCAAGACAACGGCTACCTGAGGTATACAAAGAGCTGAATAAAAAATCAGATGGAGTGGGACTCAATGTAAATATCAGCAAATCTAAATACATGCTGATTTCTGCATCAGAAAGAGGAAGAAATCTATTTAATTTATGCCTAGAGGATAACTCATCTGATGAAGTTTATAAGTTCACATACCTGGGTAAAATGATAGATAATGAAGGGTCCAGAAACACAACACATGGCAGGACACAAATAGGAAATAGGGCGTATTATGCCAACAGCAGGCTATTGAGAAGCAAACTCATTAGTTGTAACAGAAATATAAAAATATGTAAGACACTTAGCAGACCGGTTGTTACTTATGGAGGCGAGACATGGACGTTGATAAAAAAGGAACAAGAAACACTAAAAAGGTTTGAAAAAAAGATCATAACATGTGTTTATAGCCCGGTTAAAAAAGATGAACGGAGAATAAGAAATAACGAGATATATGAACTGTTGCTTCATGAGCACATTGTAAGATTCATAAAGGCTCAACGAATACAATGGCTAGGTCACCTAGAGCGGAAGGATGATCAGCGTATGCCAAAGAAAATCCTGAGGACGCAAGTCTATAAAAGGAGAAAGAGGGGCGGACCTAGGATAAGATGGTTGGAAGATGTGCTAGAAGATCTCAGAAGAATGGATGTGAGGGGTTACACTGAGATGGCAATGGACAGGAGACTTTGGAGAAGATTGGTGGTGGAAGCCAGGGTTCGCGTTGGGCTGTAGTGCTGAAGAAGAAGAAGAAGAACAAATATTTTGTCAGGTTTTTGTATTGTAGTTTAATGTTATGAAATATTTCTGTTGCGTGTTTAGTTTTAACTTACGTGGACAAATCAAGTTAAATAAGATAGGAACACATGAACTAATTCATTAAAAAAATAATAATAGTGTTCAGTGGAATGACTGGCAGTTTTGAAAACTACATAAGTCCAAGATTGTTTATTATATTATATGTAATAGAGAAGTGTAAAACAAATCTAACTGAATAAAGTGTTTAATATAACCATCTGATAATAACCAGGTATGAAAATTCAAAATAATTAGTCTCATTTGTATTCTAAACAGTTTTTCGAGTTTCCTGAAAAATTGTAGGTATTTTCAAATCAAACGATTCAATAATAAACTTAATATCTATCATATTACAGTTTTTTAGGGCTTCTAAAGTTTTGTAAATTTTATAGTAGGCCTACTAATGGTAGTATTTTCGTAAATAGTCAAAACCGGTAGACAATAAATATATTTTAACAACAACAACAAATAAACCACGTGAATTTTGACTGTGGGTGTTTTGGTGAATAAGCAGTAACCTTGTCGTAGTTTCAACACCCGTTACTACGTTATGGAGTTTTTTGTTAAATCTATTGTATGAAGTGCGTAGTCATGGTACCAACGCCTCGCAACAAAGTGAATTTTCCTGATTCGTCTAGCCCACTCGAAACCCGTACACTTTGTTATTTGTATAAGGAAAATTTGTATTTTAATTAAATAAGATAGTATATTTAGTAGAAACAGAACAGGTTAAGTACAGTGCACCGTGATTAGTGTATTTGTTACCGGCAAAGTATGTAATCCAGGCATTTTATAGAATACCTAGCCATTTCATACAATGTCTGGAGTTTTTTGGCAAAGTATAGAATAGAATAAATGCTTTTTATACTTTTCTCAGGTATTCTGTACATTGCCTAGGCATTCTATATAATGCCAGTAATTCTTTAGGCAAAGTGTAAAATAGCTTACTATGTTCAAAATGAAAACATTTTATTACAAAATAATACACAACTGTTTGATTATACACAAAGGAGGACTTTGTATGACATTTCGAGATTATCTATTCTCTACTTAATTATGTTCAGACACTATTTTATTCAAATTATACTGTATAAGAACGTTTTTTACTTCCATGTTCCTCAAGGAAATGGAAATATGGTGATGGCAAAAAAAAATCGTGTTCGAGATTATTGCAGATTCTGATTGTACTCCACTCAAAACATGAAAAAAAGTCATTTTTCGAAATATGTGTGTGTGTGTGTGTGTGTGTGTGTGTGTGTGTGTCTATAGATTTTTTTCTATGGCAAACGATAACAGCCGCAAATTCAAACAGAATCAAATAATTTTTTGCATACAGCCCTGATTTGTAGAGTACTAGCGACCTATTGTTTTTGGTGAAGATCGGTTAAGGGAATTGGGTAGTTTACCGGCAACGTTTTATGTTTTAACAAGGGTATTTCTTATGGCAAACGATAACAGCCGCAAATTCAAACATAATCAAATAATGTTTTGCATACTGCCCTGAATTGTAGAGTTCTCAAGATCTTTTGGTTTTGGTGAAGATCGGTTAAGGAAAAGGGGTAGTTTACCTGCAACGTTTTATGTTTTAAAAGGGTATTTTCTATGGCAAACGATAAGAGCCGCAAATTCAAACAGAATCAAATACATATTTGCATACAGCCCTGATTTATTGAGCACTAAAGACTTATTGTTTTTGGTGAAGATCGTTTGAGGGAAAGGGGTTGTTTACCGGCCACGTTTTTTGTTTTATCAACGGTATTTTGTATGGCACACGATAACAGCCGCAAATTCAAACAAAATCACATAATATTTTACATACAGCCCTGAATTGTAGAGTTCTCAAGACCTATCGTTTTTGGTGAAGATCGGTTAAGGGAAAGGGGTAGTTTACCAGCAACGGTTTTTTATCAAGGGTAATTTTTTTCTATGGTAAACGATAACAGCCGCAAATTCAAACAGAATCAAATGATGTTTTGCATACAGCCCTGTATTGTAGAGTTCTCAATACATGTTGGTGTTGGTGAAGATCGGTTAAGGGAAAGGGGTAGTTTACCTGCAACGTTTTATGTTTTAAAAGGGTATTTTCTATGGCAAACGATAAGAGCCGCAAATTCAAACAGAATCAAATACGTTTTTGCATACAGCCGTGTTTTGTTGAGTACTAAAGACCTATTGTTTTTGGTGAAGATCGGTTAAGGGAAAGGGGTAGTTTACCAGACACGTTTTTTGTTTTATCAAGGGTATTTTATATGGCAAACGATAACAGCCGCAAATTCAAACAGAATCATACAATATTTTGCATACAGCCCTGAAATGTAGAGTTCTCAAGACCTGTTGGTTTTGGTGAAGATCGGTTAAGGGAATAGGGTTGTTTACCAGCAACATTTTATGTTTTATCAAGGGTAATTTTTTTTATGACGAACGATAACTGCCGTACATTAAAACAGAATCAACTACTCTTCTGCATACCTTTTTGAATTATACAGAACTCAAGGTCTGTTGATTTTGTTGAAGATCGGTTAAGGGAAAGGGGTAGTTTACCTGCAACATTTTATGTTGTAACAAGAGAAATGTTTCCATGACGAACGATAACTGCCGCACATTCAAACAGAATCAAATATTTTTTTGCATGCTTCCCTGAATTGTAGAGGACGGAAGGTCTGTTGATTTTGGAGAAGATCGGTTAAGAGAAAGGGGTAGTTTACCTGAAACATTTTATGATTTAACTAGAGTAAAGTACTTAATTTTTATAAAGTATCCTGATAAGAAGCTCATAGTAATCCACTGTAGAAACGTAGATGAAATATCTATAAATGAAGAGGTTAGGTGAACGGGTTGGGGATAATTTTCTATTATTAAAAATTATAGTTGAAGGTGGAGGGGAGAATTTTTTATATGTGTACTACGTTATCGGCAACAAAGAAGTAGTTTTTTGTTAAAATTGCTTCCCGGGCTCTTTAGCCGTAGTCCAATGTTTTCTGCAAAATCAGACTTTTCGGCAGTGCCATCGACTGCCATCATCGGTGAAAATCGAGTGCGAAAACGTGAGGTGGTATACGTTAGTGACCACAGTACTGTGGTTAATGCTGAAGCAATAAGTAGAAAGGCGTAGTTTCTATGGAAATATTTCATTTCGAATATGATTTTAAATACAAATCTTAGAACATGGAAGTCATGTATGGTTCTCCATACCGATATTTTACCAATCTGGTTAAAAAAATACATTAGATATTTTTGGTGTGTATTAATTCTAAATATATGGAATATACTCTGTAACATACTCTAGCTGTGACATTTTGAAATACATTTTTTGCATTTTTTACAAAATTACATTTTTTTGACATTTAGTCTTACACACACATTTTACGAACCCTTGACATTTAGTTTTTGAACACATTTTATATCTATAAAAGAGCATCTAGAAAGCAATAATAACAATTTTTGTCGAGACAATTAGGTCATTTCATAGTAGAGGAGGCACAAGACGCTCTTTTTATTTGGACGATGCATCAAAAACACTTTTATTGCATGTCGACGATATAATAAGTAGACTAAGTTCCATGTTTGAACAGCCTATGACATACTTTTTCATACGTTTCAAGCACACGGGACCTTGTAATTTCTTTGGGTTCGAAACATCTAAGTCGAGAATATACGTAAATCGAGACGCTTGGAGTGAATAGACATTACATTCTTAGGTTGACAACCACACTTTTCTGATATTACGAAGAAACTTTTTATTGTCAACTGAAAAACTTCTTGTTATTAAAAGTCCGACCACGCAGATCTACGAGTGAAAAACAGTTATAGATTACGGGAAAAACAAATCATGCCTACACTGGGTGTGTATGAAGTATCATACATAACGCTTTTGCAATCACTACTATATGTACTTAAACCGAACCGCCTATGGCTTTTCTCGAATGCCTTATATAGAACACCGCACGATTGCCAAACAACGAGACACTGGATTTGTCTCGTTCAGTAAAAATGTATAAGTAAAGAAAGTCTTTATAAAAAATTATTATCACAATTTTATAAGATTACCTAACAGTTGTTAGAAAAATCACAATGTACTTATGATAAATCAGTGATAATAACCAGTTGATTGTTATAAATGTAAAACGAATTATAATTAATTTATTAATCCGTAAATTATACTGGCTACGGAACACGCTATTTTTTTCCCCACTATTTGTTTTAAAAGGATGTGAAAATACGTTGTGTGAACTTGAAAAGTGAGCGTGTTTCTGTTCTGCCACGCCTGACGAGTCCGCTACATAAACTTAGAAAGGTAATTCCAAGGACAACAGCATGTAGCTTGCCCAATTGTTGAGAACATTTTTATTTGGATTTATAGTAGTAGAGTTTCATAAAAGAAGCAACCGACAGACATTTTATTTTTGGTCAAATTAAATATTTCACTGTGAACAAACGATCATTGACTTTCGTTTTACAGAATTTGAACTTTCTCGAAATTTAGGTAGCCAGTTCAATGTACAGCCGAAGTGTCACCCGAGTTTGAAACTTCATAATCAGTTATCCGATAAATGAGACGAAAGTTAATATTTTTTGTAATAATTTTGATTGATTTTTCTAGTGGTGTAACATCTGGTGGGTGATGATACTTCTCGGGGGGGGGGGGGAGCCTAACTTGTAGGCTAAACCCCCCATTTTCCTCAACACAAATAAGGAATTCAAGATTTCTCCATATAATTTTATAAATACATTTTTTCCGTATCAGATTATTATTATTATTTATATTTATTATAATTATTCTTCCAAACTCTTAATCAAATTAAAGGTAATAAAACTTATCACATTCGGAATTACTATAATTTTAAATTTGTATTCTCAATTGAAGTACTATTAACTTCAACTATTAGTTAATTGGGCTATTAGTTAAGTGAACTATTATTCATTTCGACTATTAGTTAATTGGGCTATTAGTTAACTGAACTAATATTAATTTAGACTATTAATTCTACTAATATTTAATTTAACTACTATTAATTTCTACTAATATTTAATTTAACTACTATTAATTCCAACTATTAGTTAGTTGGACTATTTGTTAATCGGGCTATTAGTTAAGTAAGCTAGTTAATTACATAAGGCTAGTTATGAGCCTAGTTAGTTAATAAGGCTATTAGCTAAATAAACAACTATTAATTTCAACTATTAGTTGTTCAAGTTAATTGGGCTATTATTTAATTGAACTACTATTAATTTCAACTATTAGTTAATTGGGCTATTTTTTGATTAAAATATTTGTTTCCTTTGCCTAATATTATTTTAAACTATTATAGTTAATTTATAATTATTATTTAACTATTATATTTTAATTTTTAACTAGTGTATATTATTTCAATTTCTGTATATTATTTTTAACTATTAGTTAATGGGGCTATTACAGAATGGAACTACTATTAATTTTAACTATTAGTTAATTAGACTATTAGTCAATTGATCTGTTAGTTAATTGGACTATTAGTTAGTTGAGCCATTAGTCCATTGAACTATTATGTAATTAGCCTACTATTATTTTCAACTATTAGTTAAGTAGACTGTTAGTTAATCGGGCTATTAAGTGATTGAACTATTAGTTAATTGGCCTACTATTTTTTGCAACTATTAGTTTCACGGATTAGTTGTTCAAGTTAAGTATTAGTTAATTGGGGCATTAGTTGATCGTACTATTATTTAATCTGACAGAAGTTCCAAAGAACTTGCAGCATTTATAATTTCCCCATAACCAGTTAGAGAAGACTGTAGATTGTGGTCTGATCTTACTTAAAATGTACCATATGTTAAATTAAAAGACTTATTCAACATTATAAGGCTTAGAGTTTTCTTAGATTCTAAATAAATTATTGGGGTAGGTGAAGATTTTTTAATAGCTTATACAATGTGTATCTCGTTACTGAAAATATAATGTCTCTTTATTCAAAATGGAATAGATATTCTGTAGTGCCTGAATGCATTTTAATGCAATTTTTCTTCTTTAGCACTACGGCCCAACGTGAGCTTCCAACACCAATCTTCCCCATTGTCTCCTATCCATTGCCATCTCAGTGTAACCCCTCACGTCCATTCTTCTTAGATCTTCTAGCACATTATTCAACGTCTTATCCAACGTCTTATCCCTCTTTCTGCTTTTATAGTCTTACTCTCTCAGGATTATCTTTGGTATACGCTGATTATCCATCCTCTTGGATAGATTGTATGTTTAGTACAATTGTAAAAATAAAATAATGATTTTTTTCTTTTTCTTCTCTTACATACTTTCTGCGATCTTTCTTCTCTTCATCGTAATATACTGTATCTAGTCCTTCAGCGTTGAAGCAGCAGACGTCATATATTGGGAATATAATTACATGTAGAGGAACTGTTATGCACTTCGCTGTACCTAATTCAGTGTAAACGTTTGATATATTATAACTTTGTACAGTTCGTTTTCTTGGCCTATTCGACTGTTAATTTTACTTTTAACGATGTTCGTACGTGTTAAGACACCTTGTGAAATACGTTTAGGATGATAATCCGTGGTAATGAGGCGAGAAGTAAACGTGGCTGAAGATGGGTGCACAAACTTACGTCAGGAACATGTGTCACAAGTAGGACAGTATTACATTTCATTAGTAAGTTTATTATACAGCAAGTTGAGGTATAGACGGGGAACTTAATCAAAAACCCGCTGGAATGGGACTCAATAAAAATATCTGCAAAACGTACTGGTTTCTGCATCAGAAAGGAGAAGAAACCTATATAATTTATGCATAGAGGATAATTCATTTAATGGAGTTAATAAATTTAGATACCTGGGTAACATGATAGATAATGAAGGTTCCATAAACACGACGATACATGACGGGATACAAATAGGAAATAGGATATATTATGCCAACAGTATTGAGAAGAAAACTCATTAACCGTAACACAAAAATGAAAATATATAAGACATTTATCAGACCGGTTGTTACTTTTGCGAGACATGGACATTGGAAAAAAGGAACAGGAAACACAAAGAAGGTTTGAAAGAAGATCGTAGGACGTGTTTATGGCCCGGTTAAAAAAGAAGATGAATGGAGAATAAGAAATAACCATGAGACAGATGAACTATTGAATCATGAGGATATTGTAAGATTCATAAAGGCTCAACGATCACCTAGAGCTGATGGATGATCAGCGTATGCTAAAGAAAATCTTGAGGCCGCAGGTGTATAAAAGCAGAAAGATGGGTCGTAAGGTGGTTTGATGATGTGCTAGATCTCAGAAGAATGTATGTGAGAGGTTACACTTCTATGGCAATGTATATGACACATTGGAGAAGATTGGTGTTGGAAGCCATGCTTCACGATGGGGTGTAGTGCTGAAGAAGTAGTATGGTAATACTAATGGTAATACTACTACTATACTAATACCATTACTACTAACATTAATAAGTCACGCCTACACACAGTGTTACTAGTATTGACTATTACTGTAAATGCTCTGTGTGTGTGTGTGTGTGTGTGTGTGTGTGTGTGTGTGTGTGTGTGTGTGTGTGTGTGTGTGTGTGTGTGTGTGTGTGTGTGTGTGTGTGTGTGTGTGTGTGTGTGTGTGTGTGTGTGTTGCAATAAAAAATCCTACTGCGTACGTTTTACTGCAAAGTCCATACGACGGTAAAAGAGTATATGAGAAATAGCCTACGTAGACCTGCATGTGAGGGCATTGTAGAACAGCTGACAAGGAACTTTGTAAAACTGTTAAATTTAATTATTTTAAAGGTGTTAGAGTGACTATAAGTGTGTTCTAACTAATGTCAGTGGTCATCATTTATAATGCACGTGTGTGAAAGAGTTGGATTTTTATGGAGATAATTAAAAAGTAGCATTAATGGGAATAATTCAGAACCGTGAACCGTGATATGGGACTCACACCAAAGTAGGTATTTTAAGGACACATAATGGGACAGTATTTGTTTAGAAATGCAATAACTGTTAACAGGGATTTTCAAATTATTATGGACCACAAAATTGATAATGAAACGTTTATAATTTTTTAGATATAAAAAACTTTGTTCTTTCTTGTATCCAGAAAGAACATTTCAAAGGCCAGGTCCAAGGAAGAAGGGATCATTTAGAGAACTAGAAATTGAGTGCTACCATGTTTGAGTACGGAACTATAAATCCAGTTATGACATCAGAATCCTGTTTAGAGAATAACTCCATAAATCCATGTTAAATTTCAGAAATCACGAAGTAAGTTTCGCGAAATATTATGCTGTCCCTTAATAATTATTTCTTTAGCAAAAGTGTCACCTCCACAATTCTTTGCTTATTATGAGGCAATATTGAATGTTATTTACAATTTTATCATTTTTAAGAGTATTGTTTATGTTTTACTTCCATTCATTTTAGCTCATGAACTTTCTTAAATGCCCCACGGATCCGCCACTGAGTGAATCGTATTGAATGTTCATCGCAGCGAAATTTGAGAAGCTACTGTCATTTTGAGCTGATGAAACTGGTAACAAAGGAATGAATAATGGGAACAGGGTACTGTTCATTGGGATCTAAAAACGTAATTTTAAGTAAATGGGGGAAAAACAGATAAATGCAGTCACAGGGCAGGAAGAAGTTCTTGGTCAAATCGTAGCAGCGCGATGTCTTATATGTGAGAGTGTTGAAGAAGTCAGATGTTCATATCACGTTGATATCGGCTCTTAAGAACGATATGTGAAAGGAAATTTAGAACAGTATGCATTAAGGATATAACGTAATTTACTTACAATCTGCGTATAACAAGTTCTTGCGACGCTGATCCGGTATGTTTATAATTTTGTCTCTCGATAAGACAATGTCAGGGCGATAAGAGCGCTGGCAAGGTCTGTGGTTACTGTGGTTTTTTATGCCGTTAACTTTATTATTTTTATTTTATTTTTAGCGTAAACAGAATGTGCTCTGATGAAATTATAATCCGCTGTGTGGACGACAACTTTCACACGCCGGAAACTATACGACATAATGTTTAGCTTACGTAGCGCATTTGTTTCGACGTAAAATCCAAACTAAGTACTGTATACACTTTAATCCTTATTTTTTAATGACATTACAGACAAAATTGACGTCTAGTATCTTAACTTTATCCGACAGACAGTTCTGTGTTACTTTTGCACATTGTGTTTCACACATCTCCACTTGCATCGTCTTTCCGTCTGCGCTGTAGCATCACTATTGCTCTTTCCCAGTCCTTTTAAAATATTAATTGATGACTCGTTGGGCACTTGGTGAAACATATTAATACAAAGGTTTTTTTAAAAATATATAAACACTTGGTACGTTTCACAGTGTTTATTTAACTCTGACAGCTGTTTCGACTTCTTAAGCCATTGTCAAAGTGATGAGTGAACACTAAACAGAGGATATAAGGGTGGTTGACATCTGTTTAGGGTGTGTATCGGAACACGTGTGAGGTGTGAAGATGGAGAGGGGGGTTGCAGGAGCTAAGGGAAGGTCAAGCGTCTGTAAAAACTAAATATAATCTGAATATATATTTACATACCAACGTATAAATATATTTATAAACGTTAAACGTACCAAGTGTTTATATATTTTTAAAAAAACCTTTCTTTTAAATTTTTTTTTTTATTTGTATTGGCCATCTGAGGACAACATGCCAATTTAAATTCTTTATTCCTTGTTCTTTTCTTTTTTCCAATATTCTTTCATCTTTTCACTATGTCTTTTCTTCCTGTCTTCAGTCCACTTTGAACCTGCGTTTTTCTCTCTCCTACCCTGCACTTCTTCCATTTTTAACACTTTTGCCCGAAAAACTTCTCTTCAAATTGCTTCTTCTGCGTTTATATTATTTTTTTCTAAATCCTTTTGGACTTCTTTAATCCAACTTGATGTTGTCTTCTTTCCCCACAGATATTTAAAGCCAGTTTGTTAACCTATTGTCGTCTATTCTATATAAATGTCCAAAAAATAATAGTCTTCTTTTTTTCATTGTTTCTGTTATATTTTCTATACCTTGATATATTTAGTCATTACTTCTTAATTTCGAACCTACTGAAGTTTTTCGTGGGCCTAACATTTTCCTAATAATTTGTCTTTCCAATACGTCTAGTTTATCTAAATTATAATTAAATGCTAGACATTCACTTGCATATAGGCATTGTGGCCTTACTACTGTACTGTAATGCCTTATTTTCACATTTTTAGATATGCACTTTTTATTGTAAATATCTTTAGTTATACCAAATGGTCTTTCCAATTTATGAATCCTTTCTTCTACAGCAGATTTTTCTAAACCATTCTCTTGAATTATTTCCCCTAGCTACTTAAATTTTCTAACCCTCTCTATTCGACCAATATCTGTTAGCAGGAGTTTTGAAGCATTTTTAATGTTTGTGAGAAATTTGTTTTTTTCTGCAGAAATTCTTAACCCTGTTCTACTGGCTATGTCCTCTAAAAATTAACTTGGGTTACTGCAGATGTCAGATGTTCAGAAAGTATAGCAAAGTCATCTGCGAATCCCAAACAGTTTATTCCAGTATGTTTGTTCCTTCTTCCCAGCATGATTGGTGATATTTTGCATTCCTTTAATTGTTCATTCCTAAGTCTCACTACTGTCTCCAGGACACAGTTGAAAAGAATTGGGGATAAATCACCCTGTCTTACATGTGTATTTTTAACGGTTGAGATATTTCTCCCATGAATTTAATTTTAAGACTGTGTCCGTAAGGGTTTCACGGATTAGATATGCCAATTTAGATTTAACACCAAATTCTCGGATTATTTTATCTATAGTTTCTCTATCAACAGAATAAAAGGCCTTTTTTGAAATCAACAAATCAATTTATCAATAAATAAATCTGTTTTTATTTATTTTTTAAAATATTATCACTTTTGTATACGACATTTCCGTTCGGACTAAATATCACTGACTTCAAGTTTACTTTATGTTTCTTGACTCTAGCGTATACGCTGATTTCCGTATAATTCTTCGTACCATGTTCCTGCAAAAGCGATTACGTTCATAACACACAATTTAGTTGTTCACATTTGTAAGTACGGTTTCTGTGTGTGTGTGTGGGTGTGCGTGCGTGCGCGCGAGCGCAGAGATTTATTTACGGGGAGGGGTAACGGGACCGGACCCCCCAGAGGGTCGAAAAGTTGACATAATCTCTTAGTTTTTAGACTGTTATATTATTCCTTTTTGCGGTGTACGCTAATGTAGCAGTTAATCTTTCTAAATATACATACACAGCATTTGCATATACGTTTGAAATACGAAATGTACGAAAATCAATTCAGTCAATAAGTACCTTCAAAACAATGTTTCAAAACGGGTATTTTTATTGGGGTTTTACCGTTTACTTTAATGGGATTGATTTCAGGATGTTATCACGCGTTTTTCAGCCCCTTTGAAGATAGTAATGTCCATTAATCTTAAATGTTTTTTTGATGAAGCCGACTCGATCGGACCCCCCTCCAAAGGCCAAATTCTAGATACGCCACTGTGTGTGTGCGCGTGTGTGTGCGCCCATACGATTTTCCTGTGTGTTGTTTAAATCATTACACGTTTATGTACACACTAACTTGGTTCCTGTGTAATTTAAGTAAATACAGGTAATTGGTAAATTGCAAACGTAATCTTTTTTGTTAATTTTATAACAGTATTTTAAAAGGCCTTTCAGTCCATCAGAAGCTCGTGTATTTTCGAATGTAACGCTTGTTGAATTCATTTTATACAGAACAGGTAGCATGACTTACAGTAAACATATTGTAACTAGAACTCTATAGAACAGCCTATAACGTTCTCCACCCGTACCTCCGCTACCCTAGCAGGTGTACCTCAGTCAAGGCCGCGCTCAAGTACGTTCTAGAGTACTCTGAAGGACACTTAAAATACGCATTAGCTGGCGTGCAGTAAGGAGGGAAAGCTATTCTGGACTTCTGCGCTACCTACAAAAGGAGAGCGTCTGGTTTAGTTGGTTATTAGTGACTTCGTTGGTGTCTTGTATTTTCTTTTCCACTGTACCATAGTGAGACAATATGTACCGTCGCAACAATATGTACAGAATAACAGCAAATATTATAATGTATTATTATACTATAAATATTATCATACAAAAAATAATTAGGTGTCTTTAATCCTACACAGGAGCGGTCGTGGCGTAGTGGCTAGCGTGTGGCGCTGCTACGCTGTACGATTCCCGCCATCTGATTTAGATACGACCGTTCCCCCTTGCAAGGCGATGGGAAACCAGCGAAAGGTATCCTGCCAAGTATAAGCCCTCCCCAACTATGCCGTTCGGATTCGGCCTTAAACTGTAGATCCCATATACCTGTGAGAGACTCCGTAACACACCCACCACGATTATATGCGGGGAGAGTCCAAACCAGTCGAAAGACTGAAGGACCCAATAATAATAATAATAATAATAATAATTATTATTATTATAAATAATCCTACACAATCAACTTTGTTCAGTAACAACAAGCGGTTTTTGTACTTTGCGGATGTGTCTTCATGCACAGTCTGTAATTATTACTTATCCTGGGTATTGTAATGTTATGGCTTACTGTGCGTGTTGCAATCTGCTCAGTTTTGCTACTGAGAAACTTTATTGTACCTTAACCCGCTACTTAATTTGGGCCTGTGTATCCTCTATTAGCTTTATTTAACCGTATTAATACACTTTTATTTTGTAGACTACACTGCCCTGTTCTCCTTTAATATTGACACTTAACAATGTACAGTTACTCAAACGGTTGTGCTCACACCGTGTCCAGGTTGTCCCGTAGCGTTTCTACGTTCTTTTTTTATGTTGGATTACGTTGTTCACAAACCCCATTTTCTGATCCTTGTGCACTCCTTATTTTATTTGATCAACGTTGTACGATAATAAGACTGCTCTTTTTAATGCAACCCCAAAATTGGACACCACACTTCTGTACAGATTTTAAATTCTGCTTATAGAATATAGTTAATAGTATGTTCCGATTGTCGAGGAATCCATCATAACCAACACCAAGTCTTTTCCGATCAGCTCTTAATTCTACTTCACCTTGTCCACGAGATGATTCTATTTATGAAATACGTATGATTAGTGTATACTGTGCACTATACAACTTTTTGTTAATATTAGTAGAAATTAGTATCAAGTGTGGAAGATGGAACATATTGCCTTATTTGTTTACGATACAGGGTGATCTACGAGAATCTGACGATTTTAAAAACGAATTAAGTAATCTATATCTATAAAAATAAATGTTTGTTTCTTTCTTTGTCCCGTATGCGTTCCTATACCATTCATCCGATTGCGATGAAACTTCGGTGAGTTGTTGTGCGCACGCCCGCGAAGGTTTATGAATTTTTTTCGATGGGGTCCTTTGGGGGGTTCTTGGGGTCTTCCACATCTCCTCCTAAACCACTGGACCGATTTCAACCAAACTTGGCACAAATATTTTATGCAACGGGAGAACCAACATAGGGTAGGTGTTTTTTCGATGGGGTCCTTTGGGGGTCCTTTGGGGTCTTCCACATCTCCTCCTAAACCACTGGACCGATTTCAACCAAACTTGGCACAAATATTTTACGCAAAGGGAGAACCAACATAGGATAGGTGTTTTTTCAATGGGGTTCTTTTGGGGGTTCTTTGGGGTCTTCCACATCTCCTCCTAAACCACTGGACCGATTTCAACCAAACTTGGCACAAATATTTTACGCAACGGGAGAACCAACATAGGACAGGTGTTTTTTTTTCGATACGATCCTCTGGGGGGTCTTTTGGAGTCTTAAAAAACTAACTTATTAGATCTGGTTACTATGGCAACCCAATGGAATAGATTCTGTTCTAAATATATTATCGCATTAAATTGAAGACCACGCGAACGAAGTCTTTATATATTATATATATACAAACACTTTCTTTCTTTGAGTGGCATTGCAACGCATGCCGGGTACTCGCTAGTACAAAATATATTTTACTTACTCTTGTTTTATTATGCGATTACAGCAAATTTGATGTCATTTACATGTGTAAAGTTGATTTTTAAAATTAGACCTCTCTCAAATGTCTTCCATCATTTTGTATGCACGGCTGCAGTCTCTCTTGTAGCTTTCGCATCGCTGCTTGCACCATGTTGTTTCGTATGGCTGCGATTTCTTCCTGTATGGAGGCCCTGAGTTTGTAAGGTTTATTAACCCTTTGATCGGTGACTATTTCCTTAGTGTGTCAGAGTGATGGTGACATTTTTAAAACTTTATAAAATGTAATTTAATTCAAAATTGTCAACTTTAAATACAGGAAAGTGATACAAATTTATAAACAGTTTTAATTAGATCGTCTCCACTCTCCAATTCGTCAAAAATATACACTTTGTAACCAAATGGATATAGTCCGTAACATGTTTACGGATTTCGTTCTCAGTCAGACTGTTAGACTTTTGCAAAGGTAGTTTATCAGAAACATGTTTGACTTTTCGTTTTATGTGACAAACATGACTGTTTTATGTTTGACTTTTGTTTATTTATTTTATAAATTAGCAAATGGAAAAATATGTTTTTTGACAATGTTTTTAGAAGAAACCGCAACGAGTGGTTAGTGGAACCGCGACAATTCGCAAGCCAAGCGGTTACTGCGGTCTGCCTATCCGTTATGACTAATATCCTTGGAAATTCTGAATTTGTAACGACCGATTAAATCGTTTCTCTAGTGATTGTTTCGAGATATAGCCTACATTTATAGTATAATTTCCCCAGCGGTTTCGTGTAATGCACGAGTTATACTCCACTCTATGAATAAAAGCGCTTGCATATGAT
Source organism: Magicicada septendecula (assembly GCA_034769895.1). Taxonomy (NCBI): domain Eukaryota; kingdom Metazoa; phylum Arthropoda; class Insecta; order Hemiptera; family Cicadidae; genus Magicicada; species Magicicada septendecula. The sequence goes on from CM068376.1 coordinate 263,113,397, forward strand.
TGTTTTTGCTACACAGCGCTGTATACAAACTTAAAGAAACGATAACCAAAGTATTTGTATTTCCCCAACCTTGTTTTATATATATATATATATATATATATTGACAACACGTTGAGAGTATGGAAATCCAGAGTGACTTCGAGAATACAGCTCAACAAATCAATTTGCAGAGGTTCCCTGCTATATGCAGATGACACCGTTATTATTTAAAAAAATGAGGGTGATTTACAAAGAGATATGTTTAAATTACAAGAAGTAGCAAGAGAGTACTCATTGACAATTTCAGTGAAAAAGACTAAAACCATGGCCTTTAAAGGCATCCAGTGAGGACAAAGATAGTTATAAATAACAGCACTTTAGAACAAGTGAACCGTTTTAAACATCTCGAATGCGCAGTAAGCTATGAGTCGGAATATGATATAAAAGAGAAGTTAAATTAAATAAAAGGAATATTTGTAGAACTATTCATAGAAATCTTAGAAATAAAACAAGTCACAGCACAAGGATTAAAACAATAAAATTGCAATATACCCACATTGACGTATGCGAGTGAGGCGTGGGTCATGACAAAAAAGGATGTGGCAAGATTCATAGTGCTAAAATGCAGTTTCTTCGAAGTACTTTAAACTATACATTGAAAGATAGAATAAGGAATGAGGATATCAGAGCAGAACTCGAAGTAGAGGACATAAATGAAATTATTTCAGCTTACAGAAGACAATGGTGGGATCATTTGATGGCAAAGGATGACAGAGAATCGATTGCCGAAAGCGGCACTGAACTATAAACCCATTGGTAGAAGAGACGTGGGTCGTCCGAGGATGAGATGGATGCCGGAAAACGTTTATATAACCTAATCCTTGAACTGAAGAAGAAGAAGAAGAAGAAGAAGAAGAAGAAGAAGAAGAAGAAGAAGAAGAAGAAGAAGAAGAAGAAGAAGAAGAAGGAGAAGAAGAAGATAACAAAAGTATGGCTACAGGTAAAGCTTACGTAAAATGTAAGTCATTTAATCGTTTAGGGGTTTGGTAAACCAATTCCTGGCAGCACCAAAATATCAAGGTCGGCGTAGTTTGTCAAAGCCTTTATCTTGGACGCACTGTCTTCCTTGTAGGCAGTCTATCCTGCCTCTCCTACACTACTGTGGTGAACAAACTTAAAGCTTATTGTAACTTTAACGAACATTGTAGGAGGAAAGACAAACCTGTCCCAGTGGATACGTTTTACTTCTACACTCGATGCAGGTAGAACAGTAAACGTTCATTAGTTCTATTGTGATTTTGTGATAAAGTGTAGTAAAAATCTGTGATTCAACAAAAATTATCTAGTTCTTTCCAATAATTTTCCAAACAGTCATCAATTTCTTATTACACTGTCCGAGAGTCTATCACGCTTTATTATATCCTCGCTACCACAAGTACGCTTGAAACGATGCAGATTTTAATTACAAAGGTTTTAAAAAAATATATAAACACTTGGTACATTTCACAGTTTTTATTTAACTCTGACAGCTGTTTCGACTTCTCAAGCCATTGTCAAAGAGATGAGTGAACACCTAAACAGAGGATGTAGGATGGTGAACATCTGTTAGGGGGTGTATCGGAACATGTGTGAGGTGTGAAGATGGAGAGGGGGGTTGCAGGAGCTAAGGGAAGGTCAAGTGTCTGTAAAAACTAAATATAATCTGAATGCAAAATATAAATTTAACTAAACTAAATAACAGCTTTTAATAAAGAGGATACACAGAATTCAGTTTGTTCATTTGTTAAATTTTTGTTATTTTTTTATTGCTTTTTTAATTTCTAGAATTTCTAACAAATCCATTTTTTTTACCTTTTTGTATCTTGTGGAGTAGTGTTATGTTTTTTGTAATCAGTAAACAAACGTAATCTTTTTCATTACTAGTCAACAGTAAAGAAAAATCAAACACACTAGAGAAAAATGGAGTTTATGAAACACACTGTGCAGAATGCGATGCTATTTATATCAGACAATGTGGCCGTGCTCTGAAACATCGCATTTCTGAACATAAGAAGGCGATTTTAACCAATACAGGAAAAACAGGTTTTGCAGATCATTGCTTACAACACAATCACTTCATAGATGCAAAAATATAACACTACTGCATAACATACAAAAAGGTAAAAAATGGATTTATTAGAAATTATAGAAATTAAAAAAGCAATAAAAAAATAACCAAAATTTAACAAATGAACAAACTGGTACCTTACCATGCTTCTGCTTCTTCTTATGTCTTCAATCCTAACATTGGTTTGCAGCAGTCTTCCATTGTGATCGATCTTGTGCTTTCTTCTTTTTTCTTCATAAGTTCCACAATTTACATAATCCATAATTAGCTTTATACACTGCAGCCTTGGTCTTCCCTTATACCCTTTACCTTCTATTGTTCCTTCCATTACAAATTTTAGTAGTCGTTCGTGCCGCCTTTAATTTTGGTTTAGATAATCTCTGTTTAGACGGACCCACCCGGAGATCCGATTATGGGCCTATTCCGGAATATTTTACTAAAGATCGACTCGTGAAATACTACTGATATTAAGTATGTCGAGGACCTTTAATGCGGTGGTTTCCAGTGGCCTTCTGCATTCAATGACCTGACCAACTTCTGGTTCATCCGACCAGAAACCATGCTTAGTTCTCCTAACTTAGCTGGGTGGTAAAATAAAGAACTATTCTTCTTCTTCTTCTTCTTCTTCTTCTTCTTCTTCTTCTTCTTCTTCTTCTTCTTCTTCTTCTTCTTCTTATTATTATTATTATTATTATTATTATTACTATTATCTTTTTGAAATCATCTTCAGGTAATCATCTTCAAGACGGTCAAAAATGTCTTGTACGACAACGTTTCACCCTTATTACAATGAGTATTCCTCAGGTCTTTGTGACGATGAGGCTGGCTATTGTTTGTTCTTTATTTCCATTACGATTACCAACACGCTCTCTGAACTGCAGAACTCGTTAATTATTTAAACGGGAAGTACATTTATTCTTAAATAAAATTATATGAATCCCTATGATCACACATGCTGTGTTTTCCGAAAATCGGTTGGTGCATTCAACAGTTATCATAAGACATCTCCAAAACACAGACAGACAGACAGACAAATACCTAACGTAGAGTTACTATTTAGAAAACGCTTCGTTCGTTGTTGAATTTGATGAAATTAAACGTTTGATAGAAATTTTAAATAATTTGTCATTTTCAGCTTTAATGAACACATATATGTACACATACATACAATTGTACATAATTATATACCCCTTTCATGCATGCGCATTCATATGGAGTAGGTAAATACATTTTGTACAATATCTCATATTATATAGTATGAAAATTCAACAGGTGTGTTGTTGCAATGAATTACATTATCCCACGTAGGCTACATATACATCCGTTTATGCATACACATTTATACGCTCACGTCCGAGTAATAAATTATGCATGTTTATCTATGAAGTTACGTGTATAATTTATTATATCGTATGCATGACAAAGCGCAGCCATCGACCCTTTATGTACCATACCCGTACCCGAGATTGGATTTCCTCCGCTTTAAATAAACCTATAAATATCGTAGATATGATCTTTTTCCTCATGGCTATTAAACAGAGTATCGGTTGCACATCTCCATTTTAACCAGTACGTTTCGCTCTATACTCACCCGCTCCCCTTTCAATCGCCCCTCTCTCACACACTCTCTCTGTCTCAACACCTCCTTTTATCTTAATTTTTTTTATATAAGATGACTAATCATCTCATGATCTATCTATCTATTTACCTATCCAAGTATCCAATGAATCTCTCTTCTGTCTTCTCTCTCTCTCTCTCTCTCTCTCTCTCTCTCTCTCTCTCTCTCTCTCTCTCTCTCTCTCTCTCTCTTTCGTCCGCTTTGTAACGTATTAAACATCTATAGCCTAATGTAGTACTGCGTTTGACATTCGGTTTTAAACAATTCACTATTGTATTTAATTGGAATTTCAACTTACATTCAAACGCCACGTGGGTAAGTACAGAAATCTGGATGGATAACCATTCGGCGGCTCGGTGACCAGAGACCTCTACTTTCACAAGGGTAGTCAGAGGGAGACGATTAGGTTTAATTTGGAATCTGATGGAAAGGCAGAATCAGTTAAAAGGATTCCGAGACACGTTCATGTCGACAGTTAATAGTTAATAGTTGAATACTGCCACACTAAAGAGGAATAGGAGCTGCTCCTGGGGGGGGGGGGGAGACTAGTTTGAAGGTTGGACCCCATTTTCCTCAGGACAAATGAAAAATTCAGGATTTTTCCCATATAATTTTATAAATACATTTTATAAATTCTTCAAAAGTTTTGAATAAACCAACGTGAAGAATAAGGATTGAAACAAAAATATGGAAAACAGATAACTTGAAAAATACCCCATCTTGATTAATTGTAATTCGAATTAAAGATGGTATATGTCGTATCGTTAGGAACCACTTTAATTCTAAATGTGCATTCTTAATAGATCTTATGAAAATGAGGCTTTCTGAAGACATTTTGAAAAACCCAATTTTTATTACCTCATCGCAGTTTAATTTAAGGATGTTGCCCCAAGTATGTTTTAAGCAACTTATGGTTCGTGTTAAAGTACGTTATTTATTAATTTATTTTTCTTAATGTAGAAATATAATCTTCTATTTTTACTTCAATGTTCCGTAAGGAAATGGAGGTATGGTGAACTCGAAAAAATCGTGTTCGAGATAAGGGCTGATTCTGATTGTACTACCCTCAAAACATGAAGAAAAGTCATTTTCCGAAAAGCGTCTGTGTAGAATTATTTTTATGGCGAACGATAACTGCCGCAAATTCAAACAGAATCAAATAATGTTTTGCATATGAGCCCAAATTGTAGAGGACTCACGGACTTTTGATTTTGGTGGAGATCGGTTAAGGGGGAGGGCTAGTTTACCTGCAACGTTTTACGTTTTAACAAGAGTAAACTACTTAATTTTGATAAATAAAGTATACTGAAAAGAAGGTCATAATAATTTACTGTACAAAGGTAGATGAAATATCTATAAATGAGAAGAACAGTTGAAGGGGAAGGGGGTAATTTTTTGTATTGATGTAATAAATTTATTCGACCGAAAACTTAAAAATGTTAATAAAATATTAACAATTGATATCATTCCATGCTATGTGGCCACGGATACGTAAACAAAATAATTTTTCGTTTTCATAAATTCCCAGATGACAAACGCTGGACGTTATTCGCTTCATTTCGCGTTGTTTAAATAAAAAATAATTTAATCAAATTAATTCTTTATTTTTAAAATATTAACAACTAGGTACAATTCGTATTTTGATTATCTTTCTCAGCGTTTTTACCAGAAGCATGCTGATATATTTGGTTTCGTTCTGAGTATAAATTAAAAATAATTGTATAAGTAATTAGAACATGGAAGTCACGTTTGGTTCTCCATACCGATTTTTTAAAATTAAAATCAAGAAAAAACTGCTAGTTTACCGATGACAGTTAAAACCTAGAGATATTAGACTAGAGAAGTCATGACGCAGACAACCCTGTAAGGAAAAGTGTGTCTAAATGAAAGTTTTACTCTCTGCCTTCGATTTCTAGCGCGTGCATAATTTTTGTTTTAACCCATAACTGCCCCGCGTGTCCATATGGACAGGCATGCAGGGACATTTTGAGACGGCGAGAAAAGTTTTGTGAAAATTATTTTTTGGGTTACACGCCTGAGAATAATCCTACAACAATAGATTTTTTTTACACAACGTAATTACAGTGCTGCTGTTTTTATTCTTCTGTTTCCAGATGCATTTGTTTTAAGAAGTTAAAATTCTGTGAAAACTATGGTCAGACCAAATCCAGTTATATTATTTTCTTCATAAAATTTATATAAACTGCCATAGCTCTTTGTAACTATTAAAAACAATATAGTCTAACACACAAAGAAGTTAGAGGTTTATCTAAAATCATTTACTAGTTTTACAGATGTACCAGTGTTAGTGTGTCCATATGTTAATTATGATATACTTTTCTGTGTACTCTATTACTCTGAGTAAATACAACCATATGATAAATAACGTAGTATTCAAGAATAATATAGTAATAATCTGTACACATCTGTATATTTTTATTATTTTAACAGAAGTTTCAGTTTTAACAACAATAATAATAATAATAATAATAATAATAATAATAATAATAAAATTGGCATCCTATTGGCATTTCTTCGAGAAAAGCGGTATAGCAGAACAGGGACAATCTGACAGGACCGACTTACTTAGTCTTCCCCTCTGGCAAGAAACAAAGATTTGGCAAAAAAGAATGGGGATACCATGAATCCTCAACAAGCAAAGAGGATGGAGTCTTAGTACTAAAGTGGAAGGATAACTCTGTTGTATCCACTGCGGCAAACTGCGTGAATGCTAAGCCAATTTGTAATGTGAAAAGATACCTACTCCCAGTAAGAAAAAAAGTTTATCCAGATACCGGGCCCACATATCATTGGAGAGTTGTGGGAGAGTGGACAGATTAGAGAAAAGTATTCCTATGTACCGAATCCACATAAGAAATAAGAAGTGGGACATGGCTACTTGATGTATCCACCCATAATATCTTGTTAATTGCTCGTCGTTCTGGGAAATGTGACACAACTGGAGTTTCTGCGTGAACTACATGTGACACTAGATACAGGAGGAAGGTCAGCAATATCTTCACAAACTTCTTCAAGAGTGTCGGATTCCATATGTTTTGATACATGTAACCATTTGATACAAAAAATTGATAAAAAAAGAAAATGTGCTGGAGATGGCTGCAAAACAAAAATATCTGCAGTGCAAACCCAATGTGTAAAGTGTAATGTGGGGCTGTGCATCGAGTGTTTTGAGAACTTTTACAAAGTAACAAAAATGTATAATTTATGACAAACACTTTCTTTTATGTCTTAATTAACTTTTGTAAGTAATTTTATAAGCAGAGATTTTAATTAAATAAACTATTTTATTTTTTGACTTGTATATACACTTTAATTTATTTTGCATACATAACTGTCCAGCGTGTCCATATGGACACGGCTTACCACTAATAAACTGATAAGGTTATATAAATAAAAATAATGTTTTAATCAATGTAAAACAATTTCAGGAAACAAAAATCCAAAATTCTGTAAAAATTATGTTGGGCAGTCGTGGGCTGCAAATACGTATATTTATAGAATGTTGAGTGATTTGTTATTATTAAGAAAACTCTGTCTTTATTTGATTATTTATAAATATTGTTAGAAATAAATCGATCTCAAATAATTATGGAACTTCGCTGAAATGTTTAATAGATTTAGGGGGGAAATGATCCCCTGGTCCCTCCCATAGTTACGCCAATGGTTGTTATAATAATAATTATTACTATCACCACATATAATTTTTAATTTACATTTTAATTCGATTAACAATAAAATTTATTTTGATTCAAATGCTACCCACTCCTTTATTCTAGATCGATTACGTTGTAACAGAACAATCGGTTGACACGTTAACAGCGATAGAACATGTGTTGTGCTGGTCGCGAGAAAATCTAAAAGATATTCGCGGGTCCGATGTCACGGAACTTTGGGAACGGAACGCCCACACCACGTTGCTGAACTACATCACGCTACTAAACCGATGATGAAAATTCCCTACCTATACTTCATACCCAGTAAGCAGTAAGCATGCACATGCAGTACAAACGAATACTAACGTTGTCATTATACGCTTTGTTTACTTCAGACATTGTAGCAAACATTTGCGGCGTTCTCCAATATTCGGGATATCGAAGCCCTACACGACTCGTCGCATACTTCCCGCGCTCGCTCGTTATTTCTCCAATGAATACATATTTATATTTTCCACAGAGCGAGCAAACACTCTCGACAGACACACGATAGGTAAACTCTGTGTGTGTGTGTGTGTGTGTGTGTGTGTGTGTGTGTGTGTGTGTGTGTGTGTGTGTGTGTGTGTGTGTGTGTGTGTGTGTGTGTGTGTGTGTGTGTGTGTGTGTGTGATTCAACCGGTGGTTGGTTACGACTGTGGGAACGTGATGCAGCGTTGTGTTGTGCATCGCATGCCTAATGTTGAAATACATCTTGGACGCGCGCACGAGCACACGCGGGCAAGCGCGCCAGCGATCCGCACAATTACCGGTTCGATAAGCGACGATAACGAGTCACTCACTATACAATTAAGCTGTGCTGCTATTACAATGCAAATTTGTGTGCTTTTCTCTGGTCTCGTGTTTATGTGTCTGGTTTGAGAATTTAAATTAAATACTCTCGTTTAATTGCACAGATTCGTGTAGAGCATCACGGCATTGTGAGTACGGATAATTGTATGTTTATGTGAGGTGGTACTGGAGCAGAAACAGGGTGAACAATTATATGTGTTTAGACGATACATGGGAGACAAAATTATGGAAATCCTAACGAGAAGGATGCTGTTCACCGAATTGTTCGGGGTACAAAAGCTCTTAACTATGGTACTGGAGATAACACACTTATACTTGGTAGAAGGGATAAATCCTAAACGAAGACAAGGCATGAAAACTTCTTCCTTGTATCTAGAAGAAAAACACAGAGGAAATTACAACACTAAAGAAATAACAGGAAGGAGTGGAAACGGTGATCTAGAGTTCAAAAAATATGGGGACCTGTGAAAAGCAGAGGCGAGAGTTGGGCTCACGTCACACGCCACCCCTACTTGCCACGAAGAATCGAGAAAATTCTGGTTTTAATCTTCACTTCATTCTTCCACTTCTCCGTTAGCATAGTCCCAAGATATCTGTACTTTTCAACTTGTATTTTCCCTTCCCTTGCTATTACTGTGATGTTCTCGTTGTAATTAATTGTCACAGCTTTTTTTTGTTTTCCTTATATTTGACTTGATTCCATATTCCTTCATTAAGTCTTCCACCTGCATTATTATCCTTAGCAGAGTTTTAATGACGTTAGTTAAAATTAACATATCACTAAACCTAATGTACAGTTTACATTTTATCCTCTTATACTCAGGTCTTCTTCTTCTTCTTCTTCTTCTTCTTCTTCTTCTTCTTCTTCTTCTTCTTCTTCTTCTTCTTCTTCTTCTCTTTCCCTCCAGAATATTGGTATATATGCGTGAATATTGCTACGACAGTTACGTAACACTTTCAAACAGTCGGCAGCATTTCTACACGTTTCTCGGCTAGCCGAGCAGGTTTAGTGTCTCTGTCAAGGTCGTGCACTAAAATATCTTCCAGACTGTTCTTATCTTTCAGAGTATTCTTAACTATGCAAATTATGCTGGCACGCCACCAAAAGAATGAAAAATAATTCTGGAAGATCTGCGAAATCTATATAAGTAACACCTGTCAGTTATAGTCAGTTAGTTACACCTGACGAAATTGTGGAGCGGGGATCAAGTGATTGTTGTCGATTAGTGGAAAGTGATTATTGTGTTATAATTAGTGCGGAACTCTAATAGTTGACATCATTATTGTTTGCGGACAATTTTAACTTGAATTACTGTATGAGAGTGTCTTGTTGATCTCAAAGTGTTATTTGTGACTTATTAAAGCTGGTAATTAGTGACTTCATTGGTGTCTGTATATTGTTTCCACTGTACAATACGACAACGGTTAAAACGTTTTGCTACATATAGCAGTTTTTCCTTACTCCTCTTCAGCCACTTTGTTAGACGTTCTTTTACTTTTACAGCTGTCTTCTTTGTCTCACTTATTAATCAACTTTCTGTCCTACCAATTTTCTCAAGATAATAAACCGATGCCTGTTCTTCGCCAGCATTAAAATGCAGTATTTCGTCTCCGCTGGCAGTGTCACCAGTAACTATGGTAACCGTTACACAATTACCAACTAGTGTGCAAGTCACGTTTACCAGCAAGTGTGATTCGTAAAGTACACAAAAAAAGCAGTTCAAAATTCAATTCGACGGGAAAACCAATCGTAACAAACACCGCTGAAGAAATAATCTCAACTTGAAATGCGCATCCCATTAGACAACAATCTGCATCGGTCAAACAAGAAATTTATTCGCACCAACGTCTCCGGTGCGCAGCTGTTTTCATTATCAATCTTATGTACTTTCCTTGTTTGTTATTCTACTGTTTATTTTGCCAGACGCGACTGCCACGTGTAGAGTTTTGTTCTTCACGCTGTTGCAAGAAAAACTTTCGAACAATGGATCTGAAACGAGTAGTTAAAATGTTGATCAGTGCTGACAGGATTACGTTGTTTAATCCACGGCCTTAACAATGTCGTCGGCTAATAACCAAATTTAGGTTGGACATCGAAGCCACTGCGCCAATTAATTAAAAAAACATACACAGACTAGTTGGAAATTAATTCTTAACTCAATTCACCGGTCATAAAAATGTAGTAATAACAGGCTGTTTGGAAAACAAACAGACGCATAATATTGTGGGCCAGAAATGGAATGCCAAGGCCTACTGACAAGTCACTTAACATGACCGGTGCAGCTTCATGTTGACACACAATTGTTTGCGTTCTACAACAGCGTTAATTAGAGGACAACGGCAAGAAAACAAACGTATTATACTACAGTCGTGTCCAAACCAGTCTGTCCGTCTAACGCAGAAACTGGTCTGGACCTGGAACCTGTCTGTCGATATTCTTCTCACATTGTATTCCACGTAGAAACCGTTAACGACTGCCATATTTTCAGCACAATCTTTCACATTATTTATAGGGACTGGTTTTTAATTATAACTGCAAATTAAATGACACGCTAATATGTACGTGTTTTTTTTTAAGTTAACGTAACTTACCAAATCAATTTAATACAAAAATTGGCCTCAAATTTGTTATGGTTCATGCGTGTTAATCGTATAGTTCTTCTTCTTCTCCTCTTCAAGGATTAGGTTTTATAAATCTGTTGCGGCACTTCATCTCATCCCGGACGACCCATGTCTCTTCTTCTAATGGCTTTATAGTTCAGTGCCGCTTTCGGCAATCGATCCTCTGTCATCCTTTGCAGATAATCCCAGAAGAAGATAAAAAATATAACCCGGTTTTCACTTAAAATACATGGCAGGATTTACTAGGATTGAATACAGACATAAAGACACCATTTTCTATTCTTCTGAAAGAGGTGCTAAATTCAGGCTTATGAAGATACTTCGAGTTCTTTCTGCTCTGATATTTTCATTCCTTATTCCATCTTGCAATGTATAATTTAAAGTATTTCGAAGAAACTGCATTTCAGCACTCTGAATCTTGCCGTTTTCCTTTTTTGTCATGACCTACGTCTCACTCGCATAAATCAACGTAGGTACTGCAATTGTCTTATAAAATTTAATCCTTGTACTGTGTCTTGTTTTATTTCTAAGATTTCTATGGATCGTATCATAAATATTCCTAAATTTATTTATCGCGTAGTTGGTAATGAAAATTGATTTTAGATAAGTATACCGTTCATTTTAAAATTTATTTCATCCATTCAACGTTTGATTCCATCCCTGACAGAACGGACATTATGACCTGTGTAAAAAAAGGATGTGTCCGGAGGCAAAGCCTCAATTTAGCACCTCTTTCAAATGAATAGAAAATGTTGTCATCTCAAGTCTTCACATATACAACGATACATACATACGCACGCACACACACTCACATACACGAACACGTTCACCCAAATATTTAATTGTTCTGTTGTGTTTGACATTTCTTTTATATTTCATACACAGGTCCTGATGATGACAATAAACATTGTCGAAACGTCGACACAAATAAGTTAAATATTTGTGTTATTTTTGACCGATCCTCACTAACCCTTCACTGAAAAATTCATTGATTGACGGTCACTACGAATTTAAGGATTTAATTAAGAACTGAGGTGATTCAACAGCATAAACAGAAATATCGGACATAAACAGAAATATAAGAAATATCGGACACATACGGACACCCAGCTTGCCGACTTCTAAAATTATGGGCCAGTGATAACAGGAAACTCGCTTCTCTCATTAACCAGCGTATTTTTCTGCTGAAGTGTCGACAGTTTAAAGTATTTCCTGCGCATATAGAAGCAATGTTCAGCTTTAAACGTCGCACCATGGAACAACAGGTGTACAATAGTGTTGTGAACAGTGTAAATAGATTTAAAAGAAACTTCCTTAATAGTGAAATTAAAAATTCCATAAAAAATCTTAATTACATAAAAAATAGGATACATCAAACCAAACTCAATAGTTATCAATACTTACCAGATTCTATAGTAAACGAATTTGCAAATAAACAAAATAGTGCGTTTCAACACATGCTAGACAAAATTTGAAATTGGCAAATCGCGAAACTAAACCGGATAAGACAACATAATGACAACCTTCCAAAATTCAATCCGGACTGGCTGATAAATCTCACTGATATCGACATTCCTCTTGATATAAAAACATTACTTTCCCTAGGACCGAAATTTGCCCTCCCGGATAATGATAATCGCATCCCCACTGAGAGAATTATCACCGAAGTGGAACACGTTCTAGACAACCTACCTGAAGATAAAAATCTGGAAATTGTCAGGAGTGAATGTATTAATATTATTACTAACCTAAAACTACTAACCTACTAACTTACTAAAATAAATCAAATAAAAAACACCAACATAACCAGCTGTCTACTGTTAGTAAAGCCACCAAACACTTCTTATCAGACAATAAAGACATTTTAGTACTGCAAGGAGATAAATCTAACAAGACCGTTATCATGTATAAAACTGAGTACTTCAACAAAATGAATTCATTAGTAGGTGATTGTAATACATATGTTAAGCTTAATAGGGACCCCACTACTTCTTTAAACAACTCAACCGTAACAATACTTAAGGAGGCTTTCAAAAACGGACAAATTGACAACATACCAATAAAAGCTTAGTTCCCCATGACCCAACTCCACCTAAAATTTACGGCTTAGTAAAAACTCATAAAACTGACAACCCTCTCAGACCTATTATCTCATTTATAAACTCCCTTACGTATGAAACATCTAAATGGCTAGCCAATATTCTAAAAAATGCGTTTTCTGACAAGTACAACATTAGTGACAGCTTTACCTTTGTTGAAACCATAAAGAAACATACAATCCCTCCCAATCATGTTTTAATTTCACTAGATGTTCCCTACCTATTCACTAATGTAAATATACAAACAGTGATCAACATTTTAAATAAAAATTGGAACTGCATCTCGACACATACAACATTAGATAAGGATAGTTTCCTTAAACTTCTGGCACATTGTTACAGTAATGGTTATTTCACGTTTCAGGGACAATTTTTTAAACAAACATATGGCACTGCTATGGGCAGTAGTCTCGGGCCCATCTTAGCTGACATTACCATGAACCAGTTTCTTGACACAGTTATCCCTACGCTGCCATTTAAGGTCCCCTTCTTATATAAATACGTGGCCGATATTATAACATATATTCCATATGACCAACAGGACACTATCTTATCGCTGTTCAATTCCAAACCAGTGGGCTTTGAACGAATGCAGTTCACAATAGAGCATGAACAGAATAGTTCCATTTCATTTCTTGATACCAGGGTCATTAGACAGCCAGATGGTACTATAGTCACTGATTGGTTCATAAAACCCACGAACTCCGGTAGATATCTGCATTTAATTCCAACTATCCCATACATCTAAAAACTAACTTAATCCACGCGGTATATAAGAGAGCCACCGGTCTAAGTGATCAATCATTTCATCAAAAAAACACTGAGTTAGTATTCGTTACCCAGACCACATAATGAAACAGGTAATTCATAAACATCGCGCAAATCAGCTGATCCCCAACGTTACATCTGCCCAAACTAATACACCTGAGCCTAACGCCGGCTCGTACTTTTCTACAACTTATGTTAAAGGGGTGTCTGAAAAACTTAAAAAATGCCTACTAAAAATTCAAAAAACTTTAGCATTCAAAAACCAACATACTGTTCGATCCCTCTTCTCGAGCCTCAAAGACCCGACATCCAAAGACAAACGATCTAATATTGTATACACTATCCAATGCAATGACTGTCCAGCCACTTACACTGGTATTACGTCCAAATATTTACATAAGAGAATTTATCAACATAGGTATGATTGCCATAATAAAACCAATAATGATAACCCCAACGCTTTAGTATCTCACCATTTAAACACCGGCCATGAATTTGATTTCAGCAACACCCGAATTAAATATTACGAAAATAATTATTTCAAAAGATCCGTACTGGAAATGATTCAAAAAAAAAGTGACCCTCACTCCATTAATTTTCCCACTGATACTCAAAATCTTTCGTCCAGTTACGCTCAACTTATACACACCGTCAAGGCATGAATTCGAAGAAATAATCAGTAGTCTCCCTTACAGGAAGTGTTGGTCATCTTTGTAGGCCTAGCTCGTTGTCAGATATTAATTAGTGTCACTCCCCCTCGTAGTGTAAATCTTTTCTTAACTGCCTTCCAAACACATGTTACTTTCATTTCCTCCGAATGTATATCTGTTCTATTTTATAAATAGGGTGGTAGGTCTGGGCAAATTTATAGTTGTGTGTTTGGCGTCAGCAACAACTGTAAGTGGCTCACTGATCATATTATTTAGTATTAGCTAGGTAAACATATAACAATTCTTATAGACACATATTCGATCAGTTTTAAACTCAGTACAGTGGTCACCTCCGTTGTGCATAATTTACAGTTAGGTGACAAAAAGAAGAGAATAAAATAGCGTTATACTTAAGTATTGATGCTCGAATGTGAGTGTGCTTGTGTGTTCCGCGCGCGCGTGTGTGTGTGTGTGTGTGCTTATGTGTGTTGTGCTAGCGCGTGTGTACGTACACGTCTGCGTGTTAGATTGAGGGTATATTTCTGTTTAGATTGCGAGTGAGAGCGAGAGAGAGAGAGAGAGAGAGAGAGAGAGAGAGAGAGAGAGAGAGAGAGAGAGAGAGAGAGTGAGCGCCCGAGTGGGTAATGTGAGTGAGAAGGTGTTGTATGAGTCTAGAAAGAGACAAAGAGAGAGAGAGAGATAGAGAGAGAGAGAGAGAGAGCATGAGTGAGAGAGATTATGACCGACATATATATGAACTACATGAGACTATGGTACTCTGTATAGACCAAGTTCCAGGAAAATAACAGTGTACAAAATGTAAATATTAAGTAATAACCATTTTCATATAATAGATCGGTTATCTATAATGTTGTGTTATAATAGTTTGTAACCCTTCAATGCAAGTTGTTAAATCTATACTCTCATCGTGTACATAATTCTTTATTTTATGTGAGGACGATAGCGTAATAAAAATGGTGAGTGTTTTAGAGTGCTGGACAAAGACAAGTGTGAGAGAGAGAGAGAAAGAGAGAGAATGAGAGGGAGAGAGAGAGATGGAGAGAGAAGGTTGGAAGAGGGAGGGAGGGAGGAAGGGAGACAGTGAGTGAGAGATAGTAAGAGAGAGAGCGAGTGGGAGGGATAGTGAGTGAGAGAGAAATTTCAGGTTAGAGTGAGAGGCTGTGAGAAGGGGCGGTAGGGGGAGAATGGGAGAGAGAAGGTGTGATTGTGGACATATACATAAATTTACAATATTCTATAGTACTCTTGACTTTAATTTTCAATATGATTACAATTATTATCCAAGTTTACGTGTCAGATAAATTTACCATAAACTTTGGTTTGTAACCTTATGTCAGCTATCTGTTGTAAGGTCGTAAAGTTCTACAGTTATTGTGTAATTTGTATGTTTCTAAATTATGATTGTTTTTTAATACCAGTAGTGAGCAGGGCCGGCGCTACCATAAAGGCAGACTAGGCGACCGCCTAGAGCGCCGGAAGCTGAGGGGCGCCCAAAGCAAAAAGTTTTTTTTTAAGAATAAATTGTTAAAATTTGTATTTATCTGCACCGACATCTTATCTTTTCCAAGAACGTCGAAGTGTGGTTATAATTGTAAAAGAAACATAAAAAGAGACCGGGCAGAACGTCACAAAAAATAAAATTTTAAGAAGTGTTTTCTACTAATTTTTTGGCTTTATACTTCTGTAAACTCACGATAAACTTGATTGTTGAAGCCTGTCCTGTTTTAATTTAAATAAGGTCGTGGTGATATAATTTGTTAATAAAATAAATCGTAAAATCGAGTACCGTACGTACTCATGTACAAAAGCAAATTAAAAAAAATTGGCAATATTATTTTTGCATATAAATGGCATACAAAATAATAAAATTACGAGACAAGCGTGATAATTACTAAACAAATCTATTTTTAAATTTGAATCTACTGCGAGGCAGTTTTGCACTTTGCGTTTTAGGTAGGGTTGCCAACCATACTTTATAATAAAGTATCCTACTTTATTTTTGGTGAATATACTTTATACTTTTGCATAAAAATAAAGTATGCGAAAATACTTTATTTTGAGTCTTTACTGTAATGCACGAAACGAAACACTCTCATACGTAATTTCCGAACGATTTATCGATGCCTAAGATAAAACAGAACGGAACACACACGATTAACAATGATTATTTATTATTGAACGAAACAGCAGATGGCAGTCCATATCGGTTTCCTTTCTAGATCATTATTTATACGTTGTTGTGATCCTTGTGTGTTTGTTTGAGGTGTAAAGTGGGGAGAAGAGAGAAACAGAGCGTCCATAAATTTAATAAAAAATGAGTTATTTATTTATTTAAATCTAGATTTAGATTGTAATACTAGCTATCAAACTCTCAAAGATAACCAACAATTGTTAGCTTGTGCTAAAAGCACAAAAAATATGTATTTAAGGTAATAAAAACTTAAATTTAAATAATACTTTTTTCTTACAAATACTTTTTTCCTCTTCCAACAGACAAGTTACGTTATTTTCCTCAAAAAAAGTTGGCAACCCTAGTTCTAGGCGTCTCTAGCTGTCGAACAGTCATAGATGTGAGCGTGGCGCTGTCTGAAACCAACTCAGTCTGGTACCAACTCAGTAATAATCTCAATTCAGTTCGCACGTTACGGTCATTAGTTTGCACTTTTTATTAAAGTAAAGGGCAAATAATCAAGAACGTTACAAAGAAAACTTGCTTACATATTAGAGTAATCGTATCCATACATCTACATAGGTAAGAAAAGAAAAAGATTCTGTAATGTGTAGACTACACAGTGTAGTGCTTCACCTAATCGAATTTGTTGAAAGTCAAAATATTTTAATTAAACTTTATTGTATATATATATATATATATATATATATATATATACTTATACTATGTTAAGTATATTTAATAGTATTATCTAGGCATTCTATGTAGTGACGAGTGATTTTCAAACAATCTATCGTTTTACGGAATTCGTTAAGGGATCGTTTTAAGGGATAACCTAGAAATCACTTTCTCCGGGACGTATGTAAGAGTCGTGAATTTTTTATTAAAAAATTACAAGACTGCGTGAAAGAAAACGTGATATTTTGTATTAATTTTTAATCGTTTACTTAATTTTCGAAATCAATAGTCATTCGGAAACGTTTACAAAGTCGATAAATAGCGTATTAAAGCGTTTCGAAAAAACTACTCAGTTCTCTTACTCATAGTAGCAGGGATAACCTAGAAATCATTTTTTCCGGGACATTTGTAAGAGTCGTGAATTTTTTATAGAAAAATTACAAAACTTTGCTTGAACAAAAACGTGATATTTTGTATTAATCCTTTATCGTCTACTTAATTTTCGAAATCGTAGATATAGTTACAAAAATGTGAGCTATTTGTTTTATAAAAGGAGAGGTCTATATTTTTCTTTTACGCTGTAATAGGATTACTGAGAAATTATAATATTCTTTCTTATAATTAAAAATATACTTAGAAAAAATTGGCCGTTTCAAGATAATTGTACAGATTAATAAAAATTATGCTTATACAATATAATGTATAATTTAGTCAATTAGTCAATATTTAATTGTTTTTTAAAATAACGAATTTTAATTATGCCCCCCTTGCGGATCCCAAAATGGCTTTCAAAAGTAACTTTTATTTTTATGTTTTGGATCAAGCTATAACAAAGGCATGGCCGAGAGACAAAAAGCTTCGGGAGCCCAAAACCGCAAAAGAAAGGCTGAGGAGGAAAAATCATTGTCTAAGCTAAAGGGTTCATTTATAAAGTATTTACACCACCCTGATCAAGACAAACGCCCTGAAGAATTTAAAACAGGAGATGAAAATGTTAACCTCGAGGAATCAAGTAAAATTCAAAACGTGACCGTTGTTCCAGAAACAGTTCAAACTAGGCCAGCTTCAGCTTGTACCTCTCACGAAGTTATAGATGTAGACCTAAATCGCGAAGAGGAGGTGTTGGAAAGTTTCACTGTTAACCTCCCCAACCACGACGTTAACTATGGTGATCCTGCTACATGGAATATTCGTGATGATAAATTGCGTCAATTGCTCGTCGAACATGGGCCCAACCAAGTTACAGACTTCAACTTTCCCTTAGACCACAACAAAAGAAAGTTTTCAAAAGTTCACTACCAAAGGTGTCTAGTCAATGGTGAATATCTTCATCGTTTGTGGCTTCTGTACTCTCCCTCAAAGAATGCGGTGTTCTGCTTCTGCTGCGTGCTGTTTTCGAAAGCGATTGGACGATCAGCACTACTATGTACCGGTGTGAATGACTGGAAAAATATTTCTGCCATCTTAGCTAGCCATGAAAAAAACAGTGCTCATGTGACATGTTTTCAAGAATGGAAAGAGCTGGAAGTTAGATTAAAGAAGAACAAAACTAATGATGAAGAACATTTACGAGTAACTAGGGAAGAAGAAAAATTCTGGCATCAAGTGCTAGAAAGACTAATTGCATTGGTAAGGGTGCTTGGAGCCCAAAACCTTGCATTCCGTAGAAGAGAGCAAAAGTTATTTACAAGTGGAAATGGAAATTTCCTTAAATTTGTAGAATATCTAGCTTTGTTTGATCCAGTCATGCATCAGCATCTAAGAAAAGTTCATGACAAGGAGACTCACATTCATTATTTGGGAAAAGATATCCAAAATGAATTGATCAAACTGTTGAGTGATGCTGTACAGAACAAGATTTTATTTGCTGTTCACAATGCTAAATACTATGCTATAGTGCTTGATTGCACACCCGATGTGAGTCACGCTGAGCAGATGACAATCAGTTCGTTTTGTGGTAACAGAAAACCAAAAAGAGTGTGAAATAAAAGAACACTTTTTGGGGTTTGTACCTGTTTCGGACACTACTGGTGCTGGTTTAACTTCAGCTGTTCTCGAGAAGTTTGAAGAAATGTCTCTTCCATTGGCTAACTTACGCGGCCAAGCGTACGACAATGGAAGCAATATGAAGGGGAAAACGTTGGTCTTCAACGACGGATTTTAGATGTGAATCCACGAGCATTTTTCGTACCCTGTAGCTCACATTCCTTAAATCTCGTCGTAAATGATGCTGCTAAGTGTTGTTTGGCTGCTACTTCCTTCTTTTGTGTGGTACAAAACTTGTAGTCCAGTCAACGAAGGGCAAAAAAGAACCTTAGCTAAAAATAATTCCAACAGTTTTGAAACTCGACACGCTTACTTAGAGGTACCTAGTGATGAATGACACAAAAGTCCTGATGAATCGGAAGTGAGCTCTAGCGGCAGTGACGTGAAACATGTCACTTTTTTCGGTTTTTCCTTTTTATCTCGGAAAGAGTTGGTCCTGGCAAAAATATAGTCGTGTATAAAAATAACACTTATGAAATTTGCTACAAAATCGGTCTTATAAATTTTTTTTGTATCTGTAATAGTTTTCTCGTAAAATAGTGTCGAATTTCAGGCAAATGTTTCGCCCGCGGCGGGCCATCACCACGCTAAAATAGTTCAAGCGCATCGTTCACAAATTATTCAATCTCCAATAACTTTTGTTGTAACCCAAATATTTACATGGAACAAGTATCAAATTAAAGAGCAAAGCCTACAGTTTTTGATTTAGTATATTAATGTTCATATAATTTGTTATTGTTAATTATAATAATACATATATATTTATAAATTTACTAAAATGAACAAAAAACCTTAAATGCAAATATTTATAATAATACTTAATAAAATATTGTTATATTGTAATAATTTGATAAGAACACCTTATAGTATAAGATCATATTTTTTAAAAAATTTTCAAGTCAACCATTAAAAAAAAAGTTACTTTAATTATCCAGAAATTTATGCACTTATAAAATTTTTTAAAAGTTCAAACTTAAAACGCGTGTATCTCGGCTAATTTTCAAGATATCAGTATTAAAGAAAATCGATTTAAAGCTTATTTAATGTACTTTAAGCATGTAAAAATTATTTTTTATTAATACATCATAGTTTTATTACACTTATTTATTTGTAAAGCGGGCCCCAAAAGTTGCCTTTTTTAAATATTTTATTAATAACTTTTCCATGCATTAGTTTTATAAGTTTAAATTTTAGGTTTAACTATTATAGACTTTATAGGCTACTATCGAGGTACAGCAATACCTGGGTGTATACATTTTGTATACAATGGATTTGAAATGTAAGTATAACGCTGCTTGACCTCGAACATCTGCCGGCTGCGGCCGAGTCGCGCAACTAAACGGGCGGCAGCGCGCATGCGTCGAGTCTCCAGTAGTCCAGCATTCGTGCTATACAAACGAAAATAGAGTAAAACACGTGGTGAATAAATTTTTCGTGTGTGGTGAATAAGTTTTTCATTTCGTGGTGAATCAGTTTTTCAAAATTATTTTCATTTCGAAGAGCATTTTGTAAGTATTATTTAAACGTGTGTTATATTATTTAATCAGTATAAAGGTATATTTTAGTACAAATCTAATAGTTTTAATCACCTGTATTAATAAGGCTTAAGAGGTTATGTTTTTATTAATACATGTTACTAAACCATAACAACGATTTTTCACACACATAAATAAATAAATGTCCAGAGATATTCTCTTTTTAGTTCATGGAAATTATCTTGTAAGTAATTATCTATTTATAATTTGCGCAATATTTGAATAAAAACTGTAAAGAAAAAGTCTTGGATGGGCATCACATTATTGCCAAACAAAATTCAGTTAATTTTAGAATTAAGTATAATTATCAGGATCAATAATATAATATTGAATTAAGTATAATATGTATAATATTAAGTATAATATAATATTGTATTAAGTATAATACTGTTTCCATTTCACCAGTGACTTCATTTAAAATTTGAACATATTCATTGACAGGATTAATAGTATCACTTGATATTCCTATTTCTTCACTTACTTTTACTTTTCCTATATATAATATAAATTAAGAATATTTTATGAAAACTCTTCATTAACCATGTTTATAATTTTTCATTTATATATTTGACTAATTGGTTCACTAACGAATTAATGAAGCATTTTTACAGTGTAGTGCTAAAGCATGGGACAAATCTATTATCTTCCAAATGTTAGAAATTGAAATTTCATTCACGAAAATAATGAAATGTATATTATTTGTTTTTCTTTCGGTTTTTTTTTTAATTATTTTTTGTTTGTTTTTTCTTTCTACAGGTTCTACAATGACTGACAAGTGTTTCATTTGTGAAGAGATCCTTGAATCTTCTGGGATAGGTGTAACAGTGGTTGGTAAAAAGGGCATTGATTCTTTGTTAGCTGCTAGCCAGGCGAGAAACGACAACAAGGGCTCTCAAATAAATCACCTTTCAAGTGTAAAACTACATACTTCGTGCAGAAAAAATTACACAAGAGCGGACACCATAAAAGCTTATCTGAAAAGAAAGCGTGAGGAGCAAGCCGCAGAGGCATCCACATCGCATTCCGACGTACCTGTGCCCCTCAAACGGTCAGCATTACCTGCGGTTGACTTCAAAACAAAAAATTTTTTTTTGTACTGAGGTCATAGATGACGATTTCTTGAAAAAGGAATTGAAGAAGCCCGTTGAAAGCGAAGAACAGTATACTATGTTCGAAGTCTGGGCATGAAAGATAAAATTGTGAGTAAGGCAAATGAAAGAAAAGATATGTGGGCACAAGAAGTTAAGTTTCGCCTGTCCACTGTGACTGATTTATGTGCTGCTGACGGAGTGTACCACCACGACTGTTTTCAAAGATTCGTCACTCTTCCACCTTCTGGTGATAAGAAACGAGGGCGTCCTGAAGCTGATTGGGTTTCAGTAGCAATGGATGAAATTCAATCGTTTCTTGAGAATGCTGATGATTGCCAGTTTTCCTTCACAGAATTAAAATCTGCAATAACTGGGACGGTTCCAACGAACCAAACGATAAAAAAGAAACTCAAGGAAAAATATGGCGAACGGATTATAATAGCCACACGTGCTGGCCGGAAGGATCCAACTGTTTGCCTCAGTGACGGAGGGTTTACAATCTTGAATTCTTGGTACGAAAACAGAAAATTGGATGAAACCGAAGAACGAATTAGAATTGTGAAAGGTGCAGCAGCCATACTGAAACAGGATATCCAGTCCCAAATGTTCCATAACACCACATACCCTTCTGGAGATAATTTTTTCAAACACGCTGCTGATTGTGTGCCTGAAAGCCTTCAAACGTTCCTGGAAACCATTATAATGAAGAAAACCGACATCGAAAACAGAAAGAGGAAATGTATTTCAATAGCACACAGCATTATCTCAGCTGTGCGTCCAAGGTCATTCATATCCTCGATAATGAGCAGTCTTGCCCTATTTATATACAGGAGGTTTGGCTCTAAGAAGTTGGTGAACCTTGATCAAGCTTAGGGTTTTGTGCTTCATACCATGAAGCTCAGGTGCTGGAGATATCAGCCATTTGTCGCACTCGACCAGACACCAGTGGTTTATTCAACCAATTTGTGTTCGATAATGCGGACTTTAATGTCAGGACGTTAGATGGGTTGAATACATTTCATTCTTTGGGTGGCATTAGATGTGTCTCACCATCCACTTCAGTAGGAAGAGGACCCGACACACGAATGCAAAGGTTGACAACACTACCATGTTCAAGGTCAATGGGGGAACTTGGAGTGCTTCCTCTGGAAACATTCGAAAAAACATATGGAGGATTAAAAAATGTAACTTTGGAGGATCTGAATGTATCTCTCGAGGAAATGTCACAGCCAAAGCCTTATGACATCCTTTGGTTGGCTGCAAAGTGGCTTGGAATCCACGAGGTTCCAGAATGGAAAGGGTATATGTATTCAATAACAACAGGCCTGTTTAGTGCAAAAACTAAAGTCATTCCTGTTCCATTTATAAACTCTCCACCATCCGACTATAATACACTATTCACTGCGATACAGTTTGCAGGTGGTGTCTGTGATAAGTTTGGTCAAAAATGCTTGGTGGTAACATTTGACCAGCCTCTTTATATGAAATCGTTTAAAGTAGAGAAATCGTTGCTACGGCTCCACCTGACTCGCGGCTGTCAAAGTGCATAGTCAGATTGGGTGGATTTCACCTATTAATGTCTTACATTGGGTGTATTGGATTTCTGATGAGTGGAAGTGGCCTACAGGAGCTAATGAGCATTATATACGCTCCGATATCTGTTAAAAAGATGCTCCAAGGTAAAGCTTTTGCTAGAGCAGTACGTGCTCTGATACTAATACACACGTCTTTGGCCAATATAATCATGGAAAAAATTGACATAAGTATACATGAACGGGAGGAAATTCATTATCTCACGAGACACTTTCTTGAAGAGTCTCCGTCACTATGTGCACTACAACAAAACCCCCATTTGATCAGCCTAACTGAGAAAGTACAAGAAAAACTGAATCAGCTCAAAACAAATGGACCAACAGCAACCCTTTGGATCCAATTGTTCAATATGATAACATTGCTAAAGGATAACATTAACGCAGAGCGGTCAGGTGATTGGAAAGGCCACCTGAACTGTGTCAAGAATATGATTCCCTATTTCCATGCGTCCGGACATTTCTCTTACGCCAAATCATGTCACCTATATTTGCAGGACATGATAAAGCTACCCTTTGTGATGACTCCAGATGGATTCCATAACTTCGTGCAAGAGAGTTACTTCACAGTGCGGAGGACTGACAGATTTTGGACTGGGGTGTGGTCAGACCAGACAATTGAGCAAACCATGATGCGTGCGATGAAAAGTGTGGGTGGCTTGACGCGAGGGCGGGGAATCACAGACAGTGTGATAAGCAAATGGGTTCTAGGGATGACCTACAAAGATATAAGGAGTTGATCCCTATTACGCCCCGCGTTCTGGAGCGCCAAATACAAAGACTATGCAATTATTTATTATGCTAACCGTGATTTAATTAATTAATCTGTGATTGCCGAGCCCCACGTTCTTTGGGAGCCAAATACAACTTCAATTGGGGATAATTATGCCAACAATAATGAATTAATTATGTAATTATACTAATTTGTAAAATGAGATCGTATAATCACTCAATTAGGTTACTCATATCAACTGATTGAAGCTAAGTGATACGTTAGTTCTTTTATGTTAGCATAATTACTGCATTGAGACTCTAATTATTGTATAAATTAATAAAAACTACTATACATCATTCAAGTGCCATTACTTTCTTGTTCTGAGGTAACTTTGACAATAATGAACGCATATATTCTGGATAAAATAAACACTTATTTATTAACATCATTAAATAAAGAGACTTCAATATATAAATATGGATGATTCCCTGTAAATACATTCATAAAAAGAACACATGTATATATATCAAATTACAATGCGAATCCAATACGTTGTTTGCTGGAAAACATACACATACATATATAATACAATCGATATATAGAAAAACACAAATAGTCAAACAATAAATCTTATACTAATGCGTTCATTGCTTGCCTCAGATGAATAGCGTTAATTATATTTATCATATTTAATTTAAATACTCAAGGGTGTTTTCTTGAAAAGAGACAGGACAGTAGAGTTTTTATGATAAGAATAGCATAAAGATTACTTGTAAAGTGATTTATCCGATATTTCCATCGGTGTAACTCCTTCTCGTTGGTGGTCCATATGTGAAGTTGCGTAGCTGTGATGTCACTAACACTCAACACACGCGGATCAGATTCACTCGCGCTGTGTGTATTTTCTGTTGATTCGGCTGTTACTGTTAGAGTCTATGAAATCATGTGTCGTGTGGGTAAGTTCATCATTAACTATGGTGTATATATCTGACTGTCTATTGTTGAACTTCTTGTGTGTACATTAATGTATAGTGTCTTTGATACCGTGGTGTAATTGTTCCAAATTATATTGTATCGCTTCGCACTGTACAACGTTACGATTTCGTTGTCCGGTAAAACATTAACAATAGTTCTGCGCGTCGGTTATTGATGAAACTGCGATTGGTTAGTTCAGTTCTGAATTTAGCGGTAACTGAGTATAATAAAGAACTCGAGAGTTATTAAACACTGGCGTATGTTGCATGATTTAGTCGCTGTAGGTACACTATTACCGGATACTCGCCAATATCGAAATGTTTAAGTCACTTAATTATATACCGCGTAGCAGAGTTTCAAAGGCCCACTGCTGTCCGTATGTTAATCGAACTGTATTAAGACTTAGAAGATTTAGTTCCG
This sequence comes from Magicicada septendecula, assembly GCA_034769895.1. Classification (NCBI taxonomy): domain Eukaryota; kingdom Metazoa; phylum Arthropoda; class Insecta; order Hemiptera; family Cicadidae; genus Magicicada; species Magicicada septendecula. The sequence continues at coordinate 263,139,003 of CM068376.1, forward strand.
TGAAGACTGTTAAAGTATACGATTGAGAAATTTATAAGAAGGCTCTCGAAAATTGTATTAAGACTGTTGAAAAATGTATGAAGACTGTCTAAAAGTACGTGATTGAAAATATATGATGACTGTCCTCCCGCGTGCTCTGCAAACAGTTTTTATCAAGCATCGTTTACCACAATGCAATCTTCTGGAAGACACGCCTCAGGTCGAACATGATAGGACAGAAGAACTCCTACCCTTATGCAAGATTATCGTTCTTCACTTCTCATTCGTCGTTCCCGTTGCCATGATGACGACGGTCCTCTCCACCTGTCCTCTGGGTAGATGCTGGGTTGTGATTGGGTATCCTGTCTCCACACAAGTTCGCGTCGAAGGCCTCCGTACTCTTTTCCTGGAACAAGAGCAATTTCTCGGCTGTCGATCAGGTCTTTGTCTAAGCGTACTCCGGACCCTGCTGCTGTTCTCACGCGAACAATGTGTCGTATTTCGTTATTGTTTCACTATCCTTGACCCTTTTCCGTTAGCTATCCTGACGCAGCGTGTCGTCGTTTCCAAAACGGCACTCCTTCTCCCTGTCGTAAATATCAGTTGTCGCCAGTAAGACGTTCCCCCGCTGTGCACAAGTTCGATTCCATTCTTTAGATATCGATGTCAGTTCTCATACAGGGTAAATACCATTGTGTACTTACACCCTTTTCTTACTACTGGTACACTTCAAATTAACCTTGCAGTGTGTGTCCGTCACAGTTTCTCCGTAAATCGCTACTTGACATAGTTCCTTTTATCTTGCATGTTGCAGGCTGTAAATCTCGGTTGAGTCGAGTCTGTCGCGGCCAACCTTATTTCCCATTGTAAAGTTATGTGAAGCGTATTCGTATTGTCCGAAGCAAACGTTCAGTTGACACATCGTTAAACTGTTCTTTATTTATTGCTCGTGGCTCGTGTAGGGGTGTCTTGCTGTATGTAACGTCTTTTCGATCATAATATTAAAAATTTTTAATTCTTGGTTGTTACAGACCGCTACCCATGAAATTTGCTCGTCACTTGAAGAGTTCACTGGAATACTTTTTTCTACTAGTGAACAGCATGAAGATTTTGGGGAGGCACGTAAAATTAGAGACACTGCAGATATTACTAAGCTTTCAAGTTGGTTTCAGAGTCATCCTCCATTTCCTGTGACAAATGAAATAATGTAAATAGCGAGTGGAGTCGTAGGTGATGCTAAAGTCACTTGCTTCAATGCTTATTCAATAGGAATGCAAGCAATGAACAAAGTAGTGGGACAGCGTTTTTCACACGTCAAATTGTCAAAAAAACATCGAGCTCTCCCTTTGGCAATTATGTCGAATTCTGTTAAAAGTTCGGGGTGAAACTGTGGTGATCGACCCTTTGATGATATTCCAAAGGATAAGCATCAGCAAGCAGAGCGATGAAGACCTAAAGACATACATGAATTATGAGTTGGCTCCCTTTCCATTATCGTTGTTTGACGAAACTGGGATGCGGAAAACAAAAAAATCAGCCCTGTATGGTGTGTTTGATGTGTCAACTGCAGAAATTAACTTCCCCGACTTCGATATTGTTGTGGATGGTGGCTTCTTGCTGCACAAGGTATTGTGGCCCAAAGATTCAAAAATTTCAACAATTTGCCACTGCTACATCAACTACCTTCTCAAGCATTACTTCGGCAAAAGTTGTACTGTGGTGTTTGATGGTTACTCCTCCACCGAGTGCAGTACTAAGAGAGCTGAACAAAGCCCAAGATACAACCTGAAGAAGTCGGTGGACATACATTTTGATGAGGGAACAGTGATCACCGTCAAACAGGTGGATTTTCTTTCCAACGAAAAGAATAAGTCAAGGCTTATTTCCTTTCTTTCAGTGGTACTTAGAAACCAGGGAATAGAAGTTAGAGAAGCATCTGACGACGCTGATACATTAATTATTAAAACTGCTATAGAAAAATCTGAGGAAAATGCCAACGTTGCAATAATCGGTGAAGATGTTGATCTCATGATTCTACTTATGGCTTTAACCCCGCCCGAACGACAAATACTGATAATCAAGCCAAGCCATGGCAACGTTGAAAGAAAAGTTTATTCAAGCAACGATTTGCAAAGTGAGGGGCTGACAAATAGCATTCTCTTCTTGTATGCATTTAGTGGAGGTGACACCACTTCGGCATCATACAGGAAAGGTAAAGTCAAGTCTGTCTCTTTGTTCAGAAAACGTCCTGCAGAGTTGCAAGGTATTGCTGATGTTTTCAACAGTCCAAGCTCTTCTCATGAGGCTGTAGCAGAGGCAGGGAACAGAATGTTTCTAAAATTGTACGGAGCACCTGCTAAACAGACATCCCTCAACTTGTATCGGTATCACTTGTTCACGCAAGCAGTGTCTAATGTCAAACCGGACATTGCTGCACTACCGCCAACGGAAGGAGCAGCAAAACAACATTCCTATCGAGTATACCACCAAGTACAATTTTGGATGGGAAACCAATTATCACCTGAAAGCTGGGAGTGGAAGCAGGAAAATAATCGGCTCATTCCCGTCACAACCGAAGACCTTTTCGCACCTGACGAGATCTTAAATCTCATTTTTTGTAAATGCAAAACTGGATGTGGACCCAGGTGTGGGTGTAGAAAAGCTGCACTACGGTGTACGAACATCTGCCATTCTTGCCATGGCGAATGCTTGAATGCCACACAGATCATAATTGATGAGGAAGAAGGCCAAGAAGATTTGGATTTACTGCTTCCAGATGAAGCCTACCCAGCGACACCTGATGTTACTATATCTCGATAGTGTACAGTCTTTAATAGTTAATCCTAAAATTTAAACTTATAAAACTAATGCATGAAAAAGTTATTAATAAAACATTTAAAAAAGATAACTTTTGGGGCCCGCTTTACAAATAAATAAGTGTAATAAAACTATGATGTATTAATAAAAAATAATTTTTACATGCTTAAAGTACATTAAATAAGCTTTAAATCGATTTTTCTTTAATATTGATATCTTGAAAATTAGCCGAGATACACGCGTTTTAAGTTTGAACTTTTAAAAAATTTTATAAGTGCATAAATTTCTGGATAATTAAAGTAACTTTTTTTTTAGTGGTTGCTTTGAAAATTAAAAAAAAAAATGATCTTATACTACAAGGTGTTCTTATCAAATTATTACAATATAACAATATTTTATTAAGTATTATTATAAATATTTGCATTTAAGTTTTTTTGTTCATTTTAGTAAATTTATAAATATATATGTATTATTATAATTAACAATAACAAATTATATGAACATTAATATACTAAATCAAAAACTGTAGGCTTTGCTCTTTAATTTGATACTTGTTCCATGTAAATATTTGGGTTACAACAAAAGTTATTGGAGATTGAATAATTTGTGAACGATGCGCTTGAACTATTTTAGCGTGGCGATGGCCCGCCGCGGGCGAAACATTTGCCTGAAATTCGACGCGCTTTTACAAGAAAACTATTACAGATAGGAAAACAATTTGTAAGATCAATTTTGTAGCAAATTTCATAAGTGTTATTTTTGTACACGACTATATTTTTGCCAGGACCAACACTTTCCGAGATAAAAAGGAAAAACCGAAAAAAGTGACATGTTTCACGTCCTGCCGCTAGAGCTCACTTCCGATTTATCAGGACTTTTGTGTCATTCATCACTAGACACCTCTAAGTAAGTGTGCCAAGTTTCAAAACTTGAAATTATTTTTAGCTAAAAACCTATTTTGACTGGGCTATTGTACGTGTTCTTCGCTGGCTCAACTCAACGCTGGAAAGTTCTCATGCGCCACTTGCCCGCTCTGACTTTGAAACCACTGAGCGGTACAAGGTGGGAAAGCAGAATTGATGCTTTGCTTCCACTTCGGTACCAGCTAAGTGAGGTGCATGATGCTCTTATGGACATTGTTGAGGACACTAACCTGAAAGGATCATCCGCTAATATTTCAAAAGTAGAAGCTCAAGCAATTGCCAAAAATATTGGAAATTTTAGATTTGTGGTGTCTCTTGTTGTGTGGCATAACATCTTGTTTGAAATTAATTTGACAAGAAAACTTCTCCAATCCAAAGAATTTGATTTAGCTGTTGCTACAAAACAGATTTGTGCAACAAAACAGTTCCTTGAAAACTGCAGAAGCGACAAAGGATTTGAGAAGATGCTAGTGGATGCTAGAGAAATTGCAGAAGAACTGGGCATTCCAGATGAGTTTGAGTCAGAGTCAGTGCCGAAACGCTTGAAAAACAAGAAAAGGCAGTTTTTGTATGAAGCAGAAGATGAGCCTATTCAAGATGCAGAGAAGCAGTTCAAAGTAAACTTTTATTTTGCTATCCTTGACACAACAATAACTTCAATTGACGAAAGGTTTACTCAGATGAAGCAGATCACATCCGTATTTGGATTCCTGTATCATATCAACACCTTAGATAAGAAACCAACCAAGTACGTCCTAGATGAATGCGTTAAGTTAGAAAAGGCGTTGACTCATATATTGATGCTTCTGAGCTGTGCAGTGAGCTTCAGGCCATCTCAAGGCATGTTCCTAAGAAGTCTACACCAAAGGAAGTTCTTGACTTCATTTGCAAGTCCAACTTACAAGAAAGTGTGCCTAATTTGTGTATTGCTCTGAGGATTTTGCTGACGCTGCCGGTTTCAGTAGCTACGGGAGAGAGAAGCTTTTATAAGCTTAAACTAATCAAGACGTACTTGAGATCGTCTATGACTCAAGAAAGACTGGTGGGACTGGCCACATTATCAATTGAACAAGAATTAGCTCAAAAAATAGACCTCGATGAACTAGTTTCTACTTTTTCAAAGCTTAAAACTAGAAAAAAGAAAATGTAATTTTGTTATATTGTATATCATATGTATTGTTATATATTACATATTATGTTTATTATTATATCTAAAATTGCCTCCTGCTACTTCTTGTTAGATTTTGTAAAATCTCACTTTTTACATATTTCGGTCTAAATATTATAAAATATGGAATAAGTTTGTGTATCATTTATTGTCAATGAATAAATATAATAAGAAGTAACTCAAACTGTAGTTGTAATTTTCACAGTTAGCTGAAACTATTTTACTTGCATTATATTTTGTAATTCGTATAAAATACATAAACATTCCATCAATCGTAGTGGTATTTCGGGGGAGGGGGGCGCTTTTAGATATTTCGCCTAGGGAGGCAAAATACCTTGCACCGGCCCTGGTAGTGAGTGAAACATGTTAAAAATAACTTTTAATAATTACATATTTGAACATCCCCTAATCTGTTTTTAGTTATAGGTAATATATTTTATTATATATATGTTGATTGCTGTATGTATAAACGTTTTATGTACCAATCTAATATCCAATTGGATTACTGTTTGTTTAATTAATTAAAATATCATTACATATAGTAATTTAAATTGTAATAGTGTAAATAGTGTATAAATTAAGTACTGTCATACTATAATTTTCTCGTTTTCTTAAAGATAATATTGGAAGACAAAGAATTGTAAACAAACTATCTCAAGTCTTCACATATACAACGATACATACATACGCACGCACGCACACACACTCACATACACGAACACGTTCACCCAAATATTTAATTGTTCTGTTGTGTTTGACATTTCTTTTGTATTTCATACACAGATCCTGATGATGACAATAAACATTGTCGAAACGTCGACACAAATAAGTTTAAAATGTGTGTTATTTTTGACCGATCCTCACTAACCCTTCACTGAAAAATTCTTTGTATTAATATGTTTCAATAAGTTCCCAACGAGTCATAAATTAATATCGTGATTTTTGTAGACATTTATGGAACCGGACTCTTACAGATTGCCGGAGTTTCTTGGTTTGCACGTACAGATTACGCCCTATAATTCCTTATATAAGGCATAATTCCTAATGTTAGTGTAGCGTTGTACATCGCTGGATCACCAGAATGTAATGTACGCACGAGTATGAGACGAATATGAGACAAGACGAATACGTTGCAAAAACAACTGCGTTTTATATAAGACTGAAACTGTAAATACTATGCAAATATTATAATTATCAAGGTCAAGAAACAATATTTATATTATATTATTTTCTTTGCACATTTTACTGTCTAAACATTACGCGGAACATCCATCACCTTTACAAACTTATTCTGTTCCTGATTCCACACGTTCACGTTACAACGAATTGGTAACTAACTACTAATTGCTCAAGAATACACTTTTTTACACTATCGTTGCTTTTACAGGATGTTTACCTCTAAATACCTCCTTTTTCGGTTTGCAAGAAAACTTTAACTTTAGTATAGTAGGCTTTTGTTCTGTATAAACCACTAAGCTCCCTGAGCACTAGGTAACTCCCTGAGCATTAGGTAAATTTTAATATTAGATAATTTTTCAATTATCAGAAAATTACGAAAAACCTGAGTACTCTACTGGTTTTTAGCAAAATAACAATAAATACAAAAAATTCCAAACTACTGCGCTGTATTTTAGAATAAATGTATTACCATAATGCATAAACGACAAATAATTTAGTAGTAGCTTTTAACTTTATGTGTGTTCTGTAGATGTTTATAGGCCTAGATCTAATACGTTTCACTAACATACATAACCGACAACAATGTGTAAAGTTTTTTTTGCAAACATATTTTAAAAACCATTTGAAGGTTATCCATAGTTACAGGGGATGTTGAGAGATTTTATTATTTTTTTAATTAATAAAGAAATCCGAGTTTGTATTTCGAATAAAATTCCTCATAATATGATACCCACGTAGACTTTACAATTTTCTTAAGATTCTGACTTCCATCTTTAGCCACGCAGTGTCCCTAAAGTTATAAAATTTTGAGAGTAAACACTGTATTCGTATTTGGATCAAAATGCTCTCACGCCTCATACCCGGCATAGATTTTTAAAGGTTTTTCTAATTTACGATTACTTTTTTGGCCCCTGCTGTCATAAAATTTTGAAATTTCCAAAACTTAAAATTTCAGTTAAAAATATGTCTGAGTATAAAAATTGCCACTTCTAGGCAGGCGTTACTGTTGCCCGCATGGGGTTCACATAACAGTTCGTCCTGAGTTTGGGCTGCGCGATCGGATGTTACAAATGCGCCATGTCACTAACATGCGTCACTGGGTACACGTTTGCAAATTATTTGGCAATATTTCACACATATTCGCAATTACAGCCGGCATAAGGTGATGTAGGTCACAACTGACTTCACCAACGCATACGGGATACGGGCGATGACCTACATTTACAGTCATCTCGTTTTACATTGATGACGAGGATGATAGTATTCATTTGAATAATAACAGTAATTAATATCTCATAAAGCAATGAACGGGGTGATGCTGTGAGTTGTTGCATTACTCTCATAAACCCAAACTGAAACAGATTACCGCAGGTCGACTTCTCTAAACACATTAACTACAATAATTACAACAACGATAAGACATAGTTATTATTATTACTATCTTGTCGTTGTTATTTACTTATTTAGCAGTCGTCGGTAACATTAACCGTTCCACTAATAGTATATGACATACTTAATCATCTTCTTCTTAATTAGCGCTACAGATCTTGGAGAGCCTTGGCCTCCTGGGCAATCCGCCTCCAGTCGTCTCGATCCTCTGCTTTCAGTCTCCATCTCCTTACACCGAGCCTGCGCAAGTCGTCCTCAAGACCGTCCACCCAACGTTTTCTGGGCCGACCCCTGCTTCTTCTTCTTCCACCAGGTCTCCCTGTAAAAGTTTCTTCAATGTGGATGTCTCTAACATTCTCTGGACATGCCCTGCCCACCGGATTCTACTTTTCTTTATGTCAGTGACGATATCTGGTTCTCCATAGATTTGCTGGATTTCTGCATTCATCCTGATTCTTCATGCTCCTTGCACGTTCACTGCACCACATATCCTCCTGAGGACTTTTCTTTCCCACCTGCGCAACCACTCTTCCTCCGTCACTGTCATTGTCCAAATTTCTGACCTATAGGCTACATGACCACTGGTTTAAGAACTGTTTTATAGAGACGAATCTTGGCTGTTCTGCTTATGTTTTTACACTTAAATATGCCTTGTAGGGAGAAGTAACATCTGTTTCAAGCAGATATCCTTTCTTTTATTTCTTCGGCCATAATGTTGTCCTCAGTAACTAGTAAGGTATATGACATTACTTAATGCAGGGGAAATATCATGTCTGTAATGTTATTATTGGTGTTACAGTTATTTAAAGCAATAATCCAAAACAAAAATTGATGATTATAATTTGGAAAAGTAACGAATGTACAGTGATGTTCATGCTTTAACTATGTAAGAAGTCGTTCTACTGTGAAAGACACGTTACCTTTAAAGACCATTTATTAAAGGGAAATCATAACCCGATAAATGATATTAGCCAATTTTCATCTTGTTATTTGAATTAGCAATCACTGTAATTCCAATTTTGTCGTGCTTACTTGCTGAACCACCAAATAAAAGTCCTTAAACCACCATTATCAAGTCCTAAACCGAAGTCGTGGTTTAGGACTTGATAATGGAGGAAACACTGAAAGGCCTCGTCCGGAGCATGACAGGTAGCAGTTCAGCAAGTAAGCCCGACAAAGTTGGGATTAGCCAGTTTTGTTAACAAATACGTTCTATTTCTCAACTAGTAATGATGTATATCATTATATGGCAATGCGCTAGATAGAATTTTGTGTGACAAAAACGAAAAAAGTAACTATGGCTAGTTGTAGTAAAATACGGGAGTTGTACTGAAAGTGATACCGGTTTGTTTTCCGAATCTGTAATATTGATGTTGTGTGTCTGAAGTTCATATCACTGAGAGAGCGTACCTTCATGCATGATGATAAAGTTTTCTTTCTGTTCACAATAATAGAACAATGACGGGAAACACAGACCGAGGGCAGTCATCGAATTCTTGTCTAAAAGGGATATACAGCAGCAAAATCGGCTCAGGAACGTTTATGTGGAGGCAGCATTGATAAGAACAATGTTCAATGATAGGTCAATAACTGTACGGCATAGAAACTTCCATAGACGACAGACCACTTAATGGAAGACCAACGACTGTAGTGACTGGTTACAACCAGCAGCGAGTCTATGACATGATTCGTGTCGATCTGCGAATCACAGTACGCGAAATTGTTGCGACCTTATATTGTGGATAAGATAGTGTGCACAGAATTATAGAGGACCTAGGCTACAGGAAAGCGGTGCCAACTGAATGTCATTTAACTGACTGAAGGGCGAAAGTCAGAAATGCTGTCCATTTTGGAAGCCGACGAACAGAATTCGTACAAATTTTGTTACTGAAGATGAGGCTTGGGCTAAGTGAAAGTCGATGGAGTGGTGACATAGGGCTTTACCAAGGCCTAAAAAGTTGAAAGTCGGAACTCTGCAGTCAGGGTGATGGTTCTTGTTTTCTGGGATGAGAAAAGAGTCATTTTGCTGAATTTTCTTGATCAGAGCTCAACAGAGCTACACTATGTCATTGAAAAAATTCCGAGAAGCCACCAGAAGAAAAGATCTGACACAAACCTTAATGTGCCATTAAACTGCATCATGATACTGCTAGGCTTCACACGTGTTGTAAACCAATGCCATGCACAAATTGCGTGTATGACAGTTACATTCATAAATAGACTTAACCCACTTCCAGCAATAAAAATGTAGAGATGTAAATAATGAAATGTTCCCGTAGTCCAATACGAGTTAATATAATTCGATGTTTGTTCACGAAATAAAGATCGTACACGTTGGCGGAATACAGGGGTTTCCTACACACAAGATCGAGCTGAGGTCAAATAGTCATTCTTCATACACGACAAAGAATGCAACTACATACCTTCAGTCTCTACTGCCTATAATAGTTTCGCAAACAAAAAAGCTTCCAGGCGAAACAATAGGGAGATTGGTTAAGATGCGAGCTGTGTCCGGCAGTTAACCTCAATTAAACGCGTTTGGGCCATTGTCAATCAAACGTGACCGTTGGCAGGATTGTGTTCTTGTTGAATCCTCGTCATGAATTCTAAAGCTCAATTGACATAGAAATAGAGGGCAAACGTACCCTAACGTGCGCATCTTCTGATTGCATTACATTCGATGTTGGGTTTAAAAAGACGCTTCCTACTTCTATGTAATTACCATTTCTCTTCATTTTCCCCATTTATGGTTAAGAACATTGCGTGCTCGGTCCAATTTAAAAATCTGGTACTTTTATAAATATGTCAATAATAATTAATGCCTTTTCAAGTGTATTTAATTTTATCTTATACGCATTTCTCCGTGATTCTACATCATCAGAGAACTGTGTATTGACAATATTAGTGTGATAATTGTGTTATCTCGAAACGATAAGGGTTATAATACAGCAGCGTAATATTAAAGTAATTCCTGTTACAAAAAAAAATTAATAAAAACAATTGGAGTGTACGACTGATATATCCAATTAAAAACGTGCTCATCCCTGACCTCAGAATTAGACGCATTTTCGTGCAGTGTTGACATAGTTGTGTCAGTTTTTATTATAGCATACTTAAACTTGGATGCAACCAACGTGGAAAGCAGAACGGTGCGCAGAGGGCAAATTACTCTATATACTCAGTAGGCAGACAGACAGACAGATGATGTGCGGTATTCGGGACCCCCAACGCCCATTTATTCCCGTGCAACCCTGTCCCCTTTGCACGATATGGCATGCAGACAAGGATATCTTTGATTGTTTCTGTCTGGCTCTACGCATTAGGTGCAGCTCCGTGGCTACCTCAAGAATTCATCCACAGGAGTTTAAAGCTGCACTGGAGTGGGGGCGATAGGCGCGGATCGATGAGTTGCTATTCTCAGTCAGATGGCTTCCGAAATTAGGTACTTGCACATCTCTCAGATTCCCTTGTCTAGGATGATGGCGCAACCGAGGCACCTCAAGCTGTATCTGTTCTGTCTGATCTGGTTCCTGGCAGATGTTGGACTAGGAAGCTGCTGTTCGTTGGTTCCCCACTTGTATCAGGCAGCGGTTCAAATGAGATTAGGGAGATGATTTAAGCAGATTAGGAGCGATTTATACGGGGTCACTGAGAAGAACAGCCTATGGTGGATGGTCAAATAGAGGTCGAGGACGTCTGACGAGTACCGGGGCATTGCGTATTGTCGAGCTGACGAATGTGATGTGCGGGAATTCTCCTGTCTTTGCGAACATATTAGTTGATAGAGACCGGATGAAATCTTTCAAGGAAGAAACGCGGAGGCTCCAATTTAGAACATAATTTTTGAATGTTATTTTTGTCACTGGGTCCTCGAGAGGAACCGGAGCGTAAGGTTTTAGGTTGTTGTCAGTAGCCTTAAGTTGTAACTTAGGTTGTAAGTGACCAACAGGAGGCCACTAAGCGGGCGACGCACACGAGATTGCTGCTCGTAAAAACATATACAAGATCGCGGAGGCTGTTCCGCGAAAACATGGGGAAGAGTTTGGCTGTGACGCCTCTAATGTTTTTCAGGGTATCAGTCACATGGCCCTTGAAGTAAAACAGATCGCTTAGTACTTGTCCGTGTTGATCGCTACGTGCCACTTATGCAGCCAGTCCTAAAGAATGTCTAACTGGCTTTGCATCATTAGACTCGTCTGCCGCGAGGATAGGGAGTTATAATGGAACACTGCGTTGTCAGCGAAGAGGGACAATGTGACTCCGGTATAAACTAGTAAGTCTTCCGTATACACGAGGTTCTGAATGGAGTCGAGGACAGATCCTTGGGGAATCCGAGAGCACGCCCCATCGACGCTCAGCCAGAAGGTTCGGTCGTTCATCTATGACTGTATGAGACCACGACGGACCAATGTAGTGGCATATAGGCTAGTTTGCAAAGCAGTCGTACCAGACTTTATCTCATGCCCAGAGCACCTGTTTGTGGCGTCTGTTAGTTGGGTAACAATCCTTAGTAGCTGAAGAGCTGTCGAGTGCTCCTGCCTATTCCCGAACTGCTACTCGCGAATGATGTCATCCGACAGGAGCCGGACGAATATGGGCCAATATAAGTCACTCGAATACCTTCGAGATTACTGGCAAGATTGATATCGGACGGTAGTTGGTTCCAGGAAGCGTTGGCGGCTTCTTGCGTTTCGGGTATGACTCAGAAGACCTCACCTCTTATATACTCTGACGTTAACAAATGTACGTTTGGTGTTTGTTATCTTAGTTCCTTGTTGACCTAGTTCATTCTGTTACTTTCTCAATGAGGATTCTTCAAGTTCTTTTACAGTAAGAAATACTGTTACCTTCCAGCAAATACACGTAGGCAAATCAGCAGTCCTGCGAGATAAATATTTACGCGCGCAGATTTTACGGCACTCGCTTTATGTATGGCGACTAATTTGTCCCTAATTTATTTACGGACATTACAACATCTGAAAATAAAAATATGGTAATGAAGATGCAGGAGTTGTTCTAAGAAAAATGAAGAAAATACTCTTACGAGTATGCAAGCGTAGGTCGATGTTCATCGTGTGGTCACGTTTTGTATTTATAAAATGCCATAATGAGTACGACGTGGGTGGACTGTGTGCGCCGAGCTTCCTGACCTGAGTGACCTTTGGCCCTTCGTACAGTCTGGCACGTAAAATCCGATTTCATCTGCTGCTCAGTAGTCGGCAGCAATGACAAAACTGTCGTGTTGAATAAAACTGTTCAGTAATTAGCTGAAACAAAGTGAACGATTTGGTAATGATTTTAATTGTTTGTATTTGTCATTTCCAAGCGTGGTAATGTACAACGCATGTGACGAAGTAATTGAATCGCTCAAGGACAGATTGTTACAAGTAACGACCAGCTGTACTTGTCCATTTTGTAAGTTCTTGAATAGCACCGTGTTTGGGACTTGGTAACAAGAGTCCCGTAACTCTGAATATCGTTCTTCTTCAGTAATGCTCTGATCTAAGAAGGTAAAATAATTTATTTTTCTATTCAGCTGTGAAGTCGAATGATAAAAATATTAGCATGAACGAATTTTTATTAGAACAGAGAATTTTATTAGGACACGTGTGACTGACTTCTATATTTTACTTCTATACCTTTCTGCCTTCTTAGAAATTCATTTCAAAGAAAATTTCAGTTTTAAAATGTCGTACCAATTCCAATTCGGAGTCGCTTTCAGTCGTACAGCGAGTGAATGTTTTGTGAACGTTTATGCAGATTAGAGAAACGTGGCTACTAATCTAGAAGTCCCGGGTTCGATTCCCGGGCCCCCACAATAAAATCAAGGTGCGTTTTTCAGCCCCCAGGTCGACTCAGCCTGTTGAAAATGAGTACCTGGGATAACATCCTGGGGATAATGGGCGGCTGAAACGCAGTGCTGGCCTCACTGCCTCCCTTGTATGCCGTACGGCTCATATAAGGCAGCCTACACTGCATACTCCTAAGCTACTTCGGTGGTACATATGGGAGCCATTATTACATAGAGAAACCTTTATGCTTTAGTAAAATAAAAAATCATCTGAAATGTGCTGAGAAAAGAGAATATATTTAGAGCATCATTTTAGAGAATAGTTTAGAGGGATCAAATATTGTTAGGATCCTAAACTGTAGCGTTCAGTGTATTTTTGACAACTTTATAAGCAAATGCAAATATATATGAAGAAACCAGTAGAAAGTATTCAGTTTGAAAGTATACATTTATCTTAAACTAAACTCATTATATTATAGTCTCCAAGTCACGTGTATAAGTATTTAATTGTAGAATGTAAACACTTGGTTACTCACCGTGTTGTGACTTCTTTAAACTTCCTATTCGAAGTTTAAACTAAACTGATCGTTTGTAAATTTTGACCCTAAAGTGAGTGACATGAGTTTCATCTGAACCGTTTATTAAACCAAGACGCGGTAAATACAATATATTGTTATGCCGGTCTCACTGATCGTCGTATGGTACGGTGGAAAACAGAATACAAGATACCAATGAAGTCACTAAAAACCAGCTTTAATTATCACAATTAACAGTTTGTAATCAACACGTTATTCAACAAGATTATACTCTTACAATAATTCGAGTTAATCTGTCCACACCAATAATAATGTCAACTAATAGAGTCGCGCACAATAATAACTTTTTACTAATACAGCACTTGAAACGCACTGTGTAAATCGCCCGACAATAACTCGAATCTCACATGAATAAATCGCCACTTAAACTGAAACTAAGCGTCGCTGAATGCTTATGTTTACACCCCGCGTTTTTACAATACGCGTCAGCACTATTAGAAAACACTAGAGCGTAATTGCTTGCTTGAACACAGTGCGCACGGACCGGTGAGTGTGGAACAGGCATGTTAAGAATCACATACGCACACAACATTACAGCTGCTTCTGCTGTGATAGCCTACAAACATGTAGAGCGTTCTGCAATGGGGACGTAACAATATTCATAAATTCTATGCCATGTTTTACCTTCAGTCGGTACAGAACAGAATCGGGAAACAATATCTTTACTCTGACAACCGATAGGACCCATTTCTCATCATGTTTCAACTGACGAGTGTATCAACATATCAGACTCGATGTATCCGAAGGTTCTGTCTAGGAAATTATAACACATACGGTTGTTCCTCCGATGAGGAAAATATATTATATCTGATGAAAAAATATTATCAGCTAACGAATTTAGAATGTGGCTTCTGTTTTACTATAAAACGGAATCAAACGTTATCTTAACAATATACTTGTAAAATATGATATAGAAACGAATGGAATCGCCTAGAACAGTCGGGAGGGTCCACCACCCGTCCCTACCGCTAGTAGTGCAGTTGTGCCTCAATCAAGGCCCCGCTTAAGTACGTTCCAGAGTCCTCTGGAGAACACCTGAAATACGCAGTAGCTCACACACCACATCGAGGATGGAAAATTTCTATAAGAAGTGCGCTCCCTATAAAAAGGCATAGCAGCCGACTTGTCAGTTAGTTGACAGTGAGCGATTTCCTAAGCGCGGATTGAGTGCTTGTAGAAGTATTGTAGCGAAGTGTTTTGTGTTATAATTAGTGCGAAATTCTTTATAGTTGACATTATTATTGCGTGCAGACAAATTTTACGTGAATTATTGTAAGAGACTATCTTGTTGATTACAAATTATTAATTGTGATAATAAAAGCTGGTTATTAGTGACTTCATTGGTGTCTTCAAGGCCTAGTATTCATTTACAAGCTACTGCTCGCGCCCAATAGCTTGTGGACAACTGCGGCTTCGCAAGCAATTTCTACTTGCCCCATGAATCTGCTACAAGTCTACACTTGAGCGACGTCCACTTGGCAATCGCAAACGGCCTAAAAGATTTTGGACCAGTTATTTAAAAATAATGGTACTCATGCAGAGAATTTGTTTGAGGATGCAGCCTTTTTTTTTTTTTTTAGAATGACCGCTTCGGATTTTGAAGAACTTAAAGGACCCGTGTTAACCATGGGACACGGGTGCTTTTAAACAAAAAGAACAACTTCCATCATCCCATCCCTTCTTAAAAACGTCATCGTGTCGGATCAGGTCTTGTCTAAAAATATCATTAATATTATTTCATATCCCTCAGCTATCAAACAATTTACCCTGTTCAGGTAACGATGTCTCCGTGCTGCTACATGACTCCATTATTACACGCCTCCTTTGAAGAATGAGTAAACGGAATCTCAGCTTCTTTCACACTCCTCTTTTATAAATATTGTAGACACCTCGACGAACTACATCGCATGTAAATTTGTCAATTTTCCCGAACTTAAGCAGTTTGTTTCCCATTCTCTCTGGTGCTTCAGATCTTCTGGTGATTTATAGTTTTACTTATTTGCCTACATACTCCTACTGCCTTTGCGGTCTGACCAATTGTCCCCTTTATCTTTTTTGTCTCTAACATACTTGTAAACATAATAACTCTGACTGTTTAGATAAACTCCCATGTGATGATATTTCCATCCGAAACTATGATGGCATGGCATAAAACTCAGATAAAATTAGTTATAAAGATGGCACAATTAATTCTAGAACAATGTAGAATAAGCAGGAACGTTCCCGTATTTTCTCGATTAGTCCAGATGTTGTGATAAATTCACGGTTTGGTATCTTCTTGACGTCATCGTTAAACTTGGCTAATCTCAAATAATACAAACCTACAAAAACAGTTGAGTCACTTGGCAATTAGAATGCACTAATCCGTGACAAGTGTAATCAAGTGTTAATCTGTCCGTAGTAATAGCAATTTGATTTATCGACTTAATGACTGTTTTTATTTATAATAAACAGTACTCAACTGAACGTTAATAGTTGGAAGTGTTACATCAAGTGAGGTTCCGATAAAATTGTCAGGTAAAAGGGAATGTTTCACAGTCTCCGGTGTTAAATAATTCCACACAATTAAGACCGCTATTTATGTAAAAAATATTATCTGTTTCTTCTCTTCACCAGGAGAGGTCGTAATCTCAGGCGTCACCAGAGATTAACCATTTTGTATTTAACCACGTGGGAAGGATGTTACTGACTAAGGTCAGCGTATCTCAGCCTGACTGTTGTATTGCCTCGACAGCAGATATACGGGGTTGGACTGACACGGTCTGGAACCTAACCCACGAAACATTACGATGGATGAATGCTATTGAAAGCGAGGTCTCTTCCACTGAGTTTCCGCGTTGTCAAAGCTAGCTCTCTTCCACTGAGTTTCCCCGTTGTCAAAGCTAGCTCTCTTCCACTGAGTTACTCCGTCGTCAAAAATGTTATAATTTCGTTATACTTGCAGCCAATTACGCCAAGTCCAACATTGTAGCACGGAGATATCAGTAAAAAAATTTGTAGTAAATAAGAACGTATCTTTGGTCAGAAATTGTTTTTTGTGTTTATAAAATAGAAGACAATGAGTCACCATGCAAAACATTAATTTGCAAAGCTCTTTCTGGTTCTCGCTTTTTTCTTGGCGTATTATTAAACATATGATTTATCTTTACACTTAGTATCTAAAACAACAGTTCCTCTGTTTCTTTTCAATTATTTCATCACCCCGCTTTAAGGACTACCTCAATGTACGCTTTCGCTTGTTCAGAGATACACCAACATATCGGAGCGGTGAGGAAGCGAAGCTCTCTTCTGTGCAGCAATTCCGCTAAACTCAACCCAGTCACCCGATGAATAGCGGATCGATATACCGGCGCCCTTATATCCTAGTCTCAACGCTGCCTTCCACAGATACTCTTATAGTGTTCAGTTTTAACGTTTGACCATCCATCAGCTTTCGCGCGTGCAAAGCAGCCGTTCACTTTGATCTATAAACCCTCTTCAGTAGAGAATTTTCCGTTGTCTTCAGGATGAAGTTTTACCCGCCATTAACGACTTTTCAGGTCAAGGCCAGCAGGTCGTTTTCAACCAGTTAGCACGTCCAGTGTCATGGATATGTGGAAAAGGGTAACTATCCTTCTTAGTTACCTCATTTAACTAGCGTTTGAATGTTTGACAGATGTTTGATACATCTATAACTTTTGAGCCTTCTTTTTTAAATCAGTTCTCTCACTTCGCGTTCTCATCGTTCACTCCTCTAGTTCTCTACTTAATAGGCTACAATCACCGGTACTTATTCGTGGTATAAGTCAGGTTGGTTAAGTCATATTCTGCAGCGACTGCGAATAAGTCACACTACCTTTTCAAAAGCTAAAGCTCATGAGCAGAACGTAATTCTGAAATTGTCATGGCTTCTTTCCAGTGGATAATACTTCTCCGATACACATATGAATTCTCTTGGAATTTCTTAGTCCCGCTATAGCCTCATTGGTTGGTTCTAACCTTCTACCATCACGAAAACCGATTTACGGTTATTCACTGGCCTTCATTTTTCTATTATCTTAGGTTCCTCTGTCACGCTTGTAACTAGTACTAGCTTATCTCTGTTCTGTCCATTGCCACACGTCTAACTAACAGATCATATTCCGTCGTCTCTTCACTGTTTCAACGGTGTTCACTGAATTCCTTAGCATTCGTTCAGGTTTTGTCATTATAACCATTTCACACAAAGTTGGTATCAGTTCCTCCTCTATCGTTATGAGTTCAGTCGGACAGGCCAGGTTCATAGCGTTCTCGTATCTGAGTTCGAGTATATGTTTCCTTCCCCGATCATACTACACATTCCCCTCCACGTTTATTACAAACTAGTGCACCGCCATTAAGCCCAAGCCAAAAATGAACTCTTTTGCGTTCGCTACTACGAATACTGTGACTGCAATCCGTTTCCGGCCAAGGGCCATTATCACGTCAACCTCGCTTCCCGATGCATTTTTTGCACAAAGTGTTTTTTCGTCTGTCAAACCCACAGCTGATCGACAGCCGATCGATAATATCAGATATTGTAACTGATGATGTTCCCGCATCTGAGATCAGTAGGCATTCACCTTACCTGTCCTACCGAACTCTCGTCATTCCTCTTCAGAATTGTCGTACTGACAAGTACAGTTCGGGCCTAGTACTTGACAACAGCTCCTCTTATAATTTTCCGACTGTTTGCGACCATTTCCTGTTCATCTTTCGGTCTCCACTGGCCAAATTCTTTTGTGTGGGACTCATCGTAACTGCAGCACTGGACTTCAAATTTTTGACGAGGACACTGAGACCTTCTGTGTCCCAATTATCCACACCTCCGGCATTTCGAACCGACTTTCAATCCTATCGCTTCTTTCTTCTGAGCCACACTGCTTAGCATTGGTACCACGATGTAAACTAGCTTCTTTGCTGCTTTAAGCGTCAGGGTCTGAACCAGAGCCGGACTTGTGGTCCTGTGATCCAATCAGCAACTCTCTCTACCTCTTTGGTCACGAATCCCGTCAACAAACGTTTGCGTCGTTAGGTGTTGTTTTGTATCCCCGTGAGTGAAACCGTGGGTTGTTTAACCCCCGGTGCAAATTTTTATAATGATTCGCCACTTCGCTAGGCTCCATTTTGCGTTGGCTCCCATACTTACTTCGGAGGTGACCATTAGCACAGCGTTGTGCTAAAGCTGCTAATAAGTTAGTGACATCAATGCTTCCAGTTGGTAGTGATCTTAATAGTTCCTCGTAATGACAACGTAAGATTCGCTGCTTGTTCGGCACCACTTAACTCAATGCAGCTCCACTTAAGCGTTGAGACTAGGATATAAGGGCGCCGGTATATCGATCCGCTATTCATCGGGTGACTGGGTTGAGTTTAGCGGAATTGCTGCACAGAAGAGAGCTTCGCTTCCTCACCGCTCCGATATGTTGGTGTATCTCTGAACAAGCGAAAGCGTACATTGAGGTAGTCCTTAAAGCGGGGTGATGAAATAATTGAAAAGAAACAGAGGAACTGTTGTTTTAGATACTAAGTGTAAAGATAAATCATATGTTTAATAATACGCCAAGAAAAAAGCGAGAACCAGAAAGAGCTTTGCAAATTAATGTTTTGCATGGTGACTCATTGTCTTCTATTTTATAAACACAAAAAACAATTTCTGACCAAAGATACGTTCTTATTTACTACAAATTTTTTTACTGATATCTCCGTGCTACAATGTTGGACTTGGCGTAATTGGCTGCAAGTATAACGAAATTATAACATTTTTGACGACGGAGTAACTCAGTGGAAGTGAGCTAGCTTTGACAACGGGGAAACTCAGTGGAAGAGAGCTAGCTTTGACAACGCGGAAACTCAGTGGAAGAGACCTCGCTTTCAATAGCATTCATCCATCGTAATGTTTCGTGGGTTAGGTTCCAGACCGTGTCAGTCCAACCCCGTATATCTGCTGTCGAGGCAATACAACAGTCAGGCTGAGATACGCTGACCTTAGTCAGTAACATCCTTCCCACGTGGTTAAATACAAAATGGTTAATCTCTGGTGACGCCTGAGATTACGACCTCTCCTGGTGAAGAGAAGAAACAGATAATATTTTTTACATAAATAGCGGTCTTAATTGTGTGGAATTATTTAACACCGGAGACTGTGAAACATTCCCTTTTACCTGACAATTTTATCGGAACCTCACTTGATGTAACACTTCCAACTATTAACGTTCAGTTGAGTACTGTTTATTATAAATAAAAACAGTCATTAAGTCGATAAATCAAATTGCTATTACTACGGACAGATTAACACTTGATTACACTTGTCACGGATTAGTGCATTCTAATTGCCAAGTGACTCAACTGTTTTTGTAGGTTTGTATTATTTGAGATTAGCCAAGTTTAACGATGACGTCAAGAAGATACCAAACCGTGAATTTATCACAACATCTGGACTAATCGAGAAAATACGGGAACGTTCCTGCTTATTCTACATTGTTCTAGAATTAATTGTGCCATCTTTATAACTAATTTTATCTGAGTTTTATGCCATGCCATCATAGTTTCGGATGGAAATATCATCACATGGGAGTTTATCTAAACAGTCAGAGTTATTATGTTTACAAGTATGTTAGAGACAAAAAAGATAAAGGGGACAATTGGTCAGACCGCAAAGGCAGTAGGAGTATGTAGGCAAATAAGTAAAACTATAAATCACCAGAAGATCTGAAGCACCAGAGAGAATGGGAAACAAACTGCTTAAGTTCGGGAAAATTGACAAATTTACATGCGATGTAGTTCGTCGAGGTGTCTACAATATTTATAAAAGAGGAGTGTGAAAGAAGCTGAGATTCCGTTTACTCATTCTTCAAAGGAGGCGTGTAATAATGGAGTCATGTAGCAGCACGGAGACATCGTTACCTGAACAGGGTAAATTGTTTGATAGCTGAGGGATATGAAATAATATTAATGATATTTTTAGACAAGACCTGATCCGACACGATGACGTTTTTAAGAAGGGATGGGATGATGGAAGTTGTTCTTTTTGTTTAAAAGCACCCGTGTCCCATGGTTAACACGGGTCCTTTAAGTTCTTCAAAATCCGAAGCGGTCATTCTAAAAAAAAAAAAAAAAGGCTGCATCCTCAAACAAATTCTCCGCATGAGTACCATTATTTTTAAATAACTGGTCCAAAATCTTTTAGGCCGTTTGCGATTGCCAAGTGGACGTCGCTCAAGTGTAGACTTGTAGCAGATTCATGGAGCAAGTAGAAATTGCTTGCGAAGCCGCAGTTGTCCACAAGCTATTGGGCGCGAGAGAGGAGGACGTCGGAAAGCTGAACATAAGAAACTGGAAAACCAGGACACGCAATAGGGAGGAATGGAATCGAATCTTGGAGCAGGCCAAGACCCACCAACGGTTGTAGAGCCACGGTTGATGATGACGATGAATTACATATTTGGAAGTAATTACATATTTGACAGTGTAAGTATAGGCCTCCTGCAAGAAACTCCTAGAGCTGGGGGTTTTTTTTTATGTGAATGGAATAGTCGCGACAAAACAAACCACTTCATTCGCAAAGACTAGCCTCAAAGAAGCAATTCTGTTCCAGGTTTAAAGAATATGTGAGAATATGTTATTCCCATAAACCATTAGTGAAGTACACAAATGTTTATCTTCCTCTACTACACATCAAACTGATGTTGATGGATGTATATTTTTGAAGGCCCTTAGTAAATAATGAGAACGATAATGTAATTGAGAAACAAGTTTCCACGATTCAGCGAAGCAAAAATTAAGGAGGGTGTTTTCATCGGACCACAAATAAAAACAATCCGAAAAGAAAAAAAATTAATTGCCTCAAATATTTTACAGAAAAGATCTTGGTTTGAATTCAAGTTTGACTGCAACAACTTCGTTGGAAATAACACATCAAAAGACTGGCGCGAAATCATAAGCGAAATGTAAAGCCTTTGAAAAGTTAATTACGATATGTCATTAAAATTTAATCCTCTTCATTCATATCTTTCCTTTTTTTCCTTAACATTTGGGGGCTAGTTCCATTCTCATTCTCATTTTGCGACTGTAGATATCGTATATAAACATAAAAGTAACGATAGCTAGTAATTATAAGAAAGAAACTACGTGACTAGTAGAGTAACTAATTCCAAGAGACTAGTACTTAGCAATTTAACATGCGTTTCTGAAACCTTAAATGGAAAACATGACGTATTTTTAACACTTCGATTTTGTGAAACCTTGAAATCAAATTTGCTATTTATTAAATCAGCAGTCAGAGTACAAAGTGTTGTATAAACTAGTTGGCTGATTTCAACTAGCTTTTGAAAGCCAATTCACATCCATCGAGATCGTTTTTACTATGCCATCGATCCGACGACCAATACCTTTTTAATTTACGTCGCCTTCTAGAAGCTGTAGTAATTGATTTGAGTCTTTTATAAATCTTCAGTTTTTATGAATCTAATACTTTGGTCGTTATGAACCGTTTGATTCGTTATGACACCCAGTGGTATGCAGTCATCAGTTACTCTTAATCTGAAATAAATAAAAATAAGAAGAAGGAGAAGTGTCGTTTTAGATACTAAGAGTAAAGAAATGTAATCTAATTTTCTTTATAGAATCACATGTTTAATACTACGAAGAGAAAAAGAAAAGGTAATGTAATGGTAATGTTTTTTTGTGATTGATGTTCTTGCGTGTTGTTTATAATAAAAAAAATGTTTGTGCCCAATAATTCGCTCTTATTCACTACAAATTGTGCGGAAAGTGTGACAACAAAATATTTGAAATATTTGCTCCATTAGGTAATGGAGACGAGTGCAAAAACTAACAACAAATTGGAAGCATTAACAGAAATTCTGGTTCGAAAGAAAATTTGATGAACAAATGCAAGAAATAAGTAATAAATCTGACGAACTGATTAAGAAATCAGATTTTTATTATTCAATTTGATTTCATGAATAATTAATTTGCTGAACAGAAACAGCAAGTCATCAGAAGAGGTAGAGAACTAACTGGTCGTCGTAGAGAAAGAAGTGGACAATACGCCAGATGATTTTAGGAAACTGCTGAACGAGGTTAAACAGGGAATATACGTCGAGGAAAGTAAGGTGCCAGATGAGGAAGAAACTAGATCTAATGTAATTCTATACGTGGACCGGAATGAAACAATAAGCTTTTGTTAAAGTGCTTATTTTCTATGGTATCTCAGCTGGGGCTATTCATTAGCTTAAGGTTTAACGGTAGTTTGTTGGCAGCATACATATATTTTGTTTTCTCCGAGTTTATCTGCAGTCCAATTTTACTTGAGGCTTCCTCTAATCCTGTAAAGGCACTAATGAGATTTCTTTTTGTCCTGGTAAATACATCAATATCATCTGCGTATGCTAAAAGTTGTATAGTTTTGTTTAGGATCGTACCTCTTGTGTTTATTTGGGAGTCTCTTATCGCTTTTTCTAGTGCTAGATTAAACAACAAGCATGACAGACTATCTCCTTGTCAGAGTCCAGTTCGGGTTGTGAACGAACGTGGCATGGTTTTCTGCACTTTAACTTTAAATTCTACTTTCGAGGGAGACTGTAATTACTATGCCGAAACAACTCACCTCAAGACCAACAAACAACACAAGTTACTACGCATATTGAAACTTGAATCAACACTGCATGTCACACCTGTGAAAACATCAAAAAGCATGTCTCACGCACATAAACATTATTATTATAACAAGGAAGAAATTAATTTTAATATAATCTCCAAAACTAGACAATTTTCAGCCAGAGAATTCACGAAAAAATGCTGGGGAAGAGAATTTTGTACAAAATGAATTGATGTTGCAACAACAATTATGGCATCGGGGAAAACGATTACTGTGCATTTACCCACGCGCCTCCACATTATTTTATTCATATAAACTGTTATTAATTAAGCAATAATACCACATACGTTTACGCCACTAATACAAGAAATCTGTCATAATTAGTTTCTGATTTTGTAATGACTGCTGAGCGTGGGCATAAGATGAAACAGCAAGACATTTCATCAGTTTAAAAGGATTACACACAAGGACAATTTTAATTATAAATTTATAAACCTAACTTTGGTGTTACGTCACTCCATAAATCCCTTATAAGATACAATTTTATACGTTTTATTTGAATTACCACTACGTGTGAAATGTTGAAACTTATCTGTGTGGGTTACCTCGTATAAGTGACAAAGAAATTAACGTTTTCTGCGCCTTAATCTAAAAACTAAAGAGATGTCTGACAAATCGGAATACATATTAAACAGTATAACGCTTTACTGGCTTATACTAATTTGTTACGTAATGAACACAGTAAATTATACGCATCCACATTCTGTATTATAGATTAACGTGTTGTATCCTAGTATGACCCCTTAACTGCAGAACGAAGTAGGCCTACATTTATTTTTTGTTAAACTTTGATACTAGACAATCTTTTAATCGTCGTCGTCGACATCCTTTACGGTTTAGGCTACTAGCCTGTTCCAGTCTCAATGGAAGTCATCCAACCATCTCTTACGGGGTCTTCCCACACTTCTCTTCCTCCTTGGATGATAGGATAGTCAAGGGCTCTTCTTGAAAATCTAGTTGGATCCATTCTCTCTACGTGTAACCGCCACTCCGTTTTGTACCGGGAGATTTCTCATTTAAGCTTTCAGCTATGCCTAGCTCCATTCTAATATGATCGTTTCTGATAAGATCTTTCCTGGTACAACCCTTTACAGCCCTCAAGAACCACATTTCCGCTCCTTGTATTCTAGATACATCTTTGGCATTTCTAATCCAAGTCTCAGTAGTTGACGTATGACCATTACATTATAATATTTCAGTTGCGCCTCTTTCCTTGTTTTCTTCTTTAAGTGTTTAATGATACACCCGCAAAGCGACTAGAAGATACTAATTTTGCTTTCATCCTCCTTATCATCTTGGTATGTGATGCTGCATACTTGAAATCTGGTACTTGTTCTATTGACAAGTCTTGTATGACAATCTTTGTTCTAATATGATTTTCCCCATAAAAAGCCATAACTTTTGTTTTGGATAAGGAAATGGTTTGATCGTAATCAGTTAAAATGTTAGTAAGATAAAACAACGACCTTAAAATCTTTTATTAATCAGAAAATTTGCGAAAATTCTGATAACCCTACTATTTTTGTTTAGAAAAATAAAAGTTGTGGACCAATCATACAAAAAACACTAAAAATTCCATACAATTGGATTTGTGTTAATAGTCTATGACACCCGGCAGGAGTTTTACAATTTTTTAAAATTTTTGACCAATTTTTGGGCTTAGGGTTAAACAAATTTGTAATTTCTAGAAATGTATACTATAATCGATTCTGGTTAAAATTCCCTTTAATTTTATATACCACATGGAATTTGTAATTTTACTAAACTTTTCTCCACACTTTGGACCTTCGCATCCAAAAATTTTGAAATTTCCGAAAACTAACACTACATTCAGATTTTAGTTAAAATTCCTTTTAATTTTATACGACACATGAATTTTTCCGACCTTATCAAAAAAGTTTCAGTTACTTTTTGGCCCCCGGTGTCCCAAAATTTTGAAATTTCCGAAAATGAACGTTAAATTTATATTTTATTTAAAATTTCCTTTAATTTTATACTCCCACATGGAATTTTGCGTTTTATAATGTTTAATCCCTCATATTTTTGTCTTCCGCCTCTTATTATTTGGCGGATCAATCGCAAAAATAGTAGGTTTCTGTGGAATAAAAGTATAGACATGTATGCCATGTTTGACGAAAACCGGATGTGCCTGGTCGCTTTTCGTACTTTGCCCTGTGAGTGACAATGATGTTTACTACTGTCATGAACTGCACTACCCTGTCATAAACTGTTTACCTTGTCCAGACTGTACTACCCTACACTGACGCTCCCTGACTTCACGGCTGAGTGCACACTACCTCACTATCAAATAAAAATCATTATAAAATACAATTATCACTTACGTTTTTTGTAATTTATGAATTGATACAGAAAACGTACGACCTTCAAATGAACCCAAGTGCGATTTATTCCGATTATTCGGTAATGAGAAAAAGATGTTTTACAAAACTGATAACGTCTTTTCTAAAACAGATAACATCTTCTAACTTTATACATGTGTTAAAAACATTCCACTTTATAACGTGTCCATATTTCGTTGCAGTCGGACGCCGCGTTTTTATGTACTTTTGTTTTAAAATTGAGGTTTTTCTAGAATAGGTAAAAAACGGGCACTTTTTTATTCCGACCAACGCAACTCTGCCAAAAAAATTAACGAAAAAGTTTAAGATTAATGTAACCGTTAACTTGGAATTAAGGGTGCACATAGTTTCTGCGCCGATAGTAGTACTGTTTATCTTACTATAAAGAATACCTGCTACCGTGGCATCTCGTTCGTCTCTTGCGCTAAGCAAGAAACCGTACAATAGGGTGTAGTAGTTTAGATGTGATGCTGAGATGCATGAGAGAGTCTTGACGTTACTGAGATGCGAGAAATTATCAAGACACGTATGCTACAGGGATAGGTAGGGTTAATAATGTGCACAGTTTTATGGACGTAACATTAAGTTATGGTACGTGTCTTATAAGTAGAGGGAAACTGAGAGTTCTGAGCCACAAAGGAATGCCGCCTTTCTTAAAAAACAATAAAAAACACTAAAAAACATGATCTCAGAGATGACACCGCCACCGCTGGACCCGCAGCATCCCGATGGACCACAGCACCGCGAATTTCCGCGAATAAATTTTTTTATTTTTTTTATTTTATTTTTTTATTTTTTTAATTAAATTGATTTGGTGGGATGATGTTCAATGGACCACCAGCATCCGTGAATATACTTTTTTATTTTTTTAAGAAAGTTGATTTGCATATCAGTGGGTGGCGTTGGGTGGGAGGTTTTTTTATTTCATATCAGTGGGTGGTGGTGGGTGGGGGGGTGGTTCCAACTCGAAGCATTATAGTGTATACTAAAATATATGATCAGGTGTACCAACCTTTGCATGAGTTCAAATTTGTCGTGTATTATAATGTATATTAAATCTATATGATCAGGTGTACCAACCTCTGTAGTATTATTATAGTGTATAGATATTTTATATGAGCAGGGTTGTCAACATTTTCTGCGGTGGGGGGAGGGAAATTCAAATATGTGTTATATAGTGTATATATTAAAATATATGATCAGGGTTACCAATCTTAAATTATTGTGTGCGTGTATAGAGCAGATCTGCCAACATTTCTTTCTCTTCTGTGGTGGGAAATTTAAACTATATATGATCATAATTGTTACTCTCTCTCTCTCACACGGTGTGTATGTCTCTCTCTCTCTCTCTCGTTGTCAAACGTTATGCTCACCGGCATTATAGTGTATATTAAAATATATGATTAGGTGTACCAACCTTTACATGAGTTCAAATTTGTCGCGTGTTATAATGTATATTAAATCTATATGATCAGATGTACCAACCTCTGTATTATTCGTCCTCTCTCTCTCTCTCTCCCTCTCTCTCTCTCTCTCTCACACGTTGTGTATGTCTCTCTCGTTGTCAAACGTTATGCTCAAACTGTGGTCAGTACCGAGCGCACGTATATATGAAATTAGAAAGTTTATATTTATTCGACAAATATTAACGTCCTCTCTCTCTCTCTCTCTCTCTCTCTCTCTCACACTCTCACTTGTTTCAACTGTGTCAACAAATAGTAACGTCCTCTCTCTCTCTCTCTCTCTCTCTCTCTCACTCTCACACGTTTCAACTATGCAAGGTTCCATACCCTTTCTCCTGTCTCCCTCTCGTACATTGAGTAGTCGGTGTGATGAATAAATAATTTTAGCCCTCTCTCGTTGTCAAAACGTCGTCTTCATTTTCAATGTATTAAATAATTAATTAATAGTTTTATAATGCAGTCAGTGTGATTGATCCTTGTTAGAAATATATATATTTGGCGTCAATGAACTACTTACCTGTTATGTTGTTACAGTTGACAAATCCATACGTTAACGGCTTAGCAATCTGGTACAATACTTCTGTTTTAAGGTTGCAGTTTACACACATAGGTTCAGTAGTGTATAGCGAAATAAATTAAAATTATACACACACATGAAAACGGTGGCTGAAATTCATACAAATCTTCTGATGTAACAGTTCACAAAAAATAAATTAATTGTACACATGTTCAGAGGTGTAGAGTGAAATAAAATAAAGTCATAATTTGTTTAAATGATTAAATATATTTTAACATTCACAATATAAAATTCACAATTAAATAAATACATTAGAAATTGATATTTTTCGAAAGTTTATATATAATTGTGTGTCGTACTTGTAGAAGAAGCAACCTGCAACATAACAATACAACAACAACATTAAAATCATGGTAAATATCACACACACACAGATGCACACGCAACGCGCGCACATACAGACGCATACGCAACGTAATCACACACACACACACACACACACATACATACACATACGCAACGTAACCAAACACGCAACGCGCCCACACACAGACGCAAACGCAACGTAATCATACACATACATACAACGTGTACACGTTTGGTTTGAATCATGTAGGGCCAATAAACAGATAACAGATTTAAATATGCTATAGTCATTGTAAGACGTTACAATCATTGAAGTGGTTAATAAGTAAATTGTATGTATGTATATATCACTGAATAATAATAATATAATCGTTTGCTGCAACAGGTAAAGCAGTTACAAATAATTACATATAGGTTCAGAGGCGTATAGTGAAATAAATTAAAAATCCATTCATCAAAACTTTGTAAATTAGAATCTGCACTACATTCAAACATACGTACACACACAATGATAAAAAATTGTTTATTAAAAGTAGTTTGTTACCTTAACGAGGTACGATTTCCATATGTACTGTTTGATTCCTCATGCCTCGAAACACGAGATGTAGGTCGCTGGGGCTTATATGACGGAGCTCTTCATCTGTAAAGACGCAAGCATACCTCTTAGGTAGATATACACGATAGCGTAGCTCACCATCTGCCAACGTTACAAGCACAGACTTCCCATATCTTGTGTCCACATGCACCATGTTAACAATCGGATACTGCTTGTTCAATGTTAATTCTGCACACCGTTTGTACTCAATAGCAGAAACTGCGTTGAATTTTGTGATAAACGACATTATTTATGAGAAGTGAAGACGTCTGTATCAAGCGAGGTGGAACCATACAATGTCAGAATATTCGCTACAAAGAAGACTAGTGAAAGTAATGGTGTGGCCATCAGGAAAGTTCACGTTCATCGCCCGAAGCTTTGCATGTACATACACACAGGCAGAATTAGCGCTGTTACAAAATATATATATTAGGAAAGTCAAGCCCACAGACTACTAGAAATAGTTATCGTTTGAAAAAAAAAAAAAAAAAGAAACCGCACATTACGAACTAATATCGTTACAATAATAATAATACATAAACTTACGTTTACGGTCGTCCAAACTGAAGTATGGAGTGACAATAACTATAGATATCACAGTAAGAATTTTTGTTGTTGTTTTTCATCCCCTGAAGCTTTGTATGCAGAATTATGACTGTTACATAATATATATTAGGAAAGTCGTCAGAAATAGTTATCGCCTGCAGCAAGAACTTTTGTTGTTGTTTTTAACAGATGGTGTTTTTCATGTACATACATGCAGAATTATGGCTGTTACATAATATATATTAGGAAAGTCGATAGAAATAGTTATCGCCTGCAGCAAGACATTTTGTTGTTGTTTTTAACAGATGGTGTTTTTCATCCCCTGAAGCTTTGCATGTACATACATGCAGAATTATGGTTGTTACATAATATATATTAGGAAAGTCGACAGAAATAGTTATTGCCTGCAGCCATATACAAGTTTATCTAATGAAATTAACAATGCTATGAGACACTTACATTAAAAATGTTTGTATAACAGAAAAATCATTAATTATCCACTCTCTAAGTGCGTGCACATTATGGTTTGTACATAGTGTAGAAGAAGAATTGCAATGTGTAAGACATAACGCCCCAGGAATGTCTTTTGGTACGTCTTTTGGGCAACCAATGTCATCAAGATTTATTATATGATAATGAATTATTTTCGATTCTAAAAAACGTTTTTTCTCAAGACCCTTCACAAACACATATTTATATATGTTCGTATACGTTGTTAACACTGAAACAAGATTGTCGTACGGTGTCTCTCCTTCATCCCATCTTAGCCCATGATAGTTTGTCGTTAACCAGCAGTTGGTTCTAGTGTATTTCGAATTCGTAACGACTGTAGCAGGCGGGGCGAAAATCCAATGTCTGTATGCAAAACGTGTTACGTCCATAACCGACAACTCCTTTACTATATAATTGCCGTTGTCATCATAAAAGCAGTGAAAGTCAATTATTACAGCAGCGTTTTCCATTATACTATAAAAAAAAGGAACCACACATTACAAACTAATATTTATAAACACAAAGATCGTTACAATAATAATACACAAACTTACGTTTACTGTCGTCCGAACTGAAGCGTGGAGAGAGAATAACTAACGATATCACAGTGAGAATTCTTTTTGTTTTTAACAGATGGAATTTTAGCAGGAGGGGGAGCAGAGTCGCTGTCGGCAATTAATTTGGCACGTACGTGAGATTTTAATAAAACAATTATCAGTTTTAAATAATAATTGTCGGAAACATCCCCGACTTAAAAAAAAAAAAAAAAAAAAAAAATATATATAGTTTACCTTGTAGTATAAAATTCAAACTATTAAATTGTCTCTCTCACACACATTTCTGATTACTATACAACTAATTGCATGTATGTTCAGATGGTTCTACCGAAATAAACCATCGTGTGTGTGTGTGTGTGTGTGTGTGTGTGTGTGTGTGTGTGTGTGTGTGTGTGTGTGTGTGTGTGTGTGTGTGTGTGTGTATTCGCTAAATCCGCCTTTCACTTTCTAATATGACACATGACACTCATTAGTTGCACCCATCACAAGTAATTATGGATTAGAAAGTATTCACGTCCAAACAAACATCGGCTTTCCCCTACCACCAGAGACCAATATATACTCAACAAATTTAACGATAAATTCTCATTTGACCTGCTTGCGTGCACTGACAAATCTATCACGACATTTTTAATAGTTGGAAGACTGTATTATTGTGCAATCGCAGTATACGCAAGTTCCTGTGTGTAGTCAACATACAATAGTTTTGGTGAGTATAATTTATTGTATGTACAGATTTTATTTAAACGTAAAAATTATTTGCATTAAAACATTATTTAATACATGTATGTGTATGTTCAAATCACAATTTATGAAATATATTCTTACCGTATTTTTTATATTACACTTCTAATTGAAGATATATATATTTTAATTTAATACATGTGTGTGTAAGCGTATGCGTATGATCAAATTACAATTTTCTGAATATATTCTTAACGTACTTTTATTCTTAACGCACTTTTAATTGAAGATATATATTTGAATTTAATACAATTTTCTGAAATATATTCTTACTGTACCTTTTATACACTTCTAATTGAAGATATATATATTTTTAGGTATAACTGAATTTTATCGGTTTCACACTGACTGCTTGCGTGCGTTGATAAATCTATCTCAGCAGTTTTTTAATAGTTGAAAAACTGCTTGAATTATTGTGCGTCTCAGTATACACAAGTTCCTGTGTGTGTATTCAACATACGTTAGTTTGGTAAGCATAATTTATCAAGTGCATTATTTATTGATTTAATACATGTATGTGTGTGTGTGATCAAATTATTATTATTATCTGAAACAGAACAGTATATATAGATTCGAGTGGTATGTAAGACGCTGTTATATGTTACTAGTAAAAATTATTTGCATTAAAACATTATTTACTGAATTTAATACATGTATGTGTATGTTCAAATCACAATTTCTGAAATATATTCTTACCGTATTTTTTTATATTACAGTTCTAATTGAAGATATATATTTGAATTTAATACATGTGTGTGTGTGTGTGTGTGTGTGTGTGTGTGTGTGTGTGTGTGATCAATTTTCTGAAATATATTCTTACTGTACCTTTTATATTACACTTCTAATTGAAGATATATATTTTTAGGTATAACTGAATTTTATCGGTTTCACACTGACTGCTTGCGTGCGTTGATAAATCTATCTCAGCAGTTTTTTTAATAGTTGAAAGACTGCTTGAATTATTGTACGTCTCAGTATACACAAGTTCCTGTGTGTGTGTAGTCAACATACGCTAGTTTGGTGAGCATAATTTATCAAGTGCATTATTTATTGATTTAATACATGTATGTGTATGTGTGTGTGTGTGTGTGTGTGTGTGTGCCCGTGTGTGGGTGATCAATTTTCTGAAATATATTCTTACTGTACCTTTTATATTACACTTCTAATTGAAGATATATATTTTTAGGTATAACTGAATTTTATCGGTTTCACACTGACTGCTTGCGTGCGTTGATAAATCTATCTCAGCAGTTTTTTTAATAGTTGAAAGACTGCTTGAATTATTGTACGTCTCAGTATACACAAGTTCCTCTGTGTGTGTAGTCAACATACGCTAGTTTGGTGAGCATAATTTATCAAGTGCATTATTTATTGATTTAATACATGTATGTGTATGTGTGTGTGTGTGTGTGTGTGTGTGTGTGTGTGTGTGTGTGTGTGCGTGATCAAATTATTATTATTATCTGAAACAGAACAGTATATATAGATTCGAGTGGTATGTAAGACGCTGTTATATGTTACTAAAATCATAGCAAATATTTTCATTCTAAGCATATTTACTGTTTAATAATAATTACAACCCAACGAATGATATATATAGTTTGATGCTTTATACGTTTGTGTACATTGGTTGTATATTGTAAGCATGAAAGTATTATTTAAATCTGTTTGTGTGTGTGCGCGAAAATAAACTTAATTTTCTCGATCTAGCAAATAGTTGGTCTAAGCGTCCATGTATTATGTACAAATTGATATATAAAACGTTTACGATACACTAACATAATACCAGCGTTATAACAGTACCTTTTGTTTTTCAGTATTCATTCATTCTCACTTGAAGATCATGGCTAACCTTCAGCAGGAACGTGGGGAGGAGCAGACTGAACAAGGTAAAAGTCCAATACCAATTGTCACAGTTAAGAAATTATTTTTGTAATTATGTAGTGTGCAAACTTGCTGATGCGAATTAACGTTTGAGTCATACTATGTCTATTGGTGTGTGCATGAAAAGTCTCACTCTTAACATCGTTTAGAAATTGACATGTAGATGAAAATTTTTCATGTTCCTTCATAGGTTTGTCACCTTCTTTCCAATCAACTAATTCAATTCCACAACAAAAGCATTTAACTCTATCGTCTACGAATGACATACTATGTCCACAAACATCGAAATTTCTAGGGTAGAAGTAGAACCCCGCAAACGCTAACTCGTCGGGGCTGATAAACGTCACTTCCCAATACTTGAACGATTTTATTCTTTCACTTTCAATACTAAAATCAGGAGTAGCCGACATCTTCACGGTTTGTAATAAACTGACATATTACCCCGACGAGTGTTATTTATTTACTACAAATATGAATTTGTGTGTACACGTTATTTATCATTCCTATTGGTTACTAATACTCATGTTTCTATTGTTTCAGTTGTGACTCGGTTTTATATCGAGAGGAACAGTAGTGTCCGAGGGTGCATCACAACCTTCGACTACATTCCAGTGAACGTCAACGAGTCGGATCATGACGTAGTATTCGTAATGACTGAGGCACGTCCTTTATTGCTTGAGGATATTCAGACAGAGCAGACACGTTTACGCAATATCAAGTGGCATATTGCGTGCAGGATACGTTTTACCAAAACCGTGGTAGATGGTGACAGTGGTGAGGAGAAAGAGGTAACGAAAGACGCCGTCTTCCACGGACGTTGTCGCACGTTGCTCGCGGACGACAACGACGAGTTGAATTGTCTACTCGATGAATCCTACGATAAAATCTTCAATAGCATATCTAATTTTACCCGTGACGGGAGCGGATGGTCGGTGGATGCTGTACTGAAGCTGGAACTGGTTTTTGGACGGTACCAGCCTCTAGCAGCATCCTCCTACCTTCCAACCCCGCGAAAACTCTCACACACCAGGGCAGTAGTCAACATCAAGAACCCCCACGATGAAATGTGTTTTCTGTGGTCTGTTCTAGCCCACATACACCCTCAAGAACGTCATAGAGACCGTGCTTCAAAATACATCCCATTCATAAACACATTAAATATGTCCGGTATCGAGTACCCTGTTTCGTTAAAGTCCATTTCCAAATTTGAAGCACAGAATCCTAACATTTCTATAAACGTTTTCGGCTATGATATAGAAGACAATATCAAAAATGAATCAAAAAATGAGGTTTACCCTCTGAGAATTACCCCGAATAAGGACAGGTCGCATCACGTTAATCTTTTGCTTCTGACCGATACAAATAGCCGAAAACATTACTGTCTTATCAGTAACATGAATAGATTGTTATCATCCCTAACAAAATGTAGCAATAAATCATTTTACTGTGACTACTGCCTGCATCGTTTCACCACAGAACATGGTCTGTCCGATCATCTCCCCTACTGCACACCTTACGGCGAGCAGAAAACCAAAATGCCCACGGAGGAGGAGAAGTTTATGTCCTTTAAAAATTACGCGCACTGTCTTAAAGTACCCTTCACCGTCTACGCCGACTTCGAGTCCCTCATCACTCCGCTTCAATCGTGTTCACCTGGTAACGACGTCCCGACGACAGTGCACGAGTTAGGTGAATTCTACTCCGTCGATAGCAGCGGTGTCCGTCAGAAACTAACTTCTCCTCCTGTATCGTCCACATCATACGAAGCGATGCATATCCCGTCAGGTTTCTCCTATGCTATCGTCGATCATACGCACAGCCTTTGGAGAGAGGCTAAAGTTTATCGGGGTGAAAACGTTGTAGACACGTTCTTCTCGTGGTTGTTGAAAGACGCCGAGGATATGATGAAGGTGGTACGACATAACGTACAATTAATTATGTCCGATGATGACAATGTTGTGTTCACTAACGCCACCGTTTGTCATTTGTGTGAGCGCCCTTTGACAGACGATGACAAGGTACGCAATCATTGCCATCTTACGGGGAAATTCTTGGGAGCAGCCCATAATAGCTGTAATCTGAGTTACAAGATGCCTCGTCATATCCCCGTCTTCTTTCACAACCTTCGTGGCTACGACTGTCACCATTTAATGCTTGGTTTAGGGAAATATAAGGACGAACGCGTATCCTGCATCGCAACATCCAGTGAGCGTTACGTGTCGTTCTCCCTGGGTCCCTTGCGTTTCGTAGACTCCTTTCAATTTCTTAATCGCTCTCTGGACACACTCGTTACCAATCTGTCCGCGTCCGGGAGCCAATTTCCTTTGCTCAGAGAGGAAATGCTTAGACGGGGTTTCGATGAACAGACCAATCTGCTCGTACGCAAGGGGGTATACCCATACGAGTATGTTGACATTATTGATCGGTTCAACGAAACAAGTCTACCCGCTCGTGAACACTTTGATAACCGGTTGATGGAATCATCTATTTCGGACGCAGATTACGAGCACGCGCAAAACGTGTGGAGTGCATTCAATCTGCGTACGTTTGGAGATTACCATGATTTGTATTTGTTGACAGACGTAATGCTGCTGGCCGATGTCTTTGAAAGTTTCCGAGACATGGCCTTACGCGATTACTGCTTGGACCCATGTCATTTTTACTCGCTTCCCGGACTCGCTTGGAACGCGATGCTAAAAATGACAGGGGTCGAATTAGAACTGTTGACAGAAATAAATATGCATCTGTACGTCGAGTCTGGGATCCGCGGAGGCTGCGCGATGATATCCAACCGTCATGCAGTCGCTAACAATCCTCTGATTCCAGACCAGTACGATGTTTCGAAACCGACCTCCTTCATTCTGTATACGGACTGTAACAATTTATACGGTGCAGCCATGTCGCAACCACTCCCTTACGCAGACTTCCGATGGCTCGATCGTAACGAAATCGAGTCCTTGGACGTACGCACTGTGAGTGATGATGCTGACATCGGGTACATCCTCGAAGTCGACCTACACTATCCTAATACCTTACACGACCTGCATTCCGACTACCCGCTTGCACCTGTGCGCCAGCGCATAACACACGATATCCTTTCTCCCTTTTCCAAACGTTTACACGAGAGTATATACAGATCATCGTATAACGAATCAGGGTCATCCGTAGAGAAGTTGTTAACAACTTTGGAGGACAAACAAAATTACGTTCTCCATTATCGAAATTTGAAATTGTATTTAAGTCTTGGTTTAGAGCTGAAAGCAACTCATAGGGTGTTGTGTTTTAAGCAAAGCGCTTGGTTGAAACCGTTTATCGATTTCAACACCCGCAAGAGGCAATCAGCCGTCAACAGCTTTGAAAAAGACCTTTTCAAACTGATGAACAACGCCGTATACGGTAAGTCGCTGGAGAACGTACGGAAACATATAGACTTTGAACTAGTCTCGAATGAACGACGGCTTCAAAAACTAGTTTCCACACCCAGGCTAAAACGTATGATTCGTTATACGAACGATCTGGTGGGGCTTTCACTCCGTAAAAAATCCATTGTTCTTTCTCGTCCCGTGTATGTCGGCTTCACGGTGCTTGACGTTAGCAAAACAATAATGTACGACTTTCATTATCGTTATGCTGTCGCCAAGTACGGCCGCAACGTTAAATTGTTAATGACTGATACAGACAGTCTGATGTATCATATTCAAACATCAGACTTGTATGCAGATATGAAGAAGGACTTGCACGTTTTTGACACCTCGGATTACCCTACGTCTCATCCTTGTTATAGCCTTAAGAACAAAAAGGTTGTCGGACTGTTCAAGGATGAAACGTGTGGTCGTCCTATTAGAGAATTCGTAGGTCTCAGAGCGAAATGTTATTCGTTCCTTGTGGCCCACGAAGATTCTAACAATGCGAGTCAAAAACGTGTGTGTAAAGGTGTGCCTCGAGTTGCTATTAAGAGGAGTCTGCGACACGATATGTATCGCAAGTGTCTCACTGATCATTGTCCGTTTTCTGTCAGTGCGTTGTGTTTACGTAGCGATCATCATACGTTGTACACGATGCGTGTAAATAAGCAAGCGTTGTCACCGTATGATGATAAGCGTTATATATTAGACAATGGTCGTGATACCCTTGCGTACGGACATTATCGGATACATGCCGACGACGATGACGACTCTGCTCCTCCACCTGCTAAAATTTCCCGTTACACCACTGGTTAACAACAACAAAAATTCTTACTGTGATATCTATAGTTATTGCCTCCTCACACTTCAGTTCGGACGGCAGTAAACGTAAGTTTATGTATTATTATTATTATTATTTTTGTAACGATATTTGTGTTTATACATATTAGTTCGTAATGTGTGGTTTCTTTTTTTCAGGTGATAACTATTTCTAGTAGTCTGTGGGCTTTCCTACTATATATATATATTTTGTAACAGCACTAGTTCTGCATGTACCACGTTAAGGTAACAACCTACATTACTAATTTTTTTTTTTTCACTGTGTGTTTGAATGTAGTGCAGATTCTAATTTACAAAGTTTTGATGAATGGATTTTTAATTTATTTCACTATACGCCTCTGAACCTATATGTAATTATTTGTAAACTGCTTTACCTGTTGCAGCAAACGTTAACACTAGAACGATTATATTATTATTATTCAGTGATATATACATACATACAATTTACTTATTAAACACTTCAATGATTGTAACGTCTTACAATGACTATAGCATATTTAAATCTGTTATCTGTTTATTGGTCCTACATGATTCAAACCAAACGTGTACACGTTGTATGTATGTGTATGATTACGTTGCGTTTGCGTCTGTGTGTGGGCGCGTTGCGTGTTTGGTTACGTTGCGTATGCGTATGTATGTGTGTGTGTGTGTGTGTGTGTGTGTGATTACGTTGCGTATGCGTCTGTATGTGCGTGCGTTGCGTGTGCATCTGTGTGTGTGATATTTAACATGATTTTAATGTTGTTGTTGTATTGTTATGTTGCAGGTTGCTTCTTCTACAAGTACGACACACAATTATATATAAACTTTCGAAAAATATCAATTTCTAATGTATTTATTTAATTGTGAATTTTATATTGTGAATGTTAAAATATATTTAATCATTTAAACAAATTATGACTTTATTTTATTTCACTCTACACCTCTGAACATGTGTACAATTTATTTATTTTTTGTGAACTGTTACATCAGAAGATTTGTATGAATTTCAGCCGCCGTTTTCATGTGTGTGTATAATTTTAATTTATTTCGCTATACACTACTGAACCTATGTGTGTGTGTGTGTGTAAACTGCAACCTTAAAACAGAAGTATTGTACCGGATTGCTAAGCCGTTAACGTATGGATTTGTCATCTGTAACAAGATAACAGGTAAGTAGTTCATTGACGCCGAATATATATATTTCTAACAAGGATCAGTCACACTGACTGCATTATAAAACTATTAATTAATTATTTAATACATCGAAAAATGAAGACGACGTTTTGACAACGAAAGAGAGATAGTGCTAAAATTATTTATTCATCACACCGACTACTCAATGTACGAGAGGGAGACAGGAGAAAGGGTATGAAACCTTGCATAGGTGAAACGTGTGAAAGTGAGAGAGAGAGAGAGAGAGAGAGAGAGAGAGAGAGAGAGAGAGAGAGAGAGAGAGAGAGAGAGAGAGAGAGGACGTTACTATTTGTTGACACAGTTGAAACAAGTGAGAGTGTGAGAGAGAGAGAGAGAGAGAGAGAGAGAGAGAGGACGTTAATATTTGTCGAATAAATATAAACTTTCTAATTTCATATACATGCGCTCGGTACTGACCACAGAGAGAGAGGAGAACGGTTTGACAACAAGAGAGAGTGAGAGAGAGAGATAGAGAGAGACATACACAACGTGTGAGAGAGCGAGAGAGAGTACCAATTATGATCATATAGTTTGAATTTCCCACCACAGAAGAGAAAAAAATGTTGACAGATCTGCTCTATACATACACAATATAACACATATTTGAATTTCCCTCCCCCCACCGCAGAAAATGTTGACAAACCTGCTCATATAAAATATCTATACACTATAATAATACTACAGAGGTTGGTACACCTGATCATATAGATTTAATATACATTATAACACACGACAAATTTGAACTCATGCAAAGGTTGGTACACCTGATCATATATTTTAGTATACACTATAATGCTTCGAGTTGGAACCACCCCCACCCACTGATATGAAATAAAAAAAAAACAACCTCCCACCCAAAGCCACCCACTGATATGCAAATCAGCTTTCTTAAAAAAATAAAAAAGTATATTCACGGATGCTGGTGGTCCATTGAACATCATCCCACCAAATCAATTTAATTAAAAAAATAAAAAAATAAAATTAAAAAAATAAAAAAATTTATTCGCGGAAATTCGCGGTGCTGTGGTCCATCGGGATGCTGCGGGTCCAGCGGTGGCGGCGTCATCTCTGAGATCATGTTTTTTAGTGTTTTTTTATTGTTTTTTAAGAAGGCGGCATTCCTTTGTGGGTTTGAACCCTTATTTTCCCCCTACTCTTATAAAAATTCAGCATCATTATTTTTATTGTATCACTGTTATTTTATTATTATATCGGAAATACATTTCCGACATAATGTACTACACAATTCCTTTGTAAGTAACTCGTTGAGTTTCCTGCAGGTCTCCCATGTAATATCTTCAAATAAATACACGGCTTGTAGGTTCATTTTCACCTGACGCATGTTTCACAGAAATTATTCTGTAACTTCAGAGGTTTGTTTGAATTGTAATTGAATGTTTCGCTTACAATACAGCTAACGGATGATCGAATTTGTTTCTATTATATTTTCGATTGTTTTATTGTTTATGTAGTAGCAATTTATTATATATTTAATGTTTATTCTATTATTATAATAAATGTGTGATTTTAAATAAACCATCTTGTTTTGTTTTTATTTGTATTTGTTCTTTAATTAGTAGATTATTATTATTGTGTTTGTAAATATTAAGATTTTCCCAGATATTCATTTTGTTACCTTTTTATACGTTTTTAATCAATTTGATATTTTGAATGTCTGGAAATTTATGTTTATTGTTTAAACAGTGTGTGGCTAAATTAGATGTCAATATTAGGTTTTAGATACGCATTGCGATGTTGAATATATCTTTCGGACAGTTTTTTCTTCGTCTGGCCTACGTAACATTTATTGCAATCTGGACATTCTATTTTGTAAACTCCAATTTTATTATGAATGTTGAAATTGTTTTTAGGTTTTATTTTATTAAAAATAATGTTATCTGTGTTATAAGATATTTTTAAGTTTGTATCTTTAAATAGTTTGCTTAGTTTACGAGTTATGTTTCGGTGATAAGTA
The DNA here is from genome assembly GCA_034769895.1 of Magicicada septendecula. Lineage (NCBI taxonomy): Eukaryota > Metazoa > Arthropoda > Insecta > Hemiptera > Cicadidae > Magicicada > Magicicada septendecula. The sequence continues at coordinate 263,179,422 of CM068376.1, forward strand.
AAGTTGATATAGGCCTATTTTGTATTATCATTAGTGGGAGGGTTTTTACATGAAGGTTTGTATGGTGTTTGTTTAATGCTTGTATGATGCTTCGAAAATAGAATCGAAGAAAATTCGATTATCCGTTAGCTGTATTGTAAACGAAACATTCAATTACAATTCAAACAAACCGCTGAAGATACAGAATAATTTCTGTGAAACGTGCGTCAGGTGAAACTGAACCTAGTAGTTGTATTAATTTGAAGATATTACATATGTACTACATAATGTAATATATTTCCGTTGTACTACTTGTACAACAAATCTTTGTACAAAACCCCTAAGCCCCTCTAAGGAGGGATTTGATTGTTCATTTGAGGCAAATAAACGTATTTTGGGAAAGCAAAAGGGACAATGAGGAGGCGTTAGATAAGTTATAGGAGCTGATCGTCACAGCTGTTAAGGTAGATGATCCCTAGTAGACGGATGAAACACGAGCTTGAAAAATAATAGAGTCAGGCTACATCAAAGCGACAGGCGAGTGAATGACGTTTCTTCGTGAATTTTATACAAATGTGTTTGCTGACGACTTGCTTCTACTTCGAAACACAGAATCTGATTTGAAAATTCTATTTTTAAGCTTCATCTGATTTGCAAACAATACAATATAAAAATCTCCACTATAAAAAAAAACCTAATGGAATTTCGAGGTAAGGAGCCAACAACAATAAAAATAATGATTAGTGATCGTATTCTAGAACAAGTGACCCACTTTAATTACTTGGAAAATGATATTGGCTATGATGGAAATTATGACATTGATGTTAAGTTAGGTAAGTTACAGACGATGTGTGGAATAACAACCATATTTTTAGAAACAAGGTACGTCGATATACAAAATTAAAGTTTTACAAAGTTATGGCAGTCCCTGTACTGTCCTATGGGTGTGAATTGTGGACAACAACCAAAAAACAAAACAGTAAAATACAGGCCTCGTAAATGGCCTTCTTAAGAGGAGTTAAAAGATGTTCTTGACCGTATAAGAAATGAGGAGAAGAGTTACAGTTTTTAACTTGAATTAAACATTTAAAGATTACAAACAACGGTGGAAAGAACACTTAGAAAGAATGTCAGATTCCAGACTGCCCAGACAAGTCTGGAAATACAAACCTATAGAACACAGGTGTGCGGGTAGACGCAGGAAGAGATGGCTGGAGGATCTTTGAAGGCGGAACACGCAGCATCTTTCCCGTGCTGTGTTGTGAAGATGATAAGAATGGAACAGATTGATCAATGTAGGGTCCGTTTTGCCAGTCAGCTCCCAAAGAATGATTACCAAGATTCACTGTGATTCGTGAACACAGTACCGAGACGTTATACACTAAGGGGACTTGAAAAGTACCAATAAAATAGTGATCGAGGTACAGAGTCAGGGATGTTCGCTTACGCAAAGATAACCAAGAGATTATTTCTTGTGGAACAGTAATAAATGTTGGAAATACTGTAAGACTGTCAACCCCAGCGAATTCAAGAACTACAGTGTAACTCGCGAATAACAAGCTCGCTTATAACGAGAACACGGTTGTAACGAGCAAAAGTACGAGATTTGCTTGGTTTTGCATCTTAGTAATGATAATTAAACTGGCTTGTAACGAGTATGAGCTCATTAGAGACTTGGTTATAACGAGCACTTTATCGCAGGCTTGTTCATGAGTTAAGGTCTAAAAAAGTTCGTTAAAATATAGCATTTTAAACAGTCGTTTAAAGTCATTAACGCAATTTAGTGAAACTAATAATGTAAGTAATGAATTCGTGGAATATTTAAATAAATTACAAATCTGTTTTGATATCTACAGATACAAAATTACTAAACAAACAAAAATAGATGACTTTTTTAAGGTTAATTAAGTTCTGTGTGAAATATAATTTTCACGATTCCGTTAAGAACGAAGAATAAAAAGACAATTAAATTGGAGCGAATTTTCTTGTATAACAAATAGTGTACATGTGGCATGGAAAGTTTTGCGTTTTTTATCAGATGACCGGCTGATTTTTGGTAAGTTTTTACTGCACAGTTACTTTTATTATATTTCGCGAATGCACTAAACGCCAATATTCAGCAAAGAATGTTAGCGTCTAAAATATTTTTAAAGTCTAAATTTCATTTTTAAGCGTAGAATGTAAAACATGTCAAAATCTTATTGTGCAAAGCCTCGTCTATAGTAGACTATTTTTGTAGTAGTGTGTTTGATAATCACTGCATAAAAATTTAGGCTTGCGAGTCGACAACTCAGATGTAGCGAGCACCCGGTTTTAAAAAGCACAATTGTCCGGGCCCTAGAATCTCGTTATAAGCAAGTTCCACTGTATACGTTATTGAAGCTAATATTTATTTTAGTTTATTCGGTAAAAATATACTTTATTCGTCTGAAAGGCGGTTGCTTGTTCATGAGGCATTCAGACTGTGCACGCTCTTTATAGGCAGTCTTGAATTAAAAAAAAAAAACAACAATACGTTTTCTTGTTTCTTTCTCATTCTTTTTAAATTCAAACCCTTTTCTGATTCTGTTCGATTTTGTTTTATTTTGAACTTTATAACTTAAAGTATTGTGCAACTGATTGGTATACATTATTCGATCGATTTATTATTGAACGTAAGAACTGATATAACGCAAATGGGATACTCTTGTGTTTCAGTAAGAAGATATAGGTATAAACAGATAAAGGATCTTATCATAGTAGTCCAGTCGCCAGAGTAAAAATAATGGTAAAATTTCGTAAAAAATTGAGGCAAAGTGATATTTGGTATAGTTATTGAAAAAGGTCTAAATATCGGTTTAAAATCATCTTTGCATGTTTATAAGGTCAGGCTTTAAAAAAAACCTTATTTAAGGGCAGCGCGCGGTAAAATCGATAAAAACGTTTGCATTCCGTGAATTTCTTTTCTTACTACTAAATAAACCATTGGATCATGATAAAGTCTTCATTCTTTTTGTTTAAAATAGTTCAAATTTTAATAGTAATAAAATCAAAATAACGATTTTGTTATTATTTCATCGTTAGGAGTATTAAATCGATAGGCGGAATGGTCAATTTTAACAAATCTTCCTCTGTTGAATAATATTATTAAATATGTGTATCTTAATATACATAAAAGTCATTGTGTGTATTTATATTTCACACCTCCTACTAAACCACTGGACCGATTTCAACAAAACTTAGCACAAATATTTTATGCAACGGGAGAACCAACATAAGATAGGTGTTTTGGGCCCTGGGGGATGTCAAAAATGGAAAATATGAAAATACCGCATGTAGGGTATCAAATTAAAGGGGATTTCAATGCAAGTAACAATTTTTCATGCATATAAGCACTATTGAAAATTCTTGGGCCCTGGGGCTCAATAAATGGGTGTTTTTGGGGGAGGTCAAAAATGGAAAATATGAAACTGGACCGATTTCCACCAAACTTGGCACAAATTTTTTACGCAATGGGAGAACCAACATAAGATAGGTGTTTTGGGCCCGGGGGGATGTCAAAAATGAAAAATATGAAATATGAAAATACTGTGGGGTATCAAATTAAAGGGAATTTCAATGCAAGTAACAATTTTACATGCATATACGTACTATTGAATACATTTGGGCCCTGGGGCTCAATAAATGGGTTGTAATGGAGGGGTGTCAAAAATGGAAAATATGAAATATCATATGTGACATGCTTATACGCACTATTAAAAATTTTGGTTTTTAAAAATTTTTGGCTCAATAAATTAGTGGAATTGGCGGAGGGGTGATGTCAAAAATGGAAAATATGAAAATACCGCACGTGGGGTATCAAATTAAAGGGAATTTCAATGTAAGTAACAATTTGACGTGCATATAATTTATCATATAATTCTAAGGCTGTTTTCACAATTAATAAGTCTGCATCATCGTCAGCTTGTTTAACGTTAGCTTTCTTCTTCCAAATATCTCGTTAGAATTTCAGTAAATCGAGTTTTATTAGTTTTATTCGAAAGAAATTGTTCTTGGGTCACTGTGACACACATATCTTCATAGAATAAAATATCTAAAGAGGAATTTTGATTGGTACGGCGATAACGCTCCATAGCTTTGATGCTGTTAGAATTGTTTGTATAGCCATCAAAAACTACAGTAACTTTTGATCCAAAGTGTCTCTTGACATAATTTACGTATCTTTGAAAAATACATTTGAACTTGTCATTTTTTGACCATACTACTCTATGCAGTAACATACCACCATCAATGACGTAAATGCAATCTTCAAGGTTAATCTCAGTGCGGTCCACTTCAAACATATCATATAGTTTAGACTTATCTGTTTTCCGAAATACACCTTCGTATAACATAGATGTTGGGTACGGTGCAAGTTCATAACGCATGTAATCTTTTAATTCGTCGTCACTTTTTCTTGCTACACAAATGCGTTGAAATATAAACATTGGATCTATAGGGACAATTTCCTCTTGAATTTTCAGACTACTATTAACACTTTTTAATGACAGTACTCTATTTTTTCGTTTAAACGAAACTTTATGGAACTTTGTACCAGCAATTTCTTCTAACCCTGCTTTTCCAACCTCAAAAGCATTATGACAGTTAATATTATTACCGCCAGTAACTCCAGTAGATATAGACATTATTGAATCTTGATAAGGAAATGTCTCGTGACAATCAAACCAGGATTTTATTTTGAGAATATCTTCAGTATCTCGTTTTATTCGAGAATCTCTAGCATCTACATGCTGATCGGAAGTAGAAAATTGTATACCACAAAAATTTTCTACTTCTTCGCAGATATCATGTGTATATGGCATCGCTAAAATCCATTTATTTGCAGTACTGGTAGTTACTCCCCGTCCAATCATACCACCATCAACTTTCATGACTCTCATTAAGTCCTGTTCGATTGTCATATCAGTATGAGTTCCTGACCAGAATTTCTCAGTTCGTCTTACAGTACAAAATCTGTTATTTATAAAATTTTGAAGTTCTTTAATTTTTAAAGCGGTAGTTTCTGGAATTACATTTTGGTTTTGCATTGAGGTGAAAAGTTTTTCAGATTCTTTTATAAATTGATTCATATATTGTACATATAATAAGGCTGATTTCGTATAATTAAAATGTCCAGTCGCATAAAACTATGGCAACATTTGCTGAATAACTTGTAATTGAATTTTTATATTACCCATTTTTTCAGAGCGCGCAAATGCTTTTGCAATAGAGATCATTCGTATGTATTGTATCCATAATTTTGCAGTTTTACCGCGTTCCTCAATTTCAATAATTTTTTCTAGAAATTTACCATTTAAGATGTTAAAAAAATTATGATCTTGTACTTCTTTGTAAGTAAGATTGTCATCTAAAAATTCTTGTAGTAAAGATTTCATATTTGAATATTCAACTTCTGAAAGATTAATTTCCTCAATAATCTTTTTACACAAAACTATCAAAATTAATGTGTGGCCTCGTACTGCTCTAGCATAAGCATGGCCATCTAACATCTTATCTACAGTTCCTGGCGCATAGTAACAGCTTAATGCTTCTTTTAAACCGCTTCCTGCCATCACATAACCGATTGAACCAAGAAAAGACATAAGCAGATGAAATCCTCCAAGTCGAACAATTACATTATGTATATCATCATCAGGTGAGGATTGGACAATTTTAAACGCTTTCTGATACAAAGGTTGATCGAAAGTAACAAAACAATTAAATAGATTTAAGTTTTCACTAGTTTTACAGCGTATTTTAAAACGGTGTATATTGTATTTTTGTCAGTTGGAGGAGAGTGTACAAAAGGCAAGCAAACAATTCTAGATAATGTATACGTCATATTTTCCAAAAGCTTGGACATAAAGGCATCCCAGCCAGTAATGCCTGGTTTGGTCACTCCATAAATCCAAAGCAAGTCAGCATTAGAAAAATCTATATTATTAAAACTCGGGTTATCTACTTTTTCAAAAACAATGTTTTGGAGTGCATGTTTATTAATATTTCCAAAAATTTGGAATGGTATTTTGTCAATTTTGCTCATTTCTTTTGCAGTAGGCTTAACTGTCAATCGTTTTAAGGGAACTTTGTTATAATAACAATCTCTGGGACTTACAATCATAATACCTCCCATACTATGAAAAGTATTTTTCCCGTCTATAGTATTGATGTTAATATCTGAATTGTCAAATGCCAATTGTGCAAAACAACCAGATCTAAATGGAGAACGTGGACTAAGCAATACACTATCCTCATAAAGTGTTGCTTCTTTGTATGATGAACACACTCCCAGATGCGACAATATATCTATAATTCGTTTTGAAGCAAATTTCCTGTGCAACATTACAGACAGACCAACTTGCAATGGTGATAGAAAGGTTCTAGGTCTTATGCAACTCATAATTGAATGAGTAATTGCTGTGCATTTTGTTTCATATGAACTAATATCACCTTTTTTATTTTTTAAAATTATTTCTTCTATCAGAAACTGAAGGGATTCTGGGATATTCTCATTAATATTTTGGAATATATTATCACTTGGAGGACAAAATTCTGTATTACTTTTCTTCAGATTAACATCGTTTCGAATAATTGCTGCTGCAGATTTTAAGATTTTTCTTTTTTCTTCATTTTCATCTTTTTTTGAGGCTATCCATGTCTACGTTTAATTTTTTTAAATGGTCAAAAAATGGTGTCAGAAAGGCCAAAAAATTTTGTTAATTAACCACCCGAAAGTATTTTTAATAAGCTTTAATTTAAGCCGTCGTACACCTTTGTGCCACAATCTTGCCGTACTTTATGAGCACTCAAAGTTTTTTTGTGAATTGCGATTTTTTTGAGGTAATATTCCACATTTCAATATGAAATTTTTGGGGTTTATAGTACTCCACAAAGGTTACCTTTCCCTCAAGTTTTATCAACTTTCATTAATTTGTGTTAAAACAACAGCAATTTGTTTATAAACGCCATCGCCACTTTATTTTTTTATTAACAATAATAATAACATCGACTTCCGTATTAAGGCTAGAAATGTTCTTAATTTATTATAGAATACTGAAAAAAATTCACATTAAAATCGGCTTGTTAGGTCCAAAGATATTTATAAAAACGCTATTTTGCAACTTAAATTGTTAATAAAAAAATAAACGGGTTGTTTTTACACAAAACTTAACTATTAGCTCAACTTGATCCCATTAACCAATTTAGCACACAAAAAATCGACTCCCAAAACAATTCACATTTGATTTTTATTTTGACTCCACTACACGTGCTCACAAATAAATAAATATTAGCATGTATAAAAAGTGTAAATAAAAACTTTAAACTGCAATTTTTTTACCTGTTTTATATGATAAAAACAAAAATATTTGTAATGTTTTGATTATAACCTTTGAAGAAATATCAACTGCGTTACTGCTCCGTTCTTGTATAGCAGATGTTTGTATGGCACACCACAACAATGGGTGTTGCGCGCGCAGCTACATTTACAGTTGCACACTCGAGGGGAATAGAACGCCGCGCCGTTTAAAAATTTTACCTGTTTTCTAGGGTCTTGTTTTTAGAGTATAGGTATAATCAGGTAAGAGAAATAACATGAATAGATAGATTTAGTATTGTAGTAGCTGTAACGTTAATTTCAAGTACTCAAATAAACCCACTTAAAAGATACATGTATGTAACGCAAAGGAGGCACCTTTTTTTAGTATACACAATTTTTATTTATTTTTTTTAATTTCGAAAATGATTTTAATTTTCATGAGTATAGTTTTTGATGCAGAACACTTGCAGCTTTCAAATACAATTTTTTGTATTTCGATATCTCTATTTTTAAGATTAATAAAGGCAGATAAACTCTGAATTTTCGAGTAAATTTAAAATACGTCGAAATACTCACTTTTGAAAAGGTGTTTTTTTTTTAAATAACAACTTCAAAAGTAGTTTTCATTATTATAAAATAAAAAGTTTATCTCTTTTAAAGGTAAATTAGTAAAGAACTACTATTTTTTTAAATTTTATTGTATAGTACTTGTAATTTTGTGGTTTCACTTCTTTTTGTATCTACAGTAAATATTTGTACACTATATTCTTTATGTTCAAATAAAATATTTATGTAAAAATCAACAAATTTTGAAGGCTATACTGTTCCCCTTCAAAACTAGCCTTTATTTAACTGGCTATGCTTAGATTAAAGAAAGTTATGATATTTTTGAATAGACGCGCCTGGCTAATTTAGCGAATTACGCAAGATCGGGGGCAAACGCTCTTTTTAAAACGCAGCGCTCATCATTACCAATTTTCAGGAAAACAGTTCCATTAACGTAAAAATATGTAAGGAGACTTTCTGAAGGAAATTCTTTGCTCTTCAATATACACCTTTTTATTTCTTCCAACTGTACATATTTACGGAGTGCTTTAAGAAAATCTGTCTTTACGATTTTTCCAGACCATTTTCAGAAAACCCTAGAAAGGTAAACATGCAAAGATTTTTTTATATTAATTATTAACGTTTATTTAACACGTGCACCAAATATTGCTTTGCCCCAATTTTTTATCAAGTCAAAATCTCTGGCGACTGGACTATAGTGGTTACTGACTGCAGTGCACCAACGAAGATGAGATAACTTACAGTGAGCTCATAGTTAACCACATCCGTGCTCACAAACCGCCAACATCTGGCATTGCGACACATGCTTACACGTTAGTCGCAATGACAGAGGCGAGTCACTAGAATTTACCGATGCCATTGATTTCCTGATTTGTTAACACTTTTCTGACAGACGTTTTATGATACGTGATGAAACAAATTGATGGCATTTAATGTCAGATTAATAAGTTTTCGAACAATATAGAAAGTAAGAAATAATAAAACAACAGGACAAGACAAAGTTAATAACTTCATGTTGTTTATTAGGAAAAATCGACATCATGTGAGGTAGCTGAAGGGAAGAAGCGAGTTCTCAATGTTAACTCCACCGTTGCCATTTGTCTGTATAAATCTATCTGTCTGGAGTATGTCTCACTATAACTTTTGAATTCATCAACCGATCCTCGTAAACCTTGGCGTGCGCGTTCATAATTTTCCCTACAGAGACCTATTGTTTTTGAAATGTATCCCCTCCAAAATAGGGAGGCGAGAAACAAATATCGGTATGGAGAACCATACATGACTTCCATGTTCTAAGATGTATATTTAAAACCATTTTCGAAATGAAATATTTCCATAGAAACTACTTCTTTCTACTTCTTGCTTCAGCCTTAACCACAGTACTGTGGTCACTAACGCATACCAACTCACGTTAGCGCACTCAATTTTCACTGACGGCAGTCGATGGCACTGCCGAAACGTCTGGTTTTGCAGAAACATTGGACCACGGCGAAACAGCCCGGGAAGGAATTTTAACAACAAACTACTTCTTTGTTACCGATAATGTAGTACACATATAAAACATTATCCCCTCCCCCTTCAACTATCATTTTCATTTATATAAAATTACCCCCACCCCTTCAACTAGCCTTTTCATTTATAGATATTTCATCTACCTTTCTACAGTGGATTATTATAACTTTCTTTTCAGGATACTTTATTTATCAAAATTAAGTACTATACTCTTGTTAAAACGTAAAACGTTGCTGGTAAACTCTACCCCTTCCCCTCAACCGATCTTCACCAAAATCAACAGGCCTTGAGTCATCTACAATTCACGGTCGAATGCAAAATATTGTTTGATTCTGTTTGAATTTGCGGCAGTTATCGTTCGCAAAAAAAATTCCACACACACACACACACACACACACTTTTCGAAAAATGACTTTTCTTCATGTTTTAAGGGTAGTACAATCAGAATCAGCCCTTGTCTCGAACACGATTTTTTTCGCCATCACCATAAGTTACTTCCATTTTCTTATGGAACATGGAAGTAAAAATGTGAGGACCAAAATTGTGAAAACATTTTCTTTCTTGTAAAACCAACCGGCATAACTGCCAGTAGATTTGTGAAAAAAAAAGCCAGAAAAATGAAAATAGTTATGTTAGTTTGCTGTCGGCCAAGGCGAAGAAAACTGGGGAGAGAAAAGTGTTTCATCGTAAATTCACAACTTACAAGAATGGAAGAGTCTGGTTGAAAATTTCGATTAATGTCAACTAATACTGCCACCCGATGTACTGTCAACGTACAACATTTAGTAAAAATTATTTTTTTCTTAATTCAGATTCGTAACAAAGATCTGACGGAACTATTCAACAATTAAGAGAGTTGCGATTTCCGGACATTCAAAGAGTCTCAGTCATTAAATTAAAATTTTCCAGTCTAACACTTATGAACTAATGTAACAAAAATATCAATTAATAGTCTCATCTGTGTCTCTCATCTCTTTATCTAATTCAGTAATTACAATTCATGACCTCCTACATGTACTATTGGACAAAACCGTATAGTTGGCACTCTTACATGTTTGGTGCCAAAAGGACTATAGGTACATTACTTCTTGTATGTAGAAAGAGGAATCTTCAGTATCCGTCTCTTATTCTCCCAAATCCCGTACAGGTTTTGCTAAGCGGTATGGGTTGGAAGGTCCAAGTTTCCCTAATCGTGAGCGTGGAAACAAATTTTCTTGCGTAGTGTTTATTGTATGATTGTCTGCTTTACAATTGTTATGCTACTAAAAAATAGTAGAATAGTCGAGGTTTTAGTCATTTCTTTTATTAGCGGGGGTCCTACAGTCTATGCCGCACCCCGCATTTCGATCGCCAATTCTCCCTATCTTTCCAGGCATCATCTTCAATAGCTCGATCTCTCATGCTCTTCCTAATTCCTGTTCTCCATTGTGTTGTCAGTCTTCCTTTTCTTCTCCTATTTTGTGGTGTATAAGTCAATGCTTTCTTTGGCCATCCTCATTACGTGACCATACCATAGCAACCGTCTGGCTTCTATTCTTTCTGCTGTTGCAAATACGCACCCAGTTTTCCTTCTTCTAACATGTTGCATTCTATAAATATTACACGCTCTTCTTAAGAAGTCCATTTCCACAGTTTCTATCATCTTTTTCTCTTTATATGAAAGTTACCAGCATTCGCAGCCATAAGTTAAATTTTTTTTTTATTGGAGATCTGTATTCTGTTCGACTAAGCGAACATTTAACAAATTGGCTGACAACACACACAGGATTATGAAGAGCTGACCATTGACAGCTCTTCTTGTTTTTAATAATAGATTAAAGAGGTACACAAAATAAAAAACTAAATGATAAAACATGTAAACAAATGAACAAAAATCACTTCCACTTCCTGCTGGCATGATACAATAAGTTCAAATATTAAACACTGGGCCCATAAGGCACATATCCAGGTTGACATTAACACGTATGAATGACACGAATACAAAAACATACAGAACAGATATCACAGACAGTACAATACAGGAAATACAGAGAATACATAAGTTAAAATGGGCTCCACAATAGTTGTGTAGATTGTCAGTTTAGTTTGAAGTTTCATTTTGTTCGACCACAGTAACGAGTTTAGCAAACGAATAGCCTTTTTTCCCTGTTGTATCCTATTTTTTATGTCATTTTTTGTTGTTCGATTTTCTGAAATAATGTTTCTCAAATATTTGAATTCGTTACACTTTCCGATTCTATGGATTTGTAGATTTGGGTCTTCTTCTTGCATGTCTCCTTTTTTCAGATATTCTGTTTTAGTAGTGTTTATATTTAGACCCCATTTCAGTTTTCTAAACATATAGTCTGTGTCGTCCCCGTCACACGCTATAATTACCTGATCGTCGGCAAACATGAGAGTTGTTAAGCACTACTCACCCATTTGAATTCCTATCACTGATGTTTTTCTTCTCCAGTTACTGATGGCTTCTTGGATATATATTTTAAACAGTGTAGGTAACAAGCTCCAACCTTATGTAAGGCCTTTTGTGGTAGGAAACAATTCTGACAGGACATTTTCCTGATAATTTAAAAATTATCTGACATTGAATATTATCTAACTTAATAATAAATGCATTTTATCTTGCTAACCATTAATCCCAACTCTTCAAAACCTTGAAATAGGCACAAAAAATATAGAGTCAGCAAAGAGTTCATATATCTTAGCACCCAGATAAACATCACTAACGACACCAACAATGAAATAAGAAGAAGAATATATCTCGCAAATAAAACATATTATGGATTTAAAAAGCACCTGACATCTAGCTCCATCTCAAGAAGCATGAAATGCAAAATTTACAAAACAGTTATCAGGCCAGTGCTGATATATGCTTCAGAAACCTGGACAATGTCAAAAATAGCGAGAGACTTCTAGGTTGCTGTGAAGGACGGACTCTAAGAACAATATTTACAGGAGTACTAGAAAATGGAATGTGGCGCAGGCGCTATAATTATGAACTATACTATCTTTACAAAGAGCCGGACATTGTCAGGATAATCAAAAATATATACAGGCTATGGTGGGTTGGACACATAGAGAGAATGGAGGAAGGACAGCCTACGAAACATATTTTCTACCAGAAACAAATGGGTAGTAGAAGCAGTGGAAGACCCCGAAGTAGATTCAAAGACCAGATAGAGGAGGACCTCGGAAAGCTGAACATAAGAAACTGGAAAGCTAGGCCACGCAATAGGGAGGAACGGAATCGACTCTTGGAGCAAGCCAAGACCCACCAAGGGTTGTAGAGCCACGGCTGAATAATTCGAAACATTAAGCGAGTTCTGCAGCTCAGGGAGCTTGTCAGTTTATTTGATTCTGCGTTTCGTAGTTTGTGGCTCTTGAAAAAAAAATCAGTTTTAGTAAAATATCACTATAAGCATTGATAAAATTATTTTGTAAGTAAGGCATACGAAACGTGTTTTGATTAATACGTAATTTATATATACGCAGTGTGGTGGCAGAGTAATCTGTTAATAGCAGTAGATTAAAGAAGTGTTATAAGTTGCTCACTACCGATGAGCGGATTCGAGCTTCTAACTCATCTTCAGATCGGATAATAATCACCTCGCTCCCTAATATTAAAAACACATATTTGACCATATAATAAATAAGAAAATGCGCATACTTTAAAGTAAGAGGTCTTAATTATGTGGACGATCGGTTTTATATTTACTTTATTAGTATGAAGAGTCTTACTCCCAAAGGTATGCGTACACTTTAAAGGTTTTGCTTTAGGCAGACGATGCCGTTTTAATTCAAGAATAAGAAAATGAACGTATCACGATGTTCTTGCAGTAGGAGGTGTACCCAAGATTTTTTCTGTTTTTATTTCGTGTTTGGTTGGTCTGTGTTAGTCTTATGTCTTTGGTCTTCCACTTTTTGGTAACCACGGTTGTGGAAACCAATCGACAGTGTGTAAGAAGGCATAAGTTAATATGGACGATCGATTTTAAGTTATGCAAAGTCTTATCCGCAAGCTTTCGTGTTTTTTTTTGACAAAAACCTGTTTTTCGGTTTTTAACAAAAAAATCTCGTCTGAAACCACTCAGTGGCTTCACTCAGACTTGACTCATCCCTATTTATGCAATAAGCCCCGCCCACAATGTTACAATCAAGGCCATAATTTACAACAAACTATTTCGAGTACAATAACTCAAAAATTACAGTACATTATAAAAGCTGAAACACGGTAGGCCTATACAAGAAATATTTAAGCACAATAACATTTTACCCATGTCACAACACAATTAATTTATTTTATTTTATTTATTACAACGATTATGTCACTTTATTTAAAACAGGTTTCCAAACTCCCGGAAAATATATAACTGTTGTCTCTGTTAAAATTATTCTTATTTTTATAAACTTCTCTCGCCTCTCTGATCACTCGCGGAAAATTAGTACTAATCGCCATTCTTTCAAATAAGATGTGAAGCTTAATTTCACAGATGTACTCCGCTGGTGCTGACTTCCCCGTGTCTTCTTTCTTCGTGTGCCGCATATGTTGTTGCACGCTCATTAGCACATGTCTCCTCGTGTCGTCTACGTACACATCAACACAACTGACAGGATTTGTAGACGACAACAGTTGAAAGTGGTATTTTATGTTTCGTCGACGATAATTTGACCTACCCTCCGAATCGGATTGAGTGTAGGCTGTATGCTGTTTCTTAAATATCCAGCCGATTGTGTCAGTAGTTAGTCATAGTCTAACGTACTGCATACTGCATACAAAGCAAGAGCGTCGATTATCTACTTCATCTTGCACGACTTCACTTCCTGCAGCAGACGTTTTAGTGTTTTTGCGTAATTTGTAAAGGCTCGCTTGATTTTTATGTCATAACCATTACTGCGAAGCACTTTCTGAGGCAACATTAAAATTATGGTAAAGGAAATGAAATTTAAGTGGAAGACGTGACCATCGAAAGGAAGCGTTTGAGTGAGAGGCAACATTTTGTAAACTTGCGGTATTAAAAAATTATCAAAAGTGAAAGAAAAAGAAAGGCAATTATTTTATGTGGACGAATCTTGAGTGAACAACCAGTTTGCATTTTCGCAAGCTGGAAAAATAATGGAGAACATACTTTGAGTGAAATTCGGAAACTTACACATTGGTTTGGGTATCTTTGGTTTGGTTTGGATGGTTTCCTGCCACGCTCAAAACTCATTTTTAAGAGTGACTGTGCCTCAGATGATTATCATGGACAGACGAATGCCGATAGTTTAGAGAATTGGGTAGTCAGAAAGATGCTTCGTTGCTTACCTTTTTGAAAATTTGTAACGCACCTTGTCACAAGAGAAACGTCAACAAACCGCCGATGAAGACTTCTGTCAACTCTCATACGGTAGATTTATTTTTCTTCTTTTTCTTGTTCTTTTGACTACTAAGTGGAGCAGAGGGCCTCCTCGAGTAGGGCCAAACAATTGTTCGCTCCCATGTGCCATTTGCAGCCTCCAATATCTTTTCCACTGTCATTCGCCATTTAATATTTGGTCTTTTTCTATTTCCTTGAGGGTTCTATTTTATATTTCGCTATATTATCATAAAACTGCCTAAAGTAATCAATTCCTCGCCATTTGCTCCTCTTTTATCTGCTGTTCGACAAGGCAATGGTTGGTGATCTGTCATAGCTCTTCGTTGGATGTAAGTCGTGGCCACCATATTCGCATAAATAATATACAAGCAATTATTTATAAAAATCTGGAGCTTACGAGTTCTGTTGCCAGTCACTTTTCACACCTCACAGCCATACAACATCTGTAACTTCGTTTTCTCCGAAATAGCAGATCACCAGCGATGCAGGTCCTCTGTGCAGTCTAGATGGACTCTGTGACCTGTTCAATCTCTGTACCACAGAGGGGTAGCCTATTCTCATCTCCTTTATTTTGGATGCACACACACACACACACACACACACACACACACACAACACTGAAACACAAGGAATTTGCTAGAAAAATATGTAACTGTACAGATGGTGTGGGACAGGGTTTAGGGGGTGGGGAAGGGTCATTTATATTATAGCTTGTTGTGTGTGAGCAGGGTGGGGGAGAGGGGTGAAGGGTTTGTTTTAAAATAATGTCTGCCTATTCCGATCTGACGATGGGCTGTGAGGCTTGAAAGCGCTAATCGGGATAATTTTTATATAGTGGTGTGCAACTGTGATCATTCTGATTGTCCTTTATTTTGGTTGCATTATTCCGCAGTCCCACATCTCTTCTTTTATATCATTGATGGTATCTCCTTATATCATCTTTTATATCTCCATATCAGATGGTAGATACCTGAGATAAAATGGGATAGTGTGTGGAAACAAGCACTGTAGCAACCATTTGAAACAAAGACTACACTGAAGTCGTGCAGAAAAGATTACCTTCTGTCACCCTATGGTTATGTGGTTGTTAGGTATCAGACTTACATATGTTAATTAAACTCTATAGATCTAGTATGGGCAAACATAAGGGATTATGCAGGTTCCTACAGTCAATGAAAGTACTGAAAGCCTTGCTGAAAGCAGGAACTGGTTGCGTCTCACATGAAGGCTGGACTGAACTTTCAACCACGTTATAGAAGTTGAATAAGAATATTGGGAGAAAGATGCAGTTATGGAGGGTGTACAACCTTGAAGGCGTAGAAGGTAGTCAGTAAGGAAGTCGATAGGCCTATAGAGTATATGCACGCGCGCATATTCATACAATCTAACATCACACCATTAAAATGAATATTAGCAGCCCCAAGTGCTCCTGTGAATAATAGCGTTAGAATAAACTAATGTTTGCAGTTAGCCAGTAGTCAGTATACGGGGGGGGAGTGCAAGAGAGAGGGAGAGAGAGAGAGAGAGAGAGAGAGAGAGAGAGAGAGAGAGAGAGAGAGAGAGAGAGAGAGAGAGCGATGTCGCTGGTCTCACCGCTTTCTGCGTGTAATCTCTTGCGTACAGTAAAGGGAAGTTGCTTGGGGGGGGGGTGTAGCTTAAGCCAGAGTATAGATCCAAAAGATTGGCAGGCGGCGAGGTTATGCCTTAAGCCTACTTCCGATAGCGGCTGACACTCTGTGCCTCCGTGGATCCGAAGCCATGAAGCCACTACCTCACACATGTGGGCTTGCAGTAGTGCAAAACCTTCTCCTCCGAATAACAAACACCTGCCAACGACCACATTGGGGTAACGGGCCTTAAAATTTGGCAACAAACCACAATCGATAAATATCTAAAACGAGTGTTTCTTCAAAAACTGTAATTACCCTAAAATAAAGCATATAAATATTGTTAGAAAAATTTATATTTCCTTAAAAGATACCCTAAAATAACCTGTTGTCTCAGTATCGGTAAAAATAGACTATGTCTTATCAGTATCAGATTTTGAATTAACCCCATCATCGTCCTGGTCATCATTATCATAAATCATCGTAGTTAATCATCATCACCTTCACCATGGATCCTAACAGTTGATGGTTCTAATACATCGAACGTTTGTTAGATTCTTGCCGTTCTCTTTTAACTGGCCAATAGGAAACAAGCAGGTGATACTATATACAGACCGTAGTAAAATATTTGTGTAATTTGGGAAGCATATTGTACCTCTCAGCAAAATATTTAACGGTGTTGTGCAAAACCCTCAGAATTTATCAACAGTTGATTGCGTGCCCACTAGACACTATCGTCGTTATAATGATTTGGACTTTCAAAGAAACGTCTCGCCGTCTTCCATCCTTACATTGATGAATGCTGGTTTATATTTACCACAATTAACTCAGACCTATCTCTAAAATCTCGTTATATAGTGGGGTATCCAGAATTTGGCCTTGGGGGGAGTCCAATCAGGTCGGCTTCACACAAAAGAAACTAGCCTCTTCATTTATAGATATTTCATCTACGTTTCTACAGTGGATTATTAAGATCTACTTATCAGGATACTTTATTTATCAAAATTAAGTACTTTACTCTTGTTACAACAAAAAATGTTTCAGGTAAACTACCCTTTACCCGTAACCGATCTTCACCAAAATCAATAGACTTTGAGTCTTCTACAACTCAGGCACATATGTAAAAAATTATTTGATTCTGTTTGAATTTACGGCAGTTATCGTTCGTCATGAAAAAATTTCTCTTGTTACAACATAAAATGTTGCAGGTAAACTACCCCTTTCCCTTAACCGATCTTCACCAAAATCCACAGGCCTTGAGTTCTCTACAATTTAGGAACGTATACAAAACCTTATTTGATTATATTTGAATTTACGGCAGTTATCGTTCGTCATAGAAAAAATTAACGTTGTTATCACATAAAACGTTGCACTTAAACTACCCCTTTCTCTTAACTGATCTTCACCAAAATCAATAAGTCTTGAGTCCTCTACAATTCAGGGATGCATGCAAAACATTATTTGATTCTGTTTGAATGTGCGGCAGTTATCGTTCGTCATAGAAACAATTACTGTTGTTAAAACATAAAAGGTGGCAGGTAAACTACCCCTAAACTAACGCCAGTCGACGTAGAATCTCTGACATGTAAGCAGCTCGAAAATGTGTCGTGAAGTTAAACTTACGTTTATGTCGCTAAAACCGATGTAACTAGAAGTTAGTGCTTCTCATGTAATTAATCCATATGTAGCGAAAGCGAAATGAAGATTAAAAACTAGTAATGTAGTTCAGATATTAAAAAATTGTATTAATAAATAAAAACTTAGCCGACACATCTCTTTATGAAAAGTAAGTGGTAAGATATGTTCAATACCATGTAAAAGGTAACATCAGTGCTGTTTAAAAAAAAAAAATTAAATGTGAAAAGTGAACACCAACGTCAGGAGGGAAGTTACGACAACAACTGTACGAACTCCCAAGTAGCAGAATCCCAGCGTCATGACCTAGACCACAATTCAGAAACAACCAACTAAATGGAGGATCCAGACGGACAACAAACTACATCCAGGAAGACCTACTGAAGAGGATCATCTCTACCGCTAGCCGCAGACTCACGTTATAGTCAGGTGACACTAAACCATAACTTCTGTGCATTCATTGTTGTAACAACCTCAACAAAAAGAACAGTAAAGTTTCTTGTAAAGACTTTCAGATCACATAAATATTAGTATATTAATGTTTGTAGTTTCTGTAATGCTATAGTAATAACCTGATGAAGCTTAAAGGTAAAGTTAATATGAAATTACATCAGACTATTCTTCAAATAGTTTGGATGATGTTAAAGTATGTTAGAATATTATAAAGTTAGAACCCGGATCCGTGGTAATCAAAGTAATACACAGCTGTATGATCTTGAGATACTAAGAGTAACAATTTAAAGAGTATTTGATGCAGAATCTATAAGAATTTTCTTTTAAAAGTAAAGTAAAAACAAAAAGATGACCATTAAAGCTATTATGTTTATATCCGTAGTTAAGATACAACAATAAAGAGATGTTTTCGCTAATATCCAGAGAGTGAATAAATTTATCTAACCTTGGACAAATTCCTGATATATATACATTGTCATAATGTGTCGGTAAGTAATTTTTACTAACTACGGCAGCTAGTTTAATTAACAGCAAACAATTAAACTGGTTCCCTATGTTATAATGTCTTAACAGGAGAGACGTTATAAAACTGGGGTTCATCGGGCTGACACTAGGACAGCACGCACAATCCAGGTTTTGAGACACCCAGTGCAATATAAATCACTGGCTTACAACTCAGTGTGAGTTACAACTCGAAAGCGTTTATCGGCAATCACGTAGTATTATTTACTTTATTTGAAATTTCTGTTTCATAACATTTTGCACGGTTTGGGTAACGACTAAGAATTAGTCTTAGTATTGTTGTTATTATTATTATTATTATTATTATTATTATTATTATTATTATTATTATTATTATTATTAACCTCCATATTATTACTATTGTTAGACTGCCAAACACGTATAGCTAAAACATGAATGGTTATATTCAGTGGCGTAGCTAGGGTTTTTTGGCGCCCGACGCAAGGAGATCGTCGGCCGCCTCGCCTTCACAATACAAAGGGGACAAAAGAGGAAAATGAAGTCCCATCTAGTGAACAGAGACTTAATAAATGCAAATATGTAGATTTTAGTATGAAATCACCTCCAGCAAACGTCTTAATAATATTTGGGAATATTTGTTAAGTCAAAATTAAGAAACTACATATTATAATATTACCGGTATTCAGTTTGTATACATTTATTAGTAACAAATATAGACTATAAAAAATGTAGTACAGTAATATAAAAAATGTATAACATAAAAATGTTCTAATAAACATGAAAATTCCTTGTAGGTCTAAAGCGCATCGTCAAAACAATGTCCTAAATCAACATAAAGTTAAACAAAGAACTACATTAAAAGTAATAAAGTAAATCACTTACCAAATCGTCTTCTATTATTAAACACTTAATATTTATATTTAGTATTTAATAAATATTTAAAACGAGACATTTTAAAATGTAACTTTCCTGGTCTTAATTGCTGCAAAGTCGGTTATTAAATCACTATATCTAAAGACGAAGCAATGTCGTTTTCAAATGAAAGTATCGCTAGATTTGATACCCTGTCTTGAGATATTGTTGATTGTAGGCACGATTTAATCAGTTTAAATTTACTAAACTATCTTTTACAAGAAGACACAGACACTGGTAAAGTGAGAAATTTTGTTAAAGCTGTTGGTAGTGTTTTGTAGGCTACTAATCCCATTGAAGAAATGTATTGTAGCAGTCCATGAGGTGTAAAGTCCTTTTATTCTCTGTTAGTTTTTGCCCTTGTTAATAAAAGCATTACATCTTTCAAGTCAGTGAACAATTCTTCACTGTTTAGGTCATGTGGATATAGTTTTGCAACTACTGTGCACTTAATATTGATTTGGGAAAGCTGTTCCTTAAAATGTATATCCCAATAATTACGAACCTCTCAAATTTACAGAGGAACCCAAAGCGTTTTTCTAACTCTTTTATGTTAGAGAAACGGCTTGAAATTTCAACTGACAGTTTGTAGAAAATTTCTATTAGAGAACGTCGCATTTCTTGCCGAACGGTTAATGCAGAATCGTCAGTATACTCCCCTGGCATCGTGTGCTTCCTTCTTATCCTTTGTGTGATACTGACACCCCATTCATTACATACCTGCTCTGCCTTAGAAATAACATTATCACACAGCTCATTCCTCCAAACGGTTAATTTGTCCGTTAGCTTCTCCAGAAATGTCAATCCTTGAATAAAGCTTATTCCTTTGGTCTACAAGATTTTCTGGATTTTGTCCATAGAAGAAAGAATATCTGTCCAGAAAAAGTGCAAGGTCACAAAATTAAAGTTTTCTATCGCATTAATTATTACTGCTACATCTTCCCTCGTATCAATTGTTTCAGTCGGTGTATCCCTCAGTTTCTCCAGTGCAGCGATCATTTCATCCAGTGGATATTGCTTTCACTGCATCTGCTATTAAGCTACACCTGGTATCACAATGTTCTTTTAGAGTAATATTTACGAAGTCTTTAAGAACGCTCCATCTATGAATGGAACAGGAAAAGAAGGTGAATAGACACTACTATCCCAAAAAATGTCACTACCTAAACATTCACATGAGGTGCATGAACTCCAACCAAGTTAAGTGAATGGTTGACACAGGGAACAAACACAGCTAGTGGATTCAAATCTAATGTTCTCTCCTGAACTCCTGAATACCAGCCATTGATGCTTGATTGTCATACGACTGACCTCTGCAATCGCTAAGATTCAATCTATCTCTCTCAAGTTTACTTGTATTTCTGTGATCCCCTCCGCCGTTTTCACTTCTAAAGGAATAAAATCTATGAAGGCTTTCTTGATATCAACAGAATTGCATTTAATTTCAACAAATCTTATAATCTGAGACATTTGTTGTTCTACATGTGCAGCATCTGGTGTTGTGTCAAATATAATACTAAAGTTCTTCGCCTTCTTACTTGCAGTAATAATATATTTCCGCACTCTTTCTCCTAACAGGCTTATTATTTTATTTTGAATAGTTGGCGAAAGATACGATATAGACCCAGATTTACAAGAGACTGAATCCAAATGAGATCTCATAATAGGGTCTTTAGCCAAGTATTTTAACAAAGCGAGAAAGTTTCCGGGATTTTGATCGTTAGTAATTGACTCTCGATGTCTTCTCAGTGCCAGATTTTGTTTTGCAAGAGTTTGTACTGTGGCAATAACCTGTCCAAAGATTTCTTTCCATGTCTTAGCAGCTTTACTCATTTGTTCCTGAAGTAGATCATCAATAACTCTTCCTTTGTTTAAAGAACGTTCGAATTCCTTCCATTCCAAAAACGCAGAGCGATGACCAGGACTATTTTCATGTTCCTGAATACGACGAAAACCAATTTTTACTATTGAGATGGCTTCTTTAATTTTTTTTTTTTGTGTGTGGAAATTATGTATAACAAAAGGAAAATAGAGATGTTTTAGTTTTAGAGAAACGCATCCAAGTGCGATTTACCTTTTTCCCATTTTGCAAGGTTTTATCAAACCAATACTTGTTTAAGGATTGTCCAGCTTCATCTTCAGGAAAATGGCTGTCCTTGTTCTGCAACTGACATGTTTCTGTATTCACCATTATATATCGGAAGAATTGAGATACCTCGCTTGGCCAAGCTCCCATATCTTGTAGAGCAGCACCGGAAACACGGTCTACATTGTTGCTAGTAATGTTCTGTCGTTCGTCGCCTGTAATTTCAGGACTGTACGATGCAACATCATCCAGGGTACTAGAACCAACTGAATCTAGTAACTGTATTTTGACACTTTAGATCAGGAAAAATAGGAAATTTTAAGAAAAACATTAGATTAAAAGCTAATTTTTTGTACATACGGTCCTTGAAACATAAATTATACATAACCAATGAGTTTACCACTCAAAAGTGTCTAGGGTGGTTTCACAGGCGTTGAAAGGGGTGAAAAAACAATTTTTCGCGTATAACTTAAAAACGAAGTATTTTATCAAAACATGTTACAAATAAAAATTGTAGCTCACAAAATTCCCTATAATTTGATGGGTGTCACATTCCTGTATGTCAAAGATTGTTAGAATAGGCCACATTTAAACTTAGAGTTTACTGTATTTTTTTTGTACTTTGTGTGTATTGCATGTGAATGATCGTTTTTATTGTTTTTTTAAGAGGATGAATATTTTCGAAAAAGTGAAAAAACACATTTTTTGATACGTCCACATAATTTATTATTCCAGGTGAAATATTTTGAAAAAGTATCTTTCGATATTTACAAAATTGTAATGATAATAACAACAGTAAGAATAATATAATATAGTAAAAGGATCGCAAAATGAAACAAAAATTTTATAAATAAAACATTGTTTGAATAAAAAAAAAATGCAATAATTATTGAGAATTTAAAATTTGAACATTTTTACTTAATGACTAAAATTAAAATGATGTAAAAATACAAAAAAATTAATTTTGAACTGTACAAAATAATCACTAAAAAAATTAATTACATAATTAAACACATATCATAAAATTTCAAAATCAGAAAGCAATCAGTTTGTGAAATCAAATATGTAAATTACACAAAAGGAACGTAAAATCAACACAAAACATTTACGACAACAAACACGTAAGATAAAGTAAAATTTTTATAAGTGAATAAATAATTTGTTCAGAAATATCAGATGATAAATTTAAATTTAATTAAATGGAAATTATTTAAAAATAATACAAGAAGCAATGTTACAAGAAAATTATACACTAATTTTTAAAAATATGGTTAAGATTTTTCTTTTGTAAGAGTGTTTTATATTAAAAATTTAAGTCACAAAATTCTTCAATATCACTGTTTTCATTAACATTTGTTTCTTCAAGATCATCAATAAGAATTTTCATCATCAATAATAATCTCTTCACTATCAACAACATTAATATTATAAGGATATTAATTGATGACTCGTTGGGCACTTGGTGAAACATATTAATACAAAGGTTTTGTAAAATATATAAAAACACTTGGTAAGTTTCACAAATTTTTTAATTAACTCTGACAGCTGTTTCGACTAACTAAGCCATTGTCAAAGAGGCGAGTGAATTACTGAACACAGGATGTTAATGGAGGGTAGATGTTTCAGAAATCTCTCAAAAATGCATCTGCCAAATTAGAGGTGTTACCTTCAACTTCAGCAGCTGCAGCTCAGCATTCCTTTAGAGTTTACTACCAAGTTCAGAAATGGCCAGTAACAATATTAGAACCAGCTCCCGAATCAATTCTGAATTTAATTTCCTGTGGCTGCATGACTTACTGTTCTACTTTTCGTTCTCGCTGCCTAAAATCCGGATTGCAATGAACAGTTATGTGCAAAAATCGCCAAGGATCAACGTGTCAGAATTGTGAAACGCCAGGTTATAATATTAATACAAAGGTTTTGTAAAATATGTAAAAACACTTGGTAAGTTTCACAAATTTTTTAATTAACTCTGACAGCTGTTTCGACTAACTAAGCCATTGTCAAAGAGGCGAGTGAATTACTGAACACAGGATGTTAATGGAGGGTAGGTGGTGAACATCTGTTTAGGGCGTATCTGGAACATCTGTGTTGTGATGGCGAGGGGGGTGTGCAAGAGACAAGGGAAGGTCAGGTGTCTTTAAAAACTAAATACAATCATGAATGCAAAATAAAAAAATTAACTGAACTAAATATAAACTGAATGCAAAATTTAAAATAATGATGAACGTTCAAAATAATATAAAATAAACTAAACTAAATAACAGATTTTAATAAAGGGGATACACAAAATTCAGTCTGTTCATTGGTTAAATTTTTGTTATTTTTTATTGTTTTTTTTATTTCTAAAATTTCTAACAAATCCATTTTTTACCTTTTTGTATGTTGTGGAGTATTGTTATGTTTTGTGTGTCTATGAAGTGGTTGTGTTGTAAGCAATGATCTGCAAAACCTGTATTAGATGTATTGGTTAAAATCGCCTTCTTATGTTCAGAAATGCGATGTTTCAGAGCACGGCCACATTGTCCGATATAAATAGCATCGCATTCTGCACAGTGTATTTCATAAAATCCATTTTTCTCCAGTGTGTTAGATTTTTCTTTATTATTGACTAATAGTGAAAAAAGATTACGTTTGTTTACTGATACCATGTTAAGACCATGGTTTTTTAACCTATAATTAATCTTATCTGTTATACACAGAATGTAATTTGTTAAGTGAAATTTTTTGTTACCCTGATCTGGCTCTATGGAATAAAATTCTTTTAAAGTAATTTTCTTCTGTTTTTTGTAAAATTAAAGAGTTAATTATTCTTTCATCATAACCGTTATTTCGTGCTATGGCTTTTATAATATCTACCTCTTTATTGAAATTTTCTTTGGATAAAGGAACTATAAGGAGACGATTAATCATTGCATGAAAACTGCTTAATTTTATGTGCCATGATGTTAGTGATTGTTTATGTATAACGGTATCTGTAAAAGTAGGTTTTCTATATATCTGAAAACTAAGATTATTTTGTGACCTAGTAATGGTAAGATCCAAAAAATTTTAACTTTTCATATTTTCTGTTTCAAGTGTAAATTGCACGCTACTATAAAAGGAATTAATATAATCTAAGAACATAGGAAGCTGTCTATCATATATTTTGTTCCCGTCCAGATACAAAATATATCATCAACATACCTTGCCCAATGAAAAACATATTTTATGTTGGGGTTATCGGATGTAAAAATGTTTTCTTCCAAAAATGTCATAAAGACTTCACTTAATAAAGGTGATAAAGGAGAGCCCATAGGTAAGCCATTTAATTGTTTATAGATTTTATTATTAAACTGAAAATAATTTTGTCCTATGCAAATATCTAAGGCCGAGAATAATTCTTTTTTCTGATCACTATTTAAGGTTAAAGTATTTTGTATATGTGAGGAACAGATAGACA
Organism: Magicicada septendecula; assembly: GCA_034769895.1. Classification (NCBI taxonomy): domain Eukaryota; kingdom Metazoa; phylum Arthropoda; class Insecta; order Hemiptera; family Cicadidae; genus Magicicada; species Magicicada septendecula. The sequence continues at coordinate 263,204,791 of CM068376.1, forward strand.
ACAGAACATCTACAGGTATAGACGGAAATAAATTCTTAACATCAAATGAAACTAATTTTGCATTCAGTGGTAAATGTACATTTTTTATATTATTAACTAATTGTAAAGTGTTTTTAATAGCATTCTTTGGGTTAAAGTTAATATATTTTGGCAATAATTCATTAAGTTTTTTACAGACTTTATATGCAGGTGCAGTTACATATGAAACAACTGGGTGCATGGGACAATTAGGTTTATGTATTTTTGGTAAACTATACAAAACAGGAGCTTTTGGGTTCATCATAGTTAGCATGAAACTTTTTGTGTCTGAAAATATATTAGGGCAATTTTTAATAAGTGATTTTATTTGTTTTTGAAACTTATTAGTGGGATCATTTAATATCTTGAAATTGTCATTCCTGAAGAGAAGTTCTGTCTTTTCAATATATTCACTCCTATTTATTATTGTAATCGTATTGCCTTTATCAGCTTTGCAAACCACTAAACTATTTGAATTAATTTTTTGTTTTAAACTGTTAACTATGTACTTATCTGAATCTTTTAGACTATACTTATTCTTATTACTTTTTGATATAATGTTTGCACAGGAAACTAATCCATTATTTCTTATTTCTGGGTTATCTAAATTACTAATCTTTCAACTAATCTTCATGTACGTTGGAAATACACTATTCTTTAGACACTGTTTATTAAACCACAAATGGTTGTTGCACTTCCGGAATTTTAAAAGACATCTTCTGTAGAAAGTAACGAGCATTGATCATTACATAGAAAGTAATAAGAATAAGTATAGTCTAAAAGATTCAGATAAGTACATAGTTAACAGTTTAAAACAAAAAATTAATTCAAATAGTTTAGTGGTTTGCAAAGCTGATAAAGGCAATACGATTACAATAATAAATAGGAGTGAATATATTGAAAAGACAGAACTTCTCTTCAGGAATGACAATTTCAAGATATTAAATGATCCCACTAATAAGTTTCAAAAACAAATAAAATCACTTATTAAAAATTGCCCTAATATATTTTCAGACACAAAAAGTTTCATGCTAACTATGATGAACCCAAAAGCTCCTGTTTTGTATAGTTTACTAAAAATACATAAACCTAATTGTCCCATGCACCCAGTTGTTTCATATGTAACTGCACCTGCATATAAAGTCTGTAAAAAACTTAATGAATTATTGCCAAAATATATTAACTTTAACCCAAAGAATGCTATTAAAAACACTTTACAATTAGTTAATAATATAAAAAATGTACATTTACCACTGAATGCAAAATTAGTTTCATTTGATGTTAAGAATTTATTTCCGTCTATACCTGTAGATGTTCTGTTGTCTATCTGTTCCTCACATATGCAAAATACTTTAACCTTAAATAGTGATCAGAAAAAAGAATTATTCTCGGCCTTAGATATTTGCATAGGACAAAATTATTTTCAGTTTAATAATAAAATCTATAAACAATTAAATGGCTTACCTATGGGCCCTCCTTTATCACCTTTATTAAGTGAAATCTTTATGACATTTTTGGAAGAAAACATTTTTACATCCGATAACCCCAACATAAAATATGTTTTTCATTGGGCAAGGTATGTTGATGATATATTTTGTATCTGGACGGGAACAAAATATATGATAGACAGCTTCCTATGTTCTTAGATTATATTAATTCCTTTTATAGTAGCGTGCAATTTACACTTGAAACAGAAAATATGAAAAGTTAAAATTTTTTGGATCTTACCATTACTAGGTCACAAAATAATCTTAGTTTTCAGATATATAGAAAACCTACTTTTACAGATACCGTTATACATAAACAATCACTAACATCATGGCACATAAAATTAAGCAGTTTTCATGCAATGGTTAATCGTCTCCTTATAGTTCCTTTATCCAAAGAAAATTTCAATAAAGAGGTAGATATTATAAAAGCCATAGCACGAAATAACGGTTATGATGAAAGAATAATTAACTCTTTAATTTTACAAAAAAACAGAAGAAAATTACTTTAAAAGAATTTTATTCCATAGAGCCAGATCAGGGTAACAAAAAATTTCACTTAACAAATTACATTCTGTGTATAACAGATAAGATTAATTATAGGTTAAAAAACCATGGTCTTAACATGGTATCAGTAAACAAACGTAATCTTTTTTCACTATTAGTCAATAATAAAGAAAAATCTAACACACTGGAGAAAAATGGATTTTATGAAATACACTGTGCAGAATGCGATGCTATTTATATCGGACAATGTGGCCGTGCTCTGAAACATCGCATTTCTGAACATAAGAAGGCGATTTTAACCAATACATCTAATACAGGTTTTGCAGATCATTGCTTACAACACAACCACTTCATAGACACACAAAACATAACAATACTCCACAACATACAAAAAGGTAAAAAATGGATTTGTTAGAAATTTTAGAAATAAAAAAAACAATAAAAAATAACAAAAATTTAACCAATGAACAGACTGAATTTTGTGTATCCCCTTTATTAAAATCTGTTATTTAGTTTAGTTTATTTTATATTATTTTGAACGTTCATCATTATTTTAAATTTTGCATTCAGTTTATATTTAGTTCAGTTAATTTTATATTTTGCATTCATGATTGTATTTAGTTTTTAAAGACACCTGACCTTCCCTTGTCTCTTGCACACCCCCCTCGCCATCACAACACAGATGTTCCAGATACGCCCTAAACAGATGTTCACCACCTACCCTCCATTAACATCCTGTGTTCAGTAATTCACTCGCCTCTTTGACAATGGCTTAGTTAGTCGAAACAGCTGTCAGAGTTAATTAAAAAATTTGTGAAACTTACCAAGTGTTTTTACATATTTTACAAAACCTTTGTATTAATATTATAACCTGGCGTTTCACAATTCTGACACGTTGATCCTTGGCGATTTTTGCACATAACTGTTCATTGCAATCCGGATTTTAGGCAGCGAGAACGAAAAGTAGAACAGTAAGTCATGCAGCCACAGGAAATTAAATTCAGAATTGATTCAGGAGCTGGTTCTAATATTGTTACTGGCCATTTCTGAACTTGGTAGTAAACTCTAAAGGAATGCTGAGCTGCAGCTGCTGAAGTTGAAGGTAACACCTCTAATTTGGCAGATGCATTTTTGAGAGATTTCTGAAACATCTGAAATCTGTACTCGTCTAAATGTTTGTCTTTCATCTTTTGCACCATACACAATTTGAAATAATTTTTCACCAGCTTTTTCTATTTCACTTTTATTTTAATTCACACGATTAAATACTGCTACAGCATTGTCGAAATTTCTGTTATTCTCCAATAGCTTCAGTAATTGTTTTTTATCTTTCACATGAACTGAACTAGTCGTGTCACACCCACTAAAAGCATGTGCTAGAAGGATGAAACTTTTGACATTTATTGAATTGCATTTGCAAATTTCGCGAGAAAAATAATTTTGCCAATCTTTGGTTTCAAGAAAAATATATCTTTGTCTGCTGGACTTAAAGCTATCACAAGTAGAAGCAAATCAATATCTTGGCCAACAATTGTCACGTGCAAGTTCTGAGACTTCTGAATGGCAGTTTGCACAGTGTATCTGTGTCGTCAGATGACTGTCGTATTTCAGTCTTTGTTTTTCGAATTTTTTTTCAACATTTCAACGCGTTGTTTTTTTATTTTCACTATTAGCTAAAAACGTTTCTTGGCCGACAGACAGGGGGTTATTCCGTTACGCTGTACTGTGGACTGATGTTCGCGACGTTGCTGTTCAGATTGTTTTGTACTGTCAGGATTATCATATCCATCGAAGACGATTACTGCAGACTTAAAAGTACGCAAAACATATTGCACGTACATATTGCATACTTCTTTATAATTACCACAATTCTTAAAATTCCATTTCACTTTGTGCAACAAATAATTTCCATCTGTTATGTAGATGTCTGTCTTGTTCAGTAAATTGTCATCATTTTGAAACTCGTCATATAAAGCGGACTTGGTAGTTTTTTTCATTCCAGTATTCGTGAAAAGAGACATTGGGTACGGTATGGTGTCGTATTTCAAATTTAAAATACTCTGATATATCATCACTCGGTTCTCTGCACAACAGCATTCTTTGATAGAGAATTAAATGATCTATAGTAATACCCTTTTCACGTAACGTTACAGAGGAATTAACGGCACTCAGAGGACATACTCTGTTTTCACGTTTTATGACAATGTCCTTATACAATTTTCCAGACAATTTTTTCATATCGTTTTCACCAATGTCCTTTGATTTATGACAATTAATAGCATCATTTCCAATAATTCAAGTACCAAGTGACGTAACGATTTGCGTTTTTGAAAACAGATCGTGATTAATAAGACATAAATAAACAATAAATCGTACAATTTATTTACATCTGAATCATTTCTTGCAATTCGAGTTTTTCTTAACTCAACATGTTCAGAAGTGAAAAATGTAGTGCTGCAAAAATTTTCAAGTTCTTGACAAATATCCGAAATTGTGATTTGGTAGTGATCAATATGAATTTAATATTTCCTCTGTGAATCCTCGGTGAACAACGCCACCTTGGACTTTAAATTCTCGATTTGCTGTATGTTCTATGAGAATATCTGTCCTAGTAGGCCTACCACTGAAAAATGTTTTGTTACGCCTTACAGTAAAATAACCTTTCGTAGATTTATCAAATTCTGAGTCACTCATTCTATTTTGTAATTCAAGCATTTGTTGTAAATAAATCTGACAAGGTTTAGCATAGTGGCACCTTCCTACTAAAAAAAAGTAAAAATATTTTTACTTTACTTTTACAATACATATGTCACTAGGTCTGAATCATATAGTTCCTTTCTGTATTTCATTGTGTAGAAGTTACTAAAAATGTGAACACTATTTTATCTGATATTTTTTTGACGAAATTCTTCATTTGGATGAAGAATTGACCGATTTGGATTTGGATTCTTCATTGACCGACCGGTTTGGTATAGTGGTTAGGGCGCTGGCTTCTACACCAAGAGGTTCAGGGTTTGATTCCCGGTAAGGTCTGGCATTTGTTCATCATTCAAGTCATTCCCATCTCATTACCTACGCACAAGCTTCGGCTTATGTAGGCATTATCCTCTCAAAAAAACAAAACAAAAAAAAACGATCATTCACATGCAATACACACAAAATACCAAAAATACAGTATACTCTAAGTTTAAAAGTGGCCTATTATAACAATCTTTGACATACAGGAATGTGACATCCACCAAATTATATGGAATTTTGTGAGCTACAACTGTTATTTGAAACATTTTTAATAAAATACTTCGTTTTTAAGTTATACGCGAAAAATCGTTTTTTCACCCCTTTCAACCTGTAAAACCACCCCTAGACACTTTTTGAGTGATACACTCATTGGTTTACGGTTCAAGGACCATATGTACAAAAAATCTAATTTTTTCCTTTAAAGTCAAATTTTTTGACTATTTTTCCTCGGCTACTTTCACAGTTTGAAATATTCACGTCGTTAACTTTACTGTATTTGTCAACATCATCCATTTTATGATCACAAGTTGATTCCTTGTTAATTGTAATATTTTCACACTTAGGGTTCGATTTCCCTTGAATAAAAGACTTCATAAACTCTTTGGAACTTGTTGTAGTTCTTAATCTATCTTCCCTCCTCTCCGAAGCTGGGCGCCACTGAGTTTACTTCGTTTCATATCAGCTTCAAATAAAATTGGAAAATCTATTTCCAATAATAGTATTAGTATGATGACATACACGTGAAGTATTCTAGATATATCCACAAGACACACAAACCAAAAACAAACCGCACACTCAAGATACTCATCAACAACTTCGCTGAACCGGGAAGAATTGTACATACGTTGTCCACGTAACGTTTTTTTTATAGGTTTGCAAATAACGTATTCGCCTGTATACGAATAGCAGTTAAGATTATCTATACAAAGCTAATACTGTATGATTATCAGTTCTCCTTTCCAGCACAACACTACAAACCGTAATTATGATGCTTGAGCATAAAAAGACTAATACTGTTTATCACGCAAGGTTTATGACAATAGACAAGCTGGCTGGTTATGTTTCTTTTATGAAAGGTATAGTCATAACCAACAAACAAGTTGTTTGTAGTTTTATAAACTGAAAACAATTTTTTCAAGTCTATGCTCTTGGCTATGCCGCCCGGGGCGGCTGGCCCCTTGGCCCCCTAGCTACGCCTCTGGTTATATTCTTCTGAAAGGAGTCTATAAAAGTGATTGGGCTCACAGAGACTGAACGTACCTTCGAGAAAAGAATAAGTTAGTGTCTTCAGGACACTATGCTTACCATGTTAAATTTATCAAGTTTGAGTCCCATTATCTCAGAACATGTAAAAGATAGAAGCCTGAAATTTTAGCACGCATTAAACACTTTATCCACTACAAACGCTACTACAATTATAAAGATATCTCAGTTTTCTTATTTTTAATAATTTCTTATGCTTTTGTTTCAATAATTTGCATACAAAAGCATAGTTAATATTCTTTACGTTTTATTTTTCATTGAAACTTTATAGTTCTAGTAGTGTAGTTATATGTGCAGAAAAAAATCAAGAAACGAACGGATCGATTAGTATTTTCTGGGCTTAAGTACTACTATGCGCATTGTAATTAGACCTACTATTTAGCTAAATATTTGTTGTAATTTGAGAATTTAGTAAAACGATGGTTAACTTTCGAAATTGTTTATGCCGTTTATCAGTGTAAATAATGGTAAAAGGTTGACTTTTGAATACGGGGGGGGGCACCAGTCTGATGGCAGCGTAGGGCACTACGCGCTTCTAATCCGCCCCTGCTGAATACTGTATACAGACTTTGTTTAAAATACTTTTTAATTTGATATATCACATGGGTTTATTTATTTTTTTCACAAAATTGTGATATTATTGCCTCCTTCCCCCAATTTTAGTGGCGCGGATTAATCTCAAATACAGTAAGGATCTGTGGGGTAAAAGTTTTACGAAAGCCTACTTTTACGAAAATCAATTGACACATTCAAACGTTATCGTGAGTCATACTCAAAACAGAGAGATAGATAGACAGATTGGCAGACACATGGCAAACGTTCCAGTTAAACTGGGAACTGGCTTCGTTCGTTCGATAAACATCAGGTTATTATATGTGCCCAAACGCTCACTTAAGTGTGTTATTACTACAAAACGATTCCAGCGCCGCCCGGTAACTTTACGTCTGGTTGGTGTTGTGACTAGCTGTCCTTGAACGAATATTACTGTTAATTGACGTATTCTGAACATCATTTTGTTGGTATGTTCTTTATACTTTAATATTAATATCAATGTCTTGTTTTTCTCGCCGACACTTCAAGGATTATGCCTGTCTGGCTACGCAAGAAAAAATGTGAAGCTCATTGTAACAAGTATTTGGTTTTGCGTGGATATGTTTTATTGGGTTTGGTCTGAAACTCGCTGTCACGATTTGTTGCGATCCTGTAATCCTTTCCAGTCTGCTCAACGTTCCCGTACCGCAAAAAAAAAACACGAAATGATATAAAAAGGAATGTAGGAAATTTAAATTACAGCCCCACCCCCCTGAAACGCTTTGTTAGTGTTACAACAAAAAAATCGATTTTTGTTTTAATTGTCTTAAAATAATCTTCAATATTTTCTTAGTAATCTGATACCAGATTTATGTGACTATACCTAATAATAATTTACTTATGATTTTTTTAAAATAATTGAGATCGTAGGAAAAGTTCTTGCAAAAATGCTCGTAATATTAGGCCTACAATTTTTTTAGATATCTGTAACTGCCTTATAACAAATCGTAGAGACATTCCCTACCAATGTCTGTAATGTCTGTCGAAAAGCCAATATTTGCTTATCTGAGTCATCCTAATTTGCTAAAATATGTTTTCATGAACTACTGTATGGTTCTGAACTGGGGTCATAAAGAAAAGAGATGAACAGAAGATACAAACAGCAGAAATGAAATTTCTGAGATCAGTTAAAAGGTGTAATGGACGACATCATATAAGAAATGAAGAGATAAGAAGTGATTTAGATATTTTTGCAGTTAATGAAAGGATTAAAGAATACATAAGAAAATGGATTCAACACATCAATAGAATGGAAGAAAGTATAATACCGAAGATGGCGAAAGATTACAATCCTAGAAGCAGAAGAAAAGTTGGTAGACCTAAGAAAAGGTGGACTGTGGAATAGGAACAAGCCGCTAAAGCTTAAAACTGTTAAGAAGAAGATGATGATGATGATGGTGATGGATGATGATGATGTTTTCATGGTAGTACACAGAATGCTAAAGAGTCGCTGAACCATTTGATTTGGAATAGATTGCCAAAAATATAATTGTTGGACTAGATAGCCTACTTTGGTTTTGGGTGTACATGATGCTGTGTTGACCTTCAGTGAAGGTGACATAAGTAAGTGTTAAGTCTTACAAAAATTAGGGATCAAATTAGATCGAATATGGTTAAGGTAATGAAAAAAATTGACTTTCACTGAATCCTAAGTAGACACAGCAGTAGATGAATTAATGAAAGAGGTTATACAGTCATGCGAAACACGAAACTAGAGAACCAAATGGACATAACTGAAGACCTCGAGTATGGTGCTGACTATTTTAAATCAGGTAAAACGATAAAAATTGGTTTTAAAAACTTTAAAAGCGTCTTTTTGTAAATCTATTTTTTTAGATAAATAACCCACTATTTCAGAAACTAAATGAACTATCAAACTGAAATTTTTGTGGCTGTTGGGTTAATGAACATATAACTACACTACTAGAACTACACAGTTTCACTGAAAAATAAAAACGTAAAGAATATTAAGTATGCTTTTGTATGCAAATTATTGAAGCAAAAGCATAACAAATTATTAAAAATCAGACAATTGAGATATCTTTATAAATTGTAGTAGCGTTTGTAGTGTATAAAGTGTTAATGCGTGCTAAAATTTCAGACTTCTATCTTTTACATGTTCTGAGTAAATGGGTCTCAAACTTGAAGAATTTAACATGGTAAGCATAGTGTCCCGACACTAACTTATTCTTTTCTCGAAGATACGTTCAGTCTCTGTGAGTCCAATCACTTTTATAGACTCCTTTCAGAAGAATATAACCAGAGGCGTAGCTAGGGGGGCCAAGGGGCCAGCCGCCCCGGGCGGCATAGCCAGGAGCATAGACTTGAAAAAATTGTTTTGAACTAAACTACAATTACCAGGATCACATTTGAAATAAAGTATAGTTATTAGGTTCACAATTGAATAAAGTATCATTACTAGGTACACATTTAAATTGAAGTATAATTATCAGTCCACATTTAATTTGTATAATGACAGAATATATCCTGTCCAAATAGCAGGCCCATGTCGAGGCATTTGGCCATGGAGCACATGACATTATAACATTGGGGGGGGGGGGATAAAAGTATGATGGTGATTATGATGGCAAAGTAAGTAGCGCCCGAATGAGAATAAATATTACATTTATGAAAATCACTGTTCATCTGAAACCAATATTTCATTGTTGGCTACAACCTCAAATCTATAAATTAAATAATGTAAATAAAATCAATAACGAGGGCGACAGTAAATAATTTTGACTGTACTTACTGTTTGCACACATTACAAGTCACACACACACACACACACACACACAACGATTTCTTGAGCATTTCACGCAGTGTCGCTACTTCCAGCACCTAAACTGACAGCGCTCCCAGCGGCCGCCTCTCACGAAGGTTGCAATGGGCGAAAGCTGGCTTAGCCAAACTTTTTTTTTTAATTTGCATTTAAAACATTAGAGTTTCGTGTGATTAGAGAGTGTACACAGTATCATTAACAATCGGTCCCGTCATGGACAACAAAATCCAAGAAATGGAGCTTAAGTAAACATACACTGAAGATGAAGTTTATTATTGATATTTATGAGATAAACATGACTGAAATTGTTTTATTAGACCTAGTCTTATGTAGTAAAATATGGAAGAAATTAATGTTTAAACAAGGGGGAAGCAATTTTTAACAGAATTTTTTTTTTTTTTTTAATGGACGAGCAAATATTAGTAACGTTATATTCCCGTATTATGGACCGGTCGATTCGGTTTCATACAAAAGAAAAAAACAAGGGAATACTAATCAACATTACTATCTTTAAAGTGGTTGAAAATATCCTGATATCAATTCCATTAAAATAAACGGTAATAACACAATAAAAATATGCGTTATTGAAACATTGTTTGGCATTGTTTGTTTGAAACATTATTGTTGTACTTATTGACTGAATTGATTTTCCTATATGTATTTCATATTTCAAACGTTTAGGCCTACCCAAATTCTGTGTAATAAAGTTGTTTGTACATTTAAAAAAGAGTTACTACTATATTAGTGTACACAGGTGAAAACGTAATAAATTAGTCTAAAAATTAAGTGAATAACAAAACTCGTCAATTTAATTCGACCCTCTAGGGGGGGTCCCGTTCGCCCCCCCAAATACGCCCCTGCCCAAATGCATGTTCTAACTGGTATAGGTTAGAACATGCATGTTCATCGTGCATGTAAGAGGTACTCAAGAACTAATTTCCAAATTCTTTTGTAAATAATACGGTGTAATTAATTAATTTGTGAATTACTTAATTACTTAATTTAATTATGTATTGATTAATGAGGTATACCCTTCACAGGCCAATTACAACAATGTAATTAAGGTACAAATCTATTAATTACTCAGGTTGCTTCTTTAAGATTAATATGGTTCTTTACGTTTATTGATCAATCACTAATGTAGATCGATTCGTGTGTTAGTCGCCATTTACGACAGTGTAATTAAAATGTTAAATAAGATTTTAGTATTCTCAAGAGTATTCACTCAATACACATTAAAATTTATGTGGTTATAGTAGTGAATTGAATTGTGGATTATACTGGGTTTTCTGACAATGATGAACGCATTATTGATCTACTTACGTACTAATTTATTATACGTTAAACAATTCGTATTTAATAACAAACATATATCTTCCTGGTACCTGTAAATACATCAAAGCTTGGAACATATACATATCAACATATAAATTCCTCCTTAATTGCTCTCTGAAAACATACAACATATATAAAATATACATACAACAAAATTAAATAATATTTACTTTATCTAATGCGTTCATTCATCCAGATAGATTGACTGTAATAGATCATGATTATATATTTGAATGCAACCTTCTTTTATTAACTTTTCTCGTAATTACTCAGGTTAGATTCTTTGAAAGAGACAGGACAGTAGTTTGACTATACTAATAAAATCATAAAGTGTTACTTGGTAATAGTTTATCCGTTATTTCCATCGGTGCTATATTCCAGGGGATGATGATTGTTTGAAGACGGTGCTCCATTGGATGATGATGATGATGATCACTTTCACTGGTTATTTGCACACGCGTCGTTAACAGAATAGTGTAGGTTTGTTATGTTTATTCACTGTCCGCACAATTCACTTCGTCTCCGCGTACAACCATCATTAAGTAATAAATGCTTACTTAAGTGTTCAGTGTATTTCTTTGTGTGTCTACACAAGGTATTATTGTGTGGTTGTCTAATAGTTCTTTTGGATAAGAGTGTCTTGATTACTGTAAATTATGAATATTACTGTGTCGTTCACACACATTGTGAATTGTTGTTCTTTATACTGTTTTCTAAGCCGCAAACGATTATATATATTCTTAGTTCAATAAAGTTCAGTCCGAACTTCACTATGTCCGTTTAGTTCACCATACCGCGTACCTTAAGACTTCACGGTTGATCGATAATACCGATTCACTATCTAAAATTCACGTGACAGTTCTTGATATAAGTACGGCACTTAATAAACTTATGAAATTGTTTGTAACATTATAAAATTAATCACGAGAGTTATGTGTCTCTCTAATACTTTTATAGTCCGAAAATATTATAAGATTCTTCGCGAACTGCTCGATAATTTATGTAAGACTGCTTCGTAAAATTATTATAAGACTTCGTCGCGAACGACTCAAAATTTTATGTAAGACTTCCTTTTTCCCGCGTCGGACACTTAGTTTTTATCAACGTCTCCCTACTAGAATTTTGGTCTCCGGCTTGTCCACGCCTAAGATTACTATGATAGGCTGAGTAACTACCCTCTCTCGAAGTCTTCCAGTCTTCTACCCTCTGATTTGTTCTTCTCCTAGTTGCTATGGAAACTGGCTTCTCCTTCGCTCTCTTTCGTGAAATACTTTGTTCTGATAGGTAGCTAGATATGTCCTTTGAATCGTCTTGTCCAGGCGTCACTCTCGTTCGGAGAAATGCAAGACATTCCTCGCCTGTCAGTCAACTTATTGTTTCGAGTTTCGAGCAAGGGTTTACTCTAACATCTTGGGTATTGTTCGTTTCTGTAACTCCGCGTCCTGGCAATTAACCGTTTTCCATCCAGTGTCAACAGCTGCAACCTCCACGCTTTCTCGTTGTAAATCCCAGCTTGTCACTTAGGCGTACATCCCGGTGTGCGACATCGCTGCTTCTATTCACAATTTGTTGCTTGGATCGTTTCTATAGACTGCAATACCTCCTCAATCCTTTGTGCCTCGTCTCGTTTTTTGTCGTGAACTAGTTTCTTAGCTACACCCTTAAATGTATCTTCGCTTCGATTCTGCGTAAACGCGTGACTGAGCCCAAGTACATTGTTCGGTTTGTTTTGGTGTCATAATTCTCCGTTGGCCCACTCCTGTCAACTTGAGTCGTCGTTCCTTTTGTTACCTCGTGCTGAACACGCTTCCATTGTCTGATATTGGCGTTAGTTGTCGCCTACCCCACTTTTAAGTTTGTGTTCCTTCCATAGATATCTATAGTCTTATATCTAATACGTTTCACAAGAATATATAACTTATAGCAATATATAACTTTTTTTGCACACATAGCTTAAAAACTTTTTGAAAGCGTTCCAAAGTTTGTTGCAAGGGATGTTGAGACATTTAAAATTTGTCAAATTATTAAAGCTACTCACACTGTACTTTGAACAAAATTTCTCATCACCTGATGCCCCACAAAGGTTTTTACAATTTTTAAAACATTTTTACTTCCATTTTTTGCTCGTGGTAATCCTAAAGTTAAAACATTTTCAAATTAAATACTACATTCGGATATGGCTTAAATTACTTTTACTTTGATACCCGGCATTGAGTTTTAATCCCTCTTTGGTCACTTGTGGCCTGAAACTTTGAAATTTTAAAAACTGAATACCACTGGCGGATTATCCATAACGCTAGGGTATGCTGCAGCACCGGGCACCTCAGCTGTCAAAGGGGGCACCATCCAACCCTAAATCACAAACACTTTTGAAGATAATAAATGTGTAAAAAAACAAAAAAATACACAAATGTCCTCAGTCCAATCGTTTTATCGTCTGCCTTTGACGATTCCAATAATTAACTGCAAATCTGAAAGATCATTTTCTATATGAAACGCATTAAAGATATGTTGAGTTCAACCATGGGAGATGAGAGATTGTCTTCGTTAGCAAGGTTGGATATTGAAAGCGAGATACTTGAATCCAAAAGGTACAAACTTACCTATTTTTATTTTCCGTCGTGCGACTTCGTATATTTTATTTATTCACTACGCGTTTCGGCAACAAGTTGCCATCCTCAGGTGAAACATTCACTCAAAACGAGGTCGTTAAAAAGTAAAATAATTTATTAAAACACTAAAACTTAAAGTCAAAAGTGCACTTTCAACATACGCGAACATGAGAAGGCCAGTGCTATACACGCGGGTATTAACGGTCGACTAGACTTAGTGTTTATGTAAGAATGTACGCTGATAAAACTGTTTGTTTACCAAACTCTGTACGTATCTATTTATTGTTGTCCGCGCACACGTATAGCCGTATCATACAGTACATTAGACGAAAACGCAAGCTTATCGTTCAAAACACAACCACTGTTAATTTGAGCTGCTTTATATATTTCATACTCCTCGAGTGCGTCCATGTATTTCCCCTTCTTGCAGTAATGCATAGGCACAAAATTTGTTTCGAAATCGACATATATATGATTACTCATCATCAGGTGTCGGGCAAAATTTGATGTTGTTTTCTGTAGATCCCTCCTAGGGAGATGTTCTTTATAACGTTCTTCGAACGGTCTGCTCGTCTGGCCCAGGTAGAACATATCGCATGAGCTGCAAGTCATCTTATATACGCCGGTTCTTTCTTTATTTGGTACGGTGCTCTTCTGGCTGAGGAACTTCTGAATGCTGTTTTTTGTGCGGAACGTTATATGTACCTGGTGTTTTTTAAACTCATTCATTATAATATTTGGTAAAATATTTGTATAGTCAGCAGATATATATTTCTTAGCCGGTAATAAGTCATCACTGGCCAACTTTTTAACCTTCTTCTTTCTGTGTTTGTTAATTAATTTATCTATTAAAGAGCTTTTATAACCGTTTGCCGCTGCTATGTACTTGATGGTGTCAACCTCTTCATTGCTGTCGTTTTTACTTAGCGGTATTGTCAACAACCTGTGCACAAAACTATTATACGCTGCCATCTTTTGCGAAACGGGATGATACGAATCAGCATGTATTGTAATATCCGTTGTTGTGGCTTTTCTAAAGATTTTAAACTGAAGTTGTCCTGCGTTTTTTGTAACAGTTAAATCTAAAAAATTTAACTGATTTTTTGCCTCTATCTCAGACGTGAATTCTGCGTAATTTTTTTTTTGGTGTATACTATTTAGGTGACTATTTAAGTTTTCTATTTGTCTTCTAGTTCCGTTAAATACCATAAATGTATCATCAACGTATCTACAGTAAAAAATGATCTTATCTTTGTATAATCTATTATACAATTTACTTTTTAACGACCTCGTTTTGAGTGAATGTTTCACCTGAGGATGGCAACTTGTTGCCGAAACGCGTAGTGAATAAATAAAATATACGAAGTCGCACGACGGAAAATAAAAATAGGTAAGTTTGTACCTTTGTATTAGAGCGCGACTTGGAGACAAAACAATAAAATCTATTATATTGGAGCCCGTCAGGCAGGTGTTGTCAATAAAATGTATTATACTTGAATCGCTCGATTTACAAGAAATTATACAAGACTTCCTCAAGGCAAAATCAAGAAAAATAGATCGATTAGTATTTTCTAAGCTTAAGTACTACTATGCTCATTGTAATCACTATTTAGGTAAACATTTGTTGTAATTTGAGAGTTTAATAAAATAATTATTAACTTTCGAAATTGTGTATGCCATTTATCAGTGTAAATAATGGATAAAAGGTTGAATTTTGAATCGGGGGGGGGGGGTGAACACGCGCTGAATTTAATAAAACGTCAATTAAAATTGTATTATCTATATAATTGTATTATATTATCTATATTATCTGTAGAATACAATATTTAATATAATTAAAACAAATGATTATTTATTTATTTACAATAATTATGTAATTAGTTTAAATTATATAAAAAACTACGTTCTCAGAATCCAAATTTATTTTACTCAACCAGTATCAAAAGTAACAGAGAGACAGTATTGTAGTGGCTGATTAGGTTATGCAGTACGTCGATTCCTACCGCGGAGAAAATAAATGTAATCTAAGTTTTAAACGGCCAGTCCCCGTAATATATTGGGAAACCAGTGACTCTTACTCTTCTTACTCTTGCATATCCTTGCATAATAATGTCTTTTACTTCCATATTTCCTTAAGGAATGGAAGTATGGTGATGGCAAAAAAAATCGTGTTCGAGATTATTGCAGATTCTGATTCTACTACACTCAAAACATGAAAAAAAGCCGTTTTCCGAAAAGTGTCTGTGTGTGTGTGTGTCTGTGTGTCTGTGTGTCTGTGTGTCTGTGTGTCTATAGATTTTTTTTCTATGGCAAACGATAACTGCCGCAAATTCAAACAGAATCAAATAATTTTTTGCATACAGCCCTGATTTGTAGAGGACTCGCGACCTATTGTTTTTGGTGAAGATCGGTTGATGGAAAGGGGTAGTTTACCTGCAACGGTTTTTTTTTATCAAGGGAAATTTTTTTTTTTTGGCAAACGATAACAGCCGCAAATTCAAACAGAATCAAATAATGTTTCGTATACAGCTCTGAATTGTAGAGTTCTCAAGACCTTTTGTTTTTGGTGAAGATCGGTTAAGGGAAAGGGGTAGTTTACTTGTAACGTTTTATGTTTTAACAAGGGTATTTCCTATGGCAAACGATAACAGCCGCAAATTCAAACAGAATCAAAAGATTATTTGCATACAGCCCTAAATTGTAGAGTTCTCAAGACCTATTGTTTTTGGTGAAGATCGGTTAAGGGAAAGGGGTAGTTTACCTACAACATTTTTTTAACAAGGGTATTTTCTATGGCAAACGATAACAGCCGCAAATTCAAACAGAATCAAATAATTTTCTGCATACAGCCCTGATTTGTAGAGTACTCACGACCTATTGTTTTTGGTGAAGATCGGTTAAGGGGAAGGGGTAGTTTACCTGCAACGGTTTTTTTTATCAAGGGAAATTTTTTTTGTTTGGCAAACGATAACAGCCGCAAATTCAAACAGACTTAAATAATGTTTCGTATACAGCCCTGAATTGTAGAGTTTTCACGACCTATTGTTTTTGGTGAAGATCGGTTAAGGGAAAGGGGTAGTTTACCTGTAACGTTTTATGTTTTAACAAGGGTATTTCCTATGGCAAACGATAACAGCCGCAAATTCAAACAGAATCAAACGATTATTTGCATACAGCCCTAAATTGTAGAGTTCTCAAGACCTATTGTTTTTGGTGAAGATCGGTTGAGGGAAAGGGGTAGTTTACTTGCAACGTTTTTTTAACAAGGGTATTTTCTATGGCAAACGATAGCCGCAGATTCAAACAGAATCAAATAATGTTTTGCATACAGCCCTGATTTGTAGAGTACTCAAGATCTGTTGTTTTTGGTGAAGATCGGTTAAGGGGAAGGGGTAGTTTACCTGCACCGTTTTTTTATCAAGCGTATTTTCTATGGCAAACGATAACAGCCGCAAATTCAAACAGAATCAAATAATTTTTTGCATACATCCCTGAATTGTAGAGGTCTCAAGGACTTTCGATTTTGGTGAAGATCGGTTAAGGGGAAGGGGTAGTTTACCTGCAACCTTTTACGTTTTAACAAGAGTAAAGTACTTGCAAATTTATTTAAACTTTTTGAAACAATGGTAATTGTTAAAAATAAAATAATTTTGTTGCCAGGCAATAAAATTAAAATTTTTTAATTTTAATGTAATATAATATTTTTCATTTAATACGGCAATAAAAAGGCAGGTAAGACCCAAACACACAATTCACGTTATTTCTGGCCTCACTCATGTTTATTTTCTTACGTTTGCACGCTTTTTAAATGTAAAGTGCCGAAACCCACACCAACATAACGCGTGCAAGCCGAAAAAATGGACATCAATTTGCTTACTGGCGAAGCTAGTAGTTAATGAATGGGTAGGCAAAAATCTTATCTTAAATTTTTTTTAAGGAATCACTAAAAGGACGGTGGGTCAAATCGGACGCTGAGGTAGAGTTGCTGTAACCGAATGGTTCCACAAACAGCCGTAAGAATTTGACTAGCAGGGAATCTACAGGTTAGCGCAACAGTGGAACTCATGTCTTAATGTTATTGGAGACTTCTTTTAAAATCGTTGAATAAAAAATGCTTTACAGCTCTATACGTGTGTCTATTGAACAATCTTTGTATTAGTCATACACAATAATACAACTGATTGAACTTCAAATTTTTAAACTTGGTTAGTTTCTATATATATGTTTAATGTTACAAATAATTCAAATAACAATCTTGATCATCTGTTAGTTCAGCGGAATAACAGTGACACTTTTAATAACCGCATAAAATAAACACTTAGAAACAACACAGGCGCTTTAACTTAACTGTTTGGACCACAGAAGTGAGGCATGCCTCAACGCTCTATGTGTACAGCGCGGGACAATCCCCCCTCCCTACACTTCCCTATCACACCACTACATTGCTTACATACGATGTATACAAAAAACGCTGAGGCAAGTTCAGGTTGCCTCATTCGCTTTAAACGAACTATGCCGAATCTCACCTGTCACCATCTAGCGGTCGCTCAATAAAGCACGTTTCGGTTTAATAAATTTGACAGTCACAGTAACAATGTATAATCTTTACGTTATGTAGTTCATACGTATTTATAATTTTTATTCTACAGAATTTGTTAGGGTAGGCATTGCCTCAATTGCCTCCATGTAACTTCGCCACTGATATATATGTGTACAGCGTTATCGGCAACAAAGAAGTAGTTTTTGTTAAAATTCCTTCCCGGGATATTTGGCCGTAGTCCAATGTTTTCTACAAAACCAGACATTTCGGCAATGCCATCGACTTCCATCATCAGTGAAAATCGAGTGCGATAAAGTGAGGTGGTATACGTTAGTGACCACAGTACTGTGGTTAAGGCTGAAGCAGTAAGTAGGAAGAAGTAGTTTCTATGGTAATATTTCATTTCGAAAATGATTTTAAATATAAATCTTATAATATGGAAGTCATGTATGGTTCTCCATACCGATATTTTAAATAACTGTCCGTAGCGCGTAAAAAAATGAGGAGTAATCGGGTTATTATCTCCCATTGAAAGTCAACAGGTATTTGGTAATTTATTTTTAGATACCCTTTTCGAGTAAGCGTAGTAGCTTACACGTGAGAGAATTTACGATCATCCAGTTACAAAGGTTTTCAGAGTCCTATCCGATACAATCTATTGGGCTGTGACGTTTATGCGTGCAGACATGAACCTCGATGTAGCCGAGCTAAAATCTGAAACTCCTGGCTCGTGGCCCTGCCCAAATTGGGCGATTTATCTACAGCAGGCCTATAATGGTTTTATTGTGCTAACTCGCAGTATATGCGAACGTCGTTTCCACGTATCACCTGAGCGTATACGGTACTGGCTATAAGATTGTCAGGATGTCTTGCTGCATGTACATAAAACTTACACGCAAGTCGTCCAAGGATTAAACACCGACTCCGTTTCCACGTATCACCTGAGCGTATACGGTACTGGCTATAAGATTGTCAGGATGTCTTGCTGCATGTACATAAAACTTACACGCAAGTCGTCCAAGGATTAAACACCGACTCCGTTTCCACGTATCACCTGAGCGTATACGGTACTGGCTATAAGATTGTCAGGATGTCTTGCTGCATGTACATAAAACTTACACGCAAGTCGTCCAAGGATTAAACACCGACTCCGTTTCCACGTATCACCTGAGCGTATACGGTACTGGCTATAAGATTGTCAGGATGTCTTGCTGCATGTATGTAAAACTTACACGCAAGTCGTCCAAGGATTAAACACCGAGTCCGTTTATCAACAAGCGAGAAGAGAATCGACGGAGGGGGGAAGACTTTGGCCGATAGTCCAAGCACCCTCTCGAGGGCGCTTTTGAACGTTATTTTATGAATTGCGCTATGGTATCCCCAGCCCAGGGCAGCGTAAATAATGACAGGCAGCAAATACGCATTATTTTACCCAATTTACGTGTCACAGCCGGGGTGACCGGTAGTGGAAACCGTTAAGCCAGATGAGCGGACGCTAGTTTGCTAACTGCCTGGGCGTGGGTACACTAGGTACTCGACTTCCCAACGCAAATATGTTCTGCCGGTTAGCAGACGCCGGCGCTTAGAGAAAAGCACCGCAGAACATTTGGTTGCATTTATGGACACTTTCCAATCATTAGTGCAGTCCACGAACCCTGCTAGCGCTGCAGTCGTATGTTCGTCTTGTTAGCGTCGGAGGTAAATATCGTCGTATCGTCCACAAACAGGCCTATCTGAATGCCACGTTTCCTGGGTACGTAGTTAACGTTTCCAATGTAATTCCTCTGCCAACGTTTCAGGTAGGAATTCCTCTCGCCAGCAAGAAGAGATACTTTCTCTAGGATACGATGGTCGCCGGTCGTGAGACCTGCTCTCATTCTTGAAGACACGTCTACCGCAAAGACGATTGCTTCGTCGACTTTGCGGACGCTTTCCACTTGGGCAGCTAGCGGCAATCGGCGAGAGAGAACCTGACCCTAGAAGGCACAGTCGACGATCTTACTCTTGTCTCGAATGATACCATCATGCTGGGGAGCGGCGTGACCAGGTAGGACTGTGGTCGCTTATAAACAACAAAACCTCGACCGAACAGGCAGTACAGGAGGTCACCGCTAATTCCAAAACGTCGAAAGTCGCGTTAGGGCGATGGGACGTGGGTTGCGCTGGACCAGCCACCTTGTTTCCACATATCTGTGCAAGCGTTTCCCGTTCGGTGTAGTTAAGCGACTTTTCCAATCGCGATGCTTGTCGTTCAGGTCGCCGACCAAGATTACACTACGGTGAGGATCTAAGAAGGCACCTAGGTCGCCGACAAGAAGTTCTACCCGGGGAGGTGAGCTCCGTCCACGAGGACACCGCTCCATGGACCTCATTGGCGGTTTCGATTTCTCTACGTCAGTAGGACGCGGTGACCTCGCCGCGATGGCCATGTCGTCCTCTTGTCGGCCGACTATGCCGTTCCGGTGACACAGGTAAGTGATTAACCGAAAACGATTCACCGGTGTCAAGTGGGTTTCCGATAAAACATATACGTCGGGTTTCATACCGATTCACGAATTCAAGAAGATCACAATGCTTGGAACCGATAACCATTACCATTCCAGGCAACAAGTGGAAGGTCTCTTTTGAGACTCGGTTCACAGAAAACCTATTGCTTCAGCGGCGTCCATTAAAATCATAAACTCTCAGTATGGTCAGCAGTTTTCAGGTATGAGTGAATGGACTTGAAGGCGCCGGCAACTTACTTGAGGTTATACTGGCAAGAGTGTTTCGGACGAACTTGCTGTGGTCAGAAAATTCGACATGGGAAGTTTGCCTGAAAACTGTGATCGCATATGAGCGACCCCGGTGTTACATCAGAACGTGATGGAGTGAAGTCGCAGGGCTAAAGACGGCACTGGAAGCATCCGAAGAAGAGTCGCATCGCTGCGATTCCTCGGGCGTATACGTGTTATATTTCGTAGGCTATACTTGGGCTGCGGGATGGAACTAGCTCGCGAGCGAGCGTTCGGTGAGGATAAACCCATACTGTTACTTGATGTTAAAGTTTTCCCTCCGTTGGGATATCGCGGCTGAGGTGTTGGCGTATGTGGAGGGACACTGGTCCTGCGGCTTCTGTGCCGAGACGGTGATGGTGGTATTAATAGTTGTCTCTCCTTCAGAAGATGCGACTGGGCGATTCTCAGTCTTGGGAGCAGGGAACGGAGTTGGAGCCGGAGACAGCTCACCCAGTGCGATTGGTGCCTTGCTTCGAAGTAGCCTGATAGTTAAATTTAGCAGGCTGTGCAGCAGAGGACCTACTGGATTCCGACGACGGGAGGGCCCCGCTTCCGCTTTAGAATCTCCGTCCTGTATACCGGGCAACCAGAGTTGTTTGATACGTGTCCTCGCAGTCTCGGGGTATTTCAGATTAATTACCACAGCAAACCATCCCATATTCCCGTTGGTCTAGCACCTTGCACGTGGTGTTAGAACCGGAACGATGGATGTCACGCTTCGCTTGGTTGGTTATTCATGGGAACTAATCAGCACGAGCTTGAGCCTGAAAAGTTATTTAAGTGTCTGCAACTTATTTCCGGCCTGGCGATATCTTGCCGCCGTGCCTAAAAGAAAAATGCAAACCGTTGTCGAATGCCAGCCGCCGAAGTTGCCCCGTCGGTTCCCTTATCGCTTGTTGTGGAGCGGACTCGGTGTACAATCCTTGGACGTAAATCTTACGTACAAGCGGCTAGGGCACAAGACAATCCCCATAGGCTGATACTGTATAAGGCCAGGTGATTTTACGTACAAGCGGCTAGGGCACAAGACAATCCCCATAGGCAGATACTGTATAAGGCCAGGTGATTTTACGTACAAGCGGCTAGGGCACAAGACAATCCCCATAGGCAGATACTGTATAAGGCCAGGTGATTTTACGTACAAGCGGCTAGGGCACAAGACAATCCCCATAGTCAGATACTGTATAAGGTCAGGTGATTTTACGTACAAGCGGCTAGGGCACAAGACAGATATTGTATAAGGCCAGGTGATTTTACGTACAAGCGGCTAGGGCACAAGACAATCCCCATAGGCAGATACTGTATAAGCCCAGGTGATTTTACGTACAAGCGGCTAGGGCACAAGACAATCCCCATAGTCGGCCTCGGCACATACTGTACTATCAGACGTTGTAATGGCCCACTAAAGAGCAAATTTCGTTCTGGATCGGACCTCGAAGCAGGAACTCCTGAAGATAGTTGGCAGCCTTGTGGATCGTCTCGCGACATGGCCCAGCACATGACAATTCCCGTTCAGTTCCCCGCTACCGTGCATGCTGCCTAAACACAGACCACGGCGGCTAATTAGCGGGGAAGATTAACTTGTGTCAACAATTTATGAACAAACACAAACGTGTATGAGCGGTGTATGCGGAAATGTCCATAACACCACATTGATCATGCAACTCAAATCGTAATAATTTCACAGTTAAGACAGTTAAATGTAACAAGTAAACTTGGCATAGGTATAGTTTTCCTGTTGCGTCATAGGAGCAAGTCTGACGTTTGTTACGACCTAGAAACCACTTGGTTGCAGAAGTGTAGAAGATGAAAGATGGAGTAAATATTCTATGGTCAGGATTTAGACTAGCTCACGTTGGTGTTACGTGATAAGGTAAAACGCATTAAGTTTACTTCACGGTTTCTGGATTCCGTCTGTGTGTTTCTACCCGTTCTTAACATCGCTTTCTCTTTCAGATCACCGCTGCTTTCATTTCACTTTCCACTGCTTGTAATCTAGGGTACAAACCTTTCCAAGCTATAACAGAAGTACATATATTTGAGACCTAACATAGGGAGTCAACACGTCCGCCCAGGGGAGTATTTACGGGGGGGCGAACGGCCCGGACCCCCCCCCAAAGGGTTGAAAAAGTTGACAAATTTTGTTAATCTCTCAATTTTTTATGCTGTTTCATTATTTTCTCATCTGTGTACGCTAATATAGGCTTATTAGTAATTCGTTTTTAAATATACAAACAGATTTGTTATACAGAATTAGAGTATATGTTTGAAATATGAAATGTGTGAAAATCAATTCATTCAATAAGTATCTTTTAACAACATTTCAATAGCTCGTATTTTTATTGTGTTTTTACCCTTTACTTTAATGGGACTGATTTCAGGATGTTATCACGCGTTTTTCAGCCACTTTACAGATAGTAATGTTGATTAGGCTTAACTTGTTTTTCCTTTTGTATGAAGGCTACCTGACCTCGGACCCTCCCCCAAAGCCAATTTCTAGATACGCCACTGCGAATAACCATTTCCTTTCTTGCGTTCAGTGTGGTTGTGCTTCCAGGGGACTTCCACGGTAAGTAGCGCTTCTTTTTTATATATTTTTTCTATACTTGTGTTTAACTTTGTAGGTGGCGGTTGTTTATTCTTTTGACGGTTCACGCTTGTTAAAAGAGGTTGTTGACCGAATAGATTTTCAAACCTCTGATGATACTGCTATAATCAGTGGAACGGACGTCAGGTGAAAATACAACAATACATTTTATTTGAAGAACTATTCATTATATATATATATATATATATATATATATATATATATATATTGCAACGATACAGATTTAATTATCGCAAAGGATATAGTGTGTATGGAGAAATTATAAACGAGTCTATAATGGAGGTGATGAAAAATTATTTATTGTACACAAGAAATAAATGTTTTACGATGTATATTATATTACAAATTGTCATGTATTTTATATTTTGAATAATAGTTTATATTGTTCGATACTGTATCGATTTTACTTGTTTGATGATATCCGTATGTGCGTTCCTCCTCTTCTTCTCGTCGCTCCCATCCTGACGTCCTCTTCTTCAGCGTCGCTCTCCTTCCTGGCGTCCTCTTCGTCCTGGAGTCCTCTTCGTCGTGACGTCCTCTTCTTCGACGGGGTGCTCCAGCGGCGATACTTCAATACGTCTGGTTGACGATTTCGTCTAACTGCTAACACCAATTATGACTTTTTCTTCTTCTTCCTAACCTAAATGAAATAGCCTTCTCCAAATAATAATATAATAAATCCAAAATCAAACTAAATAAATAGCTTCTTTCAAACAACATTCCTCAACTGTCACTTTGACAGCACTAATGTAAACATAAACAAATGCACGTGGTTAGATACCAACCCACATTCCTAAACACAGATAAGCTTATCAATACTTCTGACAACATTTTGCTACTTTATACATATACCCAGTTCATTGAAACCATTTATTCAACATAATCATAATTATTCTTAAACTTTACACATATTTTCATATAATTTCATAACACTCATACTACCTATATCCTGGCATATTCGGTTCAATTTTTTTTAACATAATATTTTCTTAAGGATGATACGTGGAACTTTCCTATCACTCGGTTAGTATTTGGGTTTGTGACAATGTATGTGTTTTTACCTACTTGCTCCGATAAAATATATGGACCATTGTATAATCTAAAAAATTTGGCTGCGGTGTTACCCTCTCTGTGCCCTACATTTAAAGCTCGCAAGAGTACCTTCTCGCCCGTTTCGAAAGTTACCAGCTTGTGATCAGCATTAAATTTCTCAGTCCGATCTTCGGCACACTTTTTATGCGTCTCTTGGCTTCTATCCTTTTTACCACATTTGGAATAGGCAGATTCTGCGTTGCAATCCTCCTAATGCAACCATCCCAGGACACGTTTTGGCATTTCTCCTGTTCGTAACTCGTTAGGCGTAAATCCTGTCTTGTCATTGTAATTCCCGTTGATGGACGCCTCGAAAAACTCCAGATACTCTGGTTGGTATTACAATAAGTGCGAAACAGTCTACCTAACTCCCTGTTGACCCTTTCGGCGAGGTTGCCTTGCGGTCTCCGGATCGCTGTCAACACCATCTGTATATTGTGCTTTTCCAATTCGGACTGCCACTTCCTATTTGTGAATTGCTTACTCTGGTCAGATAGAATTTTTTTCACAGGACTATATTTTGGGATATATTTATTCAAAATAACATTTAATACGGCCATTGAGGTAGGTCATCCAACTGCATATAAACTTACGTGTTTAGAAAATGCATCTGTGCATACAACCAGGTTCTTCATACCCCTTGAAGCACGTGCTAGCGGACCAAAAAAATCAATACATACTAGATCGTTTTTATTCGAAATAGTTATTATTTATTTACACGTTGGTTTTATTTAATGTCAGGGTGATTATGGGTACTTATAAGAAAAGCGGTGTATTTGGCGTACACCTTCCAAGAAAGCTTGAAGTGTTTTTAATAATTCCCTATGCAGACTATCTTACACTAACGCGAAAAGCACTTTAATATACTATAATTTATACTGGGGTTGTTAACCCGTTTAGATCTTTACGCTAAGCTTCGCAAAGGGTTCCAAGTTTTACTTTAAATTAAGATTTTTATACGTTCGTAGGAGCAAAACTCTTGACGACTGACACAACTTCACCTTGCAACTGCTACCGAAGAATTGTGTCCATCCTTACTCAACAGAGTACGAATATGACTGAAATTAGTGTCTTCTGATTGGTTAAACCCAAGTCACATGGTTGATGATTGTAACAGATATAAAGTTTTCCTGCAAAAGTTTGTATAAATCCGCAATAGCTTGCCTTGATTTTATCTACGAATTTTATTACCCTATTAATGATAAGCGTTACAAATTGAGTTTTTCCCTACTAAAAAACCATATTTATAAAATAGTTGTAAACCTCAGAGTAAATAAGAATTGTAGCTATTTACAAAAATAATCCACTGTCAAAGTTTCACGTCGATGGGTTGATTACCGCGGAAGATATAGCGAACCCAAGTTATCACATGCGCACACGCGCACAAATGCATACAAAAAGTACATGACAATAAAGAACATATTTTTATGAAGAATTTGATATAACCTACAGTCTTATCCATTGCTAAATACAAAACTTACGGCTAAAAGACAAAAAATTGCATAAAACCATTTTAAACCTGAAAATGTTCGTCGTCCATTCTTAGATATGAATAACAGAGCTTATCATCTTGTGTTCTGCTGCAATATATCTATGTTACTGTTATCTTAAGATTTACCGTTTTATGATGGTAAATGTCCAAACATCCTTTTAAAATGTTCGCATTTCGGACTTTTACCAACAGTTAGTGGTAAATGTCAAGATTTACCGCTGCATTGTGGTAAAAGCTGCACTCGTTGATGTAACCGCTACAACAAGCAGGATCGATACAGTGAAGCGCTTTCGAAAGAGAGCCGCCGAAGGACTTCAAAAACAAGAGAAAAAATGACAGTTGTCTCTTGTAAAAAGTAGCTAAACCTTTAGCTGGACAGAATGTGAGTGTCAAAGTGCCAGATGTAGACCGGCCAAAAGTATACTGAGTGTGCTGTAGCTGTCGTAATGAATATTGAAAATGGTAAATTTTATCAACTTCGTACCACAATTGACAAACTTACATCTTTATATACATGAAACCAGTTCACGCCGTGTACAGAAAATTTTATTAGCGTTGCAGAAGTAGGAACCGAAGAGGTTACTGTTTGAGAAATGATTAATAAATTATTTTTAGTTGGAGGAGAAGGCTTCAAAAAATGTGATTGTTTAAAACCGTGTACTACGAAGAAGTGTTTGTGTTAAGCCTCCTCTTTGTTGTGCAATTCTAAATGTCATAACAGTCAACCCTGCTGCAACAAGTAATTTTCATTTTTTATTACTTTATTTTACTTTTATTACTTTATTAATTTTCATTTATTTGTATCAGTTAATTATTAGACTAAAAAACCAGTGAATAGGACTCGTATTTGTTTTCGTCAGTTAGATTACATTTGCACAAAATGGTTAAAAGTTTTTTAAATGTTCTTGTTTTTTAAGTAAACTTCGTCGTTAATGTTATCAATTTTTATATTTTTGGCTGTATGTTTTTTAGTAGTTTTTCAATTTATTGTACATCGCTAAATAACAATTAATTCAGAAACAAGCAGTAGTATAATGGGTTATTTTTAGTCTCCTTTCTTCATGCGTTGTTATGAAAATGATTATTTTTTTTTAAATTATTAACTATAAAATTCTTTAAAATTAAAAATATCTTTTTTAAATATATAACCACAATACAGCGGTAAATCTTGACATTTACTACTAACTGCTGGTAAAAGTCCGAAATGTAAACATTTTAAAAGGATCTTTACCATCATGAAACGGTAAATCTTAGGATATACCGGTAAATCTTAAGAATTACCTTACTTCGCACTTTTACAGTATCATATATATGCGTTATTGAAACATTTTTTACAACATACTTGTTGACCGAATTGTGTCCTATATTTTATATTTCAAACGCATACCCTAATGCTGTGTAATAAACCTGTTTGTACATTTAAAAAAGAGCTACCACTAACATAGTAATTTTTAATATTTTAAAAGGTTTTTAACGTATAGAGCTGAAAAAAGCCTAAAAAAATTAAGAGCTTAACAAAATCCGGCAATTTTTTTGGCCCTCTGGAGGGGTCCCGTTCGTCTCCCCTCCGTAAATACCCCCCTGGTTGTTCGTTCTACTTCGTATCGGTTGCCCCTGGTTTAATGTTGACGGCGCATAAAGCCAAGTCCGTTATCGGAAGACTTTCAAGGAATTAGGAGAGTGCTCTTGGTAAGTACGAGTTATGTGTGTATTATACTCTCAGTCGTCATACTAACGCGCGGTACCGGAGGCTTCACGAAGCTATGTGTATGAGAGACGCCGGTTATGGTAATAACGAAACATACAAATTTTCCCATCTTTCCGTTTCTGAACAGTGCTGCCTTAACCGTCCGAAATGCCGTTCTTTGCAAATCAGCATTATTATATTCAAGAAGCTTTATTATATAATTAAACTTTGTCTGACCACTTTGTTTTCAGTTTCTAACATAAGAATATCCCAATGATTTTAAATTCCGCACTCATTTTTGTTTTTACCATCTCTACAGTACTCTTTGCATTGACGTTGGTTTTGGAACTTAGTACTACTGTAGATTTCATTTATTCCAGCAATCCCATTCCTCCTGTATGAGTCCATAATTCTGTAGTTTGGGCATCTATATTAAAAATGAGTGTATTAGTAGTTATGGTACAATTTAGGAAACTTAGCCATGTTGGATGCTATATCTATTCTTTCCACTATGCGGTTTGGGGCTCGTGCCTCAGGAAGTAAACGCCGTAATTCTTTAAAAAGAAAATAGTAATTAAATCACATAAATTCGGATTAAGAAACTGTATAAATTTTATTTGCATTTAAAGATTAAAAAAGTCATTTTTCACTTCATCCTGTTTTTAGATTAAGCATCGTGTTTGTATTTTTCCATATTTGTTAAGGAGGCTTAGTTTGAAACATCCAGCACTGTGCTTCATTGTAGTGGATGAGGAAAAGTTATGCTATCGAGTCGCCAGATGTTAAAGAATGCGTTCTCAAATGTGCCCTAATTCACTACCATAAAGTATTACTTCGCAGGTGCGTTCTGTACCCTGCGGTCAATCGCTACCGGTTTGGCCACGGTAAAACCAAGTACCGATACCACATTTATTTCCGTTTAACTTTCGAATGCTGCTATAGTATCAACTTTGCACAGATCGAGACAAAGAGGCACACAGCTGTGACAGTTCGAGCTTGAACATAACTGTAAACAGTTTCAGTGAAGAGATGATTCGAGTCACGTAGTCAAAACCTTCGTTATTCTCGCTCTGTTTTCTTAGTCCATTATATATCAATGTTGTTGAACTTGCTTTCCAACACACGTAAATTGAACTGGATAATCGTAATAGATCTGGATAAGTTACAACCCACAACTATCCTAACAAAGCGAGTTAAACTAAATTAATCTAACTTTATTCGTATAATTTTTCTTAAGAAATGCATTCAATGAGTTTCTTCTGGTAATAATAGACAGCTGCCATCCACACTATGCCACTTACTCGTAAGTTACGTCGTTGGTCTAGAACAAACTTATTTATGACAGATTATCACAAACAATCGCATATGCTTCTGAGAAACGTATCCACACACAAACTTTGTTTGTGTCTACATTTTCTTTCCTCAAAGGCAGAGGTTAGTTTTTGAACATGTTTATTTTTTTAAAATATAAAGGGCGAGGCCCTGATGTCCGCCTACAAAGAAATACGGCATTGATAATATTATTTAAGGTAAAGTAATTATTGTAGGTTTTATTTTATTTTCAAGCTGGAAATTTCTTTCTAACACTACGTACTTCACACAAAATTGCTTCGTGAATTGTGTTTGTCTAAATATTACTATATTCTAAAAATAGACAGAGTTGTTTTTCACTTAAGCAGTCAGCAATACAAAGTCATCGATTTCCCAACGTACTACCAGCCCAATAAAGTTTATCGTTGAGCCCGATACCTACTAATTGTTAGGAATAAAACGTACGTAAAGTGGGAGAATTTAGGAAACCGATGCCCAAATTGTACCGCCCTTATCCTAAATTGTACTAGACCAAAATTCACTCATTTAATATACTTATCCAGAAAAAAGTGTATGCAACTAATACGCACTATTCAAAATAAAAACTCAGGTCTCCTTCCTATTGCATAAACCATCACATTTATATAAATGCAAGTTTTACATTTTTTTTTCTTGTCCACTCCCGCAAAAATATGGAAATTTGTGAAGATCATCTGAAACTGTCATAAATTCAAATTGAAGGCACATACAAACTAGAACAACTAAAACAATAAACGCATTAGCCTCTTCTCTCTAGTTATGGAATCAACCCTGTGTTTTCCCTTTCTAACAATTATTATAGTGGCTTTTGAATAATTAAAAGCCTGGTTTTGTCTATACTAAAATTTGTGATGCCAGATAAATTCATATTTATCAGTTTTTAATTAATCACCCTTACCGGCCAAAGGCTCTATGTGGCGTAATAATGAGCCATAAACATTTTTCCTACTCTATACAGACAGTTAGTCATGAACATTATTAAAACTGCATAGTAGATCTATTATTATTTTTCTATTTGCTACTTGTCTTAAAAGTATACAAATGGGTTTGCATATTGTTACAAGTTTTAACATGTGTACGCATTTTAAAGTAACATCAATCAGATATTATATTTCATCAACTTGACTTCGCATTGACGTCACATAACACGAAGTCCGTTATCGGAAGACTTTTAAGGAGTTATGCGCGTGCTCTTGGTAAGTATGACTTTGTATATATTCAAACACTTTCTACTACAGTTCGTTTCTTGATGTATATAATGTATATTTTATAAAGACTTTACCTCAAGATGTTTTCTCCCTATTTGGGACATGTTTCGGGAAGCCTTGGGTTCCCATCCTCAGCCTTCCTTATTTTGAACCTTGTGAGGTATTTGTATGTTGGCTGGTTGTTGCTTTGGTTTCCTGTTGGTCTCTAGTGCTTTAAATTGGTATTTGTGTGTGATTGTGGTGTATATATTAGTATTTTTTGTATTTTCTATGTTCAGTTCTTTGAAAATTGTGTCATGTTTTGTATTGATTTGTATTTGTTCAGGTATTAGTTTGTTTTGTGTTTTATGTTTGTATACTTGTAAATTTTCCCAAATGTTCATTACGGTCCCTTTGTGTGGTATGTGTTGTATTAGTGTCATATTGGTTGTGTCTGGGAATTCATGTCCAGAGTTTATTGCATGGGTGGCCAAATTAGATTTATATATTTCTGGCTTTTGTATGCATTTAGGTGTTCAAAATAACGTTTTTTCAGCTGTTTTTTGTTTGTCCTATGTAACATTTATTGCATTCTTGGTATTCAGTTATGTATATACCGTTGGTTGTTGTATTATCTTTATTGTGTGGGTTATTTAGTTTATGTAAATTATTTTTATTAGTTTTGTATGCTATTTTGATATCTGTGTTTTAAAATAGTTTTGTTAGCTTTGTCATTTTATTATTTATGTATGTGAATGTGGCCCATTTTTTATTACATAGATAAAACAAACCCTTTACTGAACATTATAATGATACAATTTAGGTGTCAACAAAAAGTTAACAGATTTTCCTTTAATATATAGTGTTTTCTGAATCCCATCTTTTGAATAAATAGTGGAAACAGTGACCAAAAAAAAGAAACGAGATAAGAGATTATCTGTTTTCCAAGCTCCTAAATATAACAGATGTAAATGTAGAAAAATAAAAATAAAAATAAAATAAATAATCAAAAACGAATGCAATAAACAAAATGAATATAAAATAAATTTTGAATAATGTAATCCAGTCTTGTTTCTCTTTTTTACAAATATCACTCCGTCATAGCAAATTAAAGATTAAATAAGCAGCTTCATCAAATTGAACACCCACTTAAACTCTGAATTTCTTTTCCCATTGCGTGAGGGGTTTTCTAGAATATAGTAGTAAATTCTTACAGCATACTTTTAGAAATTCCTTACTGACTTCAGCTAAATGAATAAAACTTTGAAGATAGGGAATATCTACACTTATGAATAATACATGGCTTATGAAAGATCGTACGCCATCCCAAACAGACTAAATCAGAGATGTTTCCTCGTTCACGCCCCAGAGCTCAACAAACTTTCTTCAGTAACCCACCTGAGTAAACAACATTGAGCTCAAGGCTTTCACCGCGTACAGTTACGGGTCACTTACCTCTGACAACAACCAATAATTTCACATGCAGACACGAGCGATGTTCAGGTAGATTGGAAAAACCAACAGTCTAACTTGCCGAGTGAATTAGTAACCTTTCAAAATATTCACTTATTTGTTTTTTATTATGAAATAATTAATTACAGGTTCGAGTTAATAGATATTAAAATTGTTTAAATATCGTTTATGTTCTATAAAATAATTCTTAAAAATCAGGAAAGTGCTACGTTAAAATCAAGTTGATATGATATAATTATGTAAAATTTTCTTTAACACTTCTTCTCTCATCAATGATTCATTAATGGTAGGAAACAGCTTTTCACGTAGAAAACAAGCCTATTGAAAAAATCTAGAGCAGTGGTTCATAAAGTGGGGTCCGCGACAATGTTTCAGGGGGTCCGCGGACAATTTTAAGAAAAAATAGAATATACCGCAATTTTCTCCGATTTTTGATACTCTGAAATATAAATTTTAGAATCTTAAAACAATTTGTAGAAGATTCCAGTAATTTTTTTTTTGGTTCAAACTATATGTAATTGTAAAAGTAATTTCAAGCTAATGGCTTTAATAATATCTTTAAATCATGGAAGGGTATTGAACAGATTATTTGAACTAAGGGATAAAGTAAAGCTCTTTTTATTTGATTCCAACTTCGATCTTAAAGACAGGTTCCATGACTTTAACTGGATTTTGAGTTAGTATACCTTACTCATATATTAAGTCATCTGAACGGACTCACTTTAAGCCTGCAGGGATCTAGCATAACTAGTTTCCATGTTCGAGATAAAACCGAGGGGATGATAAAAAAACTGAAGGTGTGGATTCAGAGATTAGACGCTGAAATCTTCGAACAATTCCCTTCCATGGCAGATTTCGTCCAGATGTCAGGAGAAAATGTTCCAAAGGAGATGTTCAACGTTATTAAGTCTCATTTGGAGCAACTGCACTTGCAGCTAAGGGAATATTTTCCAGTGACGGATGATAGTGACATGTGGATAAGGAATCCATTTGCTGATGGGCTGTCAACTAACCTCTCTCTTATACTACAAGAAGAAGATTCATTGGTAGAACTTTCAACTGACAGTTCATTAAAATTGCAGTTTTCGCAATTACAGCTAGCTGACTTCTGGTTTTATGTAATGACTGATTATACTGAACTCGCAAGAAAGCTTTGAAGTGTTTGTGTTTACCTCTACTTATTTGTGTGAAACCGCATTCTCCCAGCTCAGGTACTTGAAGTCAAAGTTGAGAAATAAACTTGATGTCGCGTGTGACTTAATATTGAAATTATCAGACATTAAACCGAATATTGCAGAGCTAATTGTTCAAAAGCAACTTTATTGTTCACATTAAACTATGTTTGATATCATTAATATGTTTTTTATTAATATTATAATTTTCCAATGAAGAGAATTTTGATTTTAATACATTTTAATTAAACTATAAGAATTTTTATCATATTTACTGTTTGTTTTATTTCAGAGCTCAGACGAGGTCCGTGAAATTTTTAATTTTTTAGGGGGGCCGAGGACTGAAAAGTTTGGGAACCACTGATCTAGAGTATTTATTTTTTACATGTCGTTTTCGATTAAGTTCCTATAGACGCACTTCTCTTATTCTTCATAAACCACTCTAGCAGCATACTTTGTACAGTACTTGTCAAATAATGGAGAGAACTTACCTAACCACCTTACTTATATGCGCATGCGCTAATTGTAACAAAGTCTCAATCGATCCCGCTTTTACCTGGAAGACTTTTGACCCTAATTTTGAAAATTTGATTTAAACATGGGAATCTCAGTATTTTTGGCTTGTGCACGATGTTTTCGTTTTTGTAGTTTTATGTACGACTTTTAAACAGCAGATGTTAATACAATCGAGAACGAAATTCCACTAGAAAATCAATCCACATTAACTGAGGTTTACTGTCTCGAGTTTGTTTATACGTTCTCATTTAGTCCCACCCCCATATACACGCACATGATTGGCAGGGAAAATCTACACACGACAAAATGCGTATATGATGAATTTTTAAGTGAACCGAGATTTTTAAACAAATTTCGAAACATTTTAAACCGTATACAGTAACTTAAGTAAGCAATAAAGAAGTAATGGTAATGATTTAATAAATTATAAAACCAAAAGTAAAGATAAAGTACAACAATAAAATACAGAAGCTACGTTAAAATTTACATAAATAAAATTAAATCTACAAAAATATTATCGATTGCAGTTAATAACTAGCAACGTCATTAAAGCAACTGTGCACGGGAAACCTTGCACTTCAGTTTTCGATGGTAGCGAATGTTTTATTACGACTCCACGTTTAAAAGTTGTCTAAAACAGTTCGTGCAGTTATAC
Source organism: Magicicada septendecula (assembly GCA_034769895.1). Classification (NCBI taxonomy): domain Eukaryota; kingdom Metazoa; phylum Arthropoda; class Insecta; order Hemiptera; family Cicadidae; genus Magicicada; species Magicicada septendecula. Next base: position 263,238,953 of record CM068376.1, read on the forward strand.
ACTACGCACTTTCATCTCGGCAGCTCACTCATGACACGAAGTATATGCAGTTCTGTTTGCACTTTTCCCGGATAAAATGGAATCTACACATTTGTGTCTGTTTACTCTTCTCAAGAAATGGGGTCCATTCTAGTCGCTAAAACTTGATTTTGAAGCTATCAGTGCGGAGAGGAAAATATTTGCAGATACCACAATAAATGGATGCAACTATTATTTAAACCAGTTTGTTTAGACAAATAAAAAACACAGGACTCACTGTGGAGTACTAGGAAAATAACGATTTAAGACTCACATAGGATGTGTGCTGCTATGGCATATTTGCCGCTTGGTTGAGTAGAAGATGGATAACGTCTGGAGAATTTTCCCGAAAATGAGAAATTAGTTTTTTCATGGAACACTTCTTTCAGCAATGGATGGACAACCCAAAAGTTTGTATTGAGTTGTGAAGTTGTTCATGGACAGCGACACAGAACTAAGAACTTGTTTGAGAGGTGGAACTGAAAGTTGAACAGTACTACAGGAAAACGTCACCCTAATATTTCCTGTTGGTTTATATGCTGAAAGACGAAGCACTGGAAGTTTCTTTACAGCTTTCTGGCAAAGCATTTTACTGACAACTTTCCCTTGATGGAAAAGATCTTGGAGACCCGGGTCAGAAACGAAAGAAATGCAAAGTCTAAACCACTAATGTCTTTGATATACGAGTTTTAAGTTTAAAAATTATAGAGGAAGATGGAAGTAGTTTTACAAAGGAGCACCCAGGATCATGTCCACCCTTGCTCCCCATGAGTGAGAAGTCTAATATCGAAAACGCTAATTGCCCGACTCTGAACTGGTCGGTACCCCCGAGAATATGAGACGTGCAGCTCTATTCCCTCCGTGCGGTTCGCAATATCCACTATCTAGGATTTAACTGTCCCAACATCCCCCCGGGTTTCCATTTGGGTTCCCGCGGCAATACCACAAAACCGAAACCACGAGCCACCTCGAGTCCAACACCAAGTATGGTCAGAAGTTCCGAATTTTCCAGACCCCGCCCATACCCGACCGCGGCAGGTGACCAACGTACCCGACCCCTGGGGCCCCCGAGGAGTCAGTTTAGGCACTCGGTTACTAAGAATGGAAAACCTCACACTGACCAAGAGTCGACCTCATAGCACGCTATAACGTCTACCAGCAACTGCCATGGGGCGCCTTCCGGGTCTGCACACCCTAGGGCCTTACAGTACATTGACAGTCCCAAGTCTGTAAAAGTGTGAGGGGAAGTTGCTGTTGATTTATAACTACTGATCTTATCTTGTTTGTTAAAGTGTCCGCCTCGACCACAGCACCTTAATTGTAGCCAAATAATTGTCCGCTTCAGCCACGTCCGCCTCGGCCACGACACAACGACGAGGCAATCCCCTATTGTCCATATCTTTGATGGCTAGCGTAATTAGATATCAAGAAATGGTTAACAGATAGGAAGATAACAACATGAGTAAAGTATGTTATGTAGATCACGCAGTCTTTTTGAGGATAGCCAGCATCAGTGTTATAGATCATGCAGATGTTTCACCCTTGACATATCCACTGAGAAAACTGTGCGCATGCCAGTAGCCTTGTACCCAGTACGATGTAAACTAACAGTAAACAATAAGGTCATAGAACAAGTCATGGAAACAATACATAGGTGTACATCGGCAAGTGACGGAACAACCGGTAAAGAAGAGTTTAAAGACCAAATTACTAGAGCCGACTGAGCTACTCAACTGGGCGCTTAACACATTCCATTTGGCATTACAAACACATCAGCCAGGATACCAAAGTTAAAATATAGAGGGAAGTGTGCCAAAACCAACATACGTATAGAATTCCTTAGGCCGACGTCAACGTTATTATTTGCCGGGCTGTTAGGCCGAGGTCTGTTGCCTGTTTCGGCCCCACCATCGGAGGCCTATATATATATATATATATAGCAGCGTAACAAAATAGTTATTGCATAGATAGGTATAATGATAATATAAACGCATATCTGGAACTAGGAAATTTATTAACTAACAAAATTATTATTTCTGTCTTATTAAGTTTTCAAACATAAGATTATTTACTTAATTATTTTGTCTTTCAACTAAAGAGTTTATTCGATTCTTATTTTTACAACACATTGTTACTTGTATGTCGAATTCCACAACTACCGTCGATGTCCGGGGATCAGCTGTTGACTCATCTTTTCCCGTTGACCTTAGCGTAGTTCACTCCTACGTTTCACACACACGCCGCGGTTATCAAACTGTTATTGTTTATAAAATTATCTCAGGGGTTTTTGTAATGGGTAATTAAATAGATCTTGTGTATTGGGCTTACACATTCCCGACTCTTGAAGTGGTCTCGCGTTAATTAGTAATACCGCGATCGGTATTGCTGTCCTAGGCGGAAAAATCTTGCACTAACGCGAAAAGCACTAACGCTTTTATCTATTATAAATTTGTTGTATTTGAGTTCTTCGACTAGATAACGTATACGAAAAACTCGTAACGTATACCCAAGTTCTACGTCACTTATAGAATAGACCTGTTCTGACACGAAAAACTCGCGACAGTCAGTACGACCTTCTATGACGAGACCTCGAAGCAAACTGTGTGATCTTTACTCCGCAAAGGACCTACTCAAATAATTTTTAAACCTTCTAAATGGTTGAAATCTTAGGTACGTCACAGATTTCCACCATGGTAGGCTGACTTCAAGTTAAAACTATGTCCAATTCTGCAAAGGCCTGCCTAGATTTAATCTACAATTTTTATTACCCTATTGAAGATGACGAGTTAATATAAGAATTAATTTCATTTAAAAAAACATATTAAACTTATAGTTCTGCAGTATAGAATATATGAAAAACGTAGCCTTCAAGACGGTGCATACTCTGTCCAAGTTTCATAAAGAAATGTTAATTATTAATGAAGTTATTCAATAAAATGTGAATCACAGGCGCACCCGCCCACTCGCGCACTAACATTGCACTGGACATGATAGAGTATAAAATTACGGGTATTTTGACATAACTCATTTTTTTACCCACATCTTAATTCAGAACTTACATCTAATTTACAAAAAGGGAACAAAATCAATTTATAACTTGTCTATAATCGTCAGAGAATGTGTCATAGCACTAATAGCCCTTATTGATGACTTCCTTAGCACGTGTTCCGTTACCTCAGTACTGGGGTGAACTGCGGGACAGCGTACCAATTTTTTAATAGTTTCTGACACTGAAGATGGCCTCCGACGGTGGGACCGAAACGTATGTCTTGAACACAAGCGGCCTAACAGCCCGCAAATAATAATACGTATGTTTCTCAATTATCTGCTGCTACAACGTCACAGAAACGGCTGAAATCTGTTCTTACTGTTCCTGTGATTCTATGCAAACGACCGTGTTCGTATTTCCTAACGTGTATTTGACTGCAGTGTAGGTTTATTTAAGTTAATAAACTTGAAAACTTCAAACAGCTTCTACATAGTGCCTTTTTATATTTACCGAATCCGTGAGTAATTTTTCCCGTTTGTATAAACTTATTCTAAGTAACGTAAGGAATCGAAATACTGTATTTGTTTCGTTTTTATGTTAACTGCTGTTTCTTATAATTGAGGCTAAACCTGTGTGTTCGGGATTCCCCAAACTGACACACTTTGATTTTGTGGTTGCCTAAACCGACACACGTTTGTATTTGAAAATTATTAGACTACACTTAATGCTCTTGCTAACAACGTAATTAGAATGGCTCTGTAATACTGCGTTGCAGATGCCTCCAGCAAAGAACAAAGGCGTTAAAATTAGGACAAACAAACTGCCAATATGGCTTTAACTAAATAAGAGTGGTTTAAAGTAAATAAACCGAATAAAATGTTAGTTTTTAGAAAGAGCGAGTTCTGAACGAAACAGACACAGTGTTTTTGAAATTCTAACATATCTGCCATTGAAGCCTGACTTTTCGAAGAGACCGACTATGCTCAAACAAACTCCATTGCCCTTATGACGCAGATGCAGGATGTGTTGTTACGACTATTACGAAACGCTCTCGAAGAGTTCCACCTGTTTCTCGGTTAGCCAAGCAGGTGCAGTGTCTGTGTCAAGGCTGCACAGTAAAGTATTCTCTAGACTGTTCGAGTGCTTGTTAACCACGCAAATTATGCTGGCATGGAAAATTATTCTGGAACATCTGCAGGCTACATATAAGCAACAGCGGCTGCCTTAGTGAGTTAGTTACAGTCCAGCCATTTCTTCAGTGCGGATCAAGTGGTTGTTATGGAAAGTGATTATTGTGTTATAATTAGTGCAGAACTCTTAATAGTTGACATTATTATTGGGTGTGGACAACTTTAACTTGAATTATTGTATGAGCGTACCCTGTTCATTTCAAGTTGTTATTTGTGACTAATTAAAGCTGGTTATTAGTGACTTCATTGGTGTCTGTATTTTGTTTCCACTGTACCATGTGACGATCAGTGTAACCGTCGTAACAGTATTTTTTGTGAAAGACATAGGCTGGAGATCGTATTGAGACGCTTTGGGCTCAATTTTCAAGAATGTGCAATATTTTGTAAATAATTACAAAATACGACGAATAGTTTTAACAATTTTGTGCATGAAAGTACAAGCGTGGACACGTCTGTCGCCCGTTGAAAGTGTACACCTGTAAAGTCATAGTTTGTGTGTCTGTGTGTGTGAACCAGCACGGACCTGCATTATACTACGTTAGGGGAGACGTATAAATTGCTGGTTTTTATTACTAAATCAGGTATTGACAGGATTAAAATAAATGAATAAATACGTTTTTTACCTGTTACCAAAGACGTATCACAATTCTAAAAACACCATTAGATTAAGGACATTTAAACGAGTATGGTGATGCAAAATTATTGCATAAAAGTGCAATAATAAAGACGTCATACAAATTAGTGTTACTTACTACCATAATTAACTAGTAATTAACGAGCGTGTTATATGTAAATGACGAGTGAAAAATTACGTAGACAATGCAATTACTCGTCTAAAGATAAAGTTTACGTAATCGCGAAAACGAAGTAAAAAGTGATCAGTAAAAAAAGACACTACACTCGAATTGACAAAATTTAACATATCAAAAACAATATCTGACATGCCAATTTACCGTCTACTATAAATACCTCCGGCAATTTTGGGTGAGGTCAGAGACTCAACATATCTTTACACGTGGACACTATGTCCGTCTGCTGACCAACTTGAAATCATTATCATCATAATCACAATCATCTGCAATACACCACGATCAATGGAGGAACACAGGACCACCATCAACAACAGGCTATAGAATACCAAGGAATCATCAGCATTGTCATCATTCAGGAGACGCACACACGCGCGCGCGCGCGCAACGGTAACTTAGACAATACGCAGCTGACAAAAGAACAATTATATTTTTGTGCAAAGAACTCATAAAGAACGAAATATGAGATAATATAGTAATATAAAGACTTAAATGTAAATAGTTAAATATTCAGAGTAACGGACATAATTGTATATTGTTGTTAAAAATAATAATTTTTTTTGTTTAATTTTAAAGATTGGGTGTGTCATTATAAATTATAAATATTTTTTAAGTAAATATTATTTTTATTAAAATATTAATAGCAACAGTTCAATTTTAGTTAGTAAAGTTAATAATATTTTTATAAATGAGTTGCTATTTTAATAATGATTCAAAGTCAGACACCCATGCAATACAAAAGAATTTTATAATTTGTTCATCATATATTTTTAGATATTTAAGACTATATGTTATTAATGTGTGCTGAATATCAAAGAGCGTTTTCAGAGTGTAATTTTATAAAAGAGAATATTTTGAATTTTCTAATTTCAAGTAATTTCTTTGCAATATTTAATAAACCATTGATTGATTCTTTTACTATATTTTAATTAATTATTTCATGTCATCAACGTCTCACTGCACTTTCTAAAAATAGGTTTATTGAGCAACAACATATACTTAACGGAACGAACACACAAACATCCTACGACCTAGCCGGTGTTTAACACTTTATAGTTGCTTCGGGTACATGGTCAGAAGTGTATTCATTTTATAATACTTGTAACGTTGCAATATATATATATTACAACAGTACACATTGCTAAATGTATCGAGCCACACGTTGGAAGCGACAATTTTTATACAATGATACAACGTTATTAAATGTAAGTGTGTCGGGCGCACGCTCATGTGCGATAAAATTATACAACGGTAAATAACATTTCTAACAACGTGTACGTGTATAATTAGGGGTTCAGGTGTAATCATAATAATGGTAGCCTTTTTAGGAAATTCAAAATGTTCCCATTTATTAATTTAAACAAACATATCAAGAAATAATACTATACAAATAATGATTACTTCGTCATACGATATTCATTATACATGGTTTCAAAGTTTCTTAGTTTGCTGTAATCTCATCACCAACATAAAGCTTATATCATAGACATAATATTATTAATTTTAAATAAAAAAAAAATTTTCTTCATTATGTTATACTGTCTGGACTACTCAGTCTGAATGTGTGCTTTCAATATAAAAATATTTAACTAAGTTAACTATTTGTTCATTATTTGAACAAATCTAATTGATTCTTTCACATGTATATTAAAATATTTTCAATCATTATCAATTCAAAACTTATGCTTTCATAATTTCTCTGCAATTTTAAATTTAAATATTTTTTATAAATTATTACTGTAAAAATTATGCTTTCATAATTTCTCTACAATTTTTCATAATTACTCTACAATTTAAATTTACGTATTTTCAATAAATTATTACTGCAAAAATTATGCTATAATTTTTATACAAGACATTTACATCTACAGGGTAAATCAAAAAGTAAAGGCAAATTTTATTTTCCCTGCTGCAATGGATGACAGCACTGACTGAACAATGACATATCATAACCTCGAAGTTTTTTTGTTCTTTAGCTGTGTTGTTTCAGTGCTCAGCTCCATTCGTAGTGATTTCAGGGCATTTTATTATGAGTGCCCCGTTGTCCGTGTGCACCAAGGAAGAAATGAGGGGAGTGGTACGTTTTCTGCACTCTGAAGGGACTAAACATGCGGAGATTATTCGCAGAATGCAGCAGCAGTACGGTGAGAGCTGTCTTAGTGAACGCAAAATTTATGAGTGGATAAATCGCTTTAAAAATGGTCGTGTATCTATCTGCGATGAAGAGCGTTCAGGTAGGCCATCCACTTCGAAGACGGACAAGAACATCGAGACAGTTGAGCGAATGATTCATGATGATCGTCGTGTCAAAATTGATGATATCGCGCATGCGTTGAACATTAGCCACGGTTCAGCAGTTGAAATCATCCACGAATCACTAAATTATCGCAAAGTGTGTGCTCGTTGGGTACCACATCGACTGACAGACCAGCACAAACAGAAACGTTTGGAAATTTCGAAATCACATTTAAAGCGTTTAGAAGAGGAAGGAGAAGAGTTTCTCAGTCGCATAGTAACCGTTGATGAGACGTGGGTCCATCACTTCGAACCACAGAGTATGGTGTGGAAACATCCATCCTCGCCTACAGCAAAAAAGTTCAAAAGACAAGTTTCTGCAGGAAAGTTGATGATGACAGTGTTTTGGGATATGAAAGGTCCACTTCTAATTCATTACACTCCTAAAGGTCAAACAGTGAATAGTGACAGCTACTGTGAGCTACTGCGAGATCTGAAACCCAAATCAAAACAAAGAGGCGAGGAAAACTTTCAAAAGGTGTGCTTTTGCTTCAGGACAATGCCCGTCCTCATACTGCGGGGAAAACGATCCAGTGCATTCAAGATCTTGGTTTTGAGCTGCTGGAGCATCCGCCGTACAGTCCTGACCTAGCTCCAAGTGATTTTCACCTTTTTGGTCCGATGAAGGAGCACCTGCGTGAATCCAAGTTTTCGTCGCATGACGAGGTTGTGGAGGCGGTGCGCGAATGGCTGTGCACGATGCCACAAATCTTCTTCCAGGACGGAATTACGAAGCTTGTCAAGAGATGGACCAAGTGCATAGAAGTTGAGGGAGATTATGTAGAGAAATGATGTTACTTGTCATCTTGTTTTCACAATAAAAAGTTCCTTTTTAAAAATTTGCCTTTACTTTTTGACTTACCCTCGTATAAGTTATAAATTACACTTTTTGAAATTATTGTCTTTCTTTTGACAATGTTTATCAATCTTTGATTAAGTCTTTTGTTATGAGGAATACATGGCTTTCTTTCACCTTAATTGTAGCGGTTCCTCAGCATACCCTCTCCTGGTCCTGAGTCCTTGATGTTGTGAATCCTGCATAGTCATGAAGTCCTGGATCCTTTCCTCGTTCTCCGGGTCCTCTCAGAAGTCCTGGATGCTTTCCTCTTCCTTCGGGTCCTCTCGTAAGTCCTGGATGCTTTCCTCTTCTTCCTGGTCCTCTCGGAAGTCCTGTGACTCGTCCTTTACGTCTGGAATTTATGCCATGTAGTGCTCTCGTCCTCGGTCTGGAGTAATGTTCTTAGATGTAGATCACTTGTAGACATCTGACGATTTCTTTGTTACGGTAATTTTTAATTACTGTTTTCCATTACTATTTTTTTTTAAATCGAAATATTTATTGTAATACTTTGTAAGTTATGCTTACCAAAAAGTCTTATTGGTGTTAGACATATTGTCTAACTCTGTCCATAGTAATTCAAATTTCGCGTCTCTGACGGACATAGCGTTCCGCCACTAATGAACACTGTTAGAAGAGAGAGATTAGCTCTCCTTGGCTTCTATTTATATTCACCAAGAAAACTGCAGCTGTCGATTCAGGAATTAGCCTGTCGACAGTTGAACCATGGCGTGATAGTCCCCACTCTCGTCCTATTTCACATTTTTGCACTTTTTCGCCAATCGCACTGTTTAACGCGGATTTCACGGCGATAAAATATTGTCTAATTTAATGACCTATGTGATTAATTATCATGATGCCTGCACCACTAGTGTAATTATAATGCTTTAAAAATCGCACTGGATTCGCACTGATTGTCCGAATTACGAAAAATTCGCACTGCACTTGTGTCTGATTTTTACACATTTTTAGAAGTTTTATCCTTCTCCCTAACATTTATGGTTTGCTTAATATTAAATATATTCTTAATTTAGCATTGACTTGGGGTGGGGTTGCAAACTTTCAGGATCAAACAGGCTTCACGCACACACACTATTTACTTGTATACACACATGCAGCGGTAATCGCGTGATCCTGCGTGTTGACTCCTGTTTGCAAGCCAGCTTCCAATTTCACACCTGCTCGTCTATTATATATTATTAAAATTAAATTAAATATTTATTTTATATTATATATGCGCATTACAGCCTATGCTTGTATTGTGGCATACAATACAACATGTTTCGAGAGCTCCCGTGCTCTCATCTTGAGCCTTCGCGATCTTGCGTCTGGTGAAGTATTTGTGTGTTGGCTGGATACTATTAAGGTTTCTTGTTGGTCTCTGGTCTTTTAAAGTTGTATTATTATTCCTCTGTCGAAACATGTTCCGAATAGGAAAAATGTAACATCTTGAGGTAATATAAACATAAATTTTAAATTACTTTATATATATCAAGAAACGAACTGTAGCAGAAAGTGATTGAATATATATATATATATATATATATATATATATATATAATAAGTTTGGAAACTTAGCCTATACAAATATTTTACATTAAATTTTGTACAAAAATGTATTAAAATCTATGTAAATAATATTAATAAAACCTTTATGTAACTTCGAATTTCGCTTTTCCTTAAATTCTTTAAATCAAGAAGGGTATGTCGGTTTTTGAAACCACTTCTAAGTACAGTAGTTTCATTCATTTTTTATAAAAATTTCGGTTCTAGAAATTCGAAGGGTCTATTAGAAATTGTAATTTCAGATAATTACTAGACATGATATTTAGCACTTGTTTTAAAAACAAAACACATTTTTGTATTTCTAACTTCGTAACATAGAAATAGCCCATAAACAAATTCGTATGTCGGTTTTGGTGCGCTTACTCTACACGGCACTGTTAAGATCGATAGTGTATTTTGCAGAGATGATAAGTGAGACAGCAAAAACGCACTGATGTATCGGAAATGAAGGTATTAAGAAAATACGCGGGAAGACCATACGAGATCGGGAAAGAAGTGGGTAATTAGAGAAAGACGTAAATTGGACATTGAAAACAGGAGAAGAGAAGAATGGAATGAGCATGTTGATGGAACGGAGGAGAATAGAGTAGCAAAATTCCGTAGGGACAAAAAAAAAGGGGGGGCCAAATGAAAGGTTAGTCGGCCGGGGAAAAGGCGGAAAGAAAGCCACGTACTTATATTCGGGGAAGAAGAAGAAGAAGAAGAAGAAGAAGAAGAAGAAGAAGAAGAAGAAGAAGAAGAAGAAGAAGAAGAAGAAGAAATTTGCCTTGGACGCATTGTACTGAATGAAAGCGCAGCCCAGTGTCGCAAACTAGTTACGCAACCAGGGCAGCCGCCATTTTAAGTGCTTAACATAACATAACATGTCCATAAAAACAATTACGCACACATCTCTTACTTGATTTGCCCTCAGTTCTAAAGCGGGAGAGCCATCGATCGACCGACGCCAAAAAGTTGTAGAAGGATGGCGTCGACTTTTGAAGGATCGATGTTGTGTGTGTAGGGTGTGATATGTCCGAATAATACGAGTGATTTCAATTGTGTCTGTTCGTTTAGGATGTCGTTTTTATGTGTTTTTGTGTGTTTGTATATTTCCAATTGTTCAAGAGCGTCTAGTTTTCGGCCTTTTGTGTGTACGTGTAGAATATTCATGTTTTGCTTCAATGAGGTGGTTTGCAAAGGTTATAACTATGAAATGTCTAGATAAAATTTTTTTTTGTAAGTGGACGGTGTAACGAGGGTTGCTGACAGATATACGATGGCTCGGTAACATGTTGTTCAAGACAAGGGAAGGCAAGGGTTTAGGCGAACAATGCCTAAAGTCGCAGCAGTTGTACGGTGAAGCGAATTGCGGGTGCGGGTGACGCGCAACGGCCCAAGATAGACAAAGGCGAAATATATCACTAAGAAGAAACAATAGAAAGGAAAAGCCTGACTTGAATAGACAATACGCTTCCACTATGAACGAACGACGGGACGTCCAGCTTTACCAGAAGGGTACGCGACGAAGAAAGGCTTGGAGAGCAAGATATAGCAGCTGTCTGGAATACTCAGAATTGACCACACTCGTCGTGGGAACGACTAGGAGAAACTAGTTGACAATACGAGAAATTGGTCACGGGTAAGAAGCAGGACAGATGGTGCACAAAAAGAGCAGATGAAAAGGGCCACACAACAATTAAAAAGCACTGTATCCATCAAGGACAAGTACGCCAAAATACGAGGGTGATAGACAGCCGTGAAATTGGTCATCCGACTCAAACGATGGGGTGGAGCCAACCATGAACGGGTATGGGCGGAGTAACTTGTGAGAGTACAAGGAGGGGCTTTCTCCAGGAAGACAGAGAAAGAACCAATGGAAACGAAGCTGAAGTACGAGAAAGGACTTAAGTGGAGAAGAGTAAGAAAATAGTGGGAAGAGTAGAGGAATGATAAATACACAGGACGAGGGTGAGATTAGGGAGTCTTTACCAAATTTTTCGAGAAAGTTTTTACTAAAAAACTTCGTAAGTGGAGAACTAAGGTTACGGAGAGTCGGTGAAGTCCGTTATAATGATTCAGAGTAGTGACTAAAACACTTAAAAGTTTTACTAAAAAACTTCGTAAGTCGAGCTAAAGTTTACGGAAATTCGAAGTAACGGTTCGGATAGTTTACTTAGAATCAAGTGATGTCATCAATAAAACGATCTGTGAAGTGAAAATAAATATATAATAGTGAAAGTGTATACGTGTGAATTACTTCATGTAGGAGTTCCATTCCTTATGCACGCAATGAGACAGTCTTCAACGCAATTGAAGGAGCGTCTACATCTCCATACGCTGAATTAAGTAGTAGAGAGAGAGTCCAGAATGACGACGCGCCGTAGTTTATGGAATACGTCATCAAAGTAAATTTTTTATGTATTAATTTTATTTCTAAATCACCTGTCTGTCTCTCTAAAAGAATCCACATAGAGAATTTCATAATATAGGATATACTCATTTAAAACTTACTTATAAATGATAAAATCACAGTGTTTTAAAATTATAGAGAATTATAGATTTTTATGAATTATAGAATTATATAGAATTATAGAATGAATTTAGAATTATAGACACTATTATGAATCCATTTAAAATTATACTTATAATGAAATGAGCAATTAGTTTGTAAGAAGTAATTCATGCTTTAATGATACTATGATACTCAAAAGTAATCGTAGGATAAAAGGAATACTGAAGTGTGAAGAGATATTTTAGTTTCTTTTATAATTGTTTTATTTTATTGGTAGAAATAATGTATTAAAATACTTCTTGATAACCAATTGTTAATCAAATTTGTACTATGATACCAATAACAATAATCGTTAACGTAATAAATGTAGTAGTATACAGACAAACCCGTCTTATATATTTATTGAAGAAAACCATATTAAATTAATCATTAGAATTAGCTGTCAATTCCTTCCAAGTAATATTAAATAATAGAGTAATATAACCTGTGATTACATAACTACTAATGAATAAATTATTATTACAATTAAAAAACCCTGAGATAGTAAACGTTGACAATTAATATTAGCATTGCATTTGACGCCCACACTAGGGAACATAATTAAGATAATAAATTAATTTATGCAAGTAAATTTGCATAAATAAAATATAGTTATATTTGGCGCTCCAACAACGCGGGGCATAGCTGATTAACAGTAAATAAAACAATAACTATAAACAGTAATTGTAACTAAAAATATTTAGTTATATTTGCCGCCCAAAGAACGTGGGGCATTACAATTGTCAATTACTCCCAATAAAAAACCTTTATATTTGGCGCCCACACGCACGGCTTGACAAATAAAAGTATAATTGTTAAGCGGGCAGAGAGCAGACAGTGTGCATGTTAAATTTATAAGTTGTTTAGAAATAAGTTACAATAGAATAATATCAGACCCTAAGTATATCTGAATGATTACGCGTCTACGGGCAAAAATGGCTACAAACGAGAATTCGAAAAGCCAAGAATTCGATATTAACAACCAGTTGGGGGTCGAAGGATTAGAAGATAACACCATGGACAGTAATGAAAGTAACAACACCACCGAGGAACATAGCCAAAATCGGGCGAGGGGACCATCCGACGGTAGCGAGATGAACTTCGCTATGTTGATGGAGTTCATCAAGAATCAAAGTGAAGAAACGAGAAGAAAGATCGAAGAACAGAAACAGGAAATAATGCGACATAACGAAGAACAAGCTGGGAAATTAGAAGAAAGGATTAATAAAAGGTTAGAAGAAAATATCGCAAGAGTAAATGAAAATTTACAAGGCCAGATCAATCAGGTAAATATTGAGTTGCAAGAACAAACCAAGAAGTGGGAAGGAAAACTTGGCGAGTTGCAGAAGAAGAGTGAAAGTGGAATGAAAGAAATCAATAAAGAATTAAAGAAACAGAATAAAGAAAATAAAGAGTTACGCGAAAAGGACCGCCGAGGATGGGAAGAAGCAATCAATAAGACCCAAGATCTGAACAAAAAACAAATCGAAGGTGTCGAACGTCAGGTAAGGAGTCTGAAGGACGCTCACCACAGCACCGAGGAGAAATTAAACGGAGTTTCAGTAGAGAAGGGTAGAAGGCTGGATGAGATGGCTAGTAACCTGTCAACAATACGGGAAAATCAGCAGAGAGTTCAGCGGAGGCTGGAAGAAATGGAACAACGACCGGCCGTCGCCATAAATGGGAATCATGGCAATAAAGAAATCACATTTGATGGTGAAGATAGCTTCCCTATGGAATTCCTAAAAGAACTCAAGGAGTTACAAGAAGCGTATTACCCAACAGAAAACACGAGGTGGATCGGCAGACATTTAACTGGAGAAGCAGCCATATGGTAGCGCATCGTAAGAAGCCAAATAAACTCGTTCCAAGAATTTGAAGAAAGATTCGTAGAGAAATACTGGGGAGCGACTCAACAGGAACGGATTCGTGACCAGCTTGAATACGGCCGATACAACTCTCACGGAACTCTCAGCACGATACAATACATGGAAAGGTTTGTGTTACAGTGTCGGCAATTAATACCAATCATGTCAGATCAACATCTGATTAAGAAATTAGCGCGGCACTACAATAGAGAAATACAGGTAGCCGTCGTAACAAGAGGGATAACCTCGATTAATAATTTTGAAATTCTATTACGAGAATACATGAATGTATCAAGTCGCGCACATAATGACGCGCAAAAGACAGAAGAACGTGGACCCAGAAAGGCCAACGAACACAACTTTCCCAAGCAACATAAGCAATGATGCGATGAACAAAGGCGAGGGTGGCAAAAAGATTATGTAACGAAGCCGAAGGCTGAGGGCAGGCAGCCAGTCATAAATTCGTTAGTTGTTGACAACCAGGCATCAGGTAGCAGCAAAAGTAATGGGGGAGGAAACACGAAAAAGGACAATAATTGACAACTAAGTGGGTCAATGTGCCCCACTGTTTACCAACAAACCGAGCGGTCTAACGGAATCGACACCAAAGTAAATATTTTGTTTCCAGACTTACGTCACGAACTCTTGGAAGAACCGGAACAGAACATTAACATATCGTTTGTAAAAACTCCTGAGTTAAGTATTAGCATTAATAAAATAAATTTAATCGCCTTGATTGATACGGGCAGTGCCATTAATGCCTTATCGGAAGAATGGTACAACAATAATAAAGATAAAATCGGCCAACACGAAGTACTTTGCGTGAATAACACAACGATAATTAGCGCCATGGGCAAACGATCTAAGCACGTTAGAAAACAAATATTTTGTGAAATTCACGTCAATAATAATGTTCATTATGATTGTGTGTTTTTAATCGTCCCAGGACTTGCACGAGAGTGTATCCTCGGAATGCAATTCTTGAAACAAACGCATAGTAAAATAGATATCGAAAGAAATAACATACAAATGAAGACCGATGTAAATATCGCTATTGAAGAATCTTACGAATTACCGTTGATGGAAATCAAGGAAGAGGTTGACAACATTGACGGGAAAATTAATAAAAAAATCAAGGAAATGGAGGACGCAGACGCCACAATGGGACGGCAGCTGGAACAATTGTTATACAGGTACCAAGATGTATTTGATGAGAGGCCAGGACGCATCCGTGGATATGAACACCACTTCACAGTATCCGATAAAACACCGTATCTGCAGAGAGGCTGGCCCGTGCCAATAAAATATCACCAAGCCGTTCAAACAGAGATTAAAAGAATGATAAATTACGGGATTATTGAACGTACACAAAGCGCTTATGTTAACCCCCTAGTGACTGTCATTAAGCGAGATGGAAGGGTTCGGTTATGTTTGGATGCGCGGAAGATAAACAGCGTGACTACGCCTGACTACGAGGGACCACCCCCGATCAACGAGATCTTGGCCAGGTGTAGCAACATCCGCGTAATGTCGACCATCGACCTGACCAGCAGCTTTTGGCAGATACCATTGGCAGAGTCATGTCGAGACTACACCGGATTCCTGCATGAAGGCAAGTGTTATAGGTTTTGTGTGACACCGTTTGGACTCAGCACAAGTCTCGCCAGTTTAGCACGTGGGTTAGATCACGTCCTAAGGGAAGATGTGAAGAAAAATATTATTGTTTACGTGGATGATATTTTATGCTTCTCCGAAAATGAACATGACCACATTAAACACTTAACAGATCTGTTAGAGAACTTGAAACAGGCAAACATGACAATAAACCTAGAGAAATCACAGTTCTTTAGGAAACAAATTCAATACCTGGGATATTGCCTCACCACTAGTGGAATAAAAACTACGCCGGAGAAGGTTGCAGCTATACAAAACTTTCCGTCGCCCAAAAATACGAAACAACTTAAAGGTTTTTTAGGCCTCACAAACTTTTATAATAAATTTACCTCCAAGTATGCAGTGTACACCCAACCGCTGTTGAAACTACTTCAAAAGGGTCAAAAATTCAAATGGGACTCAATTATGGAAGACCACTTTAAAAGGGTGAAAACCTTATTTATAGATACCGTTATGTTGAAGTTTCCCATAACAGGAAGACGTTTTTACTTGCAGTGTGACGCCAGCAACTATGCGTATGGTGGTCAGTTATACCAGATCGACAACAACGGAGAGGTTGCTGTAGTAGCATTCACAAGTAAGACATTCAAAAATGCAGAAAGGAATTATTTTGCCACTGAACGGGAACTCCTCGCAATAGTCCAGTGTTTACAAAAATTCAGGATTTACATTCTAGGGCAGCCGTTAACCATTATAACCGACAACAAAGCTTTAACATTCTTACAGAAGTGCCACCTAAACAATACACGAATCACAAGATGGATCTTGAGTATCCAAGAATATAACTTCGAAATACGACATTGTAAGGGCAAGGAGAACGTGGTTGCTGATACCCTCAGTAGATACCCAGAGGACCATAAAGGGGATGACGCACTGGAGGAAAGGTATGAATATTATATTAACAGTACTGAAGTTAAATTAACTAAAGATGTTGCAGAAAAATTACGTAACATAGGGCGAATCCAAAGTATGAATGAAAAGGTGGCGACATTAATAAATAAGCTCCATGAAGGAACCGATGACCACACAAATAAGTACTACAAACTCATTAATAAGAAACTGTACCGTAAAGTTAAGGAAAATTGGAAACTGTATATTCCCAAGGAAGTCCGAACAGAATTAATTAAAGAAATCCATCAAATTTATGGACACACGGGCACAAAGAAAACGATGCAACTACTGAAGGAGTGTTTTACTATGGACGCGATGTGTAAAACAGTTAGTCAGATAATAAAATCCTGTGACGTCTGTCAAAAATGTAAAGACAGCGGAAATAGGACCATAGCAGGGGAGACACGACCAATTGTACCAAAACACAGGGGAGAGTTGGTCAGCCTTGATTATTATGGGCCACTCCCTACATCCAGTGGTGGTGTTAAATACCTGTTAGTAATAGTTGACAACTTTACTAAATTTGTGGAGTTGTACGCACTACGGCGAGCCACGACAACTGTCACCTTAAAGAGGATCCAACAATATATTAAGGATCACGACAAGCCAGTCAACATTCTGACGGATAATGGAACCCAGTTCACTTCAAAAAAATGGGCACGTGGTTTAGAAGAATTGGGAATAAGGCCAAGATTCACTGCGATTCGAAACCCGTGTACGAATATTGCGGAGCGGTGGAACCGGCAGCTGGGGAACCTGTTCAGAGTGTTTGTGCGAGAGAAACACACTAAGTGGGCATCTTGTATTAAAATCATAAAAGCCTGCCTGAATGAGACATACCAGGAAACAATAAGGATGACACCTTATGAAGCCCGGTTCGGAAAGAAGCCGACCAGAGATTGGGAGAAATATGTGGATGCATCTGCGCTTCCGAACGAAAAGGTAGATCTCAGCAAGATCCAACTACGTATTAAAATGAAAGGAAGTACGCAGGCTGACAGGATTAATAAATCCAAAAGTATAACGAAGTTCAAGGTCGGAGATCAAGTGCTGATACGCACATATAAACCCTCCGACGCAACACAGAATATAATTGGAAAATTCTGTGCTCTCTACGAAGGACCATATAGGATCGTGAAAGAAATTGGAGGTGCCACATACGTGTTGCAAGAGGACGGAAAGAAGTTAGCCCGAGGAGTATTTAATACAAGACAATTGAAACTTTATCATTCAGATTGCTTAGGGGAATGATCAATTGCCTTGTATACAAAAAGAAATGTTATAAGAAGAATTATGTAAATGTATATAGTCATCTACTAAATTATGAACTATCAGTATAATTGGAATCTATGTTATGTCATAATAAATTAGTAAGATAGTAGTTGGTAGTAATAAGGAAATTCTATGTGCTATTATAAAGTAATTAGCAATAAATTTCTAACCTATTGTATAGTGATATGAGAGTATAAAAACATGAATGATTATTATTATTAATTTTGTAATTGTGTCTATTTTATTGCTCAATATTAACCAAAGTATATGTACATTAAGCAAATTTAACTCAAAGATATAATATGGAAACAGAACTAATTTAAGTAGGAAATTGTTGTGAAGCAAATCCGATATTCATGTATAGCTTTAAGAATGTATAAAGGCTTTGTAAATTGGACAAGTAAGTAAATTATGTGAATAGTAAATAACACTGAGTTAAGAGTCATAATATCACTTATGTTATTATCTATGGACAAACTGCCAGAGACACATAAAGTTAATCATGATTCTAATTTGTAAGTATTGTTATATTTGTAATGAGCATATAATTTAGTTTTTTTTCGTATTTGTGTGAAATATTGGGTAAATTTAAATAATATGTAGCGGCAATAAATTCATAGATAAGATAGCAATTAAATGTAAATTAATTAAGCTCATAAATGTTCAATTAGGTAAAGATTTATGAAAAAATGGATTCATAAAAGGGTGATGTCAGCAATAAATTCGATATAGGGACCAAAAACCCACCAACAGTAAGGTGCCACCAGACAGTAGGTCAACCCAAAAGATGACACTTCTGATACACTATATTCATGGAAAGATGAGCACTGAAGAATACCAGAGAGATCGGGCGTGAATTTGGCTCCATTTGATCCGGAAGATTGATCAATCGACCCAAATTGGGGACAGTTATAACTATGAAATGTCTAGATAAAATTTTTTTTTGTAAGTGGACGGTGTAACGAGGGTTGCTGACAGATATACGATGGCTCGGTAACATGTTGTTCAAGACAAGGGAAGGCAAGGGTTTAGGCGAACAATGCCTAAAGTCGCAGCAGTTGTACGGTGAAGCGAATTGCGGGTGCGGGTGACGCGCAACGGCCCAAGATAGACAAAGGCGAAATATATCACTAAGAAGAAACAATAGAAAGGAAAAGCCTGACTTGAATAGACAATACGCTTCCACTATGAACGAACGACGGGACGTCCAGCTTTACCAGAAGGGTACGCGACGAAGAAAGGCTTGGAGAGCAAGATATAGCAGCTGTCTGGAATACTCAGAATTGACCACACTCGTCGTGGGAACGACTAGGAGAAACTAGTTGACAATACGAGAAATTGGTCACGGGTAAGAAGCAGGACAGATGGTGCACAAAAAGAGCAGATGAAAAGGGCCACACAACAATTAAAAAGCACTGTATCCATCAAGGACAAGTACGCCAAAATACGAGGGTGATAGACAGCCGTGAAATTGGTCATCCGACTCAAACGATGGGGTGGAGCCAACCATGAACGGGTATGGGCGGAGTAACTTGTGAGAGTACAAGGAGGGGCTTTCTCCAGGAAGACAGAGAAAGAACCAATGGAAACGAAGCTGAAGTACGAGAAAGGACTTAAGTGGAGAAGAGTAAGAAAATAGTGGGAAGAGTAGAGGAATGATAAATACACAGGACGAGGGTGAGATTAGGGAGTCTTTACCAAATTTTTCGAGAAAGTTTTTACTAAAAAACTTCGTAAGTGGAGAACTAAGGTTACGGAGAGTCGGTGAAGTCCGTTATAATGATTCAGAGTAGTGACTAAAACACTTAAAAGTTTTACTAAAAAACTTCGTAAGTCGAGCTAAAGTTTACGGAAATTCGAAGTAACGGTTCGGATAGTTTACTTAGAATCAAGTGATGTCATCAATAAAACGATCTGTGAAGTGAAAATAAATATATAATAGTGAAAGTGTATACGTGTGAATTACTTCATGTAGGAGTTCCATTCCTTATGCACGCAATGAGACAGTCTTCAACGCAATTGAAGGAGCGTCTACATCTCCATACGCTGAATTAAGTAGTAGAGAGAGAGTCCAGAATGACGACGCGCCGTAGTTTATGGAATACGTCATCAAAGTAAATTTTTTATGTATTAATTTTATTTCTAAATCACCTGTCTGTCTCTCTAAAAGAATCCACATAGAGAATTTCATAATATAGGATATACTCATTTAAAACTTACTTATAAATGATAAAATCACAGTGTTTTAAAATTATAGAGAATTATAGATTTTTATGAATTATAGAATTATATAGAATTATAGAATGAATTTAGAATTATAGACACTATTATGAATCCATTTAAAATTATACTTATAATGAAATGAGCAATTAGTTTGTAAGAAGTAATTCATGCTTTAATGATACTATGATACTCAAAAGTAATCGTAGGATAAAAGGAATACTGAAGTGTGAAGAGATATTTTAGTTTCTTTTATAATTGTTTTATTTTATTGGTAGAAATAATGTATTAAAATACTTCTTGATAACCAATTGTTAATCAAATTTGTACTATGATACCAATAACAATAATCGTTAACGTAATAAATGTAGTAGTATACAGACAAACCCGTCTTATATATTTATTGAAGAAAACCATATTAAATTAATCATTAGAATTAGCTGTCAATTCCTTCCAAGTAATATTAAATAATAGAGTAATATAACCTGTGATTACATAACTACTAATGAATAAATTATTATTACAATTAAAAAACCCTGAGATAGTAAACGTTGACAATTAATATTAGCATTGCATTTGACGCCCACACTAGGGAACATAATTAAGATAATAAATTAATTTATGCAAGTAAATTTGCATAAATAAAATATAGTTATATTTGGCGCTCCAACAACGCGGGGCATAGCTGATTAACAGTAAATAAAACAATAACTATAAACAGTAATTGTAACTAAAAATATTTAGTTATATTTGCCGCCCAAAGAACGTGGGGCATTACAATTGTCAATTACTCCCAATAAAAAACCTTTATAAGGTGGATTCGGTAGTGGAGTGTAGTCGCTTTGTGAGTTCAATGTATCTTTGTTTGAAGCAACGTCCTGTCTGGCCTATGTAAAATTTATTGCAATCTGAGCAATTTAGTTTGTAAACACCTAGACCAAATTTGTTTTGTGCTTTGTGTGTGTGTTTTGATAGTGTGTTGTATGTTATTGATGAGTGTTTTGGTGCTTATTGTTGTATGTTAGTGTTAGTGATCAATAACCACATTGAAAAAGTAGCCCACAAATTCAAAAAATCAGGATACAGAATAACATACAAAACTACAAACAAAACAGAATACACAATATCAAAACAGACACACAAATCACAAAACAAATTTGATACACCAGGTGTTTACAAACTAAATTGCTCAGATTGCAACAAATTCTACACAGGCCAGACAGAACGTTGCTTCAAACAAAGATACATTGAACACACAAAGGCACTACACTCCACTACCGAATCCACCTTTGCAAACCACCTCATTGAAGAAAACCACTCATATACAAACATCGAACACAACATGGGTATTCTACACGTACACACAAAAGGCCGAAAACTAGACGCTCTTCAACAATTGGAAATATACAAACACACAAAGACACATAAAAACGACATCCTAAACGAACAGACACAATTCAAATCATACGTATTATTCGAACATATATCACCCCACACACACAACATCGATCCTTCAAAAGTCGACGCCGTCGCCAAAAACAAGACGGACAGCGCTCCCAGTGGCACCGTCTGACGAAGTTTATAATAAGCGAAAACTGGTTTAGGCTATAAGGTAAAACTTTTACGTTTTTACCAATAAAAAACTTGGTGTTCCAAGTCGGTAGTGATATAATTATATTTAGTTAATCAACGGACACGTCATGGACAACGAAATCCAAGAATAAAAAAAAGTCTAATACCACAAAATATTAACTGATTTCTGTAGTAATAAAGCCTTTCCCTAATTAAAATTACTATTTCGTTGTTTATGAAATGGAGAGCGTTGTTTATGACATTTAATTGTACGCTACGTCTTATTTTACTGAGTTCTAATAACACATTTGTTTGTTACGATTTTCGGTAAGTTATAAATTTTACTCAAGTACCCATTAAATTAGCACAACTGACAAGATTGACAATGATACAAACGACAGCCAAAGTCAAACTGCAAACGGCTACGACAAAACGTTTTAATACCACTAGAGGGTTAAAACAGGGCGATGGGCTGGCACCAACCCTGTTCAACTTAGCACTCGAATATGTGATCAGAAAATTGTCAATTGATAGAAATGCAACATTACAACAAAAAAACGGTCATATTGTAGGATATGCAGATTATATTAATATTATGGCAAGATCCCGAGGGAGAGCAAAAGAGATCTTCCAGGAACTCAATGGTGAAGCAGAGGAGATAGGATTACAGTTGAATACAGATAAAACAAAGGTTATGACCACCACTCGAAGGAAAACCAGAAAAGCTGAACAGTTTGAAATCGAACCACTAAACCTGGAAATAGTTAATCGGTTTAAATATTTGGGATGTTAGATGGCAGAAGTTAATGAAGAAATAAATGAAATAAGGAAAAGGATACAGGCCGCAAATAGAGCATATGGTTCGTTGACAACTATATTCAAGACAAGAAATATCTACCGTCAGTCTAAGATCACATTATATAAAGTTATGGTTAGACCAGTGAGACTTATGGCAGCGAGACTCGAACTCTAAACAAACAAGCCGCTAACATATTATTAGGACCAATCCAAGTCAACGGGATATGGAGAACACATCACAATGAGGAACTATACAAGCTGTATAAAGGCAATGATCTGGCCACCACCATCCGACCGCACAGATTGCAATGAGCAGTACACATTATTATGATGGAAGGCAGTCGAATACCTAGGAAGGTACTGTTTAATCAAATCGAGGGAAGAAGACCTGTCGGAAGACCCAAGCATCGCTGGATTGACGCAGTGGCGAGGGAGGCTGACACTTTGCTTAAAATAAAACGATGAACATCGATCGCCAAGGACAGGAAAAAATTGATTATGGATGGTGGCTAAGGTTCGACTCCGAACTGTGATACCATATAAGAAGAAGAAAAATTTTACTATTAGTCAGTTTTAACTTAATCTGTGAAAATAAAATAATACGAATACTCGTAGTTGGAAAAAAGGTGAAGCAAAAAGCGAATAAACGAATCGTACACCGAATCATAAGGAAATGCTTACGTTTTTGTTGTCCCCTTTTTTGTTATAATTAATAACAAGAACAACAAAACTGCTGTATCAGCTTAGCAAATGAATGCTAACGATTGTGTAGTAACGTGTTTTGTATGACAGTTGTTGGTCGCTCAACAACCGCTTTGTTACGTAGTGTCGAGACATAGGTGGAGCTTCTATACTTAATCGTTCTCCTAGGGCACCAAAAGCCCCATCACCGACCTTGAACCCTACGGAGCACAGACAGGTGGTAATGTCAAGGAAACGAGTATTTCAGACAAGTTTTTGTTGAAGACACCTCGTTTAAAGCACTGAGACTGTTACACTGTCAGATTATAAAATAGCCGAATGACGTGTAGAGGAAAACTTTGTTACTCAGGTGCAGAATCCTGCACAAGGAAAACAACAGAAAGATATATCGTTTGGTTTGACAGTTGTCGTATGTTAGTGAAGTTATGAGATAAACTACAGCCGCATCTCTTTGTTGTAATCTCAGCACATCTAAAAGATGTAAAACAATTTTCTGAATTGTCTAAACAGGACAACATGACGGTCAATAGTCTCCTGATTTAGAAGAAACTACAGGCTATCTTCAAGCATTAAGTGATTTAAGAAGCACTACTATTAATATAGTGTAGTATTTGATTACTTTTATTGATTTACGAGAAAGATTTTACACAAGAGCTTTAAACAATGAGATTTAAAAAAGGGATAAGTTACATGAAAATTCTGGCAGGTGACACAAATTAACAGAACAGACAAGGAAATATGTAAAGAGCAAAAGTTATTATCACCATCTGCGAAGATTGGAATAGCAAAAATACATGGAAACTGATAGAGGTTGAAAATACTTTTAGGAAGTCAGGTAAAAATATGAAATTTAAAGAAGACGATTACGGGACTCAACGAGAAGTGTAACAGTTGATCTGAGAATAAATGTGGAAGATACAGATATAATAGTCAATAAAAAGTTGACTTGGCTGTAGAAAGAAAAATAATTTTGAGAGCTGACATATGTTGAAATATTTGGTTGAAATAAATACAGACAATCTGGATACAATGTCAGAAACCATTGTAGCATACCATCAGGGTGAATTGCCTTTGAAAAGTAAACAATGTTAATGGAATTTTCGGGAAGGGTGGGAACGAATAAATGTCATAGTGTTTTAAAATGAAACTTTTAATAAGTACGATTGACGTATATTACGTACAATTTATAATCTACACATCACAAACATGAATAGCGAACACAAATTGAGGACTGAAGTGGAACACATTAAAAGGATTAAACCGCAAATGACAAATGCATAAAAACAATAAAACTGAGGCGAAAAATAAACTGGAATAGAGGATTTCGCTTACAGAATTAAAAATGTAAAATTGATATGGACAGAATATTTTGCTAGTTGACCAGACAGTAGATAGAGAAAACGAGACGTCAAGAGAAGACTACGTGGTGACTAATGCAGTTAGACAGTCTGGCGCTTCAGTGTTCATGATAATCTCAGCCAGATATTGAACGATTAAAGTGAGGAATATTATTAAGTGTTTATAACTACAGCTTAGTAAGCTTATTGACTTATCTATTGTTATCGTTTGTTGCGATCTATGTATTTTCCTTAGAGGATCATCGAATTAAAAGTATGATTTCTTATGAAAGTGTAAAATAAATTTGTGTATTTCTTTCTCTAATGTTCAATTATTCCATGACAATATAAGCCGTACTCCCTTTGATCTCCCTACCCCACCCAGTTGTCCACATTTACATAAATTTCACCCGGCGGTCGCCTTCAGTTACTAAATCATTCTCTAGTGGCAATTATTTTTGCGAATAAATGTAAGACAAATAACATTCCCGGATATGTTTACACCCCAATTTTACAAAGTAAAATAATGGATATATATGTGTATATCATGTGACCAAGAGCCACACAGAGAGTATCTTATTAATGTTGGCGGCATTACTTTACGCCCTATGTTTTGTCGAAATATGCATTTTTAGAACATAAATCTATATTTAGTTTTTGATAAGAACCTGCAGGTGTTGCTCTGCGTTGATCAAACGATTACATGTGAGAAGAAAACCTTATGCAAATTCTTCAACCGATAATACCTCTAACAGCAGCTATGTCAGTTGCATAGACACTATTCTAAATCACACACAGCCAAGTAAGTGAATAAACTGTATTACAGTTCATGGGTAAGGTATGTTGAAGTTAAAAATGTTTTCTTTTTTATACATAATAAGTAAATACAGGAATACTGATTTTAAAAAGCCTACAATATTACAACACGATAAAAATAAATTTTATAGTTTACCTGTGAAAAAAGGTGATAACGATTTGCTGGAAAGAAGCTCTGACGCTTCATCATGCAACAGCTTCTTTGAACGAGTATGAAAAGCATTTAATTCGACTACATCAACTCCTAATTCTTTTCACACTAAATGAGCAGTTAATGTTTTCTCTGAAAGAATTTCAAATATATTCTCATTTGGCAATAACGTGAGAAATTGACTTCCACAAAAACTCACAAGCCTATTTAGGCTAATATTTATACAAACATAATATGCACTTTTGTATATTATTTAAGAATACAAAGTATTTATACTGAGCATCAAATGGTGATTGTGTGTGTGTTCAAATGCATGAACAGACAATGTGCATAAACAATATACATTTTACCATTATAATAACACCAAGAACTTATATGATAAGAGAATAGACCACAGAAAAAAATACAAGGAAATGGAAGGTCTCTTAAAAAAAAGAATTAAGCTTAGAACGAGATGGTATTCCATATGACTTGAATACAAAGTGTGTTTGAGAGTGAAGGAAAGTGATTAAGGAAATACACAGAAAGTAATAACTAAAAAAAGAAAATGAAGATTAATTTCATGCAGCCAGTTGTTTATGCGTCTGGGAAGGAAGATTACTAATTTACTGTATATGTTTATAGAAAAGGATTCGTGAGTTATCTGTCAACTGTCCACATCTATTAGTGATACCAAACCAAACATAGTTTCTCGACAAACTCAACCAAACAGACCCATGCATGCGCGCGCATCCTGGAAATTGCGTTAGGTCGCGCTTATTTTACAGATAGTATGTTTTGTCAAAATACGAAGATCGTTCAATAAACAAGGAAATATGTGCTTGTAGTAAACAAAATATCTAATAAACGAGTGAAATACTTTCAAAGTCGAAGCAGCTAATTAACAACGAATTAATTTACATAACGAAAATCAATAATTAAATATCGGAATGGAGAACCATACATGGTTTTATATTAAGATTTATATTTAAAATCATATTCGAAATGAAATATTTCCATAGAAACTGCTTCTTTCTACTTATTGCTTCAGCCTTAACCACAGTACTGTGGTCACTAACGTATACCACCTCACGTTTTAGCACTCGATTTTCACTGATGATGGCAATCGATGGCACTGCCGAAAAGTCTGGTTTTTCAGAAAACATTGGACTAAAGCTAAACAGCCCGGGAAGGAATTTTAACAAAGAACTACTTCTTTGTTGCCTATAACGTAGTACACATATACAAAATTCTCCCCTCTACCTTCAACTATAATTTTCATTTATAGAAAATTACCACCACCCCGTTCACCTAACCTCTTCATTTATAGATATTTCATCTACGTTTCTACAGTGGATTATTATGAGCTTCTTATCAGGATACTTTATTTATCAAAATTAAGTACTTTACACTTGTTAAAACATAAAACGTTGCAGGTAAAGTACCCCTATCTCTTAACCGATCTTCACCAAAATCAATACACCTTCAGTCCTCTACAACGCAGGGATGCATGCAAAAAAAATATTTGATTCTGTTTGAATGTGCGGCAGTTATCGTTCGTAATGGAAACATTTCTCTTGTTACAACATATAATGTTGCAGGTAAACTACCCCTTTCCCTTAACCGATCTTCACAAAAATCAGTACGCCTTGAGCTCTACAATGCAAAAAATTATTTGATTCTCTTTGAATTTACGGCAGTTATCTTTCGTCAAAAAAATTACCCTTCTTAAAACATAAAACGTTGCTGGTAAACTACCCCTTTCCCTTAACCGATCTTCAACAAAATCTACAGATCTTGAGTTCTCATTAATTCAAAAAGGTATGCAAAAATGTAGTTGATTCTGTTTGAATTTACGGCAGTTATCATTCGTCATATAAAATATCGGTATGGAGAACCATACATGACTTCCATGTTCTAAGATTTATATTTAAAATCATATTCGAAATGAAATATTTCCATAGAAACTACGTCTTTCTACTTATTGCTTCAGCATTAACCACAGTACTGTGCTCACTAACGTATACCACCTCACGTTTTCGCACTCGATTTTCACCGATGATGGCAGTCGATGGCACTGCCGAAAAGTCTGGTTTTGCAGAAAACATTGGACTACGGCTAAAGAGCCCAGGAAGCAATTTTAACAAAAAACTACTTCTTTGTTGCCGATAACGTAGTACACATATAAAAAATTCTCCCCTCCACCTTCAACTATAATTTTTAATAATAGAAAATTACCCCCACCCCGTTCACCTAACCTCTTCATTTATAGATATTTCATCTACGTTTCTACAGTGGATTACTATGAGCTTCTTATCAGGATACTTTATTTATAAAAATTAAGTACTTTACTCTTGTTAAATCATAAAATGTTTCAGGTTACTCTTCTCCAAAATCAATAGACCTTCCGTCCTCTACAATTCAGGGACGCATGCAAAAAAATATTTGATTCTGTTTGAATGTGCGGCAGTTATCGTTCGTCATGGAAACATTTCTCTTGTTACAACATAAAATGTTGCAGGTAAACTACCCCTTTCCCTTAACCGATCTTCACCAAAACCAATAGGTCTTGAGAACTCTACATTTCAGGGCTGTATGCAAAATATTATATGATTCTGTTTGAATTTGCGGCTGTTATCGTTTGCCATACAAAATACCCTTGATAAAACAAAAAACGTGGCAAGTAAACTACCCCTTTCCCTTAAATGATCTTCACCAAAAACAATAGGTCTTTAGTACTCAAGAATTCAGGGCTGTATGCCAAAACGTATTTGATTCTGTTTGAATTTACGGCTCTTATCGTTTGCCATAGAAAATACCCTTTTAAAACATAAAACGTTGCAGGTAAACTACCCCTTTCCCTTAACCGATCTTCACCAAAAACAAAAGTTCCTGAGAACTCTACAATTCTGGGCAGTATGCAAAAAATTATTTGATTCAATGAGAACTCTACAATTCAGGGCTGTATGCGAAACATTATTTGATTCCGTTTGAATTTGCGGCTGTTATCGTTTGCCAAAAAAAAAAATTTCCCTTGATAAAAAAAAACCGTTGCAGGTAAACTACCCCTTTCCCTCAACCGATCTTCACCAAAAACAATAGGTCGCGAGTCCTCTACAAAAAAGGGCTGTATGCAAAAAATTATTTGATTCTCTTTGAATTTACGGCAGTTATCTTTCGTCAAAAAAATTACCCTTCTTAAAACATAAAACGTTGCTGGTAAACTACCCCTTTCCCTTAACCGATCTTCAACAAAATCTACAGATCTTGAGTTCTCATTAATTCAAAAAGGTATGCAAAAATGTAGTTGATTCTGTTTGAATTTACGGCAGTTATCATTCGTCATATAAAATATCGGTATGGAGAACCATACATGACTTCCATGTTCTAAGATTTATATTTAAAATCATATTCGAAATGAAATATTTCCATAGAAACTACGTCTTTCTACTTATTGCTTCAGCATTAACCACAGTACTGTGCTCACTAACGTATACCACCTCACGTTTTCGCACTCGATTTTCACCGATGATGGCAGTCGATGGCACTGCCGAAAAGTCTGGTTTTGCAGAAAACATTGGACTACGGCTAAAGAGCCCGGGAAGCAATTTTAACAAAAAACTACTTCTTTGTTGCCGATAACGTAGTACACATATAAAAAATTCTCCCCTCCACCTTCAACTATAATTTTTAATAATAGAAAATTACCCCCACCCCGTTCACCTAACCTCTTCATTTATAGATATTTCATCTACGTTTCTACAGTGGATTACTATGAGCTTCTTATCAGGATACTTTATTTATAAAAATTAAGTACTTTACTCTTGTTAAATCATAAAATGTTTCAGGTTACTCTTCTCCAAAATCAATAGACCTTCCGTCCTCTACAATTCAGGGACGCATGCAAAAAAATATTTGATTCTGTTTGAATGTGCGGCAGTTATCGTTCGTCATGGAAACATTTCTCTTGTTACAACATAAAATGTTGCAGGTAAACTACCCCTTTCCCTTAACCGATCTTCACCAAAACCAATAGGTCTTGAGAACTCTACATTTCAGGGCTGTATGCAAAATATTATATGATTCTGTTTGAATTTGCGGCTGTTATCGTTTGCCATACAAAATACCCTTGATAAAACAAAAAACGTGGCAAGTAAACTACCCCTTTCCCTTAAATGATCTTCACCAAAAACAATAGGTCTTTAGTACTCAAGAATTCAGGGCTGTATGCCAAAACGTATTTGATTCTGTTTGAATTTACGGCTCTTATCGTTTGCCATAGAAAATACCCTTTTAAAACATAAAACGTTGCAGGTAAACTACCCCTTTCCCTTAACCGATCTTCACCAAAAACAAAAGTTCCTGAGAACTCTACAATTCTGGGCAGTATGCAAAAAATTATTTGATTCAATGAGAACTCTACAATTCAGGGCTGTATGCGAAACATTATTTGATTCCGTTTGAATTTGCGGCTGTTATCGTTTGCCAAAAAAAAAAAATTTCCCTTGATAAAAAAAAACCGTTGCAGGTAAACTACCCCTTTCCCTCAACCGATCTTCACCAAAAACAATAGGTCGCGAGTCCTCTACAAAAAAGGGCTGTATGCAAAAAATTATTTGATTCTGTTTGAATTTGCGGCAGTTATCGTTTGCCATAGAAAAAAAATCTACAGACAGACAGACAGACAGACACACACACAGACACTTTTCGGAAAACGACTTTTTTCATGTTTTGAGTGTAGTAGAATCAGAATCTGCAATAATCTCGAACACGATTTTTTTTGCCATCACCATACTTCCATTCCTTAAGGAATATGGAAGTAAAAATTACCCTTGTTAAAACATAAAATGTTGCTGGTAAACTACCCCTTTCCCTTAACCGATCTTCAACAAAATCAACAGACCTTGAGTTCTCTTTAATTCAAAAAGGTATGCAAAACATTATTTGATTTTGTTTGAATATGCGACTCTTATCGTTTGCCATAAAAAATACCCTTTTAAAACATAAAACGTTGCCGCTAAACTACCCCTTTCCTATAACCGATCTTCACCAAAAACAATAGGTCATGAGAACTCTACAATTCAGCGCTGTATGCAAGAAATTATTTGATTCTGTTTGAATTTGCGGCTGTTATCGTTTGCCATAAAAAAAAAATCTATAGACACATAGACAGATAGACAGACAGACACTTTTCGAAAAATTACTTTTTTTATGTTTTGAGTGTAGTACAATCAGAATCTGCAATAATCTCGAACACGATTTTTTTGCCATCACCATACTTCCATTTCCTTAAGGAACATGGAAGTAAAAATCGGTATGGAGAACCATACATGACTTCCATATTCTAAGATTTATATTTAAAATCATTTTCAGCCAAACAGCCAGGCTGTGTCTTACCTGCCTTTTTATTGCTGTATTAAATGAAAAATATTATATTACATTAAAATGAAAAAATTATAATTTTATTGCCTGGCAACAAAATTATTTTATTTTTAACAATTACCATTGTTTCAAAAAGTTTAAATAAATTTTCAAGTACTTTACTCTTGTTAAAACGTAAAAGGTTGCAGGTAAACTACCCCTTCCCCTTAACCGATCTTCACCAAAATCGAAAGTCATTGAGAACTCTACAATTCAATGACGTATGCAAAACATTATTTGATACTGTTTGAATTTGCGGCTGTTATCGTTTGCCATAGAAAATACGCTTGATAAAAAAACGTTGCAGGTAAACTACCCCTTCCCCTTAACCGATCTTCACCAAAAACAATAGGTCTCGAGTACTCTACAAATCAGGGCTGTATGCAAAACATTATTTGATTCTGTTTGAATTTGCGGCTGTTATCGTTTGCCATAGAAAATACCCTTGTTAAAAAAACGTTGCAGGTAAACTACCCCTTTCCCTCAACCGATCTTCACCAAAAACAATAGGTCTTGAGAACTCTACAATTCAGGGCTGTATGCGAAACATTATTTGATTCTGTTTGAATTTACGGCTGTTATCGTTTGCCAAACAAACAAAATTACCCTTGCTAAAAAAAAAAACCGTTGCAGGTAAACTACCCCTTCCCCTTAACCGATCTTCACCAAAAACAATAGGCCTTGAGTATTCCAAAAATCAGGGCTGCATGCAAAACATTATTTGATTCTGTTTGAATTTGCGGCTGTTATCGTTTGCCATAGAAAATACCCTTGTTAAAAAAACGTTGCAGGTAAACTACCCCTTTCCCTTAACCGATCTTCACCAAAAACAATAGATCTTGAGAACTCTACAATTTAGGGCTGTATGCAAATAATCCTTTGATTCTGTTTGAATTTGCGGCTGTTATCGTTTGCCATAGGAAATACCCTTGTTAAAACATAAAACGTTACAGGTAAACTACCCCTTTTCCTCAACCGATCTTCACCAAAATCAACAGATCTTGAGACCTCTACAATTCAGGGCTGTATGCGAAACATTATTTGATTCTGTTTGAATTTGCGGCTGTTATCGTTTGCCAAACAAACAAAATTACCCTTGCTAAAAAAAACCGTTGCAGGTAAACTACCCCTTTCCCTCAATCGATCTTCACCAAAACCAATAGATCGCGAGTACTGTGCAAATCAGGGCTGTATACAAAACATTATTTGATTCTGTTTGAATTTGCGGCAGTTATCGTTTGCCATAGAAAAAATCTACACACACACACACACACACACAGAGATAGACAGACAGACACACACACAGACACTTTTCGGAAAACGACTTTTTTTCATGTTTTGAGTGTAGTAGAATCAGAATCTGCAATAATCTCGAACACGATTTTTTTTGCCATCACCATACTTCCATTCCTTAAGGAATATGGAAGTAAAATATCGGTATGGAGAACCATACATGACTTCCATATTCTAAGACTTCTAATCTGAAATATGCTTGCCTGCCAAGCACGATATATTTTGTAATATATACATAATTTACATTAAAATGAAAAAATTATAATTTTATTGCCTGGCAACAAAATTATTTTATTTTTAACAATTACCATTGTTTGAAAAAGTTTAAATGAATTTTCAAGTACTTTACTCTTGTTAAAACGTAAAATGTTGCAGGTAAACTACCCCTTCCCATTAACCGATCTTAACCAAAATCTAATGGCCTTGAGTACTCTACAATTCACGTAGGTATGCAAAAAATTATTTGATTCTGTTTGAATTTGCGGCAGTTATCGTTTGCCATAGAAAATACGCTTTATAACAAACGTTGCAGGTAAACTACCCCTTCCCCTCAACCGATCTTCACCAAAAACAATAGGTCTTGAGTACTCTACAAGCCAGGGCTGTATGCAGAAAATTATTTGATTATGTTTGTATTTGCGGCTGTTATCGTTTTCCATAGAAAATAACCTTGTTAAAAAAACGTTGTAGGTAAACTACCCCTTTACCTTAACCGATCTTAACCAAAAACAACAGGTCTTGAGAACTCTACAATTTAGGGCTGTATGCAAATAATCTTTTGATTCTGTTTGAATTTGCGGCTGTTATCGTTTGCCATAGGAAATACCCTTGTTAGAACATAAAACATTACAGGTAAACTTCCCCTTTCCCTTAACCGATCGTCACCAAAAACAAAAGGTCTTGAGAACTCTACAATTCAGGGCTGTATGCGAAACATTATTTGATTCTGTTTGAATTTGCGGCTATCGTTTGGCAAAAAAAAAAAATTTCCCTTGATAAAAAAAAACCGTTGCAGGTAAACTACACCTTTCCCTCAACCGATCTTCACCAAAAACAATAGGTCGTGAGTACTCTACAAATCAGGGCTGTATGCAAAAAGTTATTTGATTCTGTTTGAATTTGCGGCAGTTATCGTTTGCCATAGAAAAAAAATACCCTTGTTAAAAAAACGTTGCAGGTAAACTACCCCTTTCCCTCAACCGATCTTCACCAAAAACAATAGGTCTTGAGAACTCTACAATTTAGGGCTGTATGCAAATAATCTTTTGATTCTGTTTGAATTTGCGGCTGTTATCGTTTGCCATAAGAAATACCCTTGTTAAAACATAAAACGTTACAGGTAAACTACCCCTTCCCCTTAACCGATCTTCACCAAAATCAAAAGATCTTGAGAACTCTACAATTCAGGGCTGTATGCGAAACATTATTTGATTCTGTTTGAATTTGCGGCTGTTATCGTTTGCCAAACAAACAAAATTACCCTTGCTAAAAAAAAACCGTTGCAGGTAAACTACCCCTTTCCCTCAACCGATCTTTACCAAAAACAATAGGTCGCGAGTACTCTGCAAATCAGGGCTGTATGCAAAAAATTATTTGATTCTGTTTGAATTTGCGGCAGTTATCGTTTGCCATAAAAAAAAAATCTACAGACACACAGACACACAGACAGACACACACACAGACAGACAGACAGACAGACAGACACACACACAGACACTTTTCGGAAAACGACTTTTTTTCATGTTTTGAGTGTAGTAGAATCAGAATCTGCAATAATCTCGAACACGATTTTTTTTGCCATCACCATACTTCCATTCCTTAAGGAATATGGAAGTAAAATGGTAAGTTTTTCGAAAAATGCACGATTGAAGTACATTTTCTAACAAGTTCTAATTTTAAGTTCAGATAGTTGAAAATGATAAATTGTTTAAAAGACTAGTAACTTATGACATCTGTATCGATCGTTATGAGCCAGAATCCAGGCGTTCTCCAGTCAGAAACCATCAGTTTCGTACTTCTGAGATGCTAAAGATCCAGTTTCCTGTGACATTTTGAAGGCCAACATAACAACGTATTGTAGAAAGATAGTAATTCAGACATATAACAGAAAATAAAACGAAGCCAACGAAAATGAAAATAGAAAGATACAGTTCGCAAAGTCACGGATCGCTTCTTCTTCTTCATGATAATGCCCGTCTGTATACGCCACAACCAACACTTGAAACGACTGGATACTCACGCTGTGAACATCTGCCACACCTAGTACCGACCTAACCCCATGAGACTTCTTCTTGCACGATCATTACGTGCAGTCAAATTAACAGTAGCTAAGAAAACAAAGGTACAAAAGAGCTTATATTTCAAGACAAAGAATTCTCTGCCATTGATGTAGAAACGTTAGTAGAACGTTGAGAGAATCGTACAACTATGTGGATTTTATTAAAAAATATGTACCGGTATCTTATTAAATTCACTATAAACTTATTAAAATAACACTCATTTCTGTGTTTACTGATTGTAGAAGCACGTCGTATATTGTTTTAATATAACTGTTTTTAGTTTCTTATAAATAAACATGACATATAAATATCACGGTCGTGTTCGGAGTGCCAAATCTGAAGTTCGTCCAGAACGTAGACGTTCTAAACGTAATTACGTCAGACAATCTGGATACAATGTCAGAAACCATTGTAGCGTACCATCAGGGTGAATTACCTTTGAAAAGTGAACAATGTTATGGAATTTTTGGGAAGGGTGGGAACGGATAAATGTCATAATGTTTTAAAAGGAAACTTTTAATAAATACGATTGACGTACATTAAGCACAATTTATAATCTACACATCACAAACATGAATAGCGAACACAAATTGAGGACTGCAGTGGGACACATTAAAAGGGTTAAACCGCAAATGACAAACGCATAAAAACAATAAAACTGAGGCGGAATATAAACTGGAATACAGGATTTCACTTACAGAATTAAAAATGTAAAATTGATATGGGTAACCTAACGTCTAATAATAGCCGTTGATTATCATATCGTGTGGTTTACCATTCCATCTCTGACGACGGTCACGTTATGACGCGGTAGAGGACAAAGACAGTACAATGTGCTATACAACACCTAAAACACATTAACATCAAGAAAACATTAGTACAAGTGATGAAGTATAAGTGAGGATTATAGAGACATATGACCAAGAAAAAGCATAATCAAGCACAATCAGACGTTTCCTATATTTCTTCGAAATATCGTTTTGAAATACGGGTGCCGAGTAGTAAGGAGCTGACCTTTGATAGGGCACTCGACAGTCCGTTGTTATGCAAGTTTACATTACGCAGAGCTTTCAAAAGATGTCCAGCATTGCGTGAAGCCGAGAGCTAAACTGGAAACTGGTTTGTGGGAAAAACCTAACCGATCTCGTGTCACGAGCGTAACGAGGAAAACGGCGACAACTCTGTCATTATTGTTTTTTTATTAAGAAAAAACTGACCAGACGCTGGGACATACCAATGGGTTATTGATGATCCAGTGACTCACTGACAGAGAAGGTCACGTTAATCAGAATTGGCGACTATACGTAAATTAACTGTGCTTGTCTGCCAGCTTGAATGCGTATATACGCGCTCGCGTGTGTGTGTGCGAGAGAGAGACAGTGGGAGAGAGTTAGTCGTAATATGTCTCTCTCTCTTTCTATCCTGTCCTCTCTCTCACTCTATGTATACATTCTCTAATAATTGTTAGTGTAATCTTTCTCACTCACTCTCTCTTCTCTCTTTCTTTCCTCTCTCCTCTCTCACAATCACTCTCTCTCTCTCTCTCTCTCTCTCTCTCTCTCTCTCTCTCTCTCTCTCTCTCTCTCTATGTATACGTATATTCGCTAATAATTGTTAGTGTAACCAGTGGCGGATTATCCATAACGCTAGGGTATGCTGCAGCACAGAGCACCAGGGCCTCAGATATCATTGGGCCCCCCCCCCCGGAGGGGCACCATGCAGCTGAATTGACTAAGCGAAGTAAAATTTATGGTCACATTAAGGAATTTGATTTTCTTACGCAGTTATTAACCAAGGAGAGCAGGGACGGCTTAAGGCCCGTGCGACCCGTGCGCCCGCACGGGGCGCCGACGTTAGGGGGGGGCGCCAAAATGGGTTATTATAAAAAATCTAATGCGAACGCCGAACCTGCTGCGACGTTTATCAATTGCGATACGGATGAAAAAAAATATTATTGTACCAAAAAAAAACCCATAAAAAATTAAGGATTACATTAAAATGCCTTGAAGTATGCGCAGAACAAATAATGATCTCAAACACAAACATAAACGATCCAGTTCAACCGCTCCCTTCCTACCGCATAACCAATTGCCGCGCGCCACCTACCCACCCCTCCCTTAAACAAGACATTTGGACTCGTCCAGGGCGCCATCACTGGCACTGCAAAACAAAGCGTGATTCACCTGTCAGTCCGAATCGGATCACAGGGGCGGTCAGCGTCTGTTTAAACTGTGTGTGTTAGATGTTAGAAGCCCATGTGTGTAAAGTAATTTTACTTAAGTGCGGAGTTAGTGAAATATTAGTGTGAAACACATTTAAACATAAAACATGTCAGATAAAAAGAAACATTCTGGGTCATACTACAGGAAAAGAAGAACAAAACAAAGTCTTGAAGAAGAAAACCAAGCGGCTGGCTTGAAAAAGTTTTTGTCAGGAAATAAAAGCATTGCTTCGAGTTGTTCTTCTTCAACAATGACAACAGAGCCAGAGCCTGAAGTCATCGGAAAAAAACCCTGAAGCCAATTTAAACAAAATGGTTTTGAAAACTGAGGCGAATTTAAATGAAATGGGTCTGGAAACTGAGGCAAATGAAAATGAAATGGATTTGGAAGTTTTCGGGAATTCACCAGGACCCTCTTTAAGAGAGGTACGTTTTATTTATTATAAAATTAGACTACTATATTCGTATTAATTTATTAAAAAATTAGTGGACGAACACTTATTATCCTTAAATTACAAAAAAAGCTTATATATGACCTTTTCTCCAACTGCTAGAACCCAGCCGGTGAATTTAAATCCTTTACTAATTCATTCGCCTAGCTGTAGCTTGTTGACAACCGTAACCTGCCAATGCCCTGTTCTGAATAGAACAAAGGATGCAAAATATTTAGGTGTTTTAATAAGACGTTTAATATTTAAGTCCTACAAAATAAGCAAATTGAGAAATATTGAAATTTCTAGACTAGTTTATTTTGCATATGCCCAGTCTGTTTTACAATACGGAATATTGATATGGGGTGGTGCATCAAACACTTACTTAAATAAAATATTTATGATCCAGAAACAAATAATAAAGGCTACCTTGGGTAAAAATATGTTTTATCCCAGCAATAATCTTTTCTCGGAATTTAAGGTACTAACAATAAAACAATTATATATAAAACATTTATTACTCTTCATTAATAAAAATAAAAACCTTTTTGTTGCTCGAACATTATCTTACAACATTCGACAACCGGGCTTTGAAACTTATAAAACAAATATCGAAATATATCTGCATATAGAAGACAATTCATATATACTTCCAATAAATTAATAAACTTAATACCAAATGAATTTATTCATACACTACTTACGACTAATCTAAGAAATGAAATGGATAAATGGATTGTAATAAATAATAACTTATTAATATTTTAATCACTAAGTATTTTAAAGTTTTCCTACTCTGAAATTCCGGTGACAATATACCTATCAAAGTCTTCAACTTAACCTGTACACATTGTGGTAGCATTCCCATATAGTGATATTGGGTGTCTTTATTTGCATTTTTTATTTCATTATACATTTTTCTTAAAGGTACTTTTCTTTTACATATATCATTTATATATCAGGCTTTTTTTCTTTATTTATTGTATTATATTTTTTGTAAGAATGTGATATTCTACATATAAAAACTATATTGTAACTCATACCCACGCGCAGACTACAGTCTTTGTGGGTAATTCTCATCGCCATATTTTATGTAAATATTACTATTTTTTATATGTATTATGAAACAAGGAGATGAATAAAGATTTGATTTGATTTGATTTGTGTTACTGCACGATTATATTCAACAACTGTGAGCTATTCATATCTATCTTTTTTATTTGTACCTATCATAATGGTATACTTTTGATGTAGCTTCATATGCAACTGTTCGTCATGAAATGCAAAGCAAGTTGTATTTATAACTTATACCCATACTTTTTTTCAGCTTCCTGCAGAAAATGTCCAAATAGGCCTATCACACGACCCCGGCGAATGGCCAGAACATATAACCGACACAGAACGCCAAATATTGGTTCAACGTGGTCCTCAACAAGTTTATAACATAGATTTCCCAGTAAATGAAGATGGACGAAGATTTAGTGTTAAAAGTCATCAAAGACGTATGTGCAATGGTGAATATGTTTCACGCACCTGGTTAATTTATTCCACAAAGAAAAACGCTATATTTTGTTTTTGTTGTCGTCTTTTTGGTAAAATCAGGATCTCTCTTTCTTACAAATCAGGCTATTCTGACTGGAGACATATGCATGAACTTTTATCTGAACATGAGAAATCTCCAGGACATATGAAAACATTTCAAAACTGGGTTGAATTTAGCACAAGGCTACGCCTGGGTGTAACCATAGATTATGAAAACCAACGTATGGACAAACAAGAAGTTGAACGCTGGAGAGAAGTGTTTAAGAGAATAGTGTTCATGATTGAGTTTCTTGCTTCACAAAACTTAGCATTTCGTGGTAAAACTGAGACACTCTACTCGAGAGATAATGGAAACTTTTTGAAATTAATGGAGTTTATTGGTAACTTTGAAGCAAGTAACTGCTGAACACTTAAGGAGGATCACCTCAAAAGAGACTTATGTGCATTATCTTGGAAAAAACATCCAAAATGAAATAATTGAGTTGCTAGGCTCAAAGGTAAAACAGCACATTTTGAAACTAGTTAACGAATGGACATATTACGCCATTATATTAGATTGCACTTCTGATGTAAGTCATACTGAACAGTTGTCTTTGGTCTTTCGCTTTGTGAGTTGCAAACCAGGAGAGGAATCGCATATTCATGAGCATTTTCTGGGGTTCGTTTCTGTTGACTCTACGACTGGAGAAGGACTGCCAGACACTCTTCTCTCTCAACTCAATGAAATGAATGTACCGCTATAAAATATGCGCGGTCAGGGCTATGATAATGAGTCCAACATGAAGGGGAAGAACGTGGGTGTTCAAAAAAGAATATTAGATTTGAACCCTCGTGCATTTTTCGTACCATGCAGTGCACATTCACTCAATCTTGTCGTCAATGATGCTGCTTTATCTTGCACTGAGGCTGTCGACTTTTTTAGCAATGTTCAGGAAATATACAATCTTTTCTCTGCTTCAGTACATAGATGGTCTGTGCTGATGGAACATGTAACATCTTTAACAGTAAAGCCTTTAAGTGCGACTCGATGGGAGAGTCGTATTGATGCTGTCACTCCTCTGAGATATCAAGCTGGAGAAATATACGATGCCTTGTACGCGCTATCAATCGATCCCAGATCTGACGCATTTGCCAAAAACAAAGCTCTGGCTCTAGCTGAAAAAATCAAAAGTTTCAAGTTTGTGTGCTGTCTTGTTTTTTGGCACACAGTTTTGTTCAGAGTTAACCTTGTTAGCAAAATGTTGCAAAGAGAAGAAATTGACATTTCAAAGGCAGTTGAGATGATTTCAAAAGTAAAAAGTCATTTTGAGAAAATGCGCACTGACAAAGGATTTGAAGAGTTACTGGTTGATTCAAGAGAAATCGCCGAAGCACTTGAAACAGATCATAATTTTCCAAATGAACGAAAAGTACGGCCTAGAAAAAAGAAATGTCAATTTGACTACGAGAGTTCTGATGAACCTATTGAAGACCCCAAAAAGGCTTTTAAAAGTAATGTGTATTTCTACGTTTTGGACCGTGCAATTAGTTCATTGGAAGAGCGGTTCTCTCAGCTAAGTCATCACAACAACCTTTTTGGATTTTTGTATAACATCAAAAATCTTGAAGACAACGCCAATTTGTTGAAGAACTGTACAGATCTACAGCTTGGATTAACTGATGAAGATCACTCCGACATAGAGGGATTTCAGCTTAAACAAGAACTGTTGGTTTTGCTCTCTATACTGCCAGATGATAGCGCAAAAAGTCCTTTAAATGCACTAAAATATTTATCAGTCAACAACCTCACAGAAAACTTTCCCAACGTCACAATTGCTCTCAGAATCGCTTTGACCCTCCCAGTCAGTGTTGCTTCAGAAGAAAGAAGTTTTTCAAAACTGAAACTTATTAAGAATTACTTGCGATCAAGCATGTGCCAGGAGCGTCTTGTTGGGCTTTCTTTCATGTCAATAGAATTTGAAGTTCTTCAAGATATCGACATAGACGTTATAATAAAAGACTTTGCAGAAAAAAAAAGCAAGAAAAGTCATGTTGTGAGAGTTAAACACAGTGTCAAAGATCAAAGTTAAAGTTGTCATGTAAATACAAATAGATTATTAATAGAAAGTTAAGTGTAATTTAGTCAATATACAAGTTTATTCATTTTATGAAAAAATGTACGCAGAATTCTTTAAAACCTGGCTCTTCTTTGACAAACGAAATGCAAATGATTTTAAACACATACATACATTATTATGATTTTATATTAAAGCGCGGTTTTTAAGCTCCAATAAAAAAAAATTGTCTGGTATCTATTTCCTGGAACAATTACAGACCCTTCGGCCGGATAGCCATCCGTAAGTAATCAATAGATAATTGGGGGAGGGGGACCCGGGGGGGGCGCCAAGTGACTATCTTGCACGGGTGACATTTTGCTCTTGAGCCGCCCCTGATGGAGAGTATCGAGTTGGAAAATCAAGCGAAAGTTCTTATAGAAGTTTACTCGAACGAATTGAATAACGATCTTCTAATAGAATTGAAGCACTTTGTGTAAAACTGGAAGAAAGAGGTTCTAATGAAATCGTTCGAATGAAGATGATATATTTCATGAGACTACAGTTTGTCGCTCAAAGAATTGAACTGGATTATTGATTGTAAAATGATTGATGTATTTCCGAATATATACATTGCTTATTGTCTGCTTTTGACGATTCCAGCTAACTGCGAATTTGAAAGATCATTTTCTGTATTAAAATGCATTAAAGATATGTTGAGTTTAACTATCGGAAAAAAGAGATTATCTTCGTTACCAAGATTGATTATTGAAAGCGAGATACTTGAATCGCTCGATTTAGAAGAAATTATACAAGATTTCGTTGAGGCAAAATCAAGAAAAAAATGGATCGATTAGTATTTTCTAAGCTTAAGTAGGCCTACTAAGAAAATGGGTTCATGAGTTCAATGAAGACCACCGTCAAAGTGAATTTTACACAACCTGCCTACCTATGCGTAGTCACCCTGATAAATTCAAAAAATATTATAGAATGACCGTCGAAACGTTTGATTACATTCTGTCTCACATAGAAGT
This sequence comes from Magicicada septendecula, assembly GCA_034769895.1. Lineage (NCBI taxonomy): Eukaryota > Metazoa > Arthropoda > Insecta > Hemiptera > Cicadidae > Magicicada > Magicicada septendecula. Next base: position 263,280,725 of record CM068376.1, read on the forward strand.
AGACCTACGGAAGTGGAGTAACTTCAGGACTTGTATAGAGCCAGCAGAAAAACTAACAATTTTATTGAGGTAAGTTACTTTCAATGTATAACTTAGAAAATATTTATTGCAACAAAAACATTTGCATAATACAGTTAGTAACTTTTCAATGGCGTATTGTTAATTTCATTTAGCTAAAGCAAAACAAGTCTTATTATCGTTATCAGAGAAGAACTAAATCAGAAAATAAAATCAGTTAAATTATGTTTCTAATATATATGTGATCATAATAATTATCTTACTTTTATATCTTCAAATTTTATTAGCTGACTTATATAACTTTTATTCCTTATTGAAAATTTGTATTATGTAAACACATAATGTTTTGTTTTATTCTATATAAAGATGCCGTAGCGGGCAAAGCTGGCTAATTCAATAAAAATAATTTGAAATTTATAAACAGGTATTTATTAATGATTCTACAATGTTCATTATAAAACTAAAATAGTCTTTTACAATGTGAAACTGCTATTTAGTACAAATCTGTCAATGATTCCACTTGGTTGTTCGGAGAGGTCCAGCTTTCAGTATTGGACACACTACGAGTATTTTTTGAGAAAAAGGGGAGTTCTCCTTGTCCGGAATTTTGGTGGTGATATGGTGAAGGGATAGAACTAGATGTGTCAGAAGATGATCCATACGGATTGGAGTAGTATCCTGATCCTGAGGGACATCGTGGAGGCTGTGTAGTCCCAGTTGTTGATGGCCATGTCCTATTGGTTTCCTGTACTGTTTCAAGCTCAGCAATGACGCAGTTTAGAATTGTAGATCGTAGTTTCATTCTACGAATGTCCGAGAGCTTTTTCAACGAAGGCAATAAACTTTTAAAGAAAGAGAGATCATCATCTTCCAATGATGTATTTGTTTGTGGGGTCGCAAATCGTGCTTCCATCAACTGAACTTTACGCCTTTCTAGGTCCAGAGCCTCGTTTTGAATTGATGGAGCTTGCTTCCTTTTTGAACCTGGGCGCTGAGGTTTACTACCTTCTGGATTAGTAGTAATGGTAGAGGTATTTTTAGGTTGGCGGACATTTCCTCCCTCTGTTACTTCTTCAGGCTCGTCGAAGTGTTCATCATGTTCAGTGGATAAGTCAAGATCATTTTCTGTATAAGAGGCTTCACCATGTTCCTCCGAGTGTTGAGTACTGGGTGTATCTGATACGGGGAGATTGCCTGAAGTAGCTCTTGACTTCATCATAGGAATCAAGAAGCTTAATGCTTCAAAATAAATCCATTTAGGTTTTGCTGCTGTTCCTGATACACCTTTGGATTCCTTAATTTTTTTCCGGAACATGTCTCTCAGTAGTTCCCATTGCTTGCGGGCTTCGTCTCCTGAAAAAAAAAACTTGAATAAATTTTATAAATAATGAATATAACCTGCTGCAACAGGTCAGGCAACAGGTTAGGCTGATTAACTAATTAATCGTTTTATTATTTTTCTAATTTTAATTTTCTTCTTTTTTCAGGTATTTATCAACAGGCCTCTCCTTTGAAGCTTTGAGTGAAACATTTCGCATGAATAACTACACCGTGGGGAAAATCGTGGAGGAAACCGCTGATGCGATTTGGAAACAGTTAGCTCCAGTACATTTACCAGTTACAAATCAACAAGGATTTGTTAAAATTGCCGCAGATTTTAAGGACAGGTGGAATTTCCCTAACTGCGTCGGCTGTATAGACGGGAAACATGTTAAAATCAAAGCTCCTCGGAAGAGTGGTACTATGTTTTTCAACTATAAACAGTTTTTCTCAGTTAACCTTCAAGGCGTAGCCGACGCCCGATGTAAATTCATATTTATTGACGTCGGGGCATACGGAAAGCAAAGTGACGGGGGTGTGTTTGAAGCCTCTCCAATCTCAACATTTTTTGAAAATTTTTCTGAAACGTTGCCTGCCCCCTCACCAATCGATGCAAGTGGCACATTGATTCCATTCGTTGCAGTCGGTGACGATGCGTACCCATTAAAGACGTACTTAGTGAAACCATTCGGTCAACGAAACTTGACAGAATCACAGCGCATTTTTAACTATCGATTGTCAAGGTGCAGAAGGTGCATAGAATGCGCATTTGGAATTTTAACTGCGAAATGGAGATTGCTCTACAAAGCCATCGAAACAGATGTAGAAAAAGCTGAGAAAATCATTAAATATATGTGTCTTCTGCATAACATAATTATTGACAAAGAGAATATTACGCTCAATCAAGGAGTTCTTGAACAAGCCCTAGAGGAATATGAACAGCGACATCAGAGACCAGATGTGGGTTATGGACGACGATTCAACAGATCCTCTACCGCTGCAAAGGAGGTGAGAAATTTCTACAAAGACTACTTCAATGGCTCTGGAAGTGTTCCATGGCAGGATGAAATGGTGTTCAACGCTAACCGATAAACATAAGTGCTCTTAAAAATATTTTAAAGATAAATAAGTATGCCCAACTAATTCTTATCACTTTTATGTTTAACCTTTAGCTACCTATGTTTTTATCGTAAAAAATAAATAAATAATAATGTCAAAAGAATATGAAATTTTCTTTAATAACTTCAGCTGAACCTATTTCAACCTATTTTCAACATGGCAGCCACTTTTACGGGCCTAAGGCACCACCCGCTTCTAATCCGCCCCAATTGTGACCGTGTCCACCGCATACCATTTTCTAGGTTTCGACATTCTCTCCTGATAGCTTCCACGCACGCGCGCGCGCGCGCACACACACACACACACGACAGCTCTTGATAAAGGCAGCAGACAGAACGAATACCGTAAAGTAGAGAAAGGGATACGCAGAAGAAGATGAAGACCTAAGTCACAATTTGGCCAGCTAACGATGGCATAAACAGTTTTATATGGCTGTCCGCTTAAAACGTAACGTAGAAAGTATTAGCTATAAGAATCCGATTCAGGGTTGTCGGTACTGGACGGGGCCGTGTACCTGCTCGTCCCCTTCACTTCAAGAAAGGTAATTTTTATGGCCACTAAAAAGGTGCATCTATTGTTAAGAGGGTTTTACAGTAGACAGTAGTCGTTACCACGGCCCCGACCAGAGGATTAAGTGGCATTTTATTCCGTCGCATCCAACTTTACTCGTTTCGAAAACATTTGTTTTATTTTTACATATTCATAACAGTGCAACAATTATATTATATTATGTAATATAACAATAATAATAATAATTATTATTATTAACGATGATTATTATTTATTTATAGGCCTTAAAATATATTCTAACAACCACGTTAGTTTACACTATCGAAATATTGTAAAATATTAAAAAATATATAATATATTCTCGTTAGAAAGGTATTATTTATTATTAATTATATATATATGTTTATATATGTATATATTATCATCATCATAATCTTCACGGATTAAACCAAGGATGGTTTGTTCCGGTCTCAAATAGCAAAGATTATAGCTGGTCACTCCAGCGCTTCCTCGGACGTCCCACACCTCTCCGTCCCCTCGGCTTATAGTTCCATAGTTGTTTGGGGATGCGGCAGTCATCCATTCGGCAAAGATGTTCCCACCAATTCAGCCGATACTGGGCGATCCTGTCGAGTATACTCTCATAATATTCAGTTCCTGCCGTATATCTGTGTTTCTTCTATGATCATGGATAATATATCCTGCCACGTGCCTGAGAAATTTCACCCGCTTGGATGCGACTGGACTGGCCTTTCGTTAAAGTCCAATACTCAGACCCATAAAAAAGTGTGGGAAGAGCCATTACCTTATAGAATTTTAGGCGTGTTCCTTTACTTGCTGACTTAGGGTTCGCCTAATGGTCACGCACATAAGGTTGAACTAATGCAACTTATTCACAACGTCGTTGCATGCATCATAAGACACACTGTAGCCCAGGTATTCAAAATTGCTAACTTGTTCCAGGACAGTACCATCTATAACAATTTTTGCCCGTACGGGATCAGTTCCACGATAAGCCATTACCTTGGTCTTACGTGTGGATATCTGCAATCCAGAGTAGTAGGGGGAAAATGCCGATTCAAACTCAGCCCCCAGGGCATATCTGGACCACAGCATCCGCGATCTGGACCGCAGCATCCGCGACTTTTTCGCTGATCTGTGTCCTGGACCCGCAGCATCCCGATGGACCACAGCATCCGTGAATACATTTTTTTTATTTTTTAAATTGATTTTTTTATTTTTTTTATTTGATGTTATTATTTTTTTAATTAAATTGATTTGGTGGGATGAGGTTCAATGGACCACCAGCATCCGTGAATATAATTTTTTATTTTTTTAAGAAAGCTGATTTGCATATCAGTGGGTGGTGTTGGGTGGGAGGTTGTTTTTTTATTTCATATCAGTGGGTGGTGGAGGGTGGGGGGGATGGTTCCAACTCGATGCATTATAGTGTATATTAAAATATATGATCAGGTGTACCAACCTTTGCATGAGTTCAAATTTGTTGTGTGTTATAATGTATATTAAATCTATATGATCAGGTGTACCAACCTCTGTATTATTATTATAGTGTATAGATATTTTATATGAGCAGGGTTGTCAACATTTTTTTCTCTTCTGTGGTGGGAAATTCAAACTATATGATCATAATTGATACTCTCTCTCTCTCTCTTTCTCTCTATATCTCTCTCTCTCTCACTGTATGTATATGAAATTAGAAAGTTTATATTTATTCGATAAATATTAACGTCCTCTCTCTCACACAGGTGGGTGGTTGTTTTTTTTTTTTTTTTTTTCATATCAGTGGGTGGGGGGTGGTTCCAACTCGATGCATTATAGTGTATATTAAAATATATGATTAGGTGTACCAACCTTTGCGTGAGTTCAAATTTGTCGTGTGTTATAATGTATATTAAATCTATATGATCTGATGTATCAACCTTTGTATTATTCGTCCTCTCTCTCTCCCTCTCTCTCTCTCTCTCTCTCTCACACGATGTGTATGTCTCTCTCTCTCTCTCGTTGTCAAACGTTATGCTCAAACTGTTCTCCTCTCTCTGTGGTCAGTACCGCACGCATGTATATGAAATTAGAAAGTTTATTCGACATATATTAACACCCTCTCTCTCTCTCTCTCTCTCTCTCTCTCTCTCTCTCTCTCTCTCTCTCTCTCTCACTTGTTTCAACTGTGTCAACAAATAGTAACGTCCTCTCTCTCTCTCACTCTCATGCGTTTCAACTATGCAAGCTCTCTCTCTCCCTTACCGTGTACATTGAGTAGTCGGTGTGATGAGTAAATAATTTTTAGCTCTCCCTCTCGTTGTCAAACGTCGTATTCATTTTTCAATGTATTAAATAATTAATTAATAGTTTATAATGCAGTCAGTGTGATTGATCCTTGTTAGAAATATATATATTTGGTGTCAATGAACTACTTACCTGTTATGTTGTTACAGATGACAAATCCATACGTTAACAGCTTAGCAATCTGGTACAATACTTCTGTTTTAAGGTTGCAGTTTACACACACATAGGTTCAGTAGTGTATAGCGAAATAAATTAAAATTATACACACACATGAAAACGGCGGCTGAAATTCATACAAATCTTCTGATGTAAGAGTTCACAAACAAAAAAAAAATAAAATAAATTAATTGTACACATGTTCAGAGGTGTAGAGTGAAATAAAATAAAGTCATAATTTGTTTAAATAATTAAATATATATTTTAACATTCACAATATAAAATTCATAATTAAATGAATACATTATAAATTGATATTTTTTTGAAAGTTTATATATAATTGTGTGTCGTACTTGTAGGAGAAGCAACCTGCAACATAACAATACAACAACATTAAAATCATGTTAAATATCACACACTCACACGCATACGCAACGTAATCATACACATACATACAACGTACACACGTTTGGGTTACACCATACGCGCACGCGCACACACACACACACACACACGCACACAGACGTACACGCTTACAGACGTACACGCACACACATACATACATACAACGTGCATACGTTGGGCTTGAATCATGTGTAAGACGTTACAATCCTTGAAGTGTTTAATAATAATATATAATCGTTCTAGTGTTATCGTTTGCTGCAACAGGTAACGCAGTTTACAAATAATTACATATAGGTTCAGAGGCGTATAGTGAAATAAATTAAAAATAGAAATTAATGTCCATTCATCAAACTTTGTAAATTAGAATCTGCACTACATTCAAACACACGCACACACAGTGATAAAAAATTAGTAATGTAGGTTGTTACCTTAACGAGGTACATGCAGAACTAGTGCTGTTACAAAATATATATATATAGTAGGAAAGCCCACAGACTACTAGAAATAGTTATCACCTGAAAAAAAAGAAACCACACATTACGAACTAATATGTATAAACACAAATATCGTTACAATAATAATAATAATACATAAACTTACGTTTACTGCCGTCCGAACTGAAGTATGGAGAGGCAATAACTATAGATATCACAGTAAGAATTTTTTGTTGTTGTTTTTTGTTGTTAACCAGTGGTGTAACGGGGAATTTTAGCAGGTGGAGGAGCAGAGTCGTCATCGTCGTCGGTATGTATCCGATAATGACCGTACGCAAGCGTATCACGACCATTGTCTAATATATAGCGCTTATCATCATACGGTGACAACGCTTGCTTATTTACGCGCATCGTGTACAACGTATGATGATCGCTACGTAAACACAACGCACTGACAGAAAACCGACAATGATCAGTGAGACACTTGCGATACATATCGTGTCGCAGACTCCTCTTAATAGCAACTCGAGGCACACCTTTACACACACGTTTTTGACCCGCATTGCTAGAATCTTCGTGGGCCACAAGGAACGAATAACATTTCGCTCTGAGACCTACGAATTCTCTAATAGGACGACCACACGTTTCATCCTTGAACAGCCCGACAACCTTTTTGTTCTTAAGGCTATAACAAGGATGAGACGTAGGGTAATCCGATGTGTCAAAAACGTGTAGGTCCTCCTTCATATCTGCATACAAGTCTGATGTTTGAATATGATACATCAGACTGTCTGTATCAGTCATTAACAATTTAACGTTGCGGCCGTACTTGGCGACAGCATAACGATAATGAAAGTCGTACATTATTGTTTTGCTAACGTCAAGCACCGTGAAGCCGACATACACGGGACGAGAAAGAACAATGGATTTTTTACGAAGTGAGAGCCCCACCAGATCGTTCGTATAACGAATCATACGTTTTAGCCTGGGTGTGGAAACTAGTTTTTGAAGCCGTCGTTCATTCGAGACTAGTTCAAAGTCTATATGTTTCCGTACGTTCTCCAGCGACTTACCGTATACGGCGTTGTTCATCAGTTTGAAAAGGTCTTTTTCAAAGCTGTTGACGGCTGCTTGCCTCTTGCGGGTGTTGAAATCGATAAACGGTTTCAACCAAGCGCTTTGCTTAAAACACAACACCCTATGAGTCGCTTTCAGCTCTAAGCCAAGACTTAAATACAATTTCAAATTTCGATAATGGAGAACGTAATTTTGTTTGTCCTCCAAAGTTGTTAACAACTTCTCTACGGATGACCCTGATTCGTTGTACGATGATCTGTATATACTCTCGTGTAAACGTTTGGAAAAGGGAGAAAGGATATCGTGTGTTATGCGCTGACGCACAGGTGCAAGCGGGTAGTCGGAATGCAGATCGTGTAAGGTATTAGGATAGTGTAGGTCGACTTCAAGGATGTACCCGATGTCAGCATCATCACTCACAGTACGTACGTCCAAGGACTCGATTTCGTTACGATCGAGCCATCGGAAGTCTGCGTAAGGGAGTGGTTGCGACATGGCTGCACCGTATAAATTGTTACAGTCCGTATACAGAATGAAGGAGGTCGGTTTCGAAACATCGTACTGATCTGGAATCAAAGGATTGTTAGCGACTGCATGACGGTTGGATATCATCGCGCAGCCTCCGCGAATCCCAGACTCGAGGAACAGATGCAGATTTATTTCTGTCAACAGTTCTAATTCGACCCTGGTCATTTTTAGCATCGCGTTCCAAGCGAGTCCGGGAAGCGAGTAAAAATGACATGGGTCCAAGCAGTAATCGCGTAAGGCCATGTCTCGGAAACTTTCAAAGACATCGGCCAGCAGCATTACGTCTGTCAACAAATACAAATCATGGTAATCTCCAAACGTACGCAGATTGAATGCACTCCACACGTTTTGCGCGTGCTCGTAATCTACGTCCGAAATAGATGATTCCATCAACCGGTTATCAAAGTGTTCACGAGCGGGTAGACTTGTTTCGCTGAACCGATCAATACTGTCAACGTACTCGTATGGGTATACCCCCTTGCGTACGAGCAGATTGGTCTGTTCATCGAAACCCCGTCTAAGAATTTCCTCTCTGAGCAACGGAAATTGGCTCCCGGACGCGGACAGATTGGTAACGAGTGTGTCCAGAGAGCGATTAAGAAATTGAAAGGAGTCTACGAAACGCAAGGGACCCAGGGAGAACGACACGTAACGCTCACTGGATGTCGCGATGCAGGATACGCGTTCGTCCTTATATTTCCCTAAACCCTGCATTAAATGGTGACAGTCGTAGCCACGAAGGTTGTGAAAGAAGACGGGGATATGACGAGGCATCTTGTAACTCAGATTACAGCTATTATGGGCTGCTCCCAAGAATTTCCCCGTAAGATGGCAATGATTGCGTACCTTGTCATCGTCTGTCAAAGGGCGCTCACACAAATGACAAACGGCGGCGTTAGTGAACACAACATTGTCATCATCGGACATAATTAATTGTACGTTATGTCGTACCACCTTCATCATATCCTCGACGTCTTTCATCAACCACGAGAAGAACGTGTCTACAACGTTTTCACCTCGATAAACTTTAGCCTCTCTCCAAAGGCTGTGCGTGTGATCGACGATAGCATAGGAGAAACCTGACGGAATATGCATCGCTTCGTATGATGTGGACGATACAGGAGGAGAAGTTAGTTTCTGACGGACACCGCTGCTATCGACGGAGTAGAATTCACCTAACTCGTGCACTGTCGTCGGGACGTTGTTACCAGGTGAACACGATTGAAGCGGAGTGATGAGGGACTCGAAGTCGGCGTAGACGGTGAAGGGTACTTTAAGACAGTGCGCGTAATTTTTAAAGGACATAAACTTCTCCTCCTCCGTGGGCATTTTGGTTTTCTGCTCGCCGTAAGGTGTGCAGTAGGGGAGATGATCGGACAGACCATGTTCTGTGGCAAAACGATGCAGGCAGTAGTCGCAGTAAAATGATTTATGACCGTGTTTTGTTAGGGATGATAACAATCTATTCATGTTACTAATAAGACAGTAATGTTTTCGGCTATTCGTATCGGTCAGAAGCAAAAGATTAACGTGATGCGACCTGTCCTTATTCGGGGTAATTCTCAGAGGGTAAACCTCATTTTTTGATTCGTTTTTGATATTGTCTTCTATATCATAGCCGAAAACGTTTATAGAAATGTTAGGATTCTGTGCTTCAAATTTGGAAATGGACTTTAACGAAACAGGGTACTCGATACCGGACATATTTAATGTGTTTTTGAAGGGGGCGTATTTTGAAGCACGGTCTCTATTACGTTCTTGAGGGTGTATGTGGGCTAGAACAGACCACAGAAAACACATTTCATCCTGGGGGTTCTTGATGTTGACTACTGCCCTGGTGTGTGAGAGTTTTCGCGGGGTTGGAAGGTAGGAGGATGCTGCTAGAGGCTGGTACCGTCCAACAACCAATTCCAGCTTCAGTACAGCATCCACCGACCATCCGCTTCCGTCACGGGTAAAATTAGATATGCTATTGAAGATTTTATCGTAGGATTCATCGAGTAGACAATTCAACTCGTCGTTGTCGTCCGCGAGCAACGTACGACAACGTCCGTGGAAGACGGCGTCTTTCGTTACCTCTTTCTCCTCACCACTGTCACCATCTACCACGGTTTTGGTAAAACGTATCCTGCACGCAATATGCCACTTGATATTGCGTAAACGTGTCTGCTCTGTCTGAATATCCTCAAGCAATAAAGGACGTGCCTCAGTCATTACGAATACTACGTCATGATCCGACTCGTTGACGTTCACTGGAATGTAGTCGAAGGTTGTGATGCACCCTCGAACACTACTGTTCCTCTCGATATAAAACCGAGTCACAACTGAAACAATAGAAACATGAGTATTAGTAACCAATAGGAATGATAAATAACGTGTACACACAAATTCATGTTTGTAGTAAATAAATAACACTCGTCGGGGGGTAATATGTCAGTTTATTACAAACCGTGAAGATGTCGGCTACTCCTGATTTTAGTATTGAAAGTGAAAGAATAAAATCATTCAAGTATTGGGAAGTGACGTTTATCAGCCCCGACGAGTTAGCGTTTGCGGGGTTCTACTTCTACCCTAGAAATTTCGATGTTTGTGGACATAGTATGTCATTCGTAGACGATAGAGTTAAATGCTTTTGTTGTGGAATTGAATTAGTTGATTGGAAAGAGGGTGACAAACCTATGAAGGAACATGAAAAATTTTTCATCTACATGTCAATTTCTAAACGATGTTAAGAGTGAGACTTTTCATACACACACCAATAGACATAGTATGACTCAAACGTTAATTCGCATCAGCAAGTTTGCACACTACATAATTACAAAAATAATTTCTTAACTGTGAACTTTTTTTTACCTTGTTCAGTCTGCTCCTCCCCACGTTCCTGCTGAAGGTTAGCCATGATCTTCAAGAGAGAGAGAGAATGAATGAATACTGAAAAACAAAAGGTACTGTTATAACGCTGGTATTATGTTAGTGTATCTTAAACGATTTATATATCAATTTGTACATAATACATGTACGCTTAGACCAACTATTTGATAGATCAAGAAAATTAAGTTTATTTTCACGCGCGCACACACACACACACACACACACACACACACACACACACACACACAGACGGACACGTAATCACACATCCGACGTGCACACACACAGACGCACACGTGCATACGTTTGGGATTGAATCATGTACGTTTGTTATGCGTTGTGTCGCACCGACCTCCATACAAAAAAAAAAAACAGATTTAAATAATTTCATGCCTACAATATACAACCTATGTACACAAACTATATATATCCTCCGTTGGGTTGTACACACACACGCGCGCGCGCGCGCACACGCACACACACGCAACGCGCGCACATATCATTCGTTGGGTTGTAATTATTATTAAACAGTAAATATTTGCTATGATTTTAGTAACATATAACAGTGTCTTACATACCACTCGAATCTATATATACTGTTCTTTTTCAGATAATAATAATTTGATCACACACACATACACATACATGTATTAAATCAATAAATAATGCACTTGATAAATTATGCTTACCAAACTAACGTATGTTGAATACACACACAGGAACTTGTGTATACTGAGACGTACAATAATTCAAGCAGTCTTTCAACTATTAAAAAAACTGCTGAGATAGATTTATCAACGCACGCAAGCAGTCAGTGTGAATCCGATAAAATTCAGTTATACCTAAAAATATATATCTTCAATTAGAAGTGTAATATAAAAGGTACAGTAAGAATATATTTCAGAAAATTGTAATTTGATTACACACATGTATTAAATTCAAATATATATCTTCAATTAGAAGTGCGTTAAGAATATATTCAGAAAATTGTAATTTGATCATACGCATACGCTTACACACACACACACACACACATGTATTAAATTCAATTAGAAGTGTAATATAAAAAATACGTTAAGAATACATTTCATAAATTGTGATTTGAACATACACATACATGTATTAAATAATGTTTTAATGCAAACAATTTTTACGTTTAAATAAAATCTGTACATACAATAAATTATACTCACCAAAACTAGCGTATGCTCTACACACAGGAACTTGTATATACTGCGATTGCACAATAATACAGTATTCCAACTATTAAAAAATGTCGTAATAGATTTATCAGTGCACACAAGCAGGTCAATGAGAAGTTATCGCTAAATTTGTTGAGTATATATATTGGTCTCTGGTGGTAGGGGAAAGCCAGTGTTTTTTTTGGAAGTGAATACTTTCTAATCCATAATTACTTCCGGTGGTGATGCAACTAATGAGTGTCATGTGTCATATTAGAAAGTGAAAGGAGGATTTAGCGAATACACACACAATGGTTTATTTCGGTATAACCCTCTGAACATACATGCAATTAGTTGTATAGTAATCAGAAATGTGTGTGAGAGAGACAATTTAATAGTTTGAATTTTATACTACAAGGTAAACTATATTTTTTTAAGTCGGGGGATGTTTCCGAAAATTATTATTTAAAACTGATAATTGTTTTATTAAAATCTTACGTACGTGCCAAATTAATTGCCGACGGCGACTCTGCTCCCCCTCCTGCTAAAATTCCATCTGTTAAAAACAAAAAGAATTCTCACTGTGATATCGTTAGTTATTCTCTCTCCACGCTTCAGTTCGGACGACAGTAAACGTAAGTTTGTGTATTATTATTATTATTGTAACGATCTTTGTGTTTATAAATATTAGTTTGTAATGTATGGTTTCTTTTTTTATAGTATAATGGAAAACGCTGCTGTAATAATTGACTTTCACTGCTTTTATGATGACAACGGCAATTATATAGTAAAGGAGTTGTCGGTTATGGACGTAACACGTTTTGCATGCAGACATTGGATTTTCGCCCCGCCTGCTACAGTCGTTACGAATTCGAAATACACTAGAACCAACTGCTGGTTATCGACAAACTATCATGGCCTAAGATGGGATGAAGGAGAGACACCGTACGACAATCTTGTTTCAGTGTTAACAACGTATACGAACATATATAAATATGTGTTTGTGAAGGGTCTTGAGAAAAAACGTTTTTTAGAATCGAAAATAATTCATTATCATATAATAAATCTTGATGACATTGGTTGTCCAAAAGACGTGCCATATCTATTTCACGGAACGGTATGCCTTACACATTGCAATTCTTCTTCTTCTACACTATGTACAAACCATAATGTGCACGCACTTAGAGAGTGGATAATTAATGATTTTTCTGTTATACAAACATTTTTAATGTAAGTGTCTCATAGCATTGTTAATTTCATTAAGTAAACTTGTATATGACTGCAGGCGATAACTATTTCTGTGGACTTTCCTAATATATATATATTATGTAACAGCCATAATTCTGCATGCAAAGCTTCAGGGGATGAAAAACACCACCTGTTAAAAACAACAACAACAAAAATTCTTGCTGCAGGCGATAACTATTTCTGTCGACTTTCCTAATATATATTATGTAACAGCCATAATTCTGCATGTATGTACATGCAAAAACACCACCTGTTAAAAACAACAACAACAACAAAAATTCTTGCTGCAGGCGATAACTATTTCTGTCGACTTTCCTAATATATATTATGTAACAGTCATAATTCTGCATCCAAAGCTTCAGGGGATGAAAAACATCACCTGTTAAAAACAATAACAAAAATTCTTACTGTGATATCTATAGTTATTGCCTCTCCATACTTCAGTTCAGACGACAGTAAACGTAAGTTTATGTATTATTATTATTGTAACGATATTTGTGTTTATACATATTAGTTCGTAATGTGCGGTTTCTTTTTTTTTCAAACGATAACTATTTCTAGTAGTCTGTGGGCTTGACTTTCCTAATATATATATTTTGTAACAGCGCTAATTCTGCCTGTGTGTATGTACATGCAAAGCTTCGGACGATGAACGTGAACTTTCCTGATGACCACATCACCACCACCATTACTTTCACTTCTAATAAATAATGTCGTTTATCACAAAATTCAATGCAGTTTCTGCTATTGAGTACAAACGGTGTGCAGAATTAACATTGAACAAGCAGTATCCGATTGTTAACATGGTGCACGTGGACACAAGATATGGGAAGTCTGTGCTTGTAACGTTGGAAGATGGTGAGCTACGCTATCGTGTATATCTACCTAAGAGGTATGCTAACGTCTTTACAGATGAAGAGCTCCGTCATATAAGCCCCAGCGACCTACATCTCGTGTTTCGAGGCATGAGGAATCAAACAGTACATATGGAAATAGTACCTCGTTAAGGTAACAAACTACTTTTAATAAACAATTTTTTATCATTGTGCGTGTGTATGTTTGAATGTAGTGCAGATTCTAATTTACAAAGTTTGATGAAAGGACAAAACACTTCAAGGATTGTAACGTCTTACAATGACTATAGCATATTTAAATCTGTTATCTGTTTTATTGGACCTACATGTACATGATTCAAGTCAATCGTATGCACGTTGTATGTATGTATGTGTGTGCGTATGCGTCTGTGTGCGTGTACGTCTGTGTGTGTGTGTGCGTGCGCGTGTGGTGTAACCCAAACGTGTGTACGTTGTATGTATGTATGTATGTATGTGTGTGATTACGTTGCGTATTTAAATCTGTTATCTGTTTTATTGGACCTACATGTACATGATTCAAGTCAAACGTATGCACGTTGTATGTATGTGTGTGCGTATGCGTCTGTGTGCGTGTACGTCTGTGTGTGTGTGTGCGTGCGCGTGTGGTGTAACCCAAACGTGTGTACGTTGTATGTATGTATGTATGTATGTGTGTGATTACGTTGCGTATTTAAATCTGTTATCTGTTTTATTGGACCTACATGTACATGATTCAAGTCAAACGTATGCACGTTGTATGTATGTATGTGTGTGCGTATGCGTCTGTGTGCGTGTACGTCTGTGTGTGTGTGTGCGTGCGCGTGTGGTATAATCCAAACGTGTGTACGTTGTATGTATGTATGTATGTATGTGTGTGATTACGTTGCGTATTTAAATCTGTTATCTGTTTTATTGGACCTACATGTACATGATTCAAGTCAAACGTATGCACGTTGTATGTATGTATGTGTGTGCGTATGCGTCTGTGTGCGTGTACGTCTGTGTGTGTGTGTGTGTGCGCGCGCGCGCGCGTGTGTGTGATATTTAACATGATTTTAATGTTGTTGTATTGTTATGTTGTAGGTTGCTTCTTCTACAAGTACGACACACACTTATATATAAACTTTCGAAAAATATCAATTTATAATGTATTTATTTAATTGTGAATTTTATATTGTGAATGTTACAATATATTTAATCATTTAAACAAATTATGACTTTATTTTATTTCACTCTACACCTCTGAACATGTGTACAATTAATTTATTTTTGTGAACTGTTACATCAGAAGATTTGTATGAATTTCAGACACCGTTTTCATGTGTGTGTGTATAATTTTAATTTATTTCGCTATACACTACTGAACCTATGTGTGTGTGTAAACTGCAACCTTAAAACAGAAGTATTGTACCAGATTGCTAGGCCGTTAACGTATGGATTTGTCATCTGTAACAACATAACAGGTAAGTAGTTCATTGACGCCAAATATATATATTTCTAACAAGGATCAATCCCACTGACTGCATTATAAACTATTAATTAATTATTTAATACATTGAAAAATGAATACGACGTTTTGACAACGAGAGAGCGCTAAAATTATTTATTCGTCACACACCGACTACTCAATGTACACGGTAAGAGAGAGAGAGAGATTGCATAGTTGAAACGCATGAGAGTGAGAGAGAGAGAGAGGACGTTACTATTTGTTGACACAGTTGAAACAAGTGAGAGAGAGAGAGAGAGAGAGAGAGAGAGAGAGAGAGAGAGAGAGAGAGAGAGAGGGTGTTAATATATGTCGAATAAACTTTCTAATTTCATATACATGCGTGCGGTACTGACCACAGAGAGAGGAGAACAGTTTGAGCATAACGTTTGACAACGAGAGAGAGAGAGACATACACATCGTGTGAGAGAGAGAGAGAGAGAGAGGGAGAGAGAGAGGACGAATAATACAAAGGTTGATACATCAGATCATATAGATTTAATATACATTATAACACACGACAAATTTGAACTCACGCAAAGGTTGGTACACCTAATCATATATTTTAATATACACTATAATGCATCGAGTTGGAACCACCCCCCACCCACTGATATGAAAAAAAAAAAAAAACAACCACCCACCTGTGTGAGAGAGAGGACGTTAATATTTATCGAATAAATATAAACTTTCTAATTTCATATACATACAGTGAGAGAGAGAGAGATATAGAGAGAAAGAGAGAGAGAGAGAGTATCAATTATGATCATATAGTTTGAATTTCCCACCACAGAAGAGAAAAAAATGTTGACAACCCTGCTCATATAAAATATCTATACACTATAATAATAATACAGAGGTTGGTACACCTGATCATATAGATTTAATATACATTATAACACACAACAAATTTGAACTCATGCAAAGGTTGGTACACCTGATCATATATTTTAATATACACTATAATGCATCGAGTTGGAACCGTCCCCCCCCACCCTCCACCACCCACTGATATGAAATAAAAAAACAACCTCCCACCCAACACCACCCACTGATATGCAAATCAGCTTTCTTAAAAAAATAATAAATTATATTCACGGATGCTGGTGGTCCATTGAACCTCATCCCACCAAATCAATTTAATTAAAAAAATAATAACATCAAATTAAAAAAATAAAAAAATCAATTTAAAAAATAAAAAAAATTTATTCACGGACGCTGTGGTCCATCGGGTTGCTGCGGGTCCAGGACACAGATCAGCGAAAAAGTCGCGGATGCTGCGGTCCAGATCGCGGATGCTGTGGTCCAGATATGCCCTGGGGGCTGAGTTTGAATCGGCATTTTCCCCCTACTCAGAGTCTTTGCAGATTCGATTTAACAAATGTACCCCCATCTGCAATCTGTTTTCAGAGTCCGACAGAATAGCCTGATCGTCTACACACAACAAATCAATTGTAGAGTGACCAATCATAAAATGTTCTGGAAGACACATCTGCCAGTTTTGTATAACATTGTCAATATATAATTTAAAAAGAGAATGTGATAATGGACACCCTTGTCGTACTCCACAATTGATCAGGCCAACTCTAGGAGCTGTTCTCGGTTTCCCTGCTTCTATTAAGATTTTATTCTCCACATAAAGACTCTGTATTGCTCTAATTAGATGTTGTGGGATCCCCTTCCTTGCCATTACTGCCCATAGTTTGCTCCGATTTACTCTGTCAAACGCCTTCTCGAAGTCGATGAAAGCTATGTATGTGGGCAGTTGATACTCTCTACGCTTTTCAATGAGCTGGGTTATTGTAAATATACAATCCAAACATGATCTGGCCTTCCTGAAACCGTTCTGGGCCTCTGAAAGCATGGTCTCCGTTATTGCATTTAGCCGTGTTCTTAATATAGATGCATATAATTTATATGAAGTATTAAGAAGGTTGACTCCTCTGTAGTTCCTGCAGTCATTACGATCACCTTTCTTGAATATGGGAATTACCTTTGCAATCCGCCAGTCGTCAGGAACATGACCAGTGGTCCAGCATAGATTAATGAACTGCAGCAAACGATCATACAGCAAGCAGCAAGGCTTGTATTATATATATATATATATATATATATATATATATATATATATTTATATACCTTGCGATGTACAAGGTCCCATAGAATAAATAAGTTCTATCTTAGATATGGAAATGTTTGCTATAATTAAAGATTTTCTTAAATTTACTCTGCACAGAGTTTACTACAGTTTTTTTTAATACAAATAAAATAAATTAATAGTTCTGTTTAAATAAATAAATAAATTACTGCTTCTTTGGTAAAAAAATTAATAAACAGTTTCTGTTGACCTTCAGTATTACTTTAAAATAATTCTTACACACTAATAACATACACGTTAATTTCTATAAGTTTCTGTGTCTTATTAGCTTATAACTGTTTTATTTAGTTTATTATAAATGGGTTCACTTTCCTGAATGAGATGAATGGTGGGGTTTCTTCTGGTTCCCTGGTGAATGTGGACAGCTCCTCCTTCCAGGTAGTCGTCAGAATACCGCCGCTCTTCCTGTGGTTCTTCTTCAGGATCTCCTCCTTCAGCTCTCAGGGTCGTTGTACGGGTTGGGTACTTCTATGACAATGTTTAATTTAATTATTAGTTAATTAGGCTAAATAGCTCCGGCAACTTGATGTGTTCATAGAAACCTAATCGGACAATTTTTAAACTATTACCGAATTAGCACTCGAATAATCATTCGCGCACTTTACTATAAGTGTTCGTAACTCCTGACAGATCGTTTAGTAACTATCGTACTCAATCAGAGTTAACGAGAGTAACACGTTATAGAGAGTACTGCTACGACAGCACAGAACAATCTACGCGTTTATCGAATATGCCAGAAGGATCTCGATGTAAGCGTGTGGTGTACGTGCTACTAGACGCATTTTGCGAGAATTTTCTCGACTGTGCCGGGCTTCGCTCGGGCGCTCGGACTGTGTCAAGGCCGTAGTAATTACGTAATTCACGAGAGATAAGACGCAGTTTGGAAGCTTCTGGTGTGTGAGCGTGACAATAAATACATCGGGTAGCGGCCTTAGTTTTCAGTTCCATGCGAGATATTGGTTAGTGCGGTTCGAGAGTATTAGTGCGATATATTTCCAGAGCGGTTCGAGTTATTACTGTGTACGTTCAAGTAGTTATTATTGAAGTGTTGCGTTTTATAATCAGACGATATAATTGTAATACAATTGAGTTTTAATATTTGTGGACATTTTAATACGTGTGTACAATTTTCATTTGATTTGTTGTAGAGACTGCGTTGTTAATTACGAACTATTTTTACTGTAACAATTAAAGGTGTGATTAGTGACTTAATTCGTGTCTTGTACTTATTTTGTTTCCACTGTACCTACGACGATCGAGTAGACCGTCGTAACAGTGGTGTCTGAAGTGGGATAGAACGGTTAACAGTGGATACTTTGTACAAGACGAGTGTGATTCGTAATTAATCGGTAAACATGGATCCCAGTCAGATGATGGAAGCTTTACAAACACTGCTGCGGCAGACACAGGAAGAAGCAGAAAAACGACAAAAGGAAGAACGAAGACAGGAAAGAGAAGAGGCTGAGAAACGTCAGAAAGCACTAATGCTAGAAACAGAAGAAAGACAAAAAGATAAAACGGAAGCTCTCTTTGAAACTATGCAGAAACATTTGCAAGAACATACTACCGCAGAATTGGGTCTCCTACGTGGTGACGTAGTATAACATCTTCTCTAGTGTTATAACTTGGGGAACCCGAAATAATTGGTTCTGCCAATTATTCAGGCTGCCTTATTCGACGAGCTGAAATTTAAGCAGAACAACACAGAGTAAATATAAAAGGAATCAGGGAATGGGAAAACTGTTGATTTATGTACTCAGTATATGTGTGTAACAAGAAGACTTCTCTTTATTAAACATTTTAAAAAAAATAACATTTACTCAAAAGATAGATCCCATGACATTACTAATTGAATTATTAAAGTTATTTGAATTCTTTATTTAAACTTTGGGATCACAACAGATTTTATTTAGCTATACCCCGGATCCGGGTAACCTTAGGTATTTAGTCATCAAACTTTTAATTATATTCAATTCATCGTTATTAGCTTGCAAGACCTTTAGTTTTATGCTTCATTATTATCCCATTTGAAGAATGGTATTAATTATACTACGATACATTAAGATTTAAACTGTTACAATGTATGATGTCTGAATAGTTACATTAAATTCTTAGAGTTAATTTTCTTTTTTAATCTTTACAAGTTTAATCGTCTCTGAAAAGTCTCTCCTTTAAAGTGTATTGTGTTACAATTATAATTATTATTTATTCCTCGATAGACGTGCTATCGAGTCACCTTTAATTTGGTATGTAGAAATTTCCTCCGGGAGTGTCCGTCTTGGGAATCCTTAAAAGCGTCGTCCTCATCTAGGTGTGGTCTTAGTCATTAAAGGCTTAAACGTCTGCAGTCTAGGTCGAACCTTCTACGATGGTAGGCGTAGATCTTTGATGTCTCGAAATGCATCTTCTGTCGGGTCTACTAGAGTTGCAAATTCTGGTAGTTCACCTCTCCGGGTAGGATGTTGAAAAGTGTCGTCAGTTGGTGAAGTTAGCAGTCATCGTTATTAATACTCGTACTTTTGTTGTCACATATTTCTTCTTGTTACCACGTTTCTGATTTTTAATTAATGTTACATGTTACACTCTTTTGTGTAGCAGTTAATAAACTACATTTGAAATAAGCCAAACTAACAACAAATCACACAACATTCCAACAGAGCTTTTGCTCGTGCGTGTGGACTGCTTGGAGTCTTCATAGCGAGAGAGAGATTTTTCGCCCGCTTCCACTGGTACTGCACAAGAGGTAGTGGGGTGTTTATTCCGCGAGAATATAGTCCCTGTCTCTCTCTAAATAAACATTTTTATTTATACAAACTATCCCTAGATAAAAATACATAATTTAAATGAGTAGTTTTAGTGACTATCTGTGTCTTCAGATTCTTTAATTATTAACATTAGTTTTTTATTTTATTCTTAATTACAGAAGACTCGGAAAACATGTCGAGTCCGGAATCAACAGGTAGGCGCCTGATAGCAAGCAAGGGTTAAATACGACAATAATAATTATTTACAATATGCCTCTTTATTACAGTTTCTTTGCCCTTATTAATTACTTCTTCCTTTCACACTTAGTACCTACATGTTTTTATTATTATTGTGAGATTTAAATGGTTAATGGCTCGCAACCTTAATTTTTTTTTATTTCTTTCTTTTTTAATAATGGTTACAATTTAAATCGTCACAGTAGGTGAATTACGAGGTGACCTCAACAATCAGATTACCAGAATATCTGACGTAGAAGAATCCATGTCAAATAAAATAGCTAAAGTAGAAAAATCTGTCTTGAATGTGGAAGAAGTTATGTCAACAAAAATATCTGCAGTAGAAAACTCAATGGCAAACATAAAAGAGCAGATTAAAAATGAAGTCGAGCAGTGTCTGAAATTACAACCAAAACAACTTTGTGAACAGACTGTACCAATGATAAAGACAGAAAAAGACGCAGAAAATAAGTCAACAGAGAAAGTAACTTTGCCTTCAGTAGGGACAGTTCATGTCAAAGCTCCAAACTTTGACGGAAGCAGTCACTGGGCAACGTACCTCCGCCAATTTGAAGCTGCTGCATGCGCAAATAATTGGACAGAGAAAGACAAGGCTGTTTCACTCGTTCTCTCATTAAAAGGACCCGCGGCAGAACTACTACAGAAAGTGCCACCTGACAGCCAGAACATCTATGCCGAGTTGATAAAAGCTCTAGAATTACGCTACGGTGATAAACATTTGCGAGAGGTGTACTACGCTCAGTTGAGAACAAGACGACAACGTTCCGGGGAAAGTCTTCAAGAATTTGAAGCAAGTATCGACAGATTGATTAGATTGGCCTATCCTGAAGCACCAATTGACTTCCGAATAAGGTTTACGGTGCAGACATTTATTGATGGCATCGGAGATTGTGAACTTCAGCAAGTGTTACGAATGGCAAGACACCGAGATAGCTCAGAAGCTCTTGTTCACGCCCTAGAGTTTGAAGCTGCCAAGTCAGCGTCCCGCTACATTAATGGGCCATCACGTTGCAGTCAGAAGATCCCTGTATCACATTACCGTTACGATGGGTGCAGAAAAACAGTGTTGTCGGACAAACAATTCAAAAGTTCAAGAGAGTCGCAACGATTTGAAAAAGACAGAAGACCGAAATGTTACAACTGTGGAAAACGTGGCCATCTACAGGTAGACTGTTGGGAGAAGAAGATACCGAGAGAAGAGACTGATCGCACCAATTGGAGAAGTAAAGGCCCAGAACAGCACACAGTTTCCACGCTACATAAGATTAGTGGAAACCTGATCGTTAATGGATTTGCGGAAGGTAAACGAAGATCATTTACAGTTGACACGGGCGCTACAGTGTCCATTGTGCGCCCTGACGTGGTCAGCAACCGCCAGCCTCTAATTAGCTCTTGTACAATACAGACTGTGACTGGAAGCCCCGTCAAGGTGCTAGGAAAGGTAGACGTACGTGTACGCCTGGGTCTTCTCGAGTTTAACCACCAAATGCTCGTTGCAGACATTGTCGATGAAGTGATTCTTGGCACGGAAATTATGAATGCCTACGGATTCGTTGTGGACTTAAGAGAGAATGTCCTGAAGGTCGGCCAGAGGAGATAAAGCTTTCCATGGCTAAAACGACAGGGTCTACCAACCAGTCGATTAAGCGAGTGGCATTAGTCGAAGAAAAAGTCAACAAGTCTGGTCAAGAGGAACCCTCCCTGTTGCCAGCGGAAATGGAGGAAGAACTAGCAGAGGAAGTACAAATAAGTATAAGGACAAAAGAAGTGATTGGAAAGCCAACTATGGGTGTCGAGACAAAACTCTTGTTTGTTCCTAAGCTGATAGAATCGCCCGAGGGTAAAGTGGTTGAAGATGAGGTTACGCAAGAGGTTGTAGACGAGGACCAAACAGACTTGGATCAGCCAGTGGTATTTCGGTCATCAGTAGGTCTACATGACGCAACGGGAGTGATTCCAGCGAAACTAGTGGTTGCACAAAAGACTCGCATTCCTGGGAACGTGGTGTTCGGATCACACGAGACTGAATTCGAAGAACGGGAAAATTATCCTTCGCAAGGACGTCCACCTAGATCGCCTGGTCGAGTGTTACTTCGGAGACGCTTTGCCAGTTCGGGACGAACAGGCTTAAGGAGGGGGCAGTGCTACGACGGCACAGAACAATCTACGCGTTTATCGAATATGCCAGAAGGATCTCGATGTAAGCGTGTGGTGTACGTGCTACTAGACGCATTTTGCGAGAATTTTCTCGACTGTGCCGGGCTTCGCTCGGGCGCTCGGACTGTGTCAAGGCCGTAGTAATTACGTAATTCACGAGAGATAAGACGCAGTTTGGAAGCTTCTGGTGTGTGAGCGTGACAATAAATACATCGGGTAGCGGCCTTAGTTTTCAGTTCCATGCGAGATATTGGTTAGTGCGGTTCGAGAGTATTAGTGCGATATATTTCCAGAGCGGTTCGAGTTATTACTGTGTACGTTCAAGTAGTTATTATTAAAGTGTTGCGTTTTATAATCAGAATATATAATTGTAATACAATTGAGTTTTAATATTTGTGGACATTTTAATACGTGTGTACAATTTTCATTTGATTTGTTGTAGAGACTGCGTTGTTAATTACGAACTATTTTTACTGTAACAATTAAAGGTGTGATTAGTGACTTAATTCGTGTCTTGTACTTATTTTGTTTCCACTGTACCTACGACGATCGAGTAGACCGTCGTAACAGTACGATATTGCTTTTTCTGAGTACTACCGTAGACTGCCTTGCAACTCGTCACGGGTATCAGATCGGCTGATATATTAGCCTATCTGATTGGTCAAAACTGTTCCCTCACCCTTTCATTACAGTCCAGCTAACATTCTACTTGTAAGAAATTGCATATGGGCAATGTAAAACGTGCAAAATAAACCGGTATAATTTTAGTACTTTTCTTGTGGGTGATAAAACCTTTTTTTATGAAAAACTCATATATTTTGTACTTTATATCATTAACAAACATTACTAACAGATTGGTCTTATTTTTATGCATAATCTGGTATAAGTCTTATGTCAGATATTTGATTTACATAAAAGTTATTTAATTTAATTCGTTTTTTATTGTTAATTCGTATCACAGTTATTCACACGTGCACTCGCCATATGCCTATGCATACGTTCGCACTATTCCACAACACTCATATTTTTTTATACAGTCAAAAATTAACTTAATATAACAATTCTGACATGATTCTTACTGTCTATAATACAATGTTCCAACACGCAACTTTTACTTTGATCAGTTCTCATTGAAACATGCTATCATATGTTAAGAGTGAGATTTATTATTTCATATGCAAATCTCACCCATTGCAAATATATATATATATATATATATATATATATATTTAATATTTATACTGAAATTACCTCAAGATATTTTATTTTTCTTATTAGGAACATAAAATATCTTGAGGTAATTTCAGTATAAATATTAAATATATTATATACATCAAGAAACGGACTGTAGCAAAAAGTGTTTGAATATATATATATATATATATTCAATCACTTTCTGCTACAGTTCGATTCCTGATGTATATAAAATTTTAAAATTTGTGTTTACTTTACCTCAAGATGTTATTTTTCCCTTATTTTGAACATGTTTCACACACAAAAATACCACTTTGAGATACCAGAGACCAACGGGAGACCACAATGGCGACAGACCAACACACAGGTACTTCACTAGACGCAGAATCGCGAAGGATGAGGATGAGAGCACAATAGCTCACGAAACATGTTCCAAATAAGGGAAAAATAACATCTTGAGGTAAAGTAAATACAAATTTTAAATATTATATATATATATATTGCAACGTGACAAACTGTCTCAGTGTAGGTACAAATGGAGAATAACGAGTATCAGCTATTATACATATCCAGAACGATAGTAGAATGCTTGAAAATAAATAGTATTAATAAAATAATTAGAATTAATAGGATAAATTAGAAAATAAGACATTGTAGAACCATGAAGATATAATGTTATATGTGAGTGAAGTGTTGTGTAATGTGGGTAGCGAATAGAATGTTAGAGAAGTATATTTATGTTTTACAAAGATGTGTTCTAGAAGATTCAAGAAAGAGGAAGTTGGAAAACACGTGGCCGATACTGAATACATTAGAGTAAATTGAAACGACGCCTACGCGCATAGCGGCGGTGACGTCACTCGGCAGCGCAGCGATATACATTCAGCTGATTATAAAAGGAGTAGCCAGTCTTCTCCTCTCTCTTTGAAAGCACACTCTCTGAAAGCACCTCTCTGAAAGTTCTCTCTCTGAAAGTAAGTCAGCGAAGGTGGTCGCAGTGGGAAGCGATTCCAGACAACGTTAATTCCAGACGTCCTTGGGTCCGTAGTGTCGTGTAGCAGCGAGTGTCAGCAGGAAACCATCACGGAGTGCGAGATATTCGACTACCGTTCCTGAGCATCGTTTGCTGATAGTAGCGGCTGGAATACGGAGACCTGGAGCAAGGCACTACCTGGAGGCGGTTGCTGGAACGTGGAACCGAGACGACGGATCGCTGGAGGCCGGATCGAGATCGTCGACCGGGAGGACAGAGAGGACGACCAAGCAGGGAAGCAAAATTTAAAATCATTATCAAATTGTAAAACTTTTAAAGAGCACGTAAAAGAACATTAATTTAAAATAATTTTGTTAACAAAAAGAAGACTTTGGACACTTAATTAAATTTACAGAACTGTTTAAAGCAAGAAAGCATTTATTTAAAGAACACTTTAATACAACGTGTGTACCAGAAAGAACAATAAATGTATTAAATTCACTAATTGTGCATTCATTTCTGCAAGTCTGGTCTGGGCTAGAACCTGTTACGTTGCAGAAAATGGGTCGCAACGATGGGGCAGTAAAATTGCAAGCCAAATAAATTAAATATAGCCAGAAAATTTTCGTGTGCGCGCGCGCGCGCGCGCAGATTACTTGAATTAAACTGTCCGTAATGAAGTTGATATGTCTGTTGTAAGTGCAAATATAGGCCTACTTAGAAAGTAGTTTTACATAGTAAAATAATTACTTTTTGTACATTAATGGATATGCATATACAGACTCACTTATAACTGTACGAGTGTTCATTTACATAAATGTAGACTATACAATGATGTACGCAAATTTAGTATCCTAATGTGTTTTTAATGTTCCGTGTTATTAGTTTATTTTCCGCTTCCCTTTACATTGATATTGGTGATTTTGCCAGGAAGTTCAGCGGCAGTGTTAGACACTCCGGGTTATTAGGCCGTAGTCCACTCCTTCTGTCACGAAGAGACTCTCCTCTGGAGGCCATCTTTAGTGGTCAAACGATTCGGTAACTGATTTTCGCCAGTTAACCACAGTACTGTGGGAAAAGAATGTTTTGCCCGGAGATAAGTCAGTTCGTTTCTAACACAGTGACGCCGGCCGCGAAAGCCTACATAATACAAAGAGAATTTTCCAGAATATATCGTTTCAAAAAAAAAATAAATAAAACTTATATACAGTTATGTACAAATACATAATAAGTAATGTTTTGGCCATTACGTAATTAATTCACAAAGTACTCTGTACGTATGTCTGCTGGGTTCATAATCAGCGCCTGATTGCCGCCTAAAGAACTCAGTATGTTACACTAGGGCCTCTTTTCGCGGACATGTTCGCTTTTTACCATTAACCTATCATCCGGAAAAAAGATAAAAACATCCGGAACTGACACTTTTAACATATAAGCCTTAACATATTTCGCGATTTTATTTTCCATGTTTTGAAATGAAATAATTTTTTAATAGTTCTCTAGTTCTGTATATAGTATTTACTGCGCATTGAGCATATCGATTAGAAACCGATTAGTGTAACAGGGAACAAAGAATCTGACAAATTGTTTATGTTCAAGAAGTTAAGAAGTTTCAAAAATATCTTCAGCAATCATCATGCTAATCGTTGTTGCAATGAATAGCTCATTTTTATTTAATATTCATGTACACTTTGAATAGGTAGGGCGTGTGTCTTCGTTGATGCAAATTCCTAATTTTTGTCACTAATATCATGACATGGGCGTTTGATGAATTTAAAGTAGAGCTTCATAGACTTAAAATGGACACTTTTTAATCGTTTTCTTATAAGTAGTGAACAACTGGTGAAAAAACAGATTAGCTGAAAAGTGTGATAGGGCTGAAGCAGGTATTTCTAATCATTAAAAACAAACAAAACATGTTTTAAATTATTTGAAGATTTCAAATAATAAATTTCAAGTTTAAAATAAGATATATTAAGGTGTCTGAAGATTTTTAAAACAATATTCTGGAAGCTTAAATTAAGAAAAATTTGAAATTATTACTAAAATTACACTTTCAATTGTAAATTTTAGAGTAACTCCTACTACTATTGGATACATAACTCGTGAGTGAGACAAAAAGATAACAGAAAAGTCCTTTTTCTATAGTTGGAAACATGGTGAAACAACGAAAGAACATGCAGAGGATTTCATTGAAAGGGAGAAACTGAAGTTGACTGAAATGTAAAAGAAGATACTCGAGAATAAAGGATTGTGGAAATGCGTGATCAGAAGGTTGAACCACAATTACTGTGCAATTGATAGCAGAAAGGCGTTTTTAAGGATATAGGGATTTTATCCAAATTGAGACTGTGCCCAAATACCAACAGGAGAAAATAATTATAAACAGTGGGTTTTTCCTTTTTATTGGAGTTTTTGCCAATTTTGTGTTTGTACGAAGATTAATGTGCCGCAGTCGAGGAAATCGTATCATTTGCAAATAATAATAAATAAATAAAACTACGAATGTATTGGCTACATAAAAACATTCCAGAGTGAAATCCATACAAACGATATCGATTGTACGGTTAGTGAAGTGTGTTCATTGTCCTTGAGCGGACTACGCTGCTTAGTTATTTTGTCTATTGCGTAGCAAAGAGAACCGAACTAAAAGTCAAATGAAGGTGAAGGATGCTGATCGTGCTTAGCGAAAGCGTTCTTGTCTCGACACGGAATAGTTTTTGCTGATGATCCGAGAAATCCGTAATACATCGCAGGAATATTATAGTAGATAAAAAAATGCGAAGCGCCAACAGCTTAATATTCCGAGTTTGTCTCACACGACTGTTGCCTCTATAAAGTTCCGTTGTACCGTCTCCCTTGTTAAGACAACACAAAAGTCGGGAACTAGTTCAATTCTTTACCAGTTAATCAAACTAGCTGCCGTTGTTAGTAAAACTACTTACCAACAAATTACAAAACAATTATGATATAGGAAATTGACAAGGTTTGCATAAATTTATTCACTCACTTGGTGTTAGCGAAAACATCTCTTTATTGCTATTCAAATATTATGCTTGATTTTAAAGAAAAGTTATTTTAGTAAATTCTGCTTTTACTGCTTCAAAGATCTTAAGTATATTATTCGTTTTATCTCAAAATTTATTCATATAGATGTTAGTTTTAATACCACGGATCCGGGTCTCAACTTTCTCAAAATAATTAATTTATCAAAACTTCAACCATATTATTGGAAGAATAATATTGGTGATACTCTACATTATTATCTTACATTTATCTATACATTGCGGTTACTATTACTTCATTACAAAATTACAAAATTTACAAATCTGATAATTTGTTCTTTTCATTGCTAAAGTTCTTTAAAGTTCTTTGTTACTTCTTTTATTAAGGCGAAATTTACAAAAGTTGTGATTTGATATCACCTGAATTTCATATGAAGTTGTTGTTGTATCCTTGGGGCATCTCCTGTCGTCTTCTAAGGGTGGAGTACGTTGTTCCTGGTGAATCTACATAGGGTTGATTATTTCTGCTCTCGAAGATCGGTTGTTTACTTGAAGTTCCAAATGTTGTAGTTTCACTTTCCTTGGTCCAGACTTTTGTAGTTCACTTTTTTTTACTTTAATTATAGTTCTCACTTTGCAGTACTAAAGTCTAGTAGTTACCTATCTTACACTTACATTTTATATTTTAAAAGAGATGTGTTGGCTACCTTTTTCTTTCTGTATGTATTCTCACTAACTCTACACACTACATTATTCACAATAAAACCATCTCACGCTGGATATACTTTTAAGGACATACACTTACGTGCATGTACACAACACCAAAACTCGCATCTTGTCATGGCGAAGTTCTACTGGCGAATGCGCGTATAGTTTAGGGGCGAGGGCTCAGTAAGCTGGTGCGTATTTACGCACTAAGAAAATAGTTCGTACTTTATATATTATTAATTATTCATTAATTAGAATGTAAATACTTTATGTTTACTTTATTATGACTTAGGGATTTCTTTATTTATATAGTCGCATTTTCAATAATTAAAGTAATTATTATTATTATTATTATTCTTTACTTAATACCTTTCTTGGCGTGTTGGTACTGGAAAGTTTCAAGATGATTCAGGAATCTGGGTATAGGTAAGGGTGTATGATACTCTTACTTATTAAAATTAAAAATTTTAATTTGTGCGATTTTCGATATATTTAAAATCGTCACATCCTCCTGCACTTAACTATGAAAAACGGGGGGGTGGATAATAATAGAAAATCTAATAAACAATTATATTTTGACACAGAATTCCATACTGAAATTTCTCTCTCTCAGATTATTTCTATTCATCAATTGATTATCTTATACTTATGTCACATCTAAATTCTACTACATCTACTATATAAAATACACAAAACGTAAATCTACCTTATTTTAATTCTTACATCTACTACCGGTTTTTTCTTGAATTGGTCACTCGTTTTACGGAGTTATACTCATGAGTATGTTACTAATAATAATCACGTATTGTAAGAACAATCGAATTACTCTTAGTTTACAGCGCTAAGGATTATTTTTCTTTCTTTCTTTCTCTCTCTTCATCTTCATTATCATTGTCATCAGATTTCTCATGTATAATATCATTCTCGCAGGACATTAGCTAAGGTTGATCAGGCCTCGCTAGTATTCGTACGAGGGGGTTTTGGGTTTATACTCACTTATAGTATAGGATGTTGCACAATCTTATCCTATTTCGGTATAAGTATATACAACCTATTTTATTCTTAATACTTAGATAGTATTCTAGGTTTTCTATCTTTCTCGTAGTCTTTCTTCTGTATTTTCACACGTAAAACATTTTTTTATTTGAGACAGATGGCTTCTGCGAACGTACTTTCCTGTATTGGGTTCATACAGAGCTACAGTAACGGGGGTGATGAATTTATGAATTTGGTAGGGGCCACACCATCGATATGATAGTTTCGAAGTGGTCCTATCAACTGCTTTACTCATAGGATGAGTTTTATACATTACTATATCACCTATTTTATACTTTATTTGTTTATTATTATTCTCATGATACTTCCTTGATTTTTGAAAATTAGCTCTCAAATTTGCACGAGCTTCGTTCCATATTTTTCGTATGTTATTCCCATTCACGTCGCGGGGTAATAACTCATTGATTTTCCACTTTGTGGTTAAAGGATGGTTGGGTTTGTACTTGTACAGCAAATCAAATGGTGTTGATTTATGACTTTCATGATACGCTGAATTGAATGCAAATTGTATCCACGAAATATTTTGATCCCAGGTTGTCTGGTCTTTAGCATGATAAGATATTAATGCTGATTTTAAGTTACGCAAGTATCTTTCTGCTAGGTTTCCTTGCGGTCTGTACTCGGTCACGGTAATATGATTTATACCTAATTTAAAACACATGTCGTTAAATTCTTTCGACTTAAACTGGGGTCCATTGTCAGATATTAAGCTTAAAGGCCATAGTCTTTAAATAGTCGTTCTTGTAGAATTTTAATTGTCGTAGATGCTAATGCACGACGCATAGGATACATCCACACGAATTTAGTGAATGAGTCTACACAAATTAACAGCATAGTATTTCCGGATTTAGAGCGGGGATAAGGTCCAGAATAGTCTATGTATATTTTCGAGAAGGGAGTGGTAGGTATTTCGGAGATTAATTTTCCGACTTGACTGGTTCTTGCTGGTTTGCTCAGGGCACAAATTTCGCATTCTTTCACGAACTTTTTTATTTCACTATTCATGTTTTCCCAGTGGTATTCCTTGCGAATACGATGTATAGTTTTCCTAATTCCCATATGAGCTCCAATTGTCGATGAATGGTAGTACTCCATTAACATGGGTTTGATTATTTCCGGGGCGATTATTCTTAGTAATTTTCCGTTTGCCTTTTTAAAACAAAGTACTCTTTTACTCAAGATATATTTGTCAGAGTTATTTCCTTTTTCTATTTGTTCGATTATTTTGCACAATTTCGGATCTTGTTGTTGGTGATATGCTAAATCCTTAAATGCAAGGGGAAAGTTGGTAATTAGTGTATTAATGGTAGTGGTTTCAATCTTGTCTTCTCCAGATCTTGTACTGGGTAGTTGGAACATGCGGGAGAGAGTATCGGCTACTACATTTTGAGTACCACGAATATGTTGCACTTTGAACTTGTAGCAATTTAATCTTAACACCCATCTTCCGATACGACCTAACTGTTTTGGGTGATTCAATAACCATGATAAAGCTTGATTATCGGTTTCTAGTAGAAATTCTTTGTGTTCCAAAAATGGTTTGAATTTATCAAAGGCAAATACTACGGCTAAACATTCAAGTTCGTAGGCTGAGAACTTCCTTTCTTGTTCAGTCAACGTACGGGATGCATAGCTGATCGGGAGTCTAGTATTATTTATTTCCTGGTATATTACGGCTCCTAATGCTACACTTGAACTATCGGTCTGTACGATAAATGGTTTACTGAAATCCGCTAACTGCAATACAGGTGGGGATATAATGCTTTCTTTAAGTGTTTCAAACGCTTCTTGATGTTGAGTAGTCCACTCGAATTTCGTTCCTTTCTTTCTTAAGGCATTCAATGGGGCTGCTATATCCGCTAAGTGGGGTATGTACTTATGAAAATAATTAATCATACCTAAAAATCTAGCTATACCTTTGACGTCTCTCGGAGGTAAAAATTCTCGGATTGCGCGTGTACGTTCGGGATCGATGGTAACCTTACCTTCGGCTGATACTATGTGACCTAAGAAGGAGAATTGTTTTACAGCGAAATTAACTTTACTCGGGTTTACGGTCAGTCCGGCTTTCTTTAACCTGGATAATACTTCACGCAAGTGATCAATATGTTGATCCATTGACTCACTATATACTACTATATCGTCAAGATAATGATATACAAATTTAAATTTAACGTCATGGAAAATTTTTTCTAAGAGTCGGCTGCATACTGAACTTCCTTGTGATATACCGAAAGGTACTCTCGTAAATTGATATAGATTAAATGGGACAGCAAAAGCAGTTAAATGTTTTGATTCCTCAGCTAGTGGGATTTGATGGAATGCTTGGTTGATATCCATTATGGTGAAGATTTTCGCTCTTGTAAAATAGTGAAACGCACTGTGAATGTCTGGCAGTGGTATCGATTCAAATTCTATACTCTTATTTAGTTGTCTATAATCCACGACTAGTCTATGTTTGTCAGTTCCTTTTGGTACTAGGAATGCAGGCGATGAATATGGAGACGTTGAGGGTTCAATGACGTGCTGATCAAGGAGTTTGTTAATGTGGTTTCTCATTATTTCCATCTTGGGCGGAGATAATTTGTATGGGTGCAGTCGTATTACCTTGTTGTCACTAAGATTTATTTTATATTCGATTAAATGAGTTAATCCTAACTTGGGGGTGAGTACAGCAAAAAATTCTTTTATTAACTTTTGGATTCTTAGTCTCTCATTTCCTTTTAAATGACTTAGACTCGATTCATGATGCTCTGAATGAATAGTTGCGGTTTCACTAATAGCGTCGTTACTTAACTCGGAGTCGAACTGATATTTTCGAGTACGATCAAATCTGAAGAAATATTGTTTTGCATATATATCAAGGATTAAGGCAGTTTTTCTTATAAAATCCGTGCCTAATATTAAGTTTTGTCCTAACTCTTCAGCTACTAGTAGGGGAATATACCAAGTAAAATTCTTTATTTTTAATTTCACCGTAATACTGTGCGATATCTTTAGATTTTGTTTATTTGCGGTGGTACACTTTATGTTCACCATTTGGCTACGTTTAATCAGATTATGATTAGCTAATAAGATGGCTAACTGTTTACTAATTATACTACGGGTAGATCCGGAATCAATTAAACCAAGGGATTTCGTTGCTCCAAGGTCTATCTGTACATAGGGTAGTTGGCATATACTTGTTTTACATGCACCAATAGAGTTGCACTTCTCGATAAATCTTGTTAAGTAAGGGTCTCTGCGTTTATTTTTATTTATCTTTATTTGATGCTTAGTATAGTTGTTACCTTTCCTTCTGGTGCTTCGGAAGACGTAGGATTTTCGTTCTTCCAGCTTCACATGTTTTTTTGATTGGTCGGTTTTCTGTTTATAGCGCTTTTGTTTACATAACTTGCTAATATGTCCGGCCTTTCCACAGTTATAACATCTTCTTTCCACATTTACTTCGCTCGTAGGTTGTCGGGGTTTTGGTTTGGAGTATGTTACATGGGGATAGTTTTGGGTTTTATGTGTACTTACGAATCGCTTATCGCGGTAGTTTCGGGTATCATTTCCAATTGGTCTAGTTTGGAATGAATGTCTGTGTTGACTCTGGGACATAGAAACACTTCTATTCTGGTCAGAATACCAGACGTTGGACGAATGTATACAACATAGTTCTAGTTCGGTGAAAGTGGTAGGTCGCTTCATGAGTGCTAGGCGAGATCGCTCCTCGGGGGATAGTCCTACTAAGATAGTGTCTACTAACTGTTGTTCACTCCATTTAACTTGTAGCAATAAAGCAGATTCTCTTACCTCAGATATATAATGAGCTAGTCTCTCGTATGTGCCTTGTGCACGAAGTACTAAGTTTCGCTTCAATTCTTCGTAGATACCGGTGGGAATGAAATGTCTTATTAGTGTGGTGTGAAGTTCTTCTACCGATTGATTATACCTTAGAGATTCTAACACTCTATCTTTTAATGGAGGTCTACACTTAGGTAAAATAACTTGCAAAATCTGGTTATCTCTTAGTTGTTGCAGTTCCTTTAATTGTAAGATGTGTTTGATAAAATCAAGCAGCTTTGTAATATTCAGCCCATCAGTGATTTGTATATCGGACAAAATACTTTCTACAGGGTGGGTTATTTTTCCATAGAGCTCGGGAGTTAGATTTATTTGACTCATCATTCTAGGTTTTTCCGCAGGTTGATTAGTCCGCAAGTGAGAAGGTAATTCGTAGGTACGGGTCATATTTTCTAGTTCATTAGGGAGTGACGTAACGTTTACTGGTTGAATATTTACTTGACTATCAGTTAACCGTTCCTTGAATGGATTTATATTTGATTCCTGCAGAATCTGAAGTTTTGCAGTACCGTTTGGCTGTTCGTGAGTCGGCGATTGGGTAGGTGAAATATTTAATTTCGTCATTGCTTCTTCGATTCGTCTAATCTAAACGATTCGGATCGTCGACGTAATTCGCGCATTATCTCAGGTAATTGTTGTAATGCTTCCTCGGCGAATTTTTGTACATCATGAGGGGTATCTTTATCACCTGGCCAGTTCAACAAATTGGTGATACGACGGGTTAGATGCTCGATTCTTTGGGTGGTGCGTAATATTACTGCAGGGGATTTTTAAACACGCAGAGTTTGTGCGATCGACGTTAGTTCCGTATACTTATGATAACACGTTTCTTTTTCGTATTCAAAATCTAAAACACTCAAACGATTTAATAATGAGGGTTTGTCCGGTTTATTTTCACGTAACGTCTTGCGAAGTTCCGCAACAGTTACATCAGAGTAGGGAAGACCACGCAATAATGCTTCATAACTTAATTCGTCTTCCAACAACAAATCGGGGTTAAATTGAGCCATTTTTGATAATAACAACTTTAAATACACGACGTATTACGAACGACAAATCTTATGTCACTTACTTTAATTCGTTTTATCAATGTTTAAAATAGTTAACATTAATTCATTTAAACACATACACATATATATCTTATTTCATATTAAGATTCCATATGCAATCTTATCTTAATTAATCAACATAACTTATCTCACAACAATTAAATTCTCAGTATTGACATATATAATTAATCAAAACAAAACGATAATACCATTTTAGTAGAGAGAAATTTCATATACGGAAAGTTCATTGCTTTAACAACAGCACAAAGAGTCAGCTGTTTTGGGGTGTCGTCGAGTTGCGTAGGGTGGTAATTCAGGACAATACAAAACAGGAAAGAGCTTGTCTAATATGGTTTTGTTTTCTTATGGGGAGGAGGGGTTATGAATGAGAAGGGTGTTTACAAAGGGGAGAGTTTACATTCCTCAACACGTATTTAACATGAACCGACTGGTTTGGAATTTAATACTTACCAGCTATGACTTGCTTAATACGCCAAAATCGCGATACTAATATTATTATAACATAATTAAAATTTTACTCATTTATTTTTTTTTTTTTTTCTGAGTGAATAAATTTATGTTTGTCCTCGTTATCGTTAACGAATTATAAAATTACACAACAACAGCAACATAATCATTTCTTGCTTTAAAGTAGTAATGGTGCAATTTTGTGTGTGACACTCTGTACACAATTATTTATTAAAACAACAGCACAATACACAATTTTTTTTTACAAAGCAGAGTGGCGCAATTTTGTACCGTCTCCCTTGTTAAGACAACACAAAAGTCGGGAACTAGTTCAATTCTTTACCAGTTAATCAAACTAGCTGCCGTTGTTAGTAAAACTACTTACCAACAAATTACAAAACAATTATGATATAGGAAATTGACAAGGTTTGCATAAATTTATTCACTCACTTGGTGTTAGCGAAAACATCTCTTTATTGCTATTCAAATATTATGCTTGATTTTAAAGAAAAGTTATTTTAGTAAATTCTGCTTTTACTGCTTCAAAGATCTTAAGTATATTATTCGTTTTATCTCAAAATTTATTCATATAGATGTTAGTTTTAATACCACGGATCCGGGTCTCAACTTTCTCAAAATAATTAATTTATCAAAACTTCAACCATATTATTGGAAGAATAATATTGGTGATACTCTACATTATTATCTTACATTTATCTATACATTGCGGTTACTATTACTTCATTACAAAATTACAAAATTTACAAATCTGATAATTTGTTCTTTTCATTGCTAAAGTTCTTTAAAGTTCTTTGTTACTTCTTTTATTAAGGCGAAATTTACAAAAGTTGTGATTTGATATCACCTGAATTTCATATGAAGTTGTTGTTGTATCCTTGGGGCATCTCCTGTCGTCTTCTAAGGGTGGAGTACGTTGTTCCTGGTGAATCTACATAGGGTTGATTATTTCTGCTCTCGAAGATCGGTTGTTTACTTGAAGTTCCAAATGTTGTAGTTTCACTTTCCTTGGTCCAGACTTTTGTAGTTCACTTTTTTTTACTTTAATTATAGTTCTCACTTTGCAGTACTAAAGTCTAGTAGTTACCTATCTTACACTTACATTTTATATTTTAAAAGAGATGTGTTGGCTACCTTTTTCTTTCTGTATGTATTCTCACTAACTCTACACACTACATTATTCACAATAAAACCATCTCACGCTGGATATACTTTTAAGGACATACACTTACGTGCATGTACACAACACCAAAACTCGCATCTTGTCATGGCGAAGTTCTACTGGCGAATGCGCGTATAGTTTAGGGGCGAGGGCTCAGTAAGCTGGTGCGTATTTACGCACTAAGAAAATAGTTCGTACTTTATATATTATTAATTATTCATTAATTAGAATGTAAATACTTTATGTTTACTTTATTATGACTTAGGGATTTCTTTATTTATATAGTCGCATTTTCAATAATTAAAGTAATTATTATTATTATTATTATTCTTTACTTAATACCTTTCTTGGCGTGTTGGTACTGGAAAGTTTCAAGATGATTCAGGAATCTGGGTATAGGTAAGGGTGTATGATACTCTTACTTATTAAAATTAAAAATTTTAATTTGTGCGATTTTCGATATATTTAAAATCGTCACACCGTCATAGAAATAATATTTAATTTACACCTTATTGAAGGTAACATGAGAAAAACGTATATTCACAAGGTTTGATCAAAAAGTTTGGGCAATTTTTTAATTTTCCGCTCTACAACTGACCGACTAAAAAATGTTTTTTATGTGATGAAAATATAAGTATATCTCACTGACAATCATCTAAAATTTTATTCCTATTGGGTATGTAGTTTACATTTAACAGTTAACTGAATAAGTTGTGTTTTGGTGTACTAGACGATTTTTTTTTTGGACATTCTACAACGTGAGATTGAAGAACATGGATTACATTTTGTACAAAGAACGAAACAAACTGCTTTATCGTGATGAATGTGGTGCAGAGAGTTCTGACAAGCCAACTTTATATAGTATGTTAAAGCCAACATGATAAAGCAGTTTAAAAATGGTACTACAATTTCAAAGCCTGTCGAAAGTGAGTTGAAGTTCGTGACAGATGATGGAGATTGTGGTTCTATGTTACATGCATCAGTGGCGGCTGGTGGTTCCAAAATTTGGTGGGTGCAGTAAGCTAATTGGTTGAGAGGATGGGAGAGGGGTTAAAAGGCATTAAACTATCATATCGTAATCACAGTTATACATAATTATTACTATAATTTTATAACCTCAAACAACGGATAAAGTTTACCTTGAACCAACGTAAACACTAAACCTGACACAACTTATGAATCAAGAAGGCTGTGCTGATTTCATGACACGAAGTTGCGCTACAACGCTACAAGTGGAGCGTTGCAGAAACTTAGCAAGCTTACATTGGGAACATAGGGCGATTGTGAAGAATAGCGGACGTCCTTCCATATGTTTGTGTAGTAAGCTCTGCCATATGCTGTTGAAAATATAAGTATATCTCAGTGACAATCATCTAAAATTTTATCCCTATTGGGTATGTAGTTTACATTTAACAGTTAACTGAATAAGTTGTGTTTTGGTGTACTAGACGATTTTTTTTTTTTGGACATTCTACAACGTGAGATTGAAGAACATGGATTACATTTTGTACAAAGAACGAAACAAACTGCTTTATCGTGATGAATGTGGTGCAGAGAGTTCTGACAAGCCAACTTTATATAGTATGTTTAAGCCAACATGATAAAGCAGTTTAAAAATGGTACTACAATTTCAAAGCCTGTCGAAAGTGAGTTGAAGTTCGTGACAGATGATGGAGATTGTGGTTCTATGTTACATGCATCAGTGGCGGCTGGTGGTTCCAAAATTTGGTGGGTGCAGTAAGCTAATTGGTTGAGAGGATGGGAGAGGGGTTAAAAGGCATTAAACTATCATATCGTAATCACAGTTATACATAATTATTACTATAATTTTATAACCTCAAACAACGGATAAAGTTTATCTTGAACCAACGTAAACACTAAACCTGACACAACTTATGAATCAAGAAGGCTGTGCTGATTTCATGACACGAAGTTGCGCTACAACGCTACAAGTGGAGCGTTGCAGAAACTTAGCAAGCTTACATTGGGAACATAGGGCGATTGTGAAGAATAGCGGACGTCCTTCCATATGTTTGTGTAGTAAGCTCTGCCATATGCTGTTGAAGTTGCAAGCGGTCTACAACCACCAGCCTGCGCGCCACATTTGAGTTGTACGCGAACATTGCCGCGTAGAATCTAATACGCTCTCCGTTGAAATTTATGACACTTTTAGCTGTTTAATGTTTTCGTATATTGTTTTATAGTTTAGTTATTCTATATTTGTGGTTGTGCAACGCTGCAACCATACACCACTGACATGCATACTATATAGCTCTAGGTGCAAACGTAAACAAAGGATACTATTCGGGCATTTTACGCCACTTTTGTGAAATTATTCGCAGAAAACTGTCAGATTTAGAGGAAGGATAATTTATCAAAAATGAACCCCGACAATGCACCAGAACCACGTAATCACTTGTTCAAGAATTGTATGCATAAAGAACATCGTAATGACACCGCATCTGTATTCGCCAGATATGTCCCAACGCGTTTTTCCTCTTCCCAGTAATAAAAAGTACCATGTAAAGACGTAAGGAAAAAACAAGCGTATACCATAGAAAGCAATCTAGAATTGATTTTAAGACCGAAAAAACGTTGTTACAGTTGTGCTATATCCGACTGAAATTGCTTTGAAGGAAACGATACAAATGTAGATAAACCAAGGCATAATTTTTCAAATAAACAAATATTGCACGAACTTTCTGACCAAACCTCGTGCGTATAACGCGTGTGAGCAGTTATGTGCAAGCCGGTATCCAACCTGAATTTCAGAAAGATGTTTATAAAAGATATTGACTTTTGGTACAAGTGTTTTTAGTGGCACGGGATACGAGCAAGAGGTAAGACTGTAAATGCGGGTGGGATTCTGAACCACACAGAATTGCGAAGGTTCAACGCTGTGTTTACAGCTAGCTAAGTAGGCCTATTTAATTTTTGTTTTCTATACCATAGATTATTTGCTTTCTTGTGGCATCAACCCGGGGTTTGATGGATCACTACAGTGCACTCCTGTTCCTGGACACTCCGATAATAAAGACGAGAGTGGAGGATTCGACCAACAGAAGGTATGAAAGGCACAGCAGAGACAGCAAAGGCTACACCCAATACACACACCAAAACCTTCGTTCAAAACGAAACACCATCGCAACAGAACGAAAAATCAGTGAAGCCCTGGAAATTGACAAACTGACGCATTGCGAATATACCACAGCATCTGCTACATAACCACACACTGATGACCAAGGGGCTGTGCGGGACGAAGGGCATGTCCGTCACCCGCTCGTATGCCGCGTCCCGAGCTTCAAATAGAGCTCCTGCCGCAGGGACCATAGATGGGTGCTAGATATTAGGGTGTGGCCTGCTACCGGCCGTGGGGATAACCATACACTGACAGCTGATAGCAACAATACGAGCGCGATCAAACAGAAATAACCAAATAGGAATATGAACAACAAAACTCTTCGGAGAAAATTAAAATGAACGAACCAGGACAAACACCACATGAAAGAGGTCGATACTGCAATAAAGAAAACCATCTGACTGACCTTTACCTCAACTGTCGGGGGCTCGGTCCAAGACAGATGAAGTCTTAAGCATTCGTTAAGAGCCCCACATCGATTTCGCATCCACAAACGAATCAAACACCACTCAAACCAACACCTATACTTTCCAGGCTACAGCAACGTTATCGTAGGCAGAACCCGGGCAATTCGTTATCGTAGGAAACTCTCTGCAGGCGAAATCGAGTTCATACAAACAAACTTCTGTTTTCCAACAAATCGGTTTTCAAAACCCGTTGTCCATCCATTTACCTACATACCAGTGGCACCCTAAAACCGCCTTAAACGTGGCTTACATACTGCATCTGGCCAGCTCTTATTCCCGACTCATAATTGTCGGATATCTCAACACCCTCAATCAAAATATTTGGGGAGGGCGGTAACGATCCGTGCAGATGACACCTGCGCTCCGTGACTGATACTCAACTGCTGCACTGTCTATCCCAATCTATCCGATATTCTGATAACAAGACTCGTCCGATAAACCTACCCGTTCCGATAAACTGCTACAAACCTCACAGTATAAGATTAGGTTGTCTCCGACCATATCCCGCTACATATCACTGTTTGTCTATGGCCACATTCAGTAAACAACCCTCGAATCCCACCACGTGATCGTTACAGTTTACTGAGCTGTCGACTGTCCACTTTTCTCTCACGCTGAGTGTCCGCCGGCAACAGGTGACTGTGTCTCCATCTCTATTACGACTAAAACAGGAAGTCCGACCGTTTCCCACACGTGCTCGTGCTTGCCCGTCCCGAAAGCTGGGTCCCATCGTCTCATAAGGGAAAGCAAAGCGGTTATCTGTATGCAGAATACCGAACATCCACAAACTCTGTGAAGGCCGCCATCCGCTACTTTGGCACCACGCGCCTTTACAATCTCTGTTACTGGAGCACAAGAGCCCATTTTTGCCAACACCAAACTAATTTGGCAATTGAAACCCCTTAAACTCGCCATTAGCTACCGATTACCCGCTGCTCTTTTAGACGGTCACCTACTCGTTAGAGACAGCGAGAAAGCTGCCACCTTGTAGGACGATTTCCAATCGGAACATAGCTCCCGCACTTCAGTCAGATGATTTCCCGCGCTTTAGTCAGTTTGATATTACAATTCAGTGTGCGTTTACAGTAAAGCTTTACAGTGAAGTATTGTGTACACACATCTATAATAAATTAGTGATCGTGTTATTTGTTGCGATAGTGGGTTAATTAAATGTCATCTATTGTTTATAAGTTAAATATCTGTTTGGCTAACGTAAGAGTGAAGCAAATGTTGTATACGACAGTTAATTGCCGCCTTTGTTTATTTATGGGGAGTCGGTAGGCCTTAACCTGGTATTATCTTTTTGAAGTCTTCTACCGGTATGGAGCGCATAAAAAATAACTTGTATGACAACGTTTCACTCATATTACAGTGAGTATCCTCATGTCTAAGTGACGAAGAGGATATAGTGTAGAAGTGGCGATGGGTGGTCCGGTAAATGGACCCTGCCCTGCGTAGGTGTTACCCTGTGTGCATTACTTGTGCGGTCAGTCAACCCTGGTATCCTGGTACTGTTAAACTGCCCAAATGTAGGTACATTATCTCTGAAACTTGATAAGATAGTACCTTGAAATTGTTGTAGATGTTTCATGTTTAAGTTTTATGCCTACTGAAACAGAAATATTTAATTTCCATGTCCACAACAAGATTTATATTTAGTTTTATTTTATAAATTTTTTCAAGAAAAAATAATAAACATTTATTTTTACAGCATCCACATTATACACACACATTAGTTCTACAATTATGCTATGATCGTGACTTACATCAGCCCTGAAAATTTCAATTTCATTCAAAACTCTCTGTGTGTCCAGTTCGTCAGACATTGACTACCCGCTGGAGCAGCATGTTACATGGTGAAATTTCAATACAATTGAAAAATGCAAAAACACCATGGCTCTGATTCCAATAAATAAATAGTAACTGAAGGAGTAACAGCAAACTGTCATTCAAGTATTTGGAGATCCTTTCAGCGCCAGTTAGCTTGGTCACGTTCCGCGTGCATCCTCATGTTTCCCAAACCTCAAAAACCGGTAAGACTACCCTTCAGCTACAGATACATTTCTCTAACACCCGCTACTTCCAGGCTCTTTGAGAAAATACACTTTGCTAGTATTCACTCTCATCTGAGGGGACATAACGTTCTACTGCATTCCGTTCTGGTATAACCAATTTGGTAAGGGTTATCAGTGGAATTCAAGACAACTCTTCTCAAAGATTATATTGTGTGTATATTATATTAGCCAAACTTGATATATGAAAAGCTTTTGATTCCGTCTGGCATAATAGCCTCAAATTTAAAACCCGTGGATGCCGTTTCCCCTCAGCTCTCAAACTTCTAGGGTGGTCGCATTACACAAGTTAGAACCCATCAGCATCTTTAGGTACCATTCCAACTAAACGCTGGTGTTCCACAGGGTTCAACCGTTAGCCGATCCTGTATGTCATCTTTACTAAGACACCGCCTCCCCAACACATCTACCTTATACGACAGAGGGTAATGCCGCGCTCTGCGTTCCTTTCAAAACCACCAGACTCATAGGCAAACGCCGACTAAACCACCCGCCCACTAATCCCAGATTTTATTCTCAACTCCACAGGATGTCACACGTGACAACCCATTCGAAACACCAGTCCGCTTCAGCCCTTCTGCCATAAACCCGAAGCGTGTATGCAAATATCTTGATTTCACGCTTAACTTAGCTCTAACCTGGCGCAACCACGT
This sequence comes from Magicicada septendecula, assembly GCA_034769895.1. Lineage (NCBI taxonomy): Eukaryota > Metazoa > Arthropoda > Insecta > Hemiptera > Cicadidae > Magicicada > Magicicada septendecula. The sequence continues at coordinate 263,323,369 of CM068376.1, forward strand.
GAACGCCGTCACCACCATGCGCACCGATGTCTCAGTCTACTCAGCCGTGGTACCGACTGCTCCGGTAAGACCTAACACGACCTTCTACATTCAATTATAACGTTTGCCCACCCGATCCCGCTGACTGTTGCTCCCGACTCCTTGTTATTTAACAGAATGATGGGCGGACAGAAAAGCAGTTCCTTCAACAATACACAACCGTCTCCTCGAGCCTGCACCGGCAACGATACTGCACTCCCTTAATAGGAACTTCGCCGACCTTGACTGATATCTCCCCAAACTTACGGTCCTCTTCAAAAACGAAGCTCCGTCCTAAGTATCGCTTCTTCTAAACACTGGCAAATTGGAAACACAACACTTCCTAAGTCATTCATCATACGGTTTCTGGAGTTGGAGAATCTTCCGCCACGGACACGTAACACGCACGCGCGCGCGCGCGCACACACAATATCCGAAATTAATACAGTTTATTAGCTCTTCTTCGAAGTTTTAACCAAACTTTCTCCACCACCATTAGAGTTACTCTCCAACGGCAACTACAAACAGCACACTCGATTACTCTTCTCACCTGTGCAAACGTTCACTACCCTTTGACTGAAAGGGTTTGTTTCCAGAACTACTCGTGATACTTCTTCCACAGATGGGTCAGACCAATACAACACTCCTGAAAAAGACAGGGGGACGAAATACCTACAACGCAAACACATAAAAACACTAACCACACACACACGTTTTGGTTTTAATCTAAAACCAACAAATAGCAGACGAGGCCGAAAAGGAACACAGCAGTGAGCGGAAAAGTTCAGGGGTTCTGCTGTACTGGAGATCCCTTTCTTATCCTTGTTTTTGTTATTTCATACCGCTATTTATTTTTGCAGACGGAATATTTGCACGGAATCGGTTCAACATTATGACTTAACATCACAGACGACAGCCGTTATTTTGTCATACAAAAATAAATACAAATACATGGGTGGGTGTTCATGGGTCTTTGACAGAACGCCAGTTTAGCCGTGGTATTCTTTACGCCACTGGCCACTGTTTAATATTGTCGCAGATGGGGTCAAAGAATGGTTGTTTATCGCTTCCCTGTTATCTAAAGTAAAACCTAAACATCGAGGTGCTTTCTGTGACTGTAGCCCAGTAGTATGGGGGGGGGGGTCCGGGGTCGAGTTGATTTCATACAAAAGAAAAACAGTTAAGGCCAGTCAACATTATCCGTATCTTTCAAGTGGCTGAAATATGCGTGATAACATCCTAAAATCAGTCCCATTAAAGTAAACGGTAATAACACAAGAAAAATACGCGTTATTGAAAGATTTTTAAAAGATACTTATTGACTGAACTGAGTTTCCTGTATTTCAAATTTCAAACGTATACCCTACTGCTCTGTAATAAACCTTTTTGTATAAAAAAAGAGCTACTACTATATTAGCGAACACAGCTGAAAAAAAATAAAACAGCCTAAAAATTAAGAGCTTAACAAAATCGTCAACTTACTCGACCCTCTGAGGGGGGTCCAGTCGCGTTCGTCCCCCCCCCCCGCCAGTAAATACGCTCGTGCTATCGTCATAGGTTATGAATTCACTTTTGACTCCCTCCATATATTCAGTGTTCAGTTAGTTCGCTTGTTTCTGCCAGTCTTTCCATATCTCGACTAACGTTTTTCATTTAGACCTATTTCTCTTTTCTTCTTTCACAGCAACCTACTACTACTACTCTCCAGCACTACAGCCCATGGTGAGCCTTGGCCTCCGCTACGACCCGTCTCCACTCATCTCTGTCCACTGCCTTCAGTTTCCAGTTCCTAATGCCCATCTTTCTTAGATCTTCTTCCACATCCTGCTGCCATCTTCTTCGAGGCCTTCCTCTTCTTCTTTTGCCCAGTATCGTTCCGCTTAATATAGTTTTGGGCATCCTCGTAACATTCATACGGAATACGTGTCCCAGCCATCTAATTCTAGCTGATTTTATGTGTCTCACCAGGTCTTGTCCACCAATCAACTCATTTATTTCACCGTTATTTCTGATCCTATACATATTCCTTTCCTTCACCGGTCCAAATATCTGTCTCAAAATTCTTCTTTCAAAAATTCTTAGTGCACTTATATCCTTATTTACGAGAGTCCATGTCTCGGATGCATAAGTAACAACAGGTCTGATCAGTGTTTTATATAACATCAATTTGGTTCTTGGAGTTTTCACAGCAACCTATTACCGGATTAAATCCAGCTACAACACAAGCGCAATCACACACAAGGCACAGCTTTCTCTCTTATTCACGGCGGTTACTGTCTCCGAAGACTAAGCGATTTTTTCTCAAATTGTGTCGTCCGATATCTGTTCCAATAATTTTTATCAAGTTTGAATCCTTAGTTCTCCGATGAAAAAGTTTCGGATAAATAAAAATAAAATCCCTGGACATATGACAAGAAGGTGCCGGTTCAGTACTAGAAGATTACAAAAGCACGAAGAATTTCAAGGTAGCGAATAAATCCTCTACCTCGGACTGCTTCCATCGTAATATTTTTCTCGCTTAACGTTTCGATCCATAGAATTGAATATGGGATTGTCCTGAGGAGGTGTGAGTGGCGGTTGAAGGCCCCTGTTGAACTCAACCGCCACTCACAGCTTCTGAGGACGATCCCAAGTTCTATAGGTCGAAACGTCAAACGAGATAAATGTTACGGCGGGAGAAGTCCGAGCAGAGGATTTATCCGTACGAAATCACTCGTCGCTTTCAGTTTTAAATATCAAGGCTGATACGACACTAATATAAAAACACGTAACAGATCTGATATTGTAGGTTCGACAGATTCAATAAACACATATATAGACACACGCAAAATTCTCCACATATAGATGAAAAAAGAAAGAGTTATATGATTTTACATCTTATATTTAAGATATTTATATATTTATATTTAAGATCTTACATCTTCGGCCACCATCACTTGCCTAATCGAATGACTATCTGATCCTATTATTTCAGGCGTAGAAAACGTAATCTTCTCTTGTCCAGCTCTCAGAATATTCTCTCGTAAGTCTACAAAAAACCTGTAGGCATTCATAACGTTCGTGCAAAGAGTAACTTCATTGGCAATGTCCGGAACGAACATTTGGTAGATAAACTCGAGGAGACCCAGGCGTACGCGCACTTCTACACTTTCTAGCATTTAGACGGCACAGTCTGTATTGTACAACAGCTAAATTGAGGCTGGGCATTGGCTGACTAAATTAAGGCACACAACCCATACTGTAGCGTCCGTGTCAACTGTAAATGATGTTGGTTTACCTTCCGCAAATCGATTTCCACTAGTCATATGAAGCGTGGAAACTGTGTACTGTTCTGGACCTTTATTTCTCCAATTTGTGCTTTCGCCCCTTTCTCTCTGTATTTTATTCTCCCAAAAATCTGCCTGAAGATGACCATGTTTTCCACATTTGTAACATTTCATTGATTAATAATAGACATCGAAAAATCCCATAAATTAATAACAATTAATCCCGTGATAGACATCGAAACAGAATATTCAGCAGAACAGTCTGAAGCCAACCAACTAAGAACATTAAAATAATGCGTTTCGTAGTAGAAAAAATGTTGTCTTAATATTCGTTGCTATTCTGTAAAATCCGATTTGTGGCTGTAAACGGAAAACGGCAATAGTGTAATGCCAACAATCTCACCAATGCAGAACCGTCACTTACAAGAGATAAAGTGTTTTCATGTTTGAGTATTCATTTCCATATTTAAAAAACGTTTTTAATATTGTATTTCGTTTTCCAGTAAAAGATATCGCCTAATCTTACCTACTTACGTAAACGATTACATATCAATCCGTGCTTGTCTTGGCGCCATAAACTACATGACTTAATTAGCTTGCCAGGGCCAGGTGGGCGGAAGATTGATAGGTGGCGGATAACTCAGGGCGACGTAATTTCAATGTATACAGAACAATAACACTGGGAAAAGAAACACAATGTTCCTAATAATCGAAACGTACAATCAAAATGTTTCAACGCATTGGACGCCTTGGGGAAATTACTACACTAGCAATTCTTTACGGGGGGGGGGGGGGGGCACAAATAGGACGGCGAAAAGTTTTATCGTACTTCACAAAATTTGAATTAGTTATAGTGGAAATCGTGTTCGTACATTTCGTGACTAAAAGATCCTCCGTCACGAGCCGTTCTTATAAACAGTTCCTAAGGTCTTACTTTCAGATTTATTTAACAAGGTACGTCATGCGGGTCTTACAAGGGTATGTATGACCAGTCGACAACTACAGATGGTTAAGTTTAGTACTCCTATTATTCAATTAATTTTTTAGAGCATTTTAGAAGCATTCAATATTTTCAAAACAATAATTATTGTTATGTTACTGTTGTAAATGGTTTTCTTGCACGTAGTTTTTCAAAGAATTCTTTTGCCGCCTTGATAAAACCACCAGTTGCCACCCAATCGTACAAAATCCTGTCAGTTGCGATCCGGACATTTGTGATCGAAACCATCATCCTATCAGCAACTTACACAGCCTGCGTTTATCAAAGGAGTGCGAAGAAATCAACGCTCACGCCTATAATGGTAATACATACTACTCTCCACAAAGTTTATGTACTGTTGTGACCGGAACTTTCTCTGAGAATGTTTTTGCATATTCACACTCTAAATGCTGAACCCATATGTGAGAGACCTCGGCGCTCGAGTTGCTCGTCCTACAAAGGCATCGAAACGGCGGTATAGTCTGTTCCAAACCGGATGGCACCTAAGGGATTAGCAGGCCCTTACTCTTGCACGCGCACTCACAACCGGCCCGGACCGGGCAGGCACGATCCGGATGGTACAGTCATAAGTATATGTTCCAATTCAACACTATAAAATATTTAATTTAGCTTATAATCCAAATTAAACTACAACTTTTGTAATCTCTGTGAAATTGTGAGAAAAATAAGACCAAACAACACATAATTGCGGTAAATATGAGTATTTTGTAAATTAAATAACATTTGCAAAATAGCCTGTTAATTTCTAAAGCCGAAATGAATATTAACTTAGTCTTAGTTGATCATCTAATATATATCACAACCACGTCGTGTTTGGTGTCATTTTCTTTAAACTTTTATGGACATTACAAATATTCTAAGCTCGTTTGTTAAAACATTCATATTATAAAAGTTGCAGTTACGTAGTGGACGCCCAGTAGGTGATTCATACCCCAGGCGTGCGGGCCAGTTGCGTTTGTGTATGTGTGTTAGTAAGGGTCTCCTAATCCCTCAGGTGCCATGCGACTTGGAACACCGTATAAATCGCAACGCTTGGCGCTTTAACTCCGATCCGATCAGAGCCAAAAACTCATAATCACCAGTACCAACATTAACACATTTCGTTACATCGTTACTAACTAAACTCAATAATTGCTAGGACAATTCATTCACATCTCTACAGCTCATTGTAACATGTATATTACAACTACTTTCCCAATATTACAACTAACTTCATAAGCCTCGTCTTACTTGTAGTCGAAGGAGCCATACTAAAAGGACGCCAACCTAACCAACCGAAGCTAGGAGGAACCAACATAACCTAATAAAAATACTGGAAGGAAGAGGTTACTCGCACAAGTGAAAAAGTTACAGAATTATTGAAACCTCGTCGAAGTTTCGAACAGTAACGTTGCCACGGATTCGGTCAGTTGCGACCAAGTAAAAGTGCGGGGGGCAATTGACCTGGTGAGAACAGGTAAAAACATCGTTTCATTGCAACTGACCAAGACCGAAACACTACTACACCAGTAAACATTTAACGTAAAGCTCAGAATCGTTAAGTTGACTCCGACGATTTTCATTAAAAAAATAAATATACGTTTAATTGACATGAATTAAGTCAAACTCGAGTAAAAGCGGTAATATATTTTACGCGAATTTTAAAATTATATTGTTGCTGAGACTGTCTGGCTTGTGCTTGCTCCTAAGATCTCAGCACAAGTCCCCAGCTCCACTGGGGAAACTCAACCATTATCATTAGGAAATGAGAAGACAGCCGTTTACTCAATATGTATAGACCTATTTATCTACAATGTATTATTTAGTAGGTATTGCTACAAGTTATATCCTTATCTTACGTATTTGTACACAAGTAATGTGTAGTTAATTGTTATTGGATAATGTAAATGTTTTTATTTCATTATGTTTACAGTGCTCAGTGAAGTTTTTGCTTTATGGAAGTCTGAATAAATACTGTGAACTAATTATTATACGCCTATTGTAATTAAGTTATAGCACACAGGTATTAGTTCTCATAAATTGTTTTTCCTTTTAAGAAAAACTTTTTTAAAAAATGTGTATGTAAATTTAACCAGTGGCGATTCCTTACCCGATGGGTAGGGCAAACATCGACTATAAGTACAATATAAGCACATTAAATTTATAAAATTCCAGTGATTGAAAAAGATTTAAAAACATTCAGGTTCGCATTTGCTTGTTTCGCTGTGAGAAAAATATTCATCAACTGTAATTAGTATGAGGATTAAAAAATTGGCGTTTAGCAATCTGTGATTCTACTTCCTAGTGTTGTAACGCCCGGGGCTGGGGCCTCACAAAGTGAAAGCTCCAGTCGTGCGGACAGGATAGCTGTGGGAATGGCTCGTTATTAAATAAGGCATTTACTTAGATTAATAATATTTCTTTAATTCATTAGAGTAACTACGTTCGTTAACAAGTTTTATCTTGATGAACAAATGGCAATACAAATGAACAAAATAACAATAATTGAAGTGACATACTATCGTTACAATAATTCTATTGAGTGTTTTCATTAAGACATAACATTATATAAAAAAAAAATTCTTTATACACTGACTATTCTTTACTAACTATATTTTCTGAATTTTGTACGTTACCACTTTAAATTAGGCATAAATGATTAAGATGTCAATTATACATATTCCTTAACAAATTTAGAACACTACTGAGCACTTCTGAGTATAAATAAGTCATTATCTAAAATCGATTAATGCTTTAAGTTTGAACTAAGTAAAACAAAACAAAGTTGTAATTACGCTTTTGATGTGGCTCCATCGTAGACAGAAGATGCACATCTACGATGTACGGAGAGTGCGCAAGGACGCCAAAAAGTGAACAAGTGAAAAAAGATAGTGTGTACTTTCCCAGTGCTCTCGTCAGTTTTATACCTTGCGTGACGTAAAAAGTCTCTATGAGTTAACGCCCAAAATTCAGCCAATCAGAACTGGAGTCTGCACGTGTCTCGAAACTTATCAGGTCACACGAGAGGACAATTTGACATTGATTTTTGTGAACCAAAGCGGAACTCGTTCACGAACACTGACAAGTAAACAATTCTTAGCTTCCCTGGTTGATAACTCGCTACACGTGCCACGATAAAAATGGTCAGCACACTTCCTCACAATCGCTCAGTTTGTTCCTTAAAATAATTCGTAAGATAAAATAAAGTAATACATTGAGTAGTTTGAGTATGAGTAGAATCCTCATTTACAATTATATATAAAATCATAACGTGGAATGTGCTGGGCAAAACACTAGTTTTAAAAAATTTATGATTTCAACAACCAATACCCAGGACACACCGCGGAGAGCTAACCTCAAACAGCGACAACCAGAATAGTAAACAAGAGAAAAAAATTCACTAATGAGTGCTTGCTTTTTACTTCTCGGAGAGTCATTTGCTGTGCGGTTTAGCATTTGCTAGTATGTACCAGCAAATGATCATGCGCCGCCGATTTTCAAAAGATAGAGATAGGAAGGCACGTGAAACAGTTTTTGGTGACAACAGTAATGTTGGTTACGTAATCATTTATTTACTTTTGCCTGATTTTCTTTGGGCAAGCACTGCTTGCTCTAAGGACTCGCCTCTGTATTTAACATGCTTGCTTTTATTTTAAATTGAACTCCTGAACAGGCAATAGCCTTAAGGTCTGTGTGTCAACTAATGTATCTAGCTTGTATTTATGCTTCTATATAGTACTGTTTTATACATTTTCTATCTCTTAACTGAATTTTACCTTTGACAGTGTATACTTTTTTATGGTAAAAATAAAGTATATAATTATTATTATTATTATTCCCCCCAGGGGCTCACACTTGTGAGCACGGTCTTGGCGGACACAGGGTTCCTTAGCTAGACTCTCGCTTTGTTTCATCTTGTCTTGGGGGAAATCCATCTCTTTTAATCTAGCCTGTCGGTCTCTCTTGACCAACCTTGTTTTTTCTGACTCCGATTCTATTAGAATATTTGAGAGATGGTTAGGGTGGGGGTTGACCCCTTTCGAAGGAGCAGTAATCTGCAGAGATCTCCGTTTTCTGAGAGTAGCGATGGTATGACCACTTGTCGTGGCGTCTGCAGTGCCCTAGCGGCAGCAGGGGTAGAAGAGCCCGGGATAGAACAGAAGACGCCCTCGATAGGACAGATAACTAGCTCTGAATCTTTGGTGGCCACGAAAACCCGCAGCGCTCCTCCTGCCTCCGGAGTCTCCGTTGCAAGATCTGGCCCTGTAACGCCCTTTCTTTTGACAGAGGAGGAAGACATTGAAATGGCGTGACTGAGGGTTAGAAGAAGAGCTTGACAGGATTAAAAATATCATTGAGAAGATGAAGGGGAGAACATGCCGTCAGAAAAATATCAGTATCGATGTGAAGAACAGCACTGTGGATCTCGAAGATTCGCTGGACATTATTGGGTCTATTGTTTTCTATTGGGTCTATTCGCCCTTTGGAAGATTGTCCTACAGGGGATTCGGAAGCGGGGGGGGGCAGAGATCGAGATGTGGCACAGTCTCCGCCTGTAAGTGTCACCACACAGTTTCCCCCACCGGAGTCTGCTCATAATGCTAGGAGCAAGAGAGTCACCAGAGCAGAAGGAGGTGAAGAGAATGGGGATGAAGAGTCCCGCTCTGAGTGCTCTTCCGTCGCCTCCAGGAGGGAAACGAGGCGAGCAAACACTAAGGAAAGAATAGAGCTGCAGCAGCAGCAGACTTTCTCAGCCAAACCGGCAGATATCCCCGACACGAGAGAGAACGTCTCCACCAAAAAGAAGGGGACAAAACCCAGCCTTTGATAAGATCGGTACAAAGCCAGTCTTATGCGGAGGTTCTGTCTACCCTAAACCGGTTGATGCGGATACTGAGATTCAGTCTATCCGGCAGATCACATCTGGTGGCGTCCTGTTGGAGCTGGGCGCAAAACTGAAAATAAAAAGATCTTCTATGAGACAATCCAAGGCATCTTGGGGGAGAAGGCGGTTGTTTCTGACCTTGAATCCAGATGCACGTTGGAAAGTAGGGACCTATGTTGTTTCACTGACAAGGAAGAAGTTGAGGAGGCTTGTAAGCGCGACCTTCCAGATCTGGGAAAGGTTAAAGTAGGCTTAACACCAGAAAACCCTAGGGGGCAGCGAATCGCCATTTTGGACCTTGGAGACAAAAGCAGCTGGAAAATTTCTTAATCAAGGAAAGATTAAGATCGGCTGTGTATCCTGGAGCATCACAACTTCCTCAGTCATTCTACGTACCTGGGTACGTCTTGCGGATGCTGAGCGACTGCTGTAACGTCTTTTCGCCGCGTTACAAATCCAGGGAACCCCTCGTAATTAAACTCCGTTAATTAGATGGGCTGCCTACGTTGTAACAGAATTGATCACAAATAATTAATATAACAAATTACTTACTAACTGTGTAAGGAAACAATGGCAAGGTATACAATTGATTTAAGCACTCCTCATATGTGTGTAACAAGAAGACTTCTCTTTATTTAACATTTAAAAACATTTACTGACAGATCCCATGACATTACTAATTCAATTATTAAATTATTTGAAAGGTTTCTTTAAACTTTGGGATCAAACTTGATTCTATATAGCTATACCTCGGATCCGGGTCAACTTTCTGTATTTCTGTAGTTAAGACTTTCAATTATACTCATTTCATGATATTAGCTTGCAAGACTTCCTTTTATTCAACCATTGGAAGAATGGTATTATTGCTTGAATTATATTACTCTACATTAGCATATAAATTGTTACAACGTATGAAGTTAGAATAGTTACATGAAATTCTTAGATTTAATTTATAAGTCTTTACAAAGTTAATAGTTTCTGAAAAGTCTCTTTCAAGATGTGTTGTGTAACAAATATTAGTAACCCTCGATAGACAGGCTATCGAGTCACCTTTTAATTGGTATGCTGAAGACTCGTCCTGGGGTATCCGTCTTGGGAAACAGGAACAGCTACGTCGTCATAACGGTCAGGTCTTCCTCAGTAAAGCTCTCCAACGTTCGCAGGTTGAACAATATGTTGTGTAGATATCTATGATGATCTTGTAGATTCTCGGATGTCCTGATCTGCATATTCTGTCACGTGCAGTAGAGTTTGTGGGTTCTGATAGTTCACATCTCCAGGTATGACTTTGGAATTGTTGTTATTTGTTGAAGCACGAAGTCATCTTGTGTTACACTCCTTTTTTACGTTTCGATTTTTTTACTTTAAATTTCTTGTCTATTTACATGACTATATTAGTTAACACATCCAGATGCTTTAAACAGCTACATCTGGTACACCATCTTAAGGTGAAACAAAATATAGTTAACATATTTTAAGAGCACAGCTCCTACGTCTATACTGTACGAAGTCACCATTGCAAGAGAGAGAAATTCTGCTCCCTTCGCCTGGTACTGGGCAAAAGTTAGTGGGGCAATTTCCGCGCGAGAATATAGTTCCTAACTATATTTAAGTTAACATTTTTATTTATACAAACTATCCCTAAACAAATATACATAATTTAAATCAGTTGTTTTAGCGACTATTTATGTCTTCAGATTTTTAATTATTAACATTAGTTTTTTATCTTATTCTAACTTACACAAGACTCGGACGAGTCTGGAATCAACAGGACAGCGCCTGCTCACAAGCAAAGGGTTAAATACGATATTAATAACTCTTTACAATTTATCTTTTTATTAGAGTATCTTCTAACTAACTAATTACTGCTTCCTCTCATACTGAGTACATACAGGTATTTTATATTAATACAGTGAGATTGAAATGGCTTAAGAGCTCGCAACCTTAATTTTTAAAAATTTTTATTTTCTTGATTATTTCTTTTATTTAAATCGTCACATACTCCACCGCTTAAATTGCACGCTACGGTTAAGCTTTTTGAGTCTAACTCACTATTGGGCACTGGGAGTACGATTAGTGTCAGTGTGTGAAGTTATTTAATATTACTATTATTTATTATTAGTGCACAGTTTGTTTTATCTAATTCTCTTTAAATGATTCTGTTCATTTAAATGATCGCCTCCGTGAAATTCCCTTTTTCTCACTTCTTAAGTACTAACTTACATTTTTATCTTAATACTAATTTCCAAACCTTAGATTGGAATGATCCCTACTTATCCGTAACTCACAACATCCCGGCCCGACTGACACCAGCTTACTCTAACTACGGAAGTTAGTTTTCAGCATTTATTAATGATCTTTGGCACATTTCTGCCCTATCATTACCCTTTCAGTCGGCGCCGTTGTGACCTGTTACGTTACATGTATAATCACTACTTGATTATATATCATAAACCTATTTCTAATGTAATCTAAAGAGGATCCCATACTCCACTTTAGATCACTGGTTTGAGAGAAGCGGAACCTTACGAAGATAATTCTCTTTTATCTCTTTTTACAATACTTAAACAAACTATGCGGGAGGGGAGACACTTTACACAATACATTGTCATACTCACTAGGGGTGGTTTTTCAATTGTTCAGGCTAGCACCGGTTTATCAGAATAGAGAGGGTGGGTGCGGGGCTGCTTAGTACAATTCCTACAATACTGAACATGCTTTTATTTTCTCTAACTGGCCACCACTGCGAAGTGTTTACAATGTGTAACTGTACTTTTATTATTATTTTCTTTTTTTTTTTACTTACTTCTACACTTCACACAATTTTAGTATAACTTAGGATTTATTTAGCTCTAGTATCTAAATCAATTATTATTATTCACTTTATTATTTATTATTTATTAAACTACTTTGGGGATTTAAGAAACGCACCTAGAACTATCGTCTATTTAATCACCATATTTATTTATCACACTTTAATCATTATTATAAATTTATTATTAAGTCACTACAGAATTTAATTGCCGTCACGGGGAAAAACTTGAACTACTATACTGTACACATTTATGTTTTCTTGCACGGTCAAATCTGAAATAAAATTCTCGCTCGTAGATGTCAAGAATCATTCCTGTCTTACTAATAAAATCTGCACCTAATATTAAATCAGGTCCTAATTCTTTACATACTAACATTGTAAACATCCAACTTAGGTTTTTTATTTTAACCTTAACGGTAATGCTCAGGTTTATATTTATTTTACGTTTATCAGCGGTAGCACACTTTATATTCACAGGTTGGTTCCGTTTTACTAGATGATGTTTAGCTAACATGTCCGCTAATTCTTGGCTGATTAAGCTTCTACTAGATCCCGAATCAATTAAGGCGATGGGGACTGTAACGCCCAAGTCGACTTGTATTAATGGTAGTAGATTTTTTTTCCATTTACATCTATTAATCGCATTACACTTTTCACGAAATTCTCGCACATAGGGGTCGATTTCTTTCGCACCTTTTTTGTTTTTCACTTGGTTACAGAATAATTCATTCTTATTATTATTACTGGTTTCTTTTAGTTTACCCAATTTTGAGTAGCTGCGGAAGACACAGGTTTTCGGGTCTCCCTGCCTTACATGTTTTTTGAATTGTGGTTATTCCGTTCCAATGGCTTACTTTTGCACTCTCTTCTTATGTGCCCATATTTGCCACAATTATAACAGGTGGGTTTTCTGCGAGGTGGGTACTTGGTTTCCGCTTTATCTGGGTTTACAGTTAACTTACCAGCTTTGCGCACATGGTGAGTTCTACTAGAAACTTGTCTTTCATACGAGGTTGTTACATCAGGCAGTAGTGCTCGCAATTGATGTCTATTAGTTCCAGAGGTTTTCATTGCTTCTCTATTTTGATCTGAGTACCATACATTTGAAGAATGGATACTGCACTGTTCTAGATCAGCAATTGTATTGGGTCTATTCATCAATGATAGTCGAGATCTTTCTTCAGGTGACACGCCTACTAAAATGGTGTCCACCAGTTGTGTTCATTCCAGCTTACACGTAGTAGTCGAGAGGACTCCCTAATATCGGAGATGTAGTGAGCTAATCTCTCCTGATGTCCTTGTACTCGGAGTACTGTCTTCCTTTTTATTTCCTCATAGATGCCGGTGGGAATAAAGTATTTTATTAAAGAGCTATGTAGCTCTTCTACTGGGGAAGTAGAGGTTAGGGCTTCTAGCACACGATTTTTTAACGGGGGTTTACACTTTGGTAATAGAACTTGTAAAATTTGCCAGTCATTCAGCTGCTGTAGATCCTTTATCTGAAGAAGATAACTAATAAATGTTAGTAACTTGGAAACATTTAAACCATCTGTATAGGGGATTTCGGTTAAAATCTTCTCCACAGGATGAGTCATTTTTCCGTATAGATCTGCGTTATAGTTCATAGGGGTAATTCCTCGATGAGGGCGATTAGATTCATTGGGGGTGTTGGTCAATTCATTATTTCCGGGACGAAACTGAAAATGCTCGGGAGGAGGGACATTTACATCTGTATCAGTTTTTTGTTCTGGGTTCGCTTGCACTTGCGATACGATAGGTGAGTTCCGATCCGAGTTTGGCGGAGGTAAACCAGTGGTGGGGGATTGTACTGGGGAGATGTGTAATTTCATTAATGATTTCTCTATTTCGTCCATCCTGAATGAGTCAGATTTTCGTCTTAAATCGTTGATAATTGAAGGTAAGCAGCGTAGAGCTTCGTCTGCTAGCTTTTGTACATCAACGGGTATTTCTGTGAGATTCGGCCAGATCGACAAATTTTTTATTCGCCTGGTTAAATGCTCTATTCTCTGGGTAGTCCGCAAAATTTTTGCCGGAGATTTCTCGTCTTGGAGTGTTTGAGACAATAAGTATAGTTCACTATACTTGGCATTACAAATTTCTTTCTCGCTTTCATAATCGAGTTGGCTTAGATTGTTTAATTGCACGGGCGCATCAAATCCACATTCGCGAATTGAACTTCGTAATTCCGCGACTGTTACATCAGCATGGGGTAGTCCACGCAAAAGGGCTTCGTAAGACAGCTCGTCTTTTAATAACAAATCAGGGTTAAATTGGGTCATTTTGTTCTAACACATTAGCACGTACTTAAAATTAATACTAGTATATTACACATATATTACATATACATATAATAAATTCATAAGTAATCAATTTACACAAATTAGAAAAGAACAATTTCTCTTCTAAGGGAGAGACAGAAATCACACACACATATTTTTCAAGGTTAAATAGCCGATCAGCTGTTTACTGGAATGTAGGTCAGAGGGTGGCCTACATATTTTGTTAACAAAGGAGGGTTGAGCGTGTCAGTGAGAAAGGGGGTTTTACTCTTATTGTTCTCCACAATGCGACTGAATAACACAACTACTGTATACCGGTTTAAACAAGAGAAGGGGAGCGCAGACGCTAGATTCTATTATTATTATTCCGCTTAGACAACACTTTGGCTCCGTTCATTCATAAACTTTTCTGAATTAAATAATTACTTATTTTGTTCACAAGTTTTAAATCACGAACTTCTACTTAAGTACTTTATTATTATTAACAAAGTTATTTTTAATCAAATTTTTTTTATAACACATACTAGTGTATGTAAGCTAGATAGTTGGACATACACTGTGCAGAATGATTCAGGAAACAACAGGTCATAGATTGTCGTAAACAAACCTGTTACAGATTGTTCGGTTGACCAAAATTGTTATATTTGGTCACAATTCATGTATGCAAGTAATTATATCGAATTATGCAGGTTCCTACTGGCCTATAGAATGCAAAAGCTACATGCATTGTATGACGCTAAGGATATTTTACTTATACATACTACCATCTACGTAACTTAATACACTATTAAATATATTTTGAACATTACATTTAGTAAAGTAACTTTCTGAGTGCATATATCAATATTATATATTTAGTTATTGATCATACAATTTATCCACGCATAGTGAATGCAATTTTGTTTGTGACACTCTATACACAATTAAAACTCTTTCCTTTGTTTCCTTTTTTTTTTGAGTGACGCAATTTTGTTTGCGTCGCGATGCTTAAAACAACTTTTATCAAATTTAGCAGAGTGGCGCACTTTTGTAACGTCTTTTCGCCGCGTTACAAATCCAGGGAACCCCTCGTAATTAAACTCCGTTAATTAGATGGGCTGCCTACGTTGTAACAGAATTGATCACAAATAATTAATATAACAAATTACTTACTAACTGTGTAAGGAAACAATGGCAAGGTATACAATTGATTTAAGCACTCCTCATATGTGTGTAACAAGAAGACTTCTCTTTATTTAACATTTAAAAACATTTACTGACAGATCCCATGACATTACTAATTCAATTATTAAATTATTTGAAAGGTTTCTTTAAACTTTGGGATCAAACTTGATTCTATATAGCTATACCTCGGATCCGGGTCAACTTTCTGTATTTCTGTAGTTAAGACTTTCAATTATACTCATTTCATGATATTAGCTTGCAAGACTTCCTTTTATTCAACCATTGGAAGAATGGTATTATTGCTTGAATTATATTACTCTACATTAGCATATAAATTGTTACAACGTATGAAGTTAGAATAGTTACATGAAATTCTTAGATTTAATTTATAAGTCTTTACAAAGTTAATAGTTTCTGAAAAGTCTCTTTCAAGATGTGTTGTGTAACAAATATTAGTAACCCTCGATAGACAGGCTATCGAGTCACCTTTTAATTGGTATGCTGAAGACTCGTCCTGGGGTATCCGTCTTGGGAAACAGGAACAGCTACGTCGTCATAACGGTCAGGTCTTCCTCAGTAAAGCTCTCCAACGTTCGCAGGTTGAACAATATGTTGTGTAGATATCTATGATGATCTTGTAGATTCTCGGATGTCCTGATCTGCATATTCTGTCACGTGCAGTAGAGTTTGTGGGTTCTGATAGTTCACATCTCCAGGTATGACTTTGGAATTGTTGTTATTTGTTGAAGCACGAAGTCATCTTGTGTTACACTCCTTTTTTACGTTTCGATTTTTTTACTTTAAATTTCTTGTCTATTTACATGACTATATTAGTTAACACATCCAGATGCTTTAAACAGCTACATCTGGTACACCATCTTAAGGTGAAACAAAATATAGTTAACATATTTTAAGAGCACAGCTCCTACGTCTATACTGTACGAAGTCACCATTGCAAGAGAGAGAAATTCTGCTCCCTTCGCCTGGTACTGGGCAAAAGTTAGTGGGGCAATTTCCGCGCGAGAATATAGTTCCTAACTATATTTAAGTTAACATTTTTATTTATACAAACTATCCCTAAACAAATATACATAATTTAAATCAGTTGTTTTAGCGACTATTTATGTCTTCAGATTTTTAATTATTAACATTAGTTTTTTATCTTATTCTAACTTACACAAGACTCGGACGAGTCTGGAATCAACAGGACAGCGCCTGCTCACAAGCAAAGGGTTAAATACGATATTAATAACTCTTTACAATTTATCTTTTTATTAGAGTATCTTCTAACTAACTAATTACTGCTTCCTCTCATACTGAGTACATACAGGTATTTTATATTAATACAGTGAGATTGAAATGGCTTAAGAGCTCGCAACCTTAATTTTTAAAAATTTTTATTTTCTTGATTATTTCTTTTATTTAAATCGTCACATACTCCACCGCTTAAATTGCACGCTACGGTTAAGCTTTTTGAGTCTAACTCACTATTGGGCACTGGGAGTACGATTAGTGTCAGTGTGTGAAGTTATTTAATATTACTATTATTTATTATTAGTGCACAGTTTGTTTTATCTAATTCTCTTTAAATGATTCTGTTCATTTAAATGATCGCCTCCGTGAAATTCCCTTTTTCTCACTTCTTAAGTACTAACTTACATTTTTATCTTAATACTAATTTCCAAACCTTAGATTGGAATGATCCCTACTTATCCGTAACTCACAACATCCCGGCCCGACTGACACCAGCTTACTCTAACTACGGAAGTTAGTTTTCAGCATTTATTAATGATCTTTGGCACATTTCTGCCCTATCATTACCCTTTCAGTCGGCGCCGTTGTGACCTGTTACGTTACATGTATAATCACTACTTGATTATATATCATAAACCTATTTCTAATGTAATCTAAAGAGGATCCCATACTCCACTTTAGATCACTGGTTTGAGAGAAGCGGAACCTTACGAAGATAATTCTCTTTTATCTCTTTTTACAATACTTAAACAAACTATGCGGGAGGGGAGACACTTTACACAATACATTGTCATACTCACTAGGGGTGGTTTTTCAATTGTTCAGGCTAGCACCGGTTTATCAGAATAGAGAGGGTGGGTGCGGGGCTGCTTAGTACAATTCCTACAATACTGAACATGCTTTTATTTTCTCTAACTGGCCACCACTGCGAAGTGTTTACAATGTGTAACTGTACTTTTATTATTATTTTCTTTTTTTTTTACTTACTTCTACACTTCACACAATTTTAGTATAACTTAGGATTTATTTAGCTCTAGTATCTAAATCAATTATTATTATTCACTTTATTATTTATTATTTATTAAACTACTTTGGGGATTTAAGAAACGCACCTAGAACTATCGTCTATTTAATCACCATATTTATTTATCACACTTTAATCATTATTATAAATTTATTATTAAGTCACTACAGAATTTAATTGCCGTCACGGGGAAAAACTTGAACTACTATACTGTACACATTTATGTTTTCTTGCACGGTCAAATCTGAAATAAAATTCTCGCTCGTAGATGTCAAGAATCATTCCTGTCTTACTAATAAAATCTGCACCTAATATTAAATCAGGTCCTAATTCTTTACATACTAACATTGTAAACATCCAACTTAGGTTTTTTATTTTAACCTTAACGGTAATGCTCAGGTTTATATTTATTTTACGTTTATCAGCGGTAGCACACTTTATATTCACAGGTTGGTTCCGTTTTACTAGATGATGTTTAGCTAACATGTCCGCTAATTCTTGGCTGATTAAGCTTCTACTAGATCCCGAATCAATTAAGGCGATGGGGACTGTAACGCCCAAGTCGACTTGTATTAATGGTAGTAGATTTTTTTTCCATTTACATCTATTAATCGCATTACACTTTTCACGAAATTCTCGCACATAGGGGTCGATTTCTTTCGCACCTTTTTTGTTTTTCACTTGGTTACAGAATAATTCATTCTTATTATTATTACTGGTTTCTTTTAGTTTACCCAATTTTGAGTAGCTGCGGAAGACACAGGTTTTCGGGTCTCCCTGCCTTACATGTTTTTTGAATTGTGGTTATTCCGTTCCAATGGCTTACTTTTGCACTCTCTTCTTATGTGCCCATATTTGCCACAATTATAACAGGTGGGTTTTCTGCGAGGTGGGTACTTGGTTTCCGCTTTATCTGGGTTTACAGTTAACTTACCAGCTTTGCGCACATGGTGAGTTCTACTAGAAACTTGTCTTTCATACGAGGTTGTTACATCAGGCAGTAGTGCTCGCAATTGATGTCTATTAGTTCCAGAGGTTTTCATTGCTTCTCTATTTTGATCTGAGTACCATACATTTGAAGAATGGATACTGCACTGTTCTAGATCAGCAATTGTATTGGGTCTATTCATCAATGATAGTCGAGATCTTTCTTCAGGTGACACGCCTACTAAAATGGTGTCCACCAGTTGTGTTCATTCCAGCTTACACGTAGTAGTCGAGAGGACTCCCTAATATCGGAGATGTAGTGAGCTAATCTCTCCTGATGTCCTTGTACTCGGAGTACTGTCTTCCTTTTTATTTCCTCATAGATGCCGGTGGGAATAAAGTATTTTATTAAAGAGCTATGTAGCTCTTCTACTGGGGAAGTAGAGGTTAGGGCTTCTAGCACACGATTTTTTAACGGGGGTTTACACTTTGGTAATAGAACTTGTAAAATTTGCCAGTCATTCAGCTGCTGTAGATCCTTTATCTGAAGAAGATAACTAATAAATGTTAGTAACTTGGAAACATTTAAACCATCTGTATAGGGGATTTCGGTTAAAATCTTCTCCACAGGATGAGTCATTTTTCCGTATAGATCTGCGTTATAGTTCATAGGGGTAATTCCTCGATGAGGGCGATTAGATTCATTGGGGGTGTTGGTCAATTCATTATTTCCGGGACGAAACTGAAAATGCTCGGGAGGAGGGACATTTACATCTGTATCAGTTTTTTGTTCTGGGTTCGCTTGCACTTGCGATACGATAGGTGAGTTCCGATCCGAGTTTGGCGGAGGTAAACCAGTGGTGGGGGATTGTACTGGGGAGATGTGTAATTTCATTAATGATTTCTCTATTTCGTCCATCCTGAATGAGTCAGATTTTCGTCTTAAATCGTTGATAATTGAAGGTAAGCGGCGTAGAGCTTCGTCTGCTAGCTTTTGTACATCAACGGGTATTTCTGTGAGATTCGGCCAGATCGACAAATTTTTTATTCGCCTGGTTAAATGCTCTATTCTCTGGGTAGTCCGCAAAATTTTTGCCGGAGATTTCTCGTCTTGGAGTGTTTGAGACAATAAGTATAGTTCACTATACTTGGCATTACAAATTTCTTTCTCGCTTTCATAATCGAGTTGGCTTAGATTGTTTAATTGCACGGGCGCATCAAATCCACATTCGCGAATTGAACTTCGTAATTCCGCGACTGTTACATCAGCATGGGGTAGTCCACGCAAAAGGGCTTCGTAAGACAGCTCGTCTTTTAATAACAAATCAGGGTTAAATTGGGTCATTTTGTTCTAACACATTAGCACGTACTTAAAATTAATACTAGTATATTACACATATATTACATATACATATAATAAATTCATAAGTAATCAATTTACACAAATTAGAAAAGAACAATTTCTCTTCTAAGGGAGAGACAGAAATCACACACACATATTTTTCAAGGTTAAATAGCCGATCAGCTGTTTACTGGAATGTAGGTCAGAGGGTGGCCTACATATTTTGTTAACAAAGGAGGGTTGAGCGTGTCAGTGAGAAAGGGGGTTTTACTCTTATTGTTCTCCACAATGCGACTGAATAACACAACTACTGTATACCGGTTTAAACAAGAGAAGGGGAGCGCAGACGCTAGATTCTATTATTATTATTCCGCTTAGACAACACTTTGGCTCCGTTCATTCATAAACTTTTCTGAATTAAATAATTACTTATTTTGTTCACAAGTTTTAAATCACGAACTTCTACTTAAGTACTTTATTATTATTAACAAAGTTATTTTTAATCAAATTTTTTTTATAACACATACTAGTGTATGTAAGCTAGATAGTTGGACATACACTGTGCAGAATGATTCAGGAAACAACAGGTCATAGATTGTCGTAAACAAACCTGTTACAGATTGTTCGGTTGACCAAAATTGTTATATTTGGTCACAATTCATGTATGCAAGTAATTATATCGAATTATGCAGGTTCCTACTGGCCTATAGAATGCAAAAGCTACATGCATTGTATGACGCTAAGGATATTTTACTTATACATACTACCATCTACGTAACTTAATACACTATTAAATATATTTTGAACATTACATTTAGTAAAGTAACTTTCTGAGTGCATATATCAATATTATATATTTAGTTATTGATCATACAATTTATCCACGCATAGTGAATGCAATTTTGTTTGTGACACTCTATACACAATTAAAACTCTTTCCTTTGTTTCCTTTTTTTTTTGAGTGACGCAATTTTGTTTGCGTCGCGATGCTTAAAACAACTTTTATCAAATTTAGCAGAGTGGCGCACTTTTGTAACGTCTTTTCGCCGCGTTACAAATCCAGGGAACCCCTCGTAATTAAACTCCGTTAATTAGATGGGCTGCCTACGTTGTAACAGAATTGATCACAAATAATTAATATAACAAATTACTTACTAACTGTGTAAGGAAACAATGGCAAGGTATACAATTGATTTAAGCACTCCTCATATGTGTGTAACAAGAAGACTTCTCTTTATTTAACATTTAAAAACATTTACTGACAGATCCCATGACATTACTAATTCAATTATTAAATTATTTG
This sequence comes from Magicicada septendecula, assembly GCA_034769895.1. Classification (NCBI taxonomy): domain Eukaryota; kingdom Metazoa; phylum Arthropoda; class Insecta; order Hemiptera; family Cicadidae; genus Magicicada; species Magicicada septendecula. The sequence goes on from CM068376.1 coordinate 263,344,646, forward strand.
AAAGGTTTCTTTAAACTTTGGGATCAAACTTGATTCTATATAGCTATACCTCGGATCCGGGTCAACTTTCTGTATTTCTGTAGTTAAGACTTTCAATTATACTCATTTCATGATATTAGCTTGCAAGACTTCCTTTTATTCAACCATTGGAAGAATGGTATTATTGCTTGAATTATATTACTCTACATTAGCATATAAATTGTTACAACGTATGAAGTTAGAATAGTTACATGAAATTCTTAGATTTAATTTATAAGTCTTTACAAAGTTAATAGTTTCTGAAAAGTCTCTTTCAAGATGTGTTGTGTAACAAATATTAGTAACCCTCGATAGACAGGCTATCGAGTCACCTTTTAATTGGTATGCTGAAGACTCGTCCTGGGGTATCCGTCTTGGGAAACAGGAACAGCTACGTCGTCATAACGGTCAGGTCTTCCTCAGTAAAGCTCTCCAACGTTCGCAGGTTGAACAATATGTTGTGTAGATATCTATGATGATCTTGTAGATTCTCGGATGTCCTGATCTGCATATTCTGTCACGTGCAGTAGAGTTTGTGGGTTCTGATAGTTCACATCTCCAGGTATGACTTTGGAATTGTTGTTATTTGTTGAAGCACGAAGTCATCTTGTGTTACACTCCTTTTTTACGTTTCGATTTTTTTACTTTAAATTTCTTGTCTATTTACATGACTATATTAGTTAACACATCCAGATGCTTTAAACAGCTACATCTGGTACACCATCTTAAGGTGAAACAAAATATAGTTAACATATTTTAAGAGCACAGCTCCTACGTCTATACTGTACGAAGTCACCATTGCAAGAGAGAGAAATTCTGCTCCCTTCGCCTGGTACTGGGCAAAAGTTAGTGGGGCAATTTCCGCGCGAGAATATAGTTCCTAACTATATTTAAGTTAACATTTTTATTTATACAAACTATCCCTAAACAAATATACATAATTTAAATCAGTTGTTTTAGCGACTATTTATGTCTTCAGATTTTTAATTATTAACATTAGTTTTTTATCTTATTCTAACTTACACAAGACTCGGACGAGTCTGGAATCAACAGGACAGCGCCTGCTCACAAGCAAAGGGTTAAATACGATATTAATAACTCTTTACAATTTATCTTTTTATTAGAGTATCTTCTAACTAACTAATTACTGCTTCCTCTCATACTGAGTACATACAGGTATTTTATATTAATACAGTGAGATTGAAATGGCTTAAGAGCTCGCAACCTTAATTTTTAAAAATTTTTATTTTCTTGATTATTTCTTTTATTTAAATCGTCACATACTCCACCGCTTAAATTGCACGCTACGGTTAAGCTTTTTGAGTCTAACTCACTATTGGGCACTGGGAGTACGATTAGTGTCAGTGTGTGAAGTTATTTAATATTACTATTATTTATTATTAGTGCACAGTTTGTTTTATCTAATTCTCTTTAAATGATTCTGTTCATTTAAATGATCGCCTCCGTGAAATTCCCTTTTTCTCACTTCTTAAGTACTAACTTACATTTTTATCTTAATACTAATTTCCAAACCTTAGATTGGAATGATCCCTACTTATCCGTAACTCACAACATCCCGGCCCGACTGACACCAGCTTACTCTAACTACGGAAGTTAGTTTTCAGCATTTATTAATGATCTTTGGCACATTTCTGCCCTATCATTACCCTTTCAGTCGGCGCCGTTGTGACCTGTTACGTTACATGTATAATCACTACTTGATTATATATCATAAACCTATTTCTAATGTAATCTAAAGAGGATCCCATACTCCACTTTAGATCACTGGTTTGAGAGAAGCGGAACCTTACGAAGATAATTCTCTTTTATCTCTTTTTACAATACTTAAACAAACTATGCGGGAGGGGAGACACTTTACACAATACATTGTCATACTCACTAGGGGTGGTTTTTCAATTGTTCAGGCTAGCACCGGTTTATCAGAATAGAGAGGGTGGGTGCGGGGCTGCTTAGTACAATTCCTACAATACTGAACATGCTTTTATTTTCTCTAACTGGCCACCACTGCGAAGTGTTTACAATGTGTAACTGTACTTTTATTATTATTTTCTTTTTTTTTTACTTACTTCTACACTTCACACAATTTTAGTATAACTTAGGATTTATTTAGCTCTAGTATCTAAATCAATTATTATTATTCACTTTATTATTTATTATTTATTAAACTACTTTGGGGATTTAAGAAACGCACCTAGAACTATCGTCTATTTAATCACCATATTTATTTATCACACTTTAATCATTATTATAAATTTATTATTAAGTCACTACAGAATTTAATTGCCGTCACGGGGAAAAACTTGAACTACTATACTGTACACATTTATGTTTTCTTGCACGGTCAAATCTGAAATAAAATTCTCGCTCGTAGATGTCAAGAATCATTCCTGTCTTACTAATAAAATCTGCACCTAATATTAAATCAGGTCCTAATTCTTTACATACTAACATTGTAAACATCCAACTTAGGTTTTTTATTTTAACCTTAACGGTAATGCTCAGGTTTATATTTATTTTACGTTTATCAGCGGTAGCACACTTTATATTCACAGGTTGGTTCCGTTTTACTAGATGATGTTTAGCTAACATGTCCGCTAATTCTTGGCTGATTAAGCTTCTACTAGATCCCGAATCAATTAAGGCGATGGGGACTGTAACGCCCAAGTCGACTTGTATTAATGGTAGTAGATTTTTTTTCCATTTACATCTATTAATCGCATTACACTTTTCACGAAATTCTCGCACATAGGGGTCGATTTCTTTCGCACCTTTTTTGTTTTTCACTTGGTTACAGAATAATTCATTCTTATTATTATTACTGGTTTCTTTTAGTTTACCCAATTTTGAGTAGCTGCGGAAGACACAGGTTTTCGGGTCTCCCTGCCTTACATGTTTTTTGAATTGTGGTTATTCCGTTCCAATGGCTTACTTTTGCACTCTCTTCTTATGTGCCCATATTTGCCACAATTATAACAGGTGGGTTTTCTGCGAGGTGGGTACTTGGTTTCCGCTTTATCTGGGTTTACAGTTAACTTACCAGCTTTGCGCACATGGTGAGTTCTACTAGAAACTTGTCTTTCATACGAGGTTGTTACATCAGGCAGTAGTGCTCGCAATTGATGTCTATTAGTTCCAGAGGTTTTCATTGCTTCTCTATTTTGATCTGAGTACCATACATTTGAAGAATGGATACTGCACTGTTCTAGATCAGCAATTGTATTGGGTCTATTCATCAATGATAGTCGAGATCTTTCTTCAGGTGACACGCCTACTAAAATGGTGTCCACCAGTTGTGTTCATTCCAGCTTACACGTAGTAGTCGAGAGGACTCCCTAATATCGGAGATGTAGTGAGCTAATCTCTCCTGATGTCCTTGTACTCGGAGTACTGTCTTCCTTTTTATTTCCTCATAGATGCCGGTGGGAATAAAGTATTTTATTAAAGAGCTATGTAGCTCTTCTACTGGGGAAGTAGAGGTTAGGGCTTCTAGCACACGATTTTTTAACGGGGGTTTACACTTTGGTAATAGAACTTGTAAAATTTGCCAGTCATTCAGCTGCTGTAGATCCTTTATCTGAAGAAGATAACTAATAAATGTTAGTAACTTGGAAACATTTAAACCATCTGTATAGGGGATTTCGGTTAAAATCTTCTCCACAGGATGAGTCATTTTTCCGTATAGATCTGCGTTATAGTTCATAGGGGTAATTCCTCGATGAGGGCGATTAGATTCATTGGGGGTGTTGGTCAATTCATTATTTCCGGGACGAAACTGAAAATGCTCGGGAGGAGGGACATTTACATCTGTATCAGTTTTTTGTTCTGGGTTCGCTTGCACTTGCGATACGATAGGTGAGTTCCGATCCGAGTTTGGCGGAGGTAAACCAGTGGTGGGGGATTGTACTGGGGAGATGTGTAATTTCATTAATGATTTCTCTATTTCGTCCATCCTGAATGAGTCAGATTTTCGTCTTAAATCGTTGATAATTGAAGGTAAGCGGCGTAGAGCTTCGTCTGCTAGCTTTTGTACATCAACGGGTATTTCTGTGAGATTCGGCCAGATCGACAAATTTTTTATTCGCCTGGTTAAATGCTCTATTCTCTGGGTAGTCCGCAAAATTTTTGCCGGAGATTTCTCGTCTTGGAGTGTTTGAGACAATAAGTATAGTTCACTATACTTGGCATTACAAATTTCTTTCTCGCTTTCATAATCGAGTTGGCTTAGATTGTTTAATTGCACGGGCGCATCAAATCCACATTCGCGAATTGAACTTCGTAATTCCGCGACTGTTACATCAGCATGGGGTAGTCCACGCAAAAGGGCTTCGTAAGACAGCTCGTCTTTTAATAACAAATCAGGGTTAAATTGGGTCATTTTGTTCTAACACATTAGCACGTACTTAAAATTAATACTAGTATATTACACATATATTACATATACATATAATAAATTCATAAGTAATCAATTTACACAAATTAGAAAAGAACAATTTCTCTTCTAAGGGAGAGACAGAAATCACACACACATATTTTTCAAGGTTAAATAGCCGATCAGCTGTTTACTGGAATGTAGGTCAGAGGGTGGCCTACATATTTTGTTAACAAAGGAGGGTTGAGCGTGTCAGTGAGAAAGGGGGTTTTACTCTTATTGTTCTCCACAATGCGACTGAATAACACAACTACTGTATACCGGTTTAAACAAGAGAAGGGGAGCGCAGACGCTAGATTCTATTATTATTATTCCGCTTAGACAACACTTTGGCTCCGTTCATTCATAAACTTTTCTGAATTAAATAATTACTTATTTTGTTCACAAGTTTTAAATCACGAACTTCTACTTAAGTACTTTATTATTATTAACAAAGTTATTTTTAATCAAATTTTTTTTTTATAACACATACTAGTGTATGTAAGCTAGATAGTTGGACATACACTGTGCAGAATGATTCAGGAAACAACAGGTCATAGATTGTCGTAAACAAACCTGTTACAGATTGTTCGGTTGACCAAAATTGTTATATTTGGTCACAATTCATGTATGCAAGTAATTATATCGAATTATGCAGGTTCCTACTGGCCTATAGAATGCAAAAGCTACATGCATTGTATGACGCTAAGGATATTTTACTTATACATACTACCATCTACGTAACTTAATACACTATTAAATATATTTTGAACATTACATTTAGTAAAGTAACTTTCTGAGTGCATATATCAATATTATATATTTAGTTATTGATCATACAATTTATCCACGCATAGTGAATGCAATTTTGTTTGTGACACTCTATACACAATTAAAACTCTTTCCTTTGTTTCCTTTTTTTTTTGAGTGACGCAATTTTGTTTGCGTCGCGATGCTTAAAACAACTTTTATCAAATTTAGCAGAGTGGCGCACTTTTGTAACGTCTTTTCGCCGCGTTACAAATCCAGGGAACCCCTCGTAATTAAACTCCGTTAATTAGATGGGCTGCCTACGTTGTAACAGAATTGATCACAAATAATTAATATAACAAATTACTTACTAACTGTGTAAGGAAACAATGGCAAGGTATACAATTGATTTAAGCACTCCTCATATGTGTGTAACAAGAAGACTTCTCTTTATTTAACATTTAAAAACATTTACTGACAGATCCCATGACATTACTAATTCAATTATTAAATTATTTGAAAGGTTTCTTTAAACTTTGGGATCAAACTTGATTCTATATAGCTATACCTCGGATCCGGGTCAACTTTCTGTATTTCTGTAGTTAAGACTTTCAATTATACTCATTTCATGATATTAGCTTGCAAGACTTCCTTTTATTCAACCATTGGAAGAATGGTATTATTGCTTGAATTATATTACTCTACATTAGCATATAAATTGTTACAACGTATGAAGTTAGAATAGTTACATGAAATTCTTAGATTTAATTTATAAGTCTTTACAAAGTTAATAGTTTCTGAAAAGTCTCTTTCAAGATGTGTTGTGTAACAAATATTAGTAACCCTCGATAGACAGGCTATCGAGTCACCTTTTAATTGGTATGCTGAAGACTCGTCCTGGGGTATCCGTCTTGGGAAACAGGAACAGCTACGTCGTCATAACGGTCAGGTCTTCCTCAGTAAAGCTCTCCAACGTTCGCAGGTTGAACAATATGTTGTGTAGATATCTATGATGATCTTGTAGATTCTCGGATGTCCTGATCTGCATATTCTGTCACGTGCAGTAGAGTTTGTGGGTTCTGATAGTTCACATCTCCAGGTATGACTTTGGAATTGTTGTTATTTGTTGAAGCACGAAGTCATCTTGTGTTACACTCCTTTTTTACGTTTCGATTTTTTTACTTTAAATTTCTTGTCTATTTACATGACTATATTAGTTAACACATCCAGATGCTTTAAACAGCTACATCTGGTACACCATCTTAAGGTGAAACAAAATATAGTTAACATATTTTAAGAGCACAGCTCCTACGTCTATACTGTACGAAGTCACCATTGCAAGAGAGAGAAATTCTGCTCCCTTCGCCTGGTACTGGACAAAAGTTAGTGGGGCAATTTCCGCGCGAGAATATAGTTCCTAACTATATTTAAGTTAACATTTTTATTTGTACAAACTATCCCTAAACAAATATACATAATTTAAATCAGTTGTTTTAGCGACTATTTATGTCTTCAGATTTTTAATTATTAACATTAGTTTTTTTTATCTTATTCTAACTTACACAAGACTCGGAAAACATGTCGAGTCTGGAATCAACAGGACAGCGCCTGCTCACAAGCAAAGGGTTAAATACGATATTAATAACTCTTTACAATTTATCTTTTTATTAGAGTATCTTCTAACTAACTAATTACTGCTTCCTCTCATACTGAGTACATACAGGTATTTTATATTAATACAGTGAGATTGAAATGGCTTAAGAGCTCGCAACCTTAATTTTTAAAAATTTTTATTTTCTTGATTATTTCTTTTATTTAAATCGTCACACTGCCTGAAGGATCGCGTCCTACTGTACACAAATAGGGAAGGACAGTGGAGAATTGAGGTCACTTCTTGGGCAGCCCATGGGTCGGTTCTATGGTCGGGCCTCTGGAATGTGGCCTACGACAGTCTGCTGGGAATAGTGATGTCCGAGGATACGTATCTGGTCGGAGCAGCCGTCGCTGCTTGGTCCGTTGACCTGCCACAGCTCAAACTAAATAATGTCATGCCAAATGTCAGCGGTTGTATGGCGGCTCACGGACTGTCGTTATTTTTTAACAAGACTGACCAAGAAGAGGATTCCAACCATCTTGCCTCTTCGAGTCGAGGGCATGATCGTCGAGACGAAGCCTGTGACCAAATACCTCGGGATATTAATCGATACGAAGATGAGTTTCTTCCACCAGATACGGCATACGGCAGACAGGACTCTAAAGCTGTTAACGGCGCTAAGCAGATTGATGACTAATGTGGGTGGACCCAGACCCTGCAAGGGTCGTCTGCTGATGACGACGGTCCAGTCAGTACTCTTGTACGTCGCCGTCAAGAGGCCTTGAGCAAGAAGTTATACCGAAAGAGACTGGCCCTGGTGCAGAGGAGAGTAGCTGAAATCGGTATGGAAAACGCCAAGAGAGGTTCCGCACCCTTGAAAGGTGGTTTGGCACGAGGAGACGAGAGGGCACTGGACCGCGATGCTGATGAAACAGTAAGGCAGTGGATAGAGAGAAAGCATGGGAAAATCGATTTCTACCTGATGCAGCTTCTGAGCGGTCATGAATACTTCCGATCCTACATCCACAAAATGGATAAAGCCTTATCTGCAGACTGCTTTTTCTGCCCAGGTATAGAGGATAACGAGGAGCACTCCTCCGACTGTGATAGGTGAGCCACAAGAATAGCGTCTCTGTTGCGATTATAGGAATGATAGCCTCAGGTAACATCGTCGGCGCCATGCTAAGAGGATGACATCTGATATCATCTTGCAAATTGCCCAGAGGGCATCAGTAAAGTAGATCGATGTAGATGTGAGCTCAGCAAAACTGGGCTCAGCAAAATGGCTTAGTTTGACGTAGTGTGATGAACGGCCACAGGCTAGTGCTCGTTCGACTGAAGAGGGGTTTTAGTGGGTAATCCATTTGAGATGGGAGTCCCACACTTCGTGCGTAAATGCATTTCCCCTCCTCTTAAAAACAGTATATATATATATATATATATATATATATATATATATATAATTACCTCCTTGCTCATTACCAAAGACTTTTCTTCACCGTCTTAAAAAACATTAAAATAAAGTAATCATACTCTTATGACGCACAACCTTATGTCTGCACGTGGATGCAATTATCAAAGACAAGTCGGAAACCGGTATGAGACAAAGTGGAAACCGGTATGGGACGCCGTATGCACTTGCACGCTTCGCGGCTTTCAATTTAACTTTGTTTATAATAATAAACGAGAGCAGTTGCCACTCAATTCTGATATTTTTTTTTACGAACCCTCAGGAGAACAGCGGTTCCGCATTTTCGTTGCCGCACATTCCGGCAGCAGCTTTATAACATTATACCGTATCTGAATAAATTAAAAAACGATATAAGTTTTACGAGCTAGATATAATCCCAAAATCAGATTGTATTCTACTTATTAGTGCAGAGTATGTGTAAAATGGGGAAAGAGAGTTCTTTCATTCTAAATTTTTTTTTAGTCTCATTTTAGTTCCATTTAGCATTCTTGTTCGGGGTCCCTGACAGGACTGGCTTAAACTCGCTCGGTTTCGTGATATGCGTGCCAACTCCTAGTAGACTGATATCTTCAAGTTCAAGACAGCTGCCTGATTAGTGAACTACCTAAGCTACATGGACAGAATACCAGAGATAATGTCCCCCAACTTTGCCGTACCTTGTTGCTGACCTGCTGTTCTAGCTGCTGCTCGTGTTGAACGAGGCCTTTAGGCGCTACCACCGTTATAAAGTCCAAAAACGATAATGGTAGTGACGCCGAAAGGCTTAGTTCAGCTGTTCTGCAATAATGTACAACTTGAACAGACGAAAAGGTTAACACGAAAAACCTGACTGAGAACAAAATTTCTACGTCACAAAAACGTCAAACATCTAATAGAACATCTAACAGACACGTAGAAAATGTCGGGCATTCTTAGAAGTCAATAATAAAAATGGCCATCTTTCACTTTGTCCGCGTAGGCGAAATGTCCAGTGCACTGAAAAGTCGATACAAGAAAATGCCTTCAACAAGATAAAGCATTGAAACTCCTGTGTCGAAACTGTCCACAAGGAAGGAAGTGATGTGAAATATTTTGTAATGTCAAATAGTGTTTAGTTTGCTTCAATTTTAAAACCAATAATTTACTGAAACACGATTATTATAAAGTCAGTGTTTCTAACGAAATTTCTTTATTTGCTTCTTCCCGGTCAGGGTCACCATGCAATCTTAAGTAGTATGAAGTCGATCTCAAGTACCTCTATGTGTCATTCGCGTCTTTAAAATTTTAATAATTCTGTTACAGTTTTGAAAGTCTGATTCAGTTCGGTTTGTATTTCTGTCTCTCAGATTGTTTAACGTTTTTAGCGTGAGTATCATTGTTGAAAGCGTAAATATCAATTTGGTTTAAAAAAAAATATGAGCTAGTGACCCTCTGGGAAAAAAGTGATACGTGAAAGATGTTCCTTGAGTGAACTAGAGGCTTGGAATAAACGTGGCCCTCGAGAAGTCTTGGGGAACAGTTTTACAGCCTCTTCTCCTACCTGCAAGTATTGCCTCACACTCATCATTCTGGAAACAGAAGATCTACTTCCTTACAAAATGAGCCTGTATGCCTGAATATAGTTATTGATCCGATCACGTACACGCACACGCACACGCACTTTTGTCGTTTACAAATGAATAAACTTACATACGTACACCTCTGTACATTTCTCTTTTCCTCTCTCTCTCTCTCTCTCTCTCTCTCTCTCTCCCTTCGCTCTTCCTCTTTGTAATATACCCACTACTTCTCTCACGTAATCTATATAATTTAAGCACAGACGACAATTCCTTTGATGCAGTTAATAAGTTCAGATATCTGGTTAACATGATAGATAAGGAAGGGTCCATAAACACAACAATACACAACAGGATACAAATAGGAAATAGGGCATATTATGCCAACAGCAGACTACTGAGAAGCAAACTGATTAGTCGTAACACAAAAATAAAAATATATGACACTTACCAGACCGGTTGTTACTTATGGAGGCGAGAGATTGACGCTGAAAAAAAGGAACAAGAAACGCTAAGAAGGTTTGAAAGAAAGATCTTAAGACGCGTTTATGCCCCGCTTAAAGAAAATAACGAATGGACAATCAGAAATAACCAGGAGAGAGATGAGCTACTGAATCACGAAGACATTGTAAGACTCATAAAGGCTCAACGAGTACAGTGGTTAGGTCACCAAGAGCGGATGGATGATCCGCGTATGCTAAAGAATATTCTGAGGGTCTATAAAAACAGAAAGAGGGGCTAACCTATGATAAGATGGTTGGATGATGTGCTAGAAGATCTCAGTAAAATGGATGTGAGGTGTTACACTGAGATGGCAATGGACAGGAGACTTCGGAAAAGATTGGTGATAGAAGCCACGGCTCACGTTGCGCTATAGTGCTGAAGAACTTCTCTCGCGTTTAACCTCAACTACTTTCTCACCAGTAGCCTAATATACATGTAAAGAAAAACGTTCGTTTCAATTACGGCCCATTTGCTTGTTTGCTGATCTGCGATGTACTCTCGACGATTTCCTACATCAAAACTGCAAATCACAAAAAAAATGTTTCATTCATAATGAAGGGCGCAGTTCTTAGATAGTCTGTCAAGGCCCTTTGATAATTAAAAAAAAAAACTAGAGTTTCTTTAAACATTTAATTTAATATCTGACAAGAGAATTTGTTCGTCATGTGGATGCACACAGACAATTCAGTCTAACGGATTGAGCTACACAAATTATTTTAAATAAATTATTTTTCACTAAGTAATGTTTGTCTACTGAAATAATAGATTACCATTCACATTGATTCAGAGTTTGAGACACCGCAAAATGTGTATATTTTGAACAACTGAATTAATTTTGTTTTTAAGTTATGTCTATTAATTATTTAGAAAAATATTGTTTTATATGCTTTTAATAACTACACTGAATAAATAAGAGATTCAATGACAAGTTTAATAACTGAAACAGCTTATCTTAGAAAACACTTAATCATATTAATTCATTTATGAAATGGAGCATTCATGTAAATGAATCTGTTGACTCATGCGTATTAGTTCAACAATGATATTTCAGTTATAACATATTTATGAAATACTTACACTTCAAATTATTATATATATTATAAGAACACATATAATTATTTAATATAGGCGTGTCGAGCCCCAAGTTAACGGGCGACAAAATTATATAACAACACAAATTGCTATTTAATATAATTTAACTTGGTGCTGTGTTTACACTCATATAACATTACTAACAACGTGTATGTATAAATTGGAGTTCAGGTGTAATTATAATAAGAGTAGTCCTTTTAGGAATCGTAATATGTTTTCATTTATTACATCAAACAAACATACTAAAAATAATAATATAATAGTAATATTTATTTCGCCATAAGAAATTCATTATCTATCGTTTCAATGTTTCTTTGACTGCCGTACATTCATCATAAAAATATATTTTATTTCTTATGTCTTATATTATCAATTCTATATAAAACATTTCTTATTCATAATATAAATTCTCGACTACTCAGTCTGAATGTGTGCTTTATAATTGGTAATATTTACATTCTTATTCTTTACTTGACATACCTTTTACGGCTTTATAATCATTTTAACAAAACTAATTGATTTTTTCAATTACTTTACTTTATGTGCTTTCAATAAAAAATGTAACTTAATAAATCATTGATTAATACTCCAAGCAAGGATTTAAATTAGCTTTACATTAACTGTTCATTCATTAAAGAAAAAAAAATCATTAAAAAAATTCTGATTACAATTGAATTACATTTTCTTATCTCTATCTACATAGTTATTCTTTAATTTTAAAAGGTTTTTATTAATGTCTTTCAATGTCTTTATTCTGTGATAATTATAAATTGGTTTTTCGTCACTTCAAATTCTGCAGATTGTCCCATCTCCTCCAGTGATCTGTCGGTCCTCTCCTACTGGATGTCCTCTTGCCTTTTCTGGTTTCACTGGTCGTCCTCCCGTCTCTCGTCCTTCATGGTCCATCGGCTGCTGTAGATTGTAATGACGTGTTGCTCTGGATCGGCTGCTGTTGTGATAGAAACAGTCTCTATTGCCCTGCGTATCGTCCCTCTGCTATATGTCCTCTCGCCATCTGTCTAGAGTTGATGTTCGTAGTTGTAGACTGTTCGTAGACGTCCGACGATTTTAGTTACGGTACTTTTATTTATTCATTTTTTTTATTACTACTTGAAATAAAACATTTTCCGTAATACTTTACAGTTTATGATATAAAAATCTTGTTGCTGTTAGACATAGCGTCTAACTCTGTCCGAGGTAATTAAAAATTTCGCGTCTCAGACGGACATATAGACTGAAGACTGTTTGAAGAGAGAGTTTGGCTCTCCTGGGCTCGTATTTATATTCACCAAGAAAACCACACCTGTTGGCTCAGGAATATGCATGTCAAAAACTGTCCACGGCGTCATTGCCCCCACTCTCGTCTCAGTTCACATATTCGCACTTTTTCGCCAATCGCACTGTTTAATGCGGATTTCAAGGTGATCTAATATTGTCTAATTTAATTACACACATGATATGTAATTATCATAATGATCGCATCATTAGTGTAATTATTATGCTTTAAAAATCGCACAGAATTCGCACTGATTGTCAGAATTACGTAGAATTCGCACTGCACATGTGTCTGATTTTTACGCATTTTTAGAAGTTTTTACGCTCTTTCTAATATTTATGGTTTGCTTAAAATTAAATACAATCTTAATTTAGCATTTATTTGGGGTGAGATTGCAAACTTTCAGGCTCGAACAGGCTTCACGCACACACTCTATTTACTTGTGTACACGCATACAGCGGTAATCGCGTGATGTTTCTTGTTGATTCCTGTTTACAAGCCAGCTTCCAATTTCACACCTGCTCGTCTATTATATATTACTAAAATTAATTTAAATATTTATTTTATTTTATATATGCGCATTACAGCCTATGCTTGTATTGTCGCAATATATTGCAACGGAACGGTGCAAAGAAAGCCATCAATATACATGTAAATGCTGTAACTCATTCTCTGACGATCATAGACCAGTTTTAAATTGATTGTAGTTGTCTTGTTTGTTCATCATCTTCTTTCACTGCACTACATTTTATATAATATTGAAAACTTTCTCATGTGAAACTTACTTGTCTGTTTTGTATGTAGAACGCGTTTCGGCGTCGTGTTCGCCTTCTTCAGCTTTGCGACAGACTGTCAGTACCTAGTAACGTTTGTTGGTTGGAAGGTATAGTGGGGGTGGTGTATAGAGGAAGGGGATTGGCGTGGGGATCCAAATTATTGTTTGTTTTGTGTATAACTGTGTCGAAAAGTGTATGAGATTTATATTGTAATTGGTCGTTTAGTATGTTGTTTGGTTGTGTTGTGTGGTGTTTGTATATTTCATACTGTTCAGCTGTGTTGAGTTTTCGCCCTTTGGGTAAGAGGTGTAATATTTCAAGATTAGTATCTATGCTGGTGTAGCTATGGTTATGTGTGTGTATGTCTGCGTTTGCCACACACATACACACACATAACCATAGCTACACCAGCATAGATACTAATCTTGAAATATTACACCTCTTACCCAAAGGGCGAAAGCTCAACACAGCTGAACAGTATGAAATATACAAACACCACACAACACAACCAAACAACATACTAAACGACCAATTACAATATAAATCACATACACTTTTCGACACAGTTATACACAAAACAAACAATAATTTGGATCCCCACGCCAATCGCCTTCCTCTATACACCACCCCCATTATACCTACCAACCAACAAAAGTTACTAGGTACTGGCAGTCTGTCGCAAAGCTGAAGAAGGCGAACACGACGCCGAAACGTGTTCTACATACAAAACAGACAAGTAAGTTTCACATGAGAAAGTTTTCAATATTATATAAAGTTAAATTGATTATATTCATTTTTTGTTAATTAGATGTAAGTTTTGAATTAAGATATGGATAAAGAAGTGAGTTATGTCAAAATACCCATAATTTTATGCTCTATCATGTCCAGTGCAATGTTAGTGCGCGAGTGCGCGGGTGCGCGTGTTATCCACATTTTATTGAACAACTTCCTTAATAATTAACATTTCTTCATGAAACTTGGACAGAGTATGCACCATATTGTATGGTACGTTTTTCATATGTTCAGTACTGCAGAAATATAATTTTAATATGATTTTTTTAATGAAATTAACTCTTCTTTTAACTCGTTATCTGCAGGAGGGTAATAAAATTTGTAGATTAAATCTAGACAGGCCTTTTCAGACTTGAACATAGTTTTAACTTGAAGTCAGTCTATCATAATGAAAATCTGTGACGTATCTAAGATTTCAACCAATCAGAAGTTTTAAAAATTATTCGAGTCGGTCTTCTGCCGTGAGCACTTCGAGTAGTTCACTACGAGATCCCGTTACAGAAAGATGTACTGGCTGTCACGAGTTTTTCGTGTCGGGACATGTCTATTCGATAAGTGACGCGGGACTTAGATACACGATACGAGTTTCCCGTATACCATATCTAGGGTAGCAGAACTCAAACAATACCGATAGTTTAAATAGATCAATATAAGTGCTTTTCGCGCGAGTGCAAGATTTTCCGAATAAGACAGCAGTATCCAGCGGGATATTACTTATTGAAACGCGAGAACACTTGAAGAGTCCGGACTGTCTACGCAAAATACACAGATCGATTAAATTACCCATATACGAAACCCCTGAGATAAATTAAAAAACAATTACTGATATATGACAGCGGACGTGTGTGTGTGAAACGCGAGTGTCAGCTACGCCAAGGTCAACGGGCATCGGATCATCAACAGCTGATCGACGGACCTCGACGAGAGTGTGGAATTCTACACACAAGTGAACCAACAGTTGTAAAAAAGAATCATTAAACTCATTATTTCAAAGACTCAATATTTAGATAAATAATTTTATGTTTGAAAACTTAATAAGACAAAAGTATAATTTGTGTTAGTTAATAAATTTCCTACCTCCAGATATAGACACTGTTTTATATTACTATTATTACCTACCTATGCAATATTTATTTTGATACGCTGCATATATATATATATATATATATATATATATATATATATATATATATGTTGTAGTAGGATTTTGGGTACATCCGTGTGTGTAATGTTTATAATGCCGACGTTTCGTTCCGTAATCCCGGAATATTTTCAAGGCGTACTGATGTTGATTTAACTGCGGTGCCAGTTTTATGTATTGCTTCTCTTGTGATTTTTTGCCGTGGGAGGGTTAGACCGTGGGGGTGTGTGTTGTGGCCATATGTTGGTTGTTAATTTGTAAACTGTCAGTTAGGAATTTCCACGTGGTCGCTAGTTTAGTATTTTATTTGTTTTCAAAGAGTTTATATAGTTCAGTTTTGGTAGGTTTTACTTGAAACGTAGAATTCCTTTACACTCGGCGTGACATCACTCGCTCCGTCGCTGTTACGCTCCGCTCTGCAATGTTCGCCAATCTCCTCTCTCACTCTCTCTCTCTCCGCTGAGGTTCGCCGAACAGCTGATAACACTGATGCAGATTTTACACACGAATTGTCACTTTCCGAATCGTTTGTCTACTCGCTCGCAATTGGTTATTATTAATTATTGTTACTCAGGGTGATAATGAATGATATTATTTAAAAGCGGTGTATATTGCTTACACCATCCGGCTATTCTTGGAGTGTTCCGCGTTAATAAGGATTTATCACGGTAGATAAATCTCCCTAAGCGGAAAATCTTCCACTAACACGTAATAGCATTTGAATATTTTATAACTGGTAGTACACCCGTTTAGTTCTAATCGACAAACTCGAAAAGAGTCCCAAGACTTAGATTTGCTCTAGATTAAACCAGTTCGAACAAGAAAAACTCTAGACGAAGAGCACACGTTCACAAGGCAACGGCTTCCGATGAACTGCCCCGAAGTACACCTGACAACCGACGGATCTGACTGAATTTACTGTCTCACACAAAGTCAATGAATTCTACATTAATTTACAGAAAATTAGAGATGAGGATTTTGATACTGTGTGGACAGAAGCTACAAGTAATGCTGAATATGAAGATCAAGATTATGAACCAAGACACAAAAGACAGAGAAGTGATGACCGTTCCAAATGGCAGCGTATTTTTAACGAAATTCTGGACACAGTGATGTCCCAGATAAAATTCAGGTTTGAGTCCCAAAAGGATCTTAAATTCGTGTCTTTATTGGATTCAAACAATTTTGATACATTTTGTAAAAGTTTCCCACAAAATCTGATGACAGAACTTAAATAACCATATAGTTCATACTTTGACATTGTTCGCCTCAAAAATGAACTAAATGTGCTTTATACTCTAGATGAGTATAAGAAAAAATCAGTGAATGAGATTACTATTTATATGAAACTCAATAATTTGGACATAGTGTTTAGTGAAGTGTACAAACTAGCAGAATTAACATTGACATTTCCATCTACAACTGCAACTGTTGAAAGAAGTTTCTCCGCTCTAAAGAGGATTAAGACTTACCTCAGAGCCACACAAGGACAAGTCCGGTTAAGCAACTTGGCTGTTATATCTATTGAGAAAAACATTCTTCTTAATATGAAAAAGTGGTATGAAGAAACATTTTATGAAAGTGTAATCCTGAAATTCACACAAAAGGAGAGAAGAATGGAGTTCTTGTTCAAATAGGCTAAGTCTACACAGAGCCGTCGTCGAAGTAAGTCAAACTTTCTTCAGTATAATTATATATTATTTCCTCATGATGTAATGATATATTTTTTGCTTTGTGTAATCTTTTGTAATCTTTTATTTGTAATCTTTTATTTGTTTCACTACCGCCCTCCGGCCCTAGTGGCTTCGGCTGAACAAATGTCCGCTATAAATAAATAAATAAATGAAGTATTGAAGTTCTTTGCTTGCTTTTGTCTTTCTAATGATGCCATTTCATAATTATTGTTGAAGTATCAGTCATTATTATATAAGATAGAATGCATTGGCATGGTGTCACAAAATCACATCACTTCAAAAAGCTTGAAATGTGAACGAGGGGGACCCCCTCCAGTGCATTTTCTTCAATTCTAAGGTGAGCTAGCCCAGGTCTCGAACTCAGCATACGCCACTGAATAGAACTGTTTCTTGTAACGATGACTGTGAGGCAGACGTGTCAGGTATAGAGGAGGTGGTAAAATACCGTTCTTGGGCTCATTTTTATAGCGCCCTAATTGCTCACTCGAGAAATTCTTTCTGGTCTCACGAGTATCACTTTTTACGACGCTCTGTAACGATAATGCCTCGTGTTCGTTACTACGAGAGGTGACTTTCTAACGAGGCATGTGACCTTATATTGATCCAGTGTCTAAAATCGTAAACACGTATTCAATCTTTTGTTTCAAGTCCGAAACAACACATCCATTCATACACAAAGGCCGACTGTTCCTTGCTTTGTTTCTGTTTTGGACAATACAATGGTAAGATTGCAAACGCGCCTGAGTGTGAACAATTACACAACATATTAATCACTGTTCAGCATGACCTGAGGCCCGAAGGATCATACCCGTCACTAGCACAGTCCTTAGGCTCTGTTTCGGTTCGTTCACTGTATACACAAACACGTTATCATGGTGCAACTGTACAGATGTACTTAAGGTACCATAAATCTAATAGTTATGGTATTTTTAATTATTGTGTTTTTTCGAGCTGCCAAAAATTTGATTCTGAAAATCAAATAATAGATTCTTCTATTTTATCTTCTGATTTATTTTATTGTATCTTCTGTTTTCTTCTATTGTATCTTCTATTTTGTCTTCTATTTTATTCTTCAAATTTATTATCTTCTGTTATTATCTAATAATAATACAGTAGTAGTAATAATAATGAAATCTAAGAATCTCATCAAATATTCTTCTCCAAGTTCGTCGTGCTTACTACCCGTCATTGTGTAGCAGATGAAATTGGTATAATAAAATTGAAAAAAGCAGTTGAGTAGTCTTTTCACGTAGTGATTGTGTATATATAATATAATAATTGTGTAAATATAAATAATAACTATAAGGCAACTTGGCTACATAAGGCAAATGTAGAAAGATAAAAGGCAAATTAGTAATGACGCATGCAGCCGACTACGCAAACAAATTGCATACACGTACGCATAGACTAATCTACTAATCTAAATTTCTCTTGTTTACCTTACGCGGGTGCCTCATCTAGTATAATATCTCTATGATTTGATGTAAGTTTACTTGACATGTAAACCTTCGTGCTTCCGCACTAAAGTCCGCAAATTTTTCTGTCTTTCATTTAGAAATGTGTTCCGCTCTTTTTATTTGAGCTTGATACTTATTATTTGACCCTAACGTCACACAGAGACAGAATGATGACAGAAAGAGAGAGATAGAGAGAGAGAGAGAGAGAGAGAGAGAGAGATTAATTACACAGGGAGAGAGAGTGGTGACACAGAGAGACGCACCGTCTATCAATGCAGCGACAACGACAAAGTTCGCTGAACATCAACTCAGCACAGGTAAATTTAGAAGATTTTGTACTCTAGTCGGGAAAAATGTAGTAGACTTTAATGGAGGAGTACCATTAAAAACGTTATGCAACACGTTAAAAACTGTGTACAAGATCTTGGGAGAGTCCCCTCAAATTAGGTTGTAAAGGGGTAAAAAACAGTTTTTTTTTAAACATCTTCAAAATACGCATTGTCACAAAATTTATTAAGAATACGAATTTAAAACTGAAGTGATTCCTCATAAGTTGTTATGTTTGTTATGTCTAACTTGAGTAACAGTTAAACAAGATTGAATATTTTGAAATTACCATGTTTTCTTCATTTTTTCATCCAATACATTTAACGCTGATTTACTCGAAAACTAAGCTTCGCACAAAAAGTAAATTCGTACAATAAAAAAATATTATGTAATTTTTTTTCAAATTGAATCCGCTCGTACGAAAAGAATTGCAAAGTTATGTACAAAATACTTACAAGTGATGTTCTTTTACTTCTTGAGTTATTTTTTCACGGCGCACCTCTAATATTACTCTCAAAAGTTCTTTTTGAACTGTTTTAGATATGCCTTTAAAAACCGCTGCATTTTCCATATGTTTTTTAAAGCAATGTCCAGGTTAGAATTAAAATTGATTAAACCCCCCAAAAATTCCTGGATTAGAAGAGGAATCGGATTCATCATGATCCCTTAATGCCAGCTCAAAATGTGGTCTCTCTCTATTCACCGCATAAAATACTAATTAAGTGGGAGGTAATTTTTTCTTGGCTCTGGAAAAACACAGTGTACAAAAACGATCTTCAGGTTTCTAACAGGTTTAGTAGAACATTATTGGTCAAATTATGATTGTAGACGAAATTAACTTCAACTGCAGGCCATAATATTTGTACCTAATTTTATCAAATAAAATTATAATCTAATTATATCTTAGATAATTATATCCAATTTGTAGTCTGGTATATCAAAGAATCCCCCAGATATACCCCTAAAATGCCTAAACTGACCAAAGAAAAGTTCCTGATAATAAGCGATGTTGATGTACAGGTGTCGCATAGAATAAGTAGTTGAGGCACTATATGTAATTGCAATGAAGTTCTTTTATTAATGATGCTATTATTTTCCGACAATCTACTGTGCTCTTAATACAGTTTACAAAAAATAAATAATCTATCTGTGTTGACCTTCGTAACACAAACTAAAATTTACTTCCTGTGCAATGAAATAAATTAATATTTAAAAAGTTTAAACTATAAATAAAACAAACTATGTCTAGCTATGTCTAAACTATGTATAACTATGTCTTATTTTACTGATGTAATAGAATCGTTCTATCAAATAAGTTTTATAAGTATGTGCAAAGAATATAAGTTTACTTCCCTTTAATATCGTCTGCAGATCCTTCAGACGACGGGTTGATGCTATCTGGATAAATATGTGGATCAGTGACGAGGCGTGAGTTTTTAGAATGTGTATGCGGTTATATCTCAGCCATCAACAAATAAAAACTCCTTCTCTCTCTCCCTGTGATAATCAAACCCGGTCAACAGTATTAACAACAGATAAGAAAAGAGCAAATATTACAATTTTTCCTTTTTCTAATAGAGACCAATATAATAATATTAATTATATAAATTGTTTTAGTAAATCAAGCAGACTGTATTAGGAACTTACCAGTACGTTGAGTGGCGTCTGGTGATACCGATTCATCTGTTATTTCCACTTGTTTTAATCACATAAAGCCACAGAATCCATACACACTGGACAATTACTTATTTAAAATAATTTATAATATCTTGTATCTGCTGTTTAATATGTCATACGTAAACAATACAGATTCACAATGGTAATTAAAATCGTCCACAACGACACTAATTCATTCATTGTAACGGTTCACAATAATTTATTATTCACATTATCGTTAATTATTATGCGTTAGTTGTAGGAGTTATTTTTTAAACGTTAGTTCTATGCGCCTGGATTTTTTCAGCGAATAAGTCAACAACCGTATCGTAAAAAGCAGAATTAGTTTTTAGTTTCAAAAGAAGCGTTTTTTCAATAGATAACACTGATAGAGCCGAGAGTCTGTGTTCAGTTTGCTAGTTACGCAAATACGTTTTTATTCTCTTCAAGGCTGAAAACGATCTTTCTGTTGAAGAGCTTGTAACTGGAATTGTCATTATAAGGTTTACAAGCCTCCACACTTGAGGAATGGTGTCACTCAGATCTGCTTATGTTAAGTACTTTGACAAGTCACTAACACTATTTTCACAAACCTGCTCATTTGAATAAACTACAGAAAGCTCACTCCTTAGTAACGGAAAATCAAAATACGAGCGTTTTAGAGATTCAAAATACCCTTCTGGAAACTTTTTAGAAAATTCTGGAAAACGTCGTGATTCTAGAAGAGCGATAAAATCAAGTTTAACTACATCTGCAAACCTCTGATTAAGTCTATATTTTACTGAATCAATAATTTCATAATACAGCTTACGATAAGATCTTTCCAAATACGACATGTTATCAATACGTAATCTTTTACTTCTGTGAGTGCTTGTAGGCTTGTCCCACCTCCCTGTTGGAATATTCTGAATTTCATTCCGGTCACTCCAGAATTTGTTGTAGTTATTCCTTAAATTATTAAGATATTTATCAAAGTCTTCAATGCGTTTCATACAAAAACTGATTTCAGAACTTTTTTCTGCAAAATTTCGAATATGGAATCCGCCTGTGGTAATATTGAACCGAACAGATGAAGTAAAAATGTGAAATCAAAATCTTGAAGAGTAGCAAGAAAACCTATTGCTCCAGTATAACTTTCATTGTCCCACTTATCTCCGTTCTCAATCATAGACTCGAAGAGACTTATGATGTCAGCCTTGTGTTCTATTACAGTATTACAGTGGCCACTAGTCTGCTGTTGTAATTCGATCTAGTAGGTGCAACTGATGGAAATCGCTTCTTTACTTCTTGATCAAGTGCGTGAGTTCGTCTAGATGATTTTAAAAAAAATGAAGCTAAACCAGATAATTTGCTAAAAAATATTTTACATTCTTTAATGTGATCTACTGAATTTTTCAAGACCAAGTTCATTTTATGAGCATAACAATGGATAAATATTGCTTGGCTGCACTTACTTTTGACCAGGGCCTGTAACCCTCCATGTTCACCAGACATAACAGCAGCACCATCGTACGTTTGTGCAACTAATTTTTCTTCACAGTCGTATTCAGTCAGGACATTAAATACGCAGTTTGCCAACGCGTTAGCTGTACGATCGTCACTAAAATCGCTAAAACCGATAAATCTTTCCTGAACGGCTCCGGACTTATCGACGTAACGAAACACAGTTGACACCTGGCACGTATTTGTGATATCTGTTGTTTCGTCCATTATTATTGCTACAGAGGGACTTTGTTTTATTTAATTTTTTATTTCTGTTAATAAGACTTGAGAAGTGGAGTCAATCAAGTCATTTTGAATATCGCTAGATAAACCAGAAAAGACTGTAGAGTTTTTAAGGTGGTTGTCTAACATTCCGTCGTAATTTCGTAACAAATTTAACAGCCCTACATAATTTCCTCGATTTGACGAAGCCACAGATTCGTCGTGTCCACGAAATGGGAGTTCATTTTCAGCCAAAAAACACACTACGTCAATTAGACAACGAAGAATGTACCGGTTTTGTTTTACCATGTCATTGTGCTGTTTGATGTTAATTTTAAATTGTTCACTAAGGGCATATTCAATTCTAGTTTTACCGAACTGTTTTAAAGCAAGAAGGGAAGCAACATGACTCTGTGAAATCTCATGGCGTTTTTGTGAATTAAACAAATTGTTCAAATCAGAAACTCCTGAATTTCTCCAGACATTTTTTTTCAGTTGAAAAAAGAATGCATGGCCAACAGTATAATTTTGAAGTTTTTCTACAGCCTCAAAGCCACGTTTTTACTTCATAATGTTGTTCCTTAAAGGTAGTGTATAATTTTTTGTTTTTGACGTTAACGTGGGAATTAATGGGGTTGGTCTACCGCTAGAAATAATGTTTAGTTTATCTGTAAAACTTCTACTACTGAATGGCTGTATAAATAAACTTTCAATTACACAATTCCACTCAACTACACACGACGATGATGTTCCCGCCGCAGGCTCTACTACAAACGAACTCATAATTTAAAAAACTTTAAACAACACGGTCTGCGTACGCACTAAGCACTGTATATGCAGAAACAGTAACGCATAGTGTTACAGCTATTCACAGACAGTGTACTAATGTAGGGAGTGGGAGCGCAAGTCAGAACGCCTGCCTGTTCACACATGAAAATCTGCTGCATGGGTTAATGACCGCTATCGAGAGAATGTATTCGTTAGCTACAACGCATACTGTGCGCCTGTTGTAAACAGTAAAGCTTTATTAACTGTCGTTATATCGCTCTAGTGAAAATTAAGTTTTGGCTTTTGAAATGACAAACTTTTACATCTCAAATAATTCAAAATTAATTACAAAACTTTATACGATTTTACATACAATTTTAAATTGTATGCGCAGCATACACCGCATATATGGACGCTTCGCCACTGATGTGAATCAATTCTCACTGTCCGGCTTCAAGATCGCTTTCGGGCGTGTAGATTTTTCTCGCGGGCACGGTTACATACAATTTCATCGCGAATTTGTACTTTTACTGCTTAACTGCTGTTACGCTTACACCTCTCCAGTAAGCTTGAAGTGTTTATATACCCTAAACGAAATATCTTGCAATCTCGCGGAATAGCGCAAAATTATTATGATTGTCGCAGTTACTCTAGGAATGTTCTAACTTCCGTTCGTCGCAATTGGCAGACCGATCGTCATGGACCAAGCGGCGTTTACTCGTTACCGATTCCGAAGAGAGACTGATCTGTATGTCAGAGTCTTATTTATGAATCTGAATTTCTCGTAATCTGATTAATTCTTTGGTGACCCCTTCTCAAGATTTTCTTACAGATAATTGATTTCCTGTACGAGAAGGCTCCTGAACAGAACAATTCTTGGTCAAAAAACCTGAAATATTTTACGACCAATTTTATGGGCTATAATATAAAAAATGCATACATTTAGTTACTGATTTTAAAAATAACTACTGTAATCAGGTAAATCTTTTTATTAGAAAATCATTCCGATACAAGTTCTGTCTCAGAATTTCCCATACCTCGAATGTTATTCAAATTAGTGTGTTTTCTGTTCAATAATTACGTACCCTCGCACACGCACACTACACACGTGACCAGTGCCGCATTTACCAATAGGCAGACTAGGCACGTGCCTAGAGTGCAAAATTTTGAGGGGCGCAAAATTTTGAAAGAGGAAAAATATTGAGAGAAGCTAAGTTTTGAGAACTGTATAAAAAAATCAGAAAATTAATCGAAAAAATTAAATCACAATTTTAAAGACAAATACGGTAGGTATTTAAAACGCCGTTTTATAAAGTTTCTAGTTGCATTTAAGAAAATGATAGAACGAAAACCCAGAGACGTTATCTTTCTTTCAGCAAAAGCGCCTGCTCTGCGAACCGACGCAACGCCACTACGCGCCTCCGTAATAGCACTTGCGACTTGCCCTCCCCACATTATGACCAATATGGACTCGCCCAGTCTCCTGATGAGTGACGTCAAGACTAGAGCGAGACGTAAAACAGTAAGATAACTATTAGTTACAGTTGGTGCGACTCAAGGTGCTGTTATTGCTGAACGAGTAGTTATTTGTCTGTGCAAGTGAAAGTGAAATAGAGTATCGTAAATATATTTTACTTCATTCATGCCCTAAAACGCTATCAGAGTTTCTCATCTCTCGCCTACGGGCGCGCCTACCGCGAAATGTTCGTTTTCCCGGCATTGTAACGTAAATAACTATAGTGAAATAAATTTTATTTTATGTTTAGTGAAGTGAGCTCAAGAGGTAATAATTATCATGTTTAAAAAACCAAGTGGAGCTGAATTCAAGAAAAGGGCAAAAGAAAAAGATGAGAAAGAGGAAAAGGTTTTAGCAAAAGTCCCTAAAATAAGTAACTTTTTCCAACCCAGCACAAGTGGAATTAAAGGGAATGTTAGTGAAGTGAAAAGCGTGGACCAATGTGTAAACAAAGACCATGATAGGCCTACAGATAATTCTGATGTTTCAGTTCACGTCGAAAATGAACCATCAGCGACCTCTGAACTTGAAAATTCACCAAGGAAAGAATACCAGCAAAGTGTCTCAACGATCCAGCCTTTTGGAGAAAAGATGAGTTCACACATGAGTACATTGCACAAAATGGTTTTAAACAAAACACTGAAAGTGGCTTTTCTGGGTCTGAGCGTGACTACGGGTACGGGGGTGTTAAAAGATATTTTAATGAAGGGTTTTTCAAAAAACTCCTTCAAAATGGAGAACTGAAGAATCGTGAATATCTCGTTTATTCACCTTCAAAAGGTTTTGTAATTTGTGCTTATTGTAAACTGTATTCAAACACATCATCCAACTTCACTGAGGGATTTAACGACTGGAAGAATGCCAGTAGCTTACTCCAATCCCATGAAAGACCATATTATACACAGAAAGGCCATATTAGCTTATATTAGTCGAAATAATTCAGAGACCCGCATTGACAACAAAGTAATTAAAGCTCGCCAGACTGAAGATCAGTACTGGAAAGAAGTTTTCAAGCGTGTAATTGCCACAGTAAAATATCTGTCAACAAGAGGGTACCCTTTACGTGGGACGGATCACCTTTTTGGTTCTTCACGAAATGGAGCTTATCTAGGAGCCTTGGAATTGATAGCTCAGTTTGACCCTTTTTCTCTCAACACATAGCTAGATTTGGGAATAAAGGGCAAGGAAGTACGTCATACCATTCACACTTCACATGTGATGAGTTTATCGTGATTATGGGAGACACTGTTTTACAAAAAGTTATTGAGGAGACTAAAGAATCCAAGTACTATTCTCTAGTTATTGCTTGAACCCCTGACAAAGCGCATGTTGATCAGCTGACTCTAATCGTACGCTATGTAAAAAAAGACGGTGAACCTGTGGAGAGATTTTTAAAATTCCTACCAAATACAGGACATAAATCAGAAGAGTTGACAACGACTGTCTTGAAAACGCTGGAAACTTTTGGCCTCGACATTAAAGACTGTAGAGGTCAAAGCAATGACAACGCTGCCAACATGTCTGGAGTATATTCTGGTCTTCAGGCAAAAATCCAGGAACACAATGTGTGGCAAGATATTAATGTTGAAAGTTGTAATTTTCCTGTGATGTGGAACGTGTGTATGTGTTGTAGTTGTAGACATATATATTTATATGTCCATTTATATGTATTGTATATTCATGTGTTGTTTCTGGGGGTTAGGTATAGGGCTAAGTGGGGAAAAGTAACCCCAATTGGAAAAGAAAATCAATTAATCATTATATTAATTTCATTTAAATTTTATATTTATTTTTAAAGTAAAAAATTAACAAAAATATTTTAAGGAGAAAGCACTGACTATGTTGGGAGACAAATATTTTACGTTTTGTTATAAAAAAAAAAGAGAAGGGTGTAATAAAAATCTATTGGTTGTTAATTTTGTGAGTTTTAATTGCAAGTCCCGTCTCACTGGGTCCAGCGCATTTTTGGCTTCTCTAGGCTTTTGGCCTAGTTTTAATTATCTTGTGGCCCCTCTTTAAAAAAAAAAATTTACAAATTTTTTTATAAGTCCATAAAATATATATAGAGTGGGTTACATTTGGTAGCAGAGCGTGGTTGAGATTAGGTCAACCCTTGGGTCCTTTGGGTGTGACGGGGCTTGCAAACTCAGGAAACATTTTGGGGTTCGAATCGGACTTGGAATAATTACTAGAAGTCCCTATAAGTACCTATGTCTTGTTATGTTTAAGGTTTTGTTAATTATATGTGTGTATCATTGCCCGCCTGTTGGTATTGTTGAACTGGAGGTCGCCACGGGGTGTGAAATTTTAGGGGGGAAATTCCTTGGAATTTTTACAAATGTAACCCACTCTATATATTTTTATGACCTTATATATAATTACGGGGCCTTAGTTAAGACTTCAATTACTGTTATACAATTAACTCATCTTGCATACTCTAACTCGCCACGCGGCGTGCGTGTAACAGGTTACCAATTTTCATTCATTCTTGTACGTATATTAAACAAAACCCCTTTTACGTTACTTTAAATTAAATATATATAAGTATACTGCACTCACTTACCGCAGATCTGTTTTAATTTAGCCTGCCATAGGTGGAAAATGGAACAATTAATAAAAACTTCTCTGTCGGAGAGCGGCGAGGCGGTTAGTTGGAGTAGCGAAATCAGACAAGCTCCGAACCGTTTATTCTACGCATTTTTCAACTCGCGCTTCAAGGCGTCCGCAAGGGAGCAGAACCAATCAAGCGCCGCTTCGTTACCTCATGTAGATTCTGCGCTAACCATTAAACACAGTACGGCAGAACGCCCACCGCTAAATACAGAAACCTATTTTTCTTTATATTCGTTAAATTCAGTACAAGATTTTTTTATGATACGCTATTTACTTTTGCGTATTAGCGCCGATTTTATTCAATCGGCACAAATGAACTGGCAGAATATATTCCCTGTTCCGACCACTCACTAAACCTAGTTGGGGTAACAGCAGCCGAAGCCTGTGACAATGCTTTAGAATTTTTTGACCTTGTTCAGGCCGTGTACAACTTTTTTTCAGCCTCCACCCTCGTTGGGCTGTTTTGAAAGAAATTCTTAAAGATGATTGTCCTGTGGTAAAATCACTGTCAGTTACAAGATTGTCGGCCCGAACTGATGCTTTGAAGGCTTTGCTTAAATCTCTGCCCGAAATAACGGAATCATTGAAGAAAATATCTGAGGATGTTGATGAAAAGCCTGCCTGTCGCCAAGAGTCAAAAGGCTTAGCACGAGAACTGCAGAAACCAGAAAATGTGTTTTTGCTGGTATTCTGGGAAGAAGCTATGAATAAATTTCACAAAGTTAGTAAAGTTTTACAAAACGAAAATATTGACATTGGGAACGTTGTTGCTCTGTTCACATCATTGGAAAATTACATGGTTTTATGTAGAGACAAGTTTTCTCTATACTTACAGAAGACTGATATTATAACAAAATCCAGTGAATGGAGTTGTGAAGCTCGAAAACGAAAACCCAAAATGTTCTTTGACGAAAAACAAGAATCATCTGATTCTGACTCTAATCTTGATGCTAAAGAGTATTTCAGGACAGGAGCTTATCTTGTAATAATTGACAGGTTAATTGCAGAGCTGCAAAGAAGAGCGGGTAGCATATGAAATGATCTTCAAGAGATTTGGTTTTATTTTAAACCTGCTAACACTTGACGATAAGAATATCCTTTCTTGCTGCAGGGAGCTTGTGAAAAATATATAGCAAAGGTTTGCAGGATATTTTTCCTGATGAATGTGTACAATTTAAATACTTCCTGAAGAACACACCTCATGCGACTTTTTTTGAGCCAAGTTCAGGAACTGACGACAAAGAAGAGAAAGAGAAGAAAGAAAAGAAAAAAAGATCATTCTCATATCTTCTGCGAAAGATACAAAACTTTTCCCGAACGTAGAAATTATCCTTAGAATTATTCTAAGTATGGCCGTGACAAATTGCGCTGGTGAACGTTAATTTTCTACAATGAAACATGTTAAGAACTATTTGCGAAACTCAATGGGAGAAATTAAACTGAAAGCTCTAGCCGTCATGGCGATCGAAAGTGACATGACTGAAGCGCTGGCTTTCCAAGAAGTTATTGTTAAAATCAAGAAGATTTTAACAAATCGAGAAATTTGTTAAAATCAAGCAGCGGAGAAAAGTGATCACAGTATAAAAATTGAAAAAGTAAAGACTTTTTACTGTGCATTAGAAACCACCAATGGACTTGTTGAACGTAAACGTTAAAAAGTAACGTAGATATTCGTGGACTTTCTACTCGATAAGATTGCAATGCTGTGACTAAAAAATTCTGATAAAGAATTAATAAACTTAGTAGTTTTTTTGTAGATTTTTAAACAATTAATTACTATGTATTGTAGTTTGTAATAGGTCACTGTTCAAAATGTAATTAAAAACGATTATTACTCAAAGACAATTCTATTACATATTTATAGACCTAATCCTAATGGCAGTCCTCATTTAATAGTGTAAAAAACACGTGTAATGTGAGAATAGGCAATAAATATCGACGACGACAATTAATTGGGCGCCGGCCCTTGAAGTGCCTAGGGGCGCCTAAATCCTAAATGCGGCCCTGCACGTGACCAAGTATCCTTACTCACCATCTCACTGCACCTAAAGTTGTTTTATAAGGTTAAAAATACTTAAAACTAACATTATTCACAATGTTCACTGTAAATTTACAGTGCAGTGTTCAAACCTGCTAATCTCTACTTATTCATATAATGTTTTTATATACTATCATGTACTTGGTTCACTGCTATATTCCATATGCGATTAGAATGTTGCATATATACCCCGACTGGGTAAAAAAAGAAATTTGTTATAATTTTTTTTACTAACTCAGATTTTTCCATAAAACATAACTAAAAATGCTGAAATAACATAAATAAACAACCTTCTTATCTGTCATACTCAAAACTTCCCGCCTACAACAGCCATGTTTAGAGATAAGTAAATTATGCATCGCTAAAACAGATTTCAATACGTTGTTTACATCACCAGCTGATCAATCAAGCTTTCATTCATTCAATTACTAGATTTATTTTATAATATTTTTTTAGGTTTCTTTATTTGGTTTATTTATTATTGATTTGTATTTTAAGCGTTAGAAATTCATCTAAAGAGAAATTACCAAAGAGACAAGAAAGACATCTGCTCATTGTTACGTATAGCATTGTAGTATATGCATTAGACACATAGACCATCAACCACAAATAATAGAGTTTTCAATAAAATAAAACCTCAAACTAAATCCAAATTCACAATAAAAATTGAATATGCAAAATAGAATGTGTGAATTGCAATAATTTTTGTGTTTCGCCCAGACGAAGGAAAAACTATTCGATAGGTTCCTTCAGACCCGCAATGTCGTTTAAAACCAAAATCTTACAAATTTAATTTACCCACACATTGTCCAAATAATAAACATCAACTTATAGATATTCAAATACGAAATTAATTTAAAACATACAAAAAGGACAGTATTTATTTAGGTTTCTTTATTTGGTTTATGTATCATTGATTTGTATATTTTAGTTCTGATAATATTTCCGAAGTGAGGATGCGTGAAGCTTGCAGATAATTTTATTTCTTTGTTCATCTGCTACAATGAATGTGTTTCTACCTAGTTGCACGCGTAAGGTAAATGGTCCGTTATAGAATCGAAAGAATTTCGTCGCTGTATTGTCCTCTGTTTTTCCAACATTATGGGCTTTCAACAATATTAATTCCCCAACTTGAAATGTTTGTAGCTTGTGTGTAGCGTCGAACTGCTCGGTTCTTTTGCTGGCTACCTTCCGAATACGTTCGTTTGCTTGCGATCTCTTTCTCTGCATTGGAACAGGTAGATTGGCAGTATTTGCACGCTTTATGTGGCCATCCCAAAATCTCATCTGTCGCTTCCCAAAATCCAATTCCAGCGATGTATACTTATTCGTGTACTGTCTTTACATGCTATGATACTGTTAGGTCTCACGGATCGTCGTATTGTACAGACACCAATGAAGACACTAATTACCTTCTTTAATTAGTCCCAAATAACAATTTAAAATCAACAAAGTACTCTCATACAATAATTCAAGATAAATTTGTCCATCGCAATAATAATAATAATAATAATGTCAACTATTAGAGTTCCGCACTAATCACTATTAGAGTTATAGGACAATAATCACTTTCCACTAATTCGCAACAATCGCTTGATCGGCACTCTACAATATTGCCAAGTGTAACTAACTTCTATGTCGGCCGTAGACCTTTATATATACCCCGCAGAAGTTCCAGCATAATTTTAAATTCTTTTGGCGGCGTGCCGGTACAAGTGCGTAGTTACAAGTGCTGTTAAATTTGTCCTCTTTTTTCACCTAGATCATATGGTAACCCTAGTTTAACCTTGTAAGCCACCACCAATTTCGAACGTAAGGAAAATGCGACGTTCACTGGTCCCAACGTTTTTTTATTGCGTCTCTGGGGCACACAGAATTTAAAAATGTAATTAAGAATGACGTAAATAATAATTCATAAATTAATAATTTCAAACTACTATCCAAATATTAATAAACGAAAACTTCCGGTGTTTTTGCAACGTTGCAAGCTAACTACGAGCCGCCACTGGAATCAACATCCACGGCAGATTTGATAGTCACTAATTGAACTAGTTTTACACGTCGTCACGTTTTGTTTATTTTCTCGAGTAATTTTGCATTTTTTAAAATTTGAAGTCAAAATCATTCTGCATACGTGTAGGGTAGTTTTTTTTATGTATACACCGACGCTCAAAAATAGAAAATTTTAAAGGCATAAAAATAAATATTTTTACGCCGGTCTAACTGATTGTCATATGGTACAGTGGAAAACAAAATACAAGACACCAATTGAGTCACTAATCTCCAGCTTTAATTATCATAATAAAACAGTTTGTAATCAACAAGATAGTCTCTTACAGTAAATCAAATAAAAATTGTTCACTCGCGATAAATGTCAACTAATATAAAACACAATTGTATTACAACTGTCCCGCACAGTAGGGGGAAAATGCCGGTTCTGGCTCACAAAGGAATGCCGCCTTTCTTAAAAACAATAAAAAACTATAAAAAACATGATCTAAGAGATGACGCCGCCACCGCTGGACCCGCAGCATCCCGATGGACCACAGCACCGCGAATTTCCGCGAATAATTTTTTTTATTTTTTTTTAATTTGGTTTTTTATTTTTTTAATTAAATTGATTTGCATATCAAGGGGGTGGGATGAGGTTCAATGGACCACCAGCATCCGTGAATATACTTTTTTATTTTTTTAAGAAAGCTGATTTGCATATCAGGTGGTGGTGTTGGGTGGGTGGTTTTTTTATTTCATATCAGTGGGTGGTGGTGGGTGGGGGTAGTTCCAACTCGATGCATTATAGTGTATATTAAAATATATGATCAGGTGTACCAACCTTTGCATGAATTCAAATTTGTCGTGTGTTATAATGTATATTAAATCTATATGATCAGGTTTACCAACCTCTGTATTATTATTATAGTGTATAGATATTTTATATGAGCAGGTTTGTCAACATTTTCTGTGGCGGGGGGAGGGAAATTCAAATATGTGTTATATAGTGTATATATTAAAATATATGATCAGGGTTACCAATCTTACATTATTGTGTGTGTGTATAGAGCAGATCTACCAACATTTTTTTCTCTTCTGTAGTGGGAAATTCAAACTATATGATCATAATTGTTACTCTCTCTCTCACACATTTGAATGTAAGTAAAACTATCTCTCTCTTGTTGTCAAACGTTATGTTCAAACCGTTTTCTCCTCTCCCTCTCTCTCTCTCTCTTTCTCTCTATCTCTCTCTCTCTCACTGTGTACATTGAGTAAATAATTTTAGCTCTCTCTCTCTCTCACACTCGCTGTGTATGTCTCTCTCTCGCTGCAAACGTTGACGAGAATTCACTTATTCAATGCGCATTAGTAGCGCTGACGGTAATTATGGATTAGAAAGTATGTACCTCAAAACAGACACTGGCTTTCTCCGCTACCCGAGTACAACGGCAATGTCCATCATTAACGGTATGGAGACAACACATACGAGTTTGGTAAGTGAACATACTTTATTGTATGCACAGATTTTATTTAAACGTAAAAATTATTTGCATTTAATACATGTGTGTGTACGCGTGTGCGTATGATCAAATTATTATGTCTGTTACAATTGTGCAATCAATTACTATGTCTGTTACAAAAAATTCTAAAAATTATTCTTGTCGTGCTTTTATATTACATTACATAATTTTATTGTATGTACAGATTTTATTTAAACGTAATTTATATATTACACTACCTAATTTTATTGTATGTAAAGATTTTATTTAAACGTAAAAATTATTCACAATATCACATGCATTATTTATTGAATTTAATACACGGCTCATTCAAATAAGTGTATGTGTGTGTGTGTGTGTGTGATCAAATTACAATTTCCGAAATATATTCTTACTGTACTTTTTATATTACACTTCTAATTGAAGATATATTTTAGGTATAGCTGAATTGTAAGCGTGCGAGCCTTCAGTGTGCATACAACGTCTGGCATTTAAGGGTACGTGTGTGGACAACGCTCACTAGTATGTTTGTTGCAAGTAAGTATATATTATGGAGGGTGGGTTATACAAATAATAATAATAAAGTGTGTACTATATACATTTATTAAAATACATACACAGCTCCAAGATTATATTAAACTAGTTTTACAATTAAAATACATACACAGCTCAATATTATATGGTTACACGTATTAAAATATATCTAAACTAGTTTTACAATTAAAAATACACACACACACACACACACACACACAGCTCCAATATTATAATGTTACAAATATGAAAATATATATATTTAAAACTAGTATTTACAAAATGTGTATAAAATAAGACTTAAACACGCCTAAGTACCGCGTTGGACAATGGTGTATATTCTACAAGCGTATCATGTAGTATCATACAGTAGGCAGTCGTCTGTGTAGGAAAATTCATTGACGATTCAAATTCTAAGCGTACATCAACTGCTGAAGACTTAAGCGCATCGTCCTGTTTGCTACAATCGAATACAAACAGCGGGGCTTTTGATTTGAATAATTCTGGTGTCAGTACTGGGTTGACGTCTAAACGGTGGTAATACGAACTTTGAAAACTGACGTACATATTGTACAATAATGCAAAACGGTCTTTCCCAATATCCAAGTTTAAATTATCGTAAGGATAATACTTGTCGTTTAGAAACAGTCTCGCATTGATTACATTACAATGATTAAATTCATCGGCGTGTGCCGTCAGTACATTCTTTCTTGCTGTTTGAAACGCTAACACAACAAAGCGTGGTTTTTCTAGCTGACTCGAGGTCTTGACAATCCAATTCTGCCTTTTAGTCTGTGGTAAGGCAGGATACTCATGCAACTCCCAGGTCCTAAAAGGCATAGTTATCGGGTGGTCATTCTCTATGAGTCGTAACAGTGGTAATCTGTACGCATTAGCTACATGTACATAAGGCATTTTCCAGTAAACTTTATCTAGTTCAAGAACACAATTAGCAGTCGTTTGTCCGCTTGTTAAAACCATAGCGTTTATGTCGGTAGATGTGCGTAGGAGTATAAGTTCTTGTTTCACGTTCAGCACGATGCGTGTATAGTCTTCTGCGAATCCCATTAGCATTTTCAGTGGAATACAAAAGTTGAATTCACCGTCATCATTCACTTTTAATACGTTTGTGGTCGGCGCCACCCAACCTGCGTTTTTCATTGCGTCACGTGTGTTGTTGTTGAGTGATAGAAAAGTTTTAATAGTTGACGTAACACCGACGTTTCGAGTATGGTCCACTACCACACCGGCCAACTCGTAACGAATCTCTTCAAAGAGAAATGCTATAGCATTGTTCACCAGTTCCACATTCAATGCAGTATCTGCAGCCACACTAGGGTTTTTAACCAACTTGCCTTCGATGTAGAGGAAACTTTCTGACGGTAGTGTAAAGACGTCCTGTTGTTGTATCGGCACACGTATTTCATCATTGTTTCCATATCTTGTTGTTGCGTACGGTGCGTGTGAATGAAATGAAAAGTGTGTGATACTGTCTTCAAAGAATGGTTGCTGCTCCACAGATAATATTCCACTCGCCATGTTACTTGTTTACAACAAAACCCAATGAAATCAGAAAACGGCGGTTAACTGATGTTAATCGTTTCAGTTTCGAACGAGTACTGATGCGTTTCCTAACCGATCTTTCTTCTTCTTCTTCTTTTATTGCCGACGACTGTGGTAGCAGCGGTGGCGAAGAAACAAAGTACAAGCCCATGTCTATAGTCGTTTTAGATGTAAACGCACAGTGATGACTTCGCCGCGAAAATCTATTACGTCACCGTCCTGGTCGTGTAAAGATAATGTTATGTTGTCCAAACGACTCACATTCACAGGTAGGTATATGACGTTTGTAGGTGATTCAATTATTTTGAATCCTGGTTCGACTGACGTATAGAATGAGTGCAGAGTGCGCTCGTTTTTACCGTTCTTGTATGATCCGTGCGCTATATTACACCTTATCAGTATACTGTTCACTTTTATAATGTTAACTGTAGCGTCAGACGTATGAGTTTTATTCGCTTCAAGCAGACGCTTTTCCTTGAAACCCAACATATCACCAATACCGTACACTGTTTGTTGAAAGTCAATATCCAGTGCACAAGTCAGTTCACATTTCAGTGTATTGTTGTTAGGCCGTAGACTAATCTGTGAGTCTCCTAACTGCTTTTTGAGGAAGGCTTCTATGTCACCGATTTCATAAGCACCTGTAGGTAAAGTTATCAAGTCCCACGTTGTTCCGTCTCGTAGTACTGGAAACACATTGTTTTTTCTCTCAACCACGTTCGGTATACTGTTGTATGTAGTAAAGTCCAATAGACCTACATACCATTCACCGTTTGTTAGTTCGAGAGGTGGGAAAAAGTCACATACAAGAGCAGCAGCATTCGTACCTGTTAAGGTGACCGACAGCGAAGACATCTTGTCGCTTACTGATCACTCACGCGTTAAGAAGTCCAAACATAAATGCCCACAGATGACTGTGTGTGGCGACTGTTCACGCTCGTAATTGTAGTAAATGTCAGTGTCGGTTCCAAAATACTGTGTCAGCTCAAGAGGTGGTCGCATATTACCATACGCATCATAGTAGTAAACTCGATTGTTTCGCTTCTTGTAGCAAACCCAGTGCGTACCAGGTCCTTCTGCACTGTCCAGATTAACAACTGCACTCTCATTCTTCCATGGCCGTCTGCGTGGTAAAGTGTTACGCATAAAAACACCTCTGAAATAAGGTATTTTCAAAAGTTTTGCGTACACATACAAATCACTATCGGACAATGCACGAACTGGTATGCAAATTAGTTTTTTTGTCTGTAAGGACGTAGGTATAGACCTGACGCTATTTTTGTATTGTTACGTTTATGTCTTGAGACTCTTTTGCGTTTGCAGGTCGTTTTGCGTTTGCCCACGGATTGATGTTTAATTCCTGAACCCTTCTTCTTTTTTCTACAACCACTACGCGAGCCCCCTCCACCCACTGCTGATTTCGCTTTCATTGCGGCGGCTACAGCTGCAGCATACGCTCTTTCACTAACACCGGAATTCCAACCTTTCACTCGTTCCCACGCTTTGTCGGCAAGAACGCGATCAGCTATACGTCTTCGACTGTTGTCTTTGTACCTTGCGTAGGCGATATCGTGTTCGCGACAGGCTTCGTCCAACTCGTTGATTCCACGCTCGCCACGTGCCAATCTCTCTTTGAGTTTTGTTCCGGGTCCACAGAATCGGTAGCCGGGTAGGTGTAATTCTACCGGTAATGCGTCCACCGCTCGATTAATCAAAGTAGGTACTGACGAAACGATAGCGGGCACAGTGTTTTTAAGTATTTTTCCAATTACACCACGCCCCATTCTTTTCTTATGAAGTACGTGCATTCTTATAAACAGATCTCCAATCCTTGATTTCCGTTTCCGTATCGAGAACGTCTATTAAACGTCCCACCTCTTCAATATATTTAGCCAGAACTGAACGCTGTGTCGCGCTGTCTTGATATTTATAGACAAACTTTATTAGATTGATTATATGAGCGTGAAATACCTGAGTGACCTTGTACAATTCGGTCTTTATATGTAATTTTAATTCGTGCATTTGTCGTACAGTGACTGCGTCTTTGTCATTGACACCGTTCGCTATATTCGTAATTTTTCTTCCGGCAGCGTAGAAAGCATCGCTTTGCAAACTGATTGTGTGTGCGTGTAAAAATTCCAAATTCACTGCGTCTTTGAAGTCAACAGGCGCTTGCACACGCGTTAGTCGGCAGTCATTAACGATTACGTTACCTGCACGATCTTTTTTCAAACTCTTCTCGTCTACGTATCGTTTTGTGGCTGCATCTCTTGATTTAAGCGGATCGTTTAGCATTATTATTCGATGATCTTTTGCGTCTACGGTAGCGTCGTCGTTCTTGTACTGTAAGCATGCGTCCTTTACGTACTGTAAAGAAACAACATCGTGCAGCCACTCCTAAACCGATATCCTCACGCAGACTTCGATGAGTTTCTTTTCGCACTCTTACAGCGCTGTCGTGTCTACCGAACTTGTCTACACTCATATTTATGAAGAAGAACTGGTGGTTGTAGAACGGTGCGTCTGCTTTTATATGATAATGCCGGCTTCACGTAATTCCTCCAATATCGACATGATTTCATTCCTATGACCAGTATGCCCACTATTTTGAGAAGCCATTAACAGTCTCAATCTATTAACCAACTCGTTAGGATCATCTCAATGCACGTAATCGATTGCAGTGTTCGGTTTCATCTCCATATACCCACTCCCTGTACGTTTTCGTGCACTCGATGCAAACAATTTAGATATTACTAGTCGGTACTTGACGCCACTGTTACTGTTTATTCGTGTATTGTGTTTATATTTTTGTTTGTGTCCGTTGGTTGCTAGTAGTATGGACTTATATTTCCTCATATCGTCCTTATTGTATTTTTTCGGTAGTTTCATAAACAAAAGTTCATACAGACCAGGCGTACCCTCGTAAATTTTTCCTTTGACATGAAAGTTGTCGTTATCATCGATTTTTACATTTGAATCACCTATCATAAATTTACCGCCTTCGTATCGAACACCATACATACGATCTATAATCCGTTTACAGTCCGCCGATTCGCACAAACGCACATATTTGTTTGCTAATGAATCGTCACTGAAATGTGAAGTGTTAGGGTTCCATGCGTCCTCGTCACTGAAATGAGAAGCGTTATGACTCTGCACGTCACTTTCGTTTTCTGTTATTACGTGTTGACTCTGCATGTCACCTTCGTTTTCTGTTATTACGTGTTGTATAGGCTCTTCTTGTTTTATCTGCTGCTTCTTCTCCTCCTCCTCCTCCTCCTCCTCCATTATATCACCACTTAACTTTCGTGAAATAGCTTCTAACGGTTCCAGAATCGGTCTGTAATTTTTTCTAAACTTCTCGTCGCTTTCTCTGATAACGTGTTGTAATGCATGATATTTTTTCCTTATGTTGTCGCTTATCGTGTCTATATCATACGCAAGTCGTTCCTCCTTATTCATCGCCATCGTGTGTTAGCAAGAGGACTGATGACATTACTACAGTGCAACCACTTTTATACTTCGCCGGAAACAATTATGAATCGATCAAAGCCGATTCTATATCTACCTTCATTTATTGACGAGTCTTTGTCTATGACTAGAAATCCATAACGATCCTTCCATGCTTCCATGCAAACGTCTTTGAAAGCATCATATTTCATATCTGTGTTAACATGATCAGCGTATGCATGTCGTAAATTTAGATCGTCTTGTTTGAACAATATCAACAAGTTAGCGTTGTCACGTACCAATTGTTTCGGTATCTGGCTATATGTCTGACATAGATAGAATGTGTCCACACCGCTATGTCTCCCCATAGCAAAATACTTTCGAATATTGTTTTGTCTTTCACACGATACGTCATCGAATACGATAACAGAGTCGAGTCCGGCGATTTCACTCGGTAGTGGGACTTCTTCGTTCTCGCTGTATGCATGATAACCTAAACCTTCATCAGCGAGTGATTTCATCACTGTTTCTAGCATTCTGTATTTTGGTTGAAATAATGATTTTGAAAACACGTATACGTTGCGGAAACATAGACCGTTGGCATCAAACAGTAGGTTGAATAGCACATTGGATTTTCCACAGGAACTTGGGCCTGTAACGATACAGCGAATACTGTTCGGTAATAGCGGACCATGTTTACGTTTAGCACTGCCTTCGTCACCAGCCAAAAAGTCCATATCCTTTATTGGTAATTTGTTTGCTTGCTGTACAATCTTCATCTTTGTGAATACCGAAAGCATACTGTTTTCAGCACGTGCTGTCACCTTTTTTATATTAGATCTTTCTTATGTATCCATGCATCGTGTTTACCATCAAAACCGAGCCAGCGAACACGCACTCTGTCACCTTTGCGTTGTAACACCTTTTCCACTAGGTATACGTCGCCGACTTTGGACTTACTAATCTCGTGCTCGTAAAAACCACCTTTCAACACTTTGTTTAGATGATCTTTTAACAGATAAGTGACGGGGATGGTAGTGGATTGTACTTTATCCACTGTGAATATTTCATTAGTCCAATTTGGTGTATAACCTTTGACGAACGTCATTTTGTGCTTACTTATACGAACACGGTCACCGACTTTAAATTTGGGTGGTTTCGCTGGACTGATTTTAGGCGCTGTGTTCTTCCTTATTCGTTCCAACACTACATGTTCGTTGGCGTCATTCACTTCACTCGGTTTCATACCAATGGTTCTGTGTGTGGTATTGTTGTACGATTTCAGTAATATAGGTAGTAGATCTAACCAGCGGTAGTGTCCTTGTTCGCTGAAAGCTCGATACATGTGTGTCTTCAGTGTGCGATTAAAACGTTCCACTATGGAAGCTTTTTTCTCACTATAGGTTGAGTAATGTTTCACATTATACTTTTTTAGCAACGCTTGTACTGTGCTGTTGTAATACTCCTTCCCGTTGTCTGTCTGTAAATACTTCATTCGGTTAGCGGCTAGTATAGGCTTCAACGCGTTCGTCACTTCTTTCCCGGTCTTCGTTTTCAATGGTACAGCGTACGCGTACTTGGTAAACGCATTGATTACAGTCATCATATACTTGTACCCTTTGTTCACTCGAGCGTATGGTATCATTTCCACAAGATCCGCTTGGTACAAATCGTGCATACCCTTCAGTTCAACCGCGCGTCTAACGAAATTCCTTCTCGCCGCTCTGTGTAGCTCTTGCGCAATATTCTTGCGTACGTTGTTCATGGTTTAAGATACACTAACATAATACATGCGGTTAAAAAAAAACTATGTATATATATGTATAACAGTTCCTTTGTTTTCGGTATTCATTCTCTCTCTCTTGCAGATCATGGCCAACCTTCAGCAGGTACGTGGGCTGATAAGCGCTATATACTAGACAACTGCCATGATACATTCGTGTACAGTCATTATCGGATAGGTGACAAATTAATTGTCGACAACTCTGCTCTCCCCGCCTGCTAACATTCCGTGTTACACTACCCCCTACCACATGTTAAAACAAAAACAAAACAACAAATTCCCACCATGATATCTACATACACTTTGTTTTCTACCG
Organism: Magicicada septendecula; assembly: GCA_034769895.1. Classification (NCBI taxonomy): domain Eukaryota; kingdom Metazoa; phylum Arthropoda; class Insecta; order Hemiptera; family Cicadidae; genus Magicicada; species Magicicada septendecula. Next base: position 263,384,934 of record CM068376.1, read on the forward strand.
TTAGTTATTGTCACTCCACACTTCAATTCGGACGGCAGTATACGTAAGTTTGCGTATTATTATCATTATTGTAACGATCTTTGTGTTTATAAATATTAGTTTGTAATGTGTGGTTTCTTTTTTTTTTATAGTATAATGGAAAACGCTGCTGTAATAATTGACTTTCACTGCTTTTATGATGACAACGGCAATTATATAGTAAAGGAGTTGTCGGTTATGGACGTAACACGTTTTGCATGCAGACATTGGATTTTCGCCCCGCCTGCTACAGTCGTTACGAATTCGAAATACACTAGAACCAACTGCTGGTTAACGACAAACTATCATGGGCTGAAATGGGGTGAAGGAGAGACACCGTACGACAATCTTGTTTCAGTGTTAACAACGTATACGAACATATATAAATATGTGTTTGTGAAGGGTCTTGAGAAAAAACCTTTTTTAGAATCGAAAATAATTCATCATCTTATAATAAATCTTGATGACATTGGTTGCCCTAAAGACATACCATATCTATTTCCTGGGACGTTATGTCTTACACATTGCAATTCTTCTTCTACACTATGTACAAACCATAAGGTGTATGCACTTAGAGAGTGGATAATTAATGATTTTTCTGTTATACGAACATTTTTAATGTGAGTGTCTCATAGCATTGTTAATTTCGTTAGGTAAACTTGTATATGGCTGCAGGCGATAACTATTTCTGTGGACTTTCCTAATATATATTGCAACACATCTTCTTATGATTTCTTTCATTATGGATTATGAGTTTTACATGGACCTGGTTAGGGTATAACATGCGAACACTTACCTGCAGTATATGGTACTTTTCTGCTTTGCCGGCTATTAGGTGTGGGATTTGGGCTTATTAGGTATCAGGTAACGAGTTGGGACGATGTGTTTCCAAAAGAATTATTTTAGGAAGCTGAGTTGTATAAATTGTGAATAAATGAAAACTACCTTTTTAGTCTATCATTCCAATGATTATAATTGTCACCCTCAAGGTGCTTATCTTTAAACAAATCATAATAATAAAAAGAATTTCAAATATTTAACACAATTTACGGCGGGTTCCACCAATTTATATTCTTTCTTGAATATTACTTTACACATATTTTCTCTAGTGATATATTGTTATAATGCTTACGTCTAACAATCACATATTAAAATCATATATCTTAGTACATAATTTATAAGTTCCTGAAAATAAGACATACAATACACAGTATATACACAAAATATATAACATGGAAATATACACACATATATGGGCAGTTTCACACTGTCTGCCTGTAATTATAATTCATTTATAAAAATCATTTTTTGTTATATTGAATTTAATTATTTAATAAAATGGAAATACTGAATTGATTTCATTCTATGAAATCCGTAACCCTGTTCTTTATACATGAGAAAATAAAATACGAACTTTTTAAATGAATATAACAAGGGTTATAGTTATCGTTATCTCTATGGTAATTATTATTAATATAAACACTTTTATTAAGGGTAACTCCCTTTTAATTATTCTACTCTTCAGCCTGCTTGGCTATCAACAATAATTAATATGAAACAATAAAATTTGTGACATCTAATATCTTGATAACACTCTTAGAGCTTCTCTGCACTCTCCCTTAATTTATCACATTTAATTTATCAAATATAATTTTTTATACAGTGCACAATCTCATGAAAACATTTGCTTAGAGTCTTTCTGCACTCTTATTAACATATTATTATAATAATCACACATTATCTAAATGTTCTGTCTTTTTGAATAAATGTCTCTATATGATATACAGTACAACATTTAAAAGTGTCTTTAGGCTTTAGTCATACCGCCTATATAAAAAAATGTTTATCAATTATTTAAAACTGTTCAATTTCGTTTATAGCGGCTTTTCATTTACTTGTTGTGTTTTACAACATTATTATGAACCCTGAACCATATCAGGTCACCTGTTTTGATGATTTCATGTTACACAGATGTACACGGGTCTCAGGCGTCGGCGTTGAGTACAGCTATTCCTCTCGAAACCTCCGTCAGCGTCGCTTAGCGGTGTATGAACAGCTAGGCTAGGCGTCGTTCCTTTATCGTCATGGACACAGCGTCTCTGGCCTCGGGTATAGTCTGATGTCCGTAGTACGTAGTTGTAGTAACTCAGGTGTCTGCCGGTCTCATTGAAGCGTCTTCTGCAGCGTATCGTTCCGTGTGTACGACTCAACGAATACTTTATGAATGAGAGACAGATGCTCGTTTTTGGCTCGCTATTTATAGGGCAAAGCCACGTGTGCAAATGAGTTTCTATCGGCGAATACCTCAAAAATCCTTTATTTATTTAGGTAACAAAGTTGTTTGTTAGACATGTCTTGAACACAGTTATTAGCTATGTATACACGCGATCTTTAATTAGCACCGCGAAAGGTGTGAAATAGTAAAACGCTTATAGTTCACGACACTCTCACTATATCGTTATGTGTTTGGTGTCTAAATAAAGCTACATTTCCGCACTATTCACTGGTCAACCTAGTTCTTCTTAATCTTTTGTCATTTTTTTTTTATTTAAGTTTTAAAACACTTCTGACATGTGCCGACAAAATTATACATATTTATGCAGGTGGACTGTTATCTGTTTTGTTTGCTATATAAAATCTTATCTGTACCCTTCTAAATGTACAATTGTAGCAGATAACGCTTATTATGCGTACTCCAGTTAGAACGATAAACATTGATAACAATGTTTCGTTATAATATATATTTTGTAACAGCGCTAATTCTGCCTGTGTGTATGTACATGCAAAGCTTCAGGCGATGAAAGTGAACTTTCCTGATGACCACACCACCACCACCATTACTTTCACTAGTCTTCTTTGTAGCGTATATTCTGACATTGTTTGGTTCCACCTCGTTTGATACAGACGTCTTCACTTCTAATAATGTCGTTTATCACAAAATTCAACGCAGTTTCTGCTATTGAGTACAAACGGTGTGCAGAATTAACATTGAACAAGCAGTATCCGATCGTTAACATGGTGCATGTGGACACGAGATATGGGAAGTCTGTGCTTGTAACGTTGGAAGATTGTGAGCGCCGCTATCGTGTATATCTACCTAAGAGGTATGCTGACGTCTTTACAGATGAAGAACTCCGTCATATAAATCCCAGCGACCTACATCTCGTGTTTCGAGGGATGAGGAACCAGACAGCGCATGTGGAAATAGTACCTCGTTAAGGTGACAAACTACTTTTAATAAACAATTTTTTTATCACTGTGTGTGCGTGTGTTTGAATGTAGTGCAGATTCTAATTTACAAAGTTTTGATGAAAGGACATTAACTTATGAGGAAATTAATTTCTATTTTTAATTTATTTCACTATACGCCTCTGAACCTATATGTAATTATTTGTAAACTGCGTTACCTGTTGCAGCAAACGATAACACTAGAACGATTATATTATTATTATTCAGTGATATATACATACAATTTACTTATTAAACACTTCAAGGATTGTAACGTCTTACAATGACTATAGCATATTTAAATCTGTTATCTGTTTTATTGGACCTACATGTACATGATTCAACCCAAACGTGTGCACGTTGTATGTATGTGTGTGATTACGTTGCGTGTGCGTCTGTGTGTGTGCGCGTTGCGTGTGTGGTGTAACCCAAACGTGTGCACGTCGTATGTATGTGTGTGTGATTACGTTGCGTGTGCGTCTGTGTGTGCGCGCGTTGCGTGTGCGTCTGCGTGTGTGCGCGTTGCGTGTGTGGTGTAACCCAAACGTGTGCACGTCGTATGTATGTGTGTGTGATTACGTTGCGTGTGCGCGCGTTGCGTGTGCATCTGTGTGTGTGTGTGTGTGTGTGTGTGTGTGTGTGTGTGTGTGTGTGTGTGTGTGTGTGTGTGTGTGTGTGTGTGTGTGTGTGTGTGTGTGTGTGTGTGTGTGTGTGTGTGTGTGTGTGTGTGTGATATTTAACATGATTTTAATGTTGTTGTATTGTTATGTTGTAGGTTGCTTCTCCTACAAGTACGACACAATTATATATAAACTTTCGAAAAAAAATATCAATTTTATAATGTATTTATTTAATTATGAATTGTGAATGTTAAAATATATTTAATCATTTAAACAAATTATGACTTTATTTTATTTCACTCTACACCTCTGAACATGTGTACAATTGATTTATTTGTGTGAACTGTATTACTTGTGGGAACTGTTACATCAGAAGATTTGTATGAACTTCAACCACCGTTTTCATGTGTGTGTATAATTTTAATTTATTTCGCTATACACTACTGAACCTATGTGCGTGTGTAAACTGTACCCATGAAGAAGAGCGTATTGAAGATTGCTAAGCCGTTAACGTATGGATTTGTCATCTGTAACAGCACACAGGTAAGTAGTTCATTGACAACAACACACTTACATAGTTAATATTTGCCAAATATATATATATTTCTAACAAGGATCAATCACACTGACTGCATTATAAAACTATTAATTAATTATTTAATACATTGAAAAATGAAGACGGCGTTTGACAACGAGAGAGAGAGCTAAAATTATTTACTCATCACACCGACTACTCAATGTACGAGAGAGAGACAGGAGAAAGGGTATGAAACCTTGCATAGTTGAAACGCGTGAGAGTGAGAGAGAGAGAGAGAGAGAGAGAGAGAGAGAGAGAGAGAGAGAGAGAGAGGACGTTACTATTTGTTGACACAGTTGAAACAAGCGAGAGTGAGAGAGAGAGAGAGAGAGAGAGAGAGAGAGAGAGAGAGGGCGTTGATATTTGTCGAATAAATATAAACTTTCTAATTTCATATACATGCGCGCGGTACTGACCACAGAGAGAGAGAGACATACACAACGTGTGTGAGAGAGAGAGAGAGAGAGAGAGAGCTAAAATTATTTACTCAATGTACACAGTGAGAGAGAGAGAGAGATAGAGAGAAAGAGAGAGAGAGAGAGAGAGAGGGAGAGGAGAAAACGGTTTGAACATAACGTTTGACAACAAGAGAGAGATAGTTTTACTTACATTCAAATGTGTGAGAGAGAGAGAGTAACAATTATGATCATATAATTTGAATTTCCCACTACAGAAGAGAAAAAAATGTTGGCAGATCTGCTCTATACACACACACAATAATGTAAGATTGGTAACCCTGATCATATATTTTAATATATACACTATATAACACATATTTGAATTTCCCTCCCCCCGCCACAGAAAATGTTGACAAACCTGCTCATATAAAATATCTATACAATATAATAATAATACAGAGGTTGGTAAACCTGATCATATAGATTTAATATACATTATAACACACGACAAATTTGAATTCATGCAAAGGTTGGTACACCTGATCATATATTTTAATATACACTATAATGCATCGAGTTGGAACCACCCCCACCCACCACCACCCACTGATATGAAATAAAAAAACCACCCACCCAACACCACCCCCTGATATGCAAAACAGCTTTCTTAAAAAAATAAAAAAGTATATTCACGGATGCTGGTGGTCCATTGAACCTCATCCCACCCCCTTGATATGCAAATCAATTTAAATAAAAAAATAAAAAAACCAAATTAAAAAAATTAAAAAATTTATTCGCGGAAATTCGCGGTGCTGTGGTCCATCGGGATGCTGCGGGTCCAGCGGTGGCGGCGTCATCTCTTAGATCATGTTTTTATCGTTTTTTATTGTTTTTTAAGAAAGGCGGCATTCCTTTGTGAGCCAGAACCGGCATTTTCCCCCTACTCCGCACAATTATGAAAAACATAACACTTCGCCACAATAATTACTTTTCACTAATAACCACTTGAACGCACAGAGTAATCGCCCGACAATAACTAGCTTGACCGTCACTGAATGGCTGTATTTATACTCCGCCGAAAAAACAGAACATTCTACATACTACGCATCAGCAATAAAGGAAAACATTAGAGAGTAATTCATCGCGGCCGCGCGAATTCTGCTACAGTCTAGCTAATGCGTTGAGAATCACGTACGCACACAACATTACACCCGGTATTTGAGAAACTTGTAGAACGTTCCGTATTGCGTAACATTTTTTCCGCATTAAGTAACACTATCAAGGTATAGTCTACTTGTATCAAGGAAGTCATTTTTTGTCAAGTTCAATTGTCTGTAGTTTCGTTCATTATTATCGTAAGTTAAAATAAAGAAAGTCAATTACAGAAATTTTGTTAGCTTTCATTAAGATATGATAAACTGTGTTTCTAAGATGAATAGTTCCGAGTTATTTTCAAAAAGTAAATATTTTGCCAAATTATCGAAATTTTGAAAAAGTAAGGAACTTTTCAAATAAGTGTTTCACAGTGTTCAAGAAAGTGTCCTCGATCTGCGACAGTTTACTTTAAAGAAATACATTGAAATGTATTTTCAAAGACGCATTAAGAATTCTATTTTCTTTAATAATTATTAAATTTCAACTACTTTATTTTAAATTTTGGTTTCATTCAAGTAGTTGTTTCTCAAGCTGTTATTAATATAAAACGATGCCGTGATCGCATTTGAAAGATAATTTAGTAACGAGTAAAATTCAATATGGTCATTTCAGATTTTTAAATATGATTATTTATTACAAAACATTTTTAAAAATACCAATATTTAAAATACAAATTAATGTTTCTGAAGAAACATACGCTACACAGTTTCTTATCGAAAAAGCAGGAGAAAAGGCATTTTGTTGATTTGACTCCTAAATGTTAAATGTCTTTTTTAAAAAGTAATTTATCTTATGTTTCTGGTCATGAAGCAGTCGATTTTTATTTTACTGGTTTAACTGGTTTCTATAAAGCGGATTTCGCCACATCAAGTATCTTCAGAACCAAAGATATCCACAGAAACACGAAACTAAGGATATACAAATCAATAATAAGACCCATCCTAACCTACGGTTGCGAAACGTGTATCCTGAACTCCAAAGCAGCAAACATTCTCGATATCTTTGAAAGAAAAATATTACGAAGAATCCTGGGACCGTCTGTAATGACGTACACGGCTGGAGAATAAGATAAAACTTTGAATTTTATCATATGTATAAAGAACCACCGCTAACACAATACATAAAACTACAGCGTCTAAGGTGGGCTGGTCATGTAGGAATTGGATGGGGGAAGACAGAATACCACGAAAACTATTGAATACCAGAATCCACGGAAAAAGACCAGTGGGAAGACCGAGGAGAAGATAGGAGGACGTGGTGGATGAAGATGCGAAAGAAATAATGAAACTGCGTTCCTGGAGGAGGATGGCTACAACAGAAGAGAAGGGGGGGAATTGAAGGAGGCCAGGGCCCAACAAGGGCTGTAGTGCCATAGGAGAGAGAAGTGGTTTATAATTTTAAAAGATAATAAAATCGAATGTCAGCTTTATAATATAAAGTATTTTTTATACGGAAGCTTTACTTTCATATTATACATTAAAATCATTGGGAAAAAGTCAATTCTGAAAATACCAAAAACACGATTTTCAAATATGTCTACTTCAGTCAATTTAGTCTAAATTAAACATAATTACCTTCAAGTTAAAAAAAAAACTCCTTTGACTCGTGTTCTTGCTTTCTGAAGTTATTCTGAAAAATATGTTTTCGCCTCTTCAACCCCTAATTTTAGGGCGTTGTTCCAAGAAGTTTATAACACAATACTTCAATACACACTGAAGTTAATTTGGCGCAGTGACGGGTATATTCGGTAAAAAAAGAAAACTTTTTTCGCAGACGGACAGCGTCACTTTGATAACTTTGACGAAATGTTGCACGACTTAGCACAGAAGCGACGAAAACTTCGTCTTGCTAATTAACCAAAATATATACACACAACTGGCATACATAGGTAGCATTTTATAATGAATCTTATGTAATGCACCCTACTCGTAAACGTTGTTTGGTTTTCTTTCCTTAAGTAGAATTTCTGAGGCTAAACATACGGTTGACAATGTATCTAAGTTCGTTAGGCCGAAAGGTTTAAGAATTTAAAGAACTGATATAAGAATGAATATTGAAAGTGTTCCTTTGGCACGCCAGAAAAAATGTGTATGTTCAAAAATTAATTATAACTGAGTAACTTTATAACAGGTAATGGACTCTTGAATTTATCCTTTGTCGTGGAGAAAAATGGGCGGTGAGGTCAAAACTCTACGATGTTAATCTTTATGCAAATTTATTGCATAAATTAATTAATTATTAATTATATAAAAATTGATTGATTACTTTTATAGGTACGTATATCTTTACTTAATATTGCCCCGTGATGTTGGAGCACCATATACAACAATATTTATCTGTGTTAATTATATGCATAGATTATTTAATTATCTCTTTAATAAAGTTGTGATCAAAATGTATCTAACTCTGAGCTTGGGTTAGCATATACGATATAGTTAATGTCATGTGTTGAACTCCCATATGCAATGTTAGCAAATTCATTTCTTTAGATAATAAATAATTGTATGAATTGAGTTAGAGTTAATTAATTATTCACACTCAAACTTGCTACATATGAAATTACTTCTGACTTTAACTGTCTTCGAAACTTCTATTCTGTGCATCTTTCTGAGTAATTTAATTGATAATCGTTAACTTGAATTATAAATATAGATACTGTTTAATGAAAGGTTAAGTTGTGAGTCAGGTTTTTACATAAATCAATAGAATACTAGCGAATCCATTCTAACTTACGTTTATTAAAATCATTTTTCATTCTTATTCATGTCATAACATTAATTTAAGAGCACTTACAAATCTTCAACAAACAACAAAATTCTATGCCACATTTAATAATTCAATGAACGAATTTAAATAATTAAGTGAGCGATCAAATGTAGACGCTTCTTCGTCTGCAATGACGTTACTAACTCAAACGTGGTGTGCTCATAATTCGGATTTAGTATTTTACGTTAAAACACATTAAACATTTATATGCATGAAACAATCATAATTAACAATACACATATCAATCATATACATAACTAAAATCCTGTTCCTGCAACAGACACATCAAAATACATACATAGTACAAAATATATTAACAAGAAGGCATGTATAATATTCTAGAACATAATATTCCCTACTTATGGATTCGTATCTATCTGACTCATATTTATATAACTTTCTCAGGTGGTTTGGTTCTAAGTGTCAGGTCAGTGGTATTTGATAAATTACTAATTATAAGAAGAGATTAGTTTTGTACTTTACTCGTTCTGCGGTGGTGTGTCTCTCCCATGCGTTGATGAGTGGGGTTAATCCATATAACACTCGATCGCAAACGCTTCCGCACAACGCGACAGTCGCTTCGAGCTTTTGAGTTTATTATAATACAAGACGTGGCATTGTACTCGTAATCGGTCGGCTAAGTTTTACGCGCGTATGTGTCTATTTCGCGGTTCACAGTTCGATACCGTATGCTTCTAATAGTTGTCCATACCGCACGACCACCCTTTTCGGCGCCTAGATCGTGTTCGAGTTCATTAGGCACTTGTTCACAATTCTACTCACTTGAGTTAATTACTAAACATTGTAGTATCACTACTTTTCTGTAATTGTTCAAGAATGTCACTTCACAATGTCAGTATCTTTATGACGGTGAATTACAGAGAATTTATAAAGATTGTTACTCGCGCTTCATCACGAAAACTACTGTTCCGTTTTACGCTTTGAGTCTGACTCGCGCACTTCCATTTATTCGTAACAATGTCTTAATCGTCTCTACCGAAATACATTTTAACTTACCCACTGCCTTAAGTTCTTGTACTTAAACTATTATGAAAATGAAATACAAGTTCAATAGACTGTTCGAAACTCTGAGTAAACCGAGTTAAGAATTATAATAAACTGAAGCAAAGATCTTAATGAACTGAGCCAATGATTGTAGTACACTGAGATACAATTTGAATTAACTGAGCGAAAAATTAGAATGAACTGAGATAAATGAAGTAAAACTGAGCTAAAATTTAAATGAACTGACTTCGCGTCTCCCTGTGTAAACGGTTTTTATTTCTTCTGATGTTCCCACTCTTGGGATTCTGATGAACGCTCAAACTTCCCACCAAATCATCTTTGATAGGTTCATTCCATGGACCTCCCTGTGTCCCTTCGTCTCCAGTCAGTATTTCCAACGAATTCTCCACCCAGCGCCGTTTGGAGAGGGACGTTCATACACGAGATTCGCTCTCTGGTCTCCAGCTTCTCTCTGAACCATCCCCTACAGAAGTTCCCTCCGGAATTCTCGTTCCTCATTGGCTGGTTGGCTTTCTCGACTTGAATTTGACGTAGTCCACGTGGACTGGATGAGTCGCTGTCTTACGTACGTTGCCCCGTTCCTGGAATCAGTGTTAAGGCTTCGTTTCAAAATCACATCTGCTACTTTTGGTGTAGCGTGTCGAATTCTCTCATTGTTGGTACGCTGACGACTTCCTTCGTCGATTTGCGGGTGGCATAATATCTGTGCTCTTCACTAGCGTCACTTAGTCGCCTGTCCTATTGTCCTTGCATAAACCATTGTCTTTGAGAAGTCGCACACATGGTTTTGAACAATACTCTCGCCGTTGGTTCTGTGTTTTTCTCGCTACTGGACAGATGTAAGGGTAGTCTCCTTTTGTCCTAATTGTGGAGTCAGGCATTCCCACGCATGGTCCAGTTGGCTGCAACATGTGCCGTACAGCTCATTGTTCGTGAATAGTTTTTACGACGTCTTAATGGAAAGGAAAGGTTTGTTCCTTTTCGTCGCCCACCCTCGAACAAAGCTAACATGTGTCACTTTTGACGGGCTCTAATTGCTGGTGTACGTCTCTCGCAATAACCCAAAAAATTTTAAAAAAATATATGAAATATTAATTATATTACAACTCCAAGCTAATTTCACTCCCTCCCCAGGTGCAAATCCTAGTTACGCCATGAGTTTGACCCCTTCTGGAGATCCGTTTGGGAAAATATTTTACCTTTGTCACGTATTAGAGAAAAGGAGATCAAAATTGTCATTTACTCTTAGGGTACGTTTAAGGTCATTAAAGTATTGGTTTCATGTTGACTTCTGAACGTGTCGTATCGAGTCCTATCTAAAAGTAAACTGGCCGTCTGCCTTCTATAGAGGTCGTTGGGATACAGCAGAAAGCGGTATCTGTCGGGATTAATCGATCGAGAGAAGCTGATTTAGCGCTCGAGTAGAAGAATCATTGTTCATCTTGTTATCTGAATTAGCAGTCTCTGTAATTCCAACTTTGTCGTGCTTGCTTGCCAAGCGGCTATCTTTCATCTTGTTAGCAATGACAGAATAATACTTTATACTGTATAAAAGAATTATCTTTTATTATCATATTATAATTTATCATAGAGCCTATTTAATATTTACATAACTTTAAATTCTTAATATAATTAATTCACTACTGACTCGGAACACAACGTTGTTTATGGGTAAAAACGTAAAAGTTTTACCTTAGAGCCTGAACCAGTTTTCGCTTTTAAAAAGGTTTCTTCAGAGGCTGCCGCTGGAAGCACTGTCCGTCTTGTTCTTGGCGACGGTATCGACTTTTGAAACGATGTTGTGTGTGTGGGGTGTGATATGTTCGAATAATGCGTGTGATTTGAATTGTGTCTGTTCGTTTAGGATGTCGTTTTTATGTGTTTTCGTGTGTTTGTATATTTCCAATTGTTCAAGAGTGTCTACTTTTCGGCCTTTTGTGTGTACATGTAGAATGTCCATATTATCATCGATGTTTTTGTATGAGTGGTTTGCTTCAATAAGGTGGTTTGCAAAGGTGGATTCTGTAGTGGAGTGTAGTGCCTTTGTGTGTTCAATGTATCTTTGTTTGACACTACGTCCTGCCTGGCCTATGTTGTTATCATGGAATCTATCATCTTCATTCGAACGATTTGAAAAAAAACCTCTTTCTTGCAATTTTATTCGTGCCACAAAGTGCTCAATTCTATTAGAAGATCGTCAGAAAGTGTGCACACATCTTTAATGATTTTGAATTGAGGACTTTTTTTGTTTTTCACATTTATTATCTTCAAAAAGTTTTTTTTTTATTTAGGGCTGGATGGTGCCCTCTGTGACAGCTGAGGTCTGGTGCCCGGTGCTGATGCATACCCTAGCGTTATGGATAATCCTCCACTGAGTTTAATTCGAAATAACAACAATTCCATATTATAAGTACGGTATTTATTTATACGAGCAGAGTAGGCAGATTAGTAATTCGCTAACCTCATCTAATGGCGCGTAACACGTATTTGTTATACGTGTAAAATATATATTAATCTACTCCGGAAGCCCTGTTTCGAAGGCGACGTCTGCTGCTGTGGACCTGCTTTCTGCGTTCGTTACTCTGATAGCAACCGCTCCCCTTCTCTGCTATTACTGAATACGACGATTACATCCACTCTTCCTTTGGTGTTCTTTGCTATAGTTAAAGGGAGGGATGGAAGCTCCTCACCCTAGAAGAGAACCTCAATAGGACCTGGAACTGCATCGAGACTTTTTAGGACCACCACTGGGTCAAGGAACAGTGTGCAGCATCTGCCAGCAAGGATCGAGCCAAAACCTTTACTCTGAACTGTCATTCTGAGACACATGATCTGAAGATTTGGCTCAACTGCAAAGATAGGTTTAGTTTCACTGTATGTGTCAGACCCTCGCGCCACAACTTATCAAAAGCTTGGACCACGTCAACAATATTTCTGTGCGTATCTTCTTTTCTGCTGCTCAGTCACATCAGTGATACGGCCCACCTGCTCAATAGTTTACTGTTTATTTTTTCTTTTATGAATTTGCTAACTGCTATAATTTTTATTGTTCAACTAAGCTTTTCGTCATCACTGACATCTTCAGGTCTTAAACAACAACAGGTGGTTGTTTAAGACCTGAAGATGTCAGTGATGACGAAAAGCTTAGTTGAACAATAAAAATTGTAGCAGTTAGCAAATTCATAAAAGAAATAGTAAGGATGGCTGCTAATTTAAACAATACGAAGAAGTTTACTGTTTATTACGAAATTTTCATTGGTGTGTTTGAATAAGTTCCTTTTCCTCGGTTATGTTCCGAGACGTTTGAGAGACAATATAGATGTGATTGGCAACAGTATATAAGTGGACATGTACTTGTCGTTTGCTAGTTTTAGGAACCGTGATCATCTCAGCCATTTCTAGCGTAATGCTACATTAAGTAAATATGTAAGTTTCCTTATTTCTATATTTGGCAATTTATTTGATGTCTATCCAATTACTAAATAATGAACTGGTCGTTTATTAGAACTCATATGTTTTATGTGTTCACTGGGAACCTCATTAGGAGTCATGGGTTCAATTGTTCTATCTTCCGTATTATTCACTTTTGGACGAATAAAATACGTTTCATTTTTTAATTGAACCTCTTCTTTAAGCTGATGGTTCAACCTCATGAGTATTATTTTGCACTCAGGTGCTCTAGCCTGATGCCATATTTTACGTTCTTTTTCTTAGCTTTGGAAAAAGCTCTCTTATTTCTTTAGGATAAGAGGTATAACCAGGATATAACCCTGCCGCTTTTCTTTTTAATTCAAAAATGTTATTCCATACACCTTGCTGCGTGTAATTTACTAATTGTTCTACGTCCATTTCACGTTGTACAGTAGTTCTCAGTGCAACATTTGACTCAATTCTAGGTTAAAGTTCTCTTCTGTAACTCCATTCCGGTCTGTCCACCTAGTTGTTAGTGTTGGCGGAAGTGATTTATGTATTACTGTTATACTTAGTATTGGCAACATGAAGCAACTCCATGTAGGCTTTGATGCACAGAAGGCATCCCCTCCACCAAGCTATGGGTGCTGGAGGACAATAACCTGCATAACTCGAGACCACATTTATTCAGAGAAAGCAAAGATAGAAAACCGGAATCAGGGACATCCCTTGGAGTCAGGCAAGCGCGCTTGCTCTCCAGAGGCAAGAGTCGCGATCTCTTTGCAACTCCTCGACACCCGAGGATAGAAGAGGAAGCGACTAAGGACTAAGGCTACGACTGTTATACTTAGTGTTAATATGGCAGGTGAATGATCAGACGACAAATCATAGCATTCTTTAATACTAATATAAGTGACTACTATTCCTTTTTCAAACAAAAAATCTATTACATTTGGAATCTTATTTAAATCCATGGGCCAATAAATTGCTTTTCCACTAGCATTCATTTTTATTAGTTTAATCGCTTCATACAAAGTCTTGCCTTTTGTCTAATAAGTCTGGATCTACAGTCTTGAAGTCTCATCCAATTACAAAGTGTTCTCCTAACGACTGGAAGTGCCTGAGGTAATCATCTGTTTCCAGCATGTATCTTGGTGGGCAGTATATTGCTGCCACTGCAAAAGTCCTAATTTTAGAAAACATTTTCCGCTTCAGTAAATAAATTTTCAAATGTGTATCATGTGTTCCATAATTATGTTCCTCAAAGCTTTACATTTTCTTTAATTATCACAGCTATCCGCCGTGTGGTATGAATTGTATCGTACGTATTATATCCATTTATTTGCAAAATGTGATCTCTAGTAACACGCGTTTCAGAGACCAGTATACATCCGGTTTCTGGTCCATAAAAGTTCTTCTAACTCATTAACATCCTGAAGTAACCAGTTGTCAATCCAAGTTGTAATTATAATAGATGAAGACATGTTATTCCTTATTATTGGCAGTAGCCTCACTCCTGTTTTCTAGCTTTGTAATCAAGTCTAGGATTTTTTAAATCAATTTTTTCCTGCTCAGTAAGTTTTCTAATATTGTTTGTAATATCTGATTGGTTTCATCCAGTCTAATTTCGTTTTTTGCTTTCTGTTGTCAAATGCGCTTAGCTACTTTTGTATATGAATCCCCACTTTACTTTGCTGAAAAAGTAAATAAGATAATATTTAGGTATCATATCATTAGGTGATGGAATGAAGTTCAGCCGTTTTCTTTTTTAATTTTGTAAGTTAAGACACACGCTCTCTCTCTCTCTCTCTCTCTCTCTCTCTCTCTCTCTCTCTCTCTCTCTCTCTCTCTCTCTTTTTATATGTGTACAATGTAAAGATTTATTTCACTGGAATCTAGTGACGGCTGGTCTTAGAAAGTGGTGGTTGCACAAAGATAATATGGTTTGGAGGAGGTGGGACACATAGATCTTCAATACTATCACATTTTAGTAATTGTTATTTGACTTATATTTATTTCAAACATTAATAATTGACGATATTAATTGATGACTCGTCGGGCACTTGGTGAAATATATTGATACAAAGGGTTTTTAAAAATATATATTTTTAAGAAACCTTTGTATTAATAATTGATTTAATTAACTATTAACATAAGATACATTAATAATATAGTATTAACTAAATTATTAAATTTTAAATTGATTAAGATATTAAAATTATTAAATTTAGCTGATACCATATTTTGTGCCTGCATAGTGCTTCTTAAAAATAGCTTGTATCTTGAAGGTCCAGCCATAACTGACGCCCCATCATATGTTTATGCAATAAGTTTATTTGGATTTTCGTTTACTTTATGTTTACCAAGTTCTTCAAGAATACGCAATGGTAGGGTTTCAGTATCATGTTTGTCAGAAGTGAAAAACACCAGAATCTCTGAACTGGGTTACATTTTGCAATATACCGAGACACTATATCCACCAAGGATCCTTTCCAACAAATAGCAAACGATGGAAACATAACAAATCATTGTTAATGTCACATCCACAAAGCCAACCCGTTTTGGTATATTATTCAGTTTTAAAAGACCTACGATATTGTCTATTATCAGACCCCGTACAGGTCGCTCCAATCTTTTAATTTCTAGTTGTTGTTCATAGCTATGATGCAAAAATTGTTTTTCTAATAAATCACAAACGAAATTCAAACTGTCAATTTCTCATATAAATCTACCACAAACAAATCAATGACGGAAAACAGACAGTTTAAATTAAAATTTTCAAACACCTATATTATACTATACCATTGTTGCCATGCTAGAAGTTGCTAAATGCCGCTAAAAGAGACTCGCACATATACAGAAATTTTGCAGAGATTCGAAATGTATCATTAGTCGTGTGTGTGTGTGTGTGTGCGCGCGTGTGTGTGTGTGCGTGTGTGCGTGTGTGTGTGTGTGTGTGTGTGTGTGTGTGTGTGTGTGTGTGTGTGTGTGTGTGTGTGTGTGTGTGCGTGCGTGCGTGCGTGCGTGCGTGCGTGCGTGCGTGCGTGCGTGTGTGTGTGTGTGTGTGTGTGTGTGTGTGTGTGTGTGTGTGTGTGTGTGTGTGTGTGTGTGTGTGTGTGTGTGTGTGTGTGTGTGTGTGTGTGTGTGTGTGTGTGTGTGTGTGTGTGTGTGTGTGTGTGTGTGTGTGTGTGTGTGTGTGTGTGTGTGTGTGTGTGTGTGTGTGTGTGTGTGTGTGTGTGTGTGTGTGTGTGTGTGTGTGTGTGTGTGTGTGTGTGTGTGTGTGTGTGTGTAAGAGGGGGGGAATTATCCATGTGATCTCTCTCTACTCATCGCATACAATAAGGCAAAATAAGGAGTGAATGGGGGTGGACAAAGACATAACAAAATACGCCGTTGGTAAAAGATTGACGTAGCATTAGATGAATGTCAGAAAAAATGGATTGCAGTCCCACGGGAAGATGAAGAAGTTTACCTGGTAAATGAACTTGACGAAACTATTACAAAGCGAAAGCCGACTAAGCTGAAAGGGTTAAGGAACATACAGTGTAATAGTGGTTCGTCGGAGCATTAGAATAGTTCGTCTTTCCTTAAAATATTATTAACACACATACACACACAATGATTTAGGTGTGAGAGTCTTTTTGCTGAATTATTCCACATATTCACTGCAATAAACAATAATAAGTTCTGAATTGCACAAACTGTCTGTGATCTAACGTAAGAGATTGTTACCAAAAACATTTCTCTGATATCCTAGTGCGAAATACGTAATTTTTCGACGTCACAGAACGGAACGGAAAACCCGGCACAATTTAAAACGTCGTAAGTGCTTTTTTGAGTTTTTAAAACGAATCACATAGTCACGCATTATAGTGATGTAATCGAGCGTTGTTTCCTAGTCGGGTGAGTGTTATCGTGCAAAGCTGTAGCCTATAGCATAATTACGCACAATTCCAAATTGTGACTTTGACAAACCGGTGAAATACGTGTTAAAGTCTAACGCATCGACACTGATTCATGCACAAAATAAAACTAACATACAGATTAGGTATACACACGCTCGCATTTGTAGGATTTGAATGGTTATAATTAATGTTATTAACGTTAAATGTTGCGTTGCGTTAGACTGTATCATCAATAGAAAGAAATATATAGTATACCCGGTAATTACAAATTACGATGGCCGAGCGTTCCCGTAATAAGAACAAAGTTCTCTATTGCTGTTATTTGTTATTTTAAAATATTATTATTATTTAATCATCAAACAGCCAAGGGAAAACACAAAGACCGATAGTTTAAATTGTTAGGTTTAACAATTTTCTCAGTTAATCTATCATATTTACCATATTTAATCAGTTTCTATTTACCATATTTCTTTCTATTAATTTAATAGAAAATATAACACACACAAAATTTCGAAAAGTTTTATTTTATAATTTGCAGTAAGGAATGTCGCTGAAAGCAATAACGAAGGGTGTATGTGTGGAAAACATATTTTGTAAGGGACAAAAGGGGAACGAGCAAGCACGCTGTAGTGACGGACAGGTCATAAATTTTGTAGGCAGCTGCAACGCCTACCCTGTGAACAGAGTTCACTGCTCCCGGTACGTAGAACACCAGTTTTTGTGAAAACACATTGATTCCATAGGAAACTACATACAATGTGTACAGAGCCATTAAAGGAGAAAAGGCTTAACAATGGTCAAGCATACATGTGTACGCCAGCTGTCTGGAGAAAGCGACGAAGGGTGGATTGATTTGAAGGACTCCAGCGGTCGATGACAGGGTTTTGACCTTACTTGGAAACGAAAGCGCAGAGAGTACGTCCAAACTCAAGGATGGGGTGTTGCCTGGCAACTAAAAGAAAAAACCAACTTTCAAAGAAGGGTAGGCGAGGCCCTTGAACAACAATAGATAATAACGGCAGAGCGACGAAGTTGAGAAACAATGAAATGGAAGAGAAACTCAGAGTTGTCACTGAAGACTTTAGAAAAAACGACAGATACAATTTATTGCTGCGTTGTCTGGAAATGACAACGACCTCAAAATATGAAGCAAGGGAAGAATCTGGTGGGGAACCAGAAGCCCTATCAGAGAACGCCTTTGAAAAAATAGGTGGTATTTGGACTTGGAGGGAAAAATATGAAACCAATAAGGACACGGCGTCGTTGGAATCAGGAGTCTGGTGGGAGATTTGGTAAGGAAAATATAGGAAGGAGACAGGAACGCGCTCAGGGAGTTCTAACTAAAATACGGACGCGAGAGGAGTTCTAACTAAAATACGGACGCGAGAGAAGTTCTAACTAAAATTCGGACGCGAGAAGAGTTCTAACTAAAAATTCGGACGCGAGTGGAGTGAAGTCCGTGACGAGAGAAATTAGCATTTTATCGAACTTAGAATAATTCGATACACACTGTGAGAAGGTAGTTTTCGAACTTATAACAAAAATTAATACAGTCATTACAAGCGAACGAACTATGAAGTAGAGTCACACTATTAGCCTACCAGTGAACATTAACTGAAACAGATAGTAACCAGACAATAATGTAATTTCATTGTATAAGAACACTTACAACAATAACTTTTAAGAACGATTAACAACACAAACTACATTCATGAACACTTAATAACCAGACATACCGCAACAAAGGTGCGTGATATTAATTCAGATTTGAAATAATTTACGATGTCGATGTACAACAAAGAATGCTAACTTTTATTCATAAATTATAATCCGAATGCGTGGAGTTGGTGAGTGAAGTGTCTGTGAGTGACATCGTGGAATTCATCCAGTGCCATCTATCATCTGGAGGAGTTATCTGCACGATTCTGGAACGAGCGACATGAGACCATCATCAACATCACCGCAACCACCGAGTGATTGGATATTCGAATACCAAGTATAGTAAAACATGTCTTAATTAATTTAGATCCACTGTCTGTCATCTCAAAGAATCCACACACAATAAAATTCAATAAAGTAATCGTAAAGGAATTAAAGAAATCGATTCTAAAGTTTGTGTAGAAGTAAAATTATCATTGTTTATCAGTTTGGAGTAATGTTTATTTCCAAGTTCTAAATGAATCCGTAATTACAAAATATAGTAACAGCTTAAGAGATATTCATATTAAGAATTTATAAGATGAGGCTAAACATTATAATTTACTTAATGTACTAAACGCAATTGATGAATGATCATTAATATGCAACCATTAGATTGAGAGTTTGGATAACTAATTTTATTACTGTATTATTTTGATATGTACAATTTAATGAGTATTCAATTTTATTAATGTATTATTTTGATATTTACAATTTAATGAGTATTCAATTTTATTAATGTATTATTTTGATATTTACAATTTAATGAGTATTCAATTTTATTAATGTATTATTGTTTGATATTTACAATTTAATGAGTATTCAAGTTATTAATGTATTATTTTTTTGATATTTACGATTCAGCCATGAGTATTAAATTTTGGTAATGTGTTAATTTTATATATTTACAAGTACTAATGAGTACATAGAATTTTGTGCTACTTTAATATTTACAAGTAATAGCAAACTAATGTGAATAAATTTAAGAGCTATCAGTAGAAATGAGCATTTATTATTATTTTTAACCCTGAGATAAAGAGAATAAAAAGTAAATAATGTTAAAATTGACGCACACAACGTTAAACAGTAATTAATGTTAAATTGGCGTCCACACGCGGGACATTAAATAGATAATAACAAAATTTAATGTTAAAAAAACTATATTACTGTATTTGGAAGGCATAATCTTGCATTGGTAAAAATATAAATAAAAAAAGTTCAACCATAAAATGAACATGACCTGTGCTAGTGGCTGCCACCGTCAGCCCCTGTACGTGACTCTAGACGCGTCTCGCCGGTTAAGACGTAAGTGCTGAGGAACATGTAGGCAGCCGACGAAAGAATTAGTTAATAAAAAAGTCATTGCCTCCTTCATTTCTCCTTCTTGGAAACCACGGTTTGTTCTGAAAATTGCTTTAACGTTTTCTGGGACTAAAGACTCCACATGTAGCACAGGTGATCAAATAATACAGACATTGCGTGTATCAGTATTCGTGACCGTTACGAGTTTAAGACCGAACGAATTGTGCGAGTGCCCGAAGACACGAATAAGCAGTTAGAAAATAGTCAAGGCTCGGAAAGCTATGAAACAAAAATTCTTTACGTAAATAGTATTATTAGACGATTTCACTAAATTATAAATAAGACAACACAAATACAAACATAAGGTGTATATGAAACACGTTGCCGGCGTCTCTGAAGATCACTGAAAAAAATTAACATAGTTTTTAAGTTTGACACTGAGTGACTGAAAGTAAGAGTGCTTCAGAAGCCGTTATGTGACATTTCCTTTGCAGTTCTGCTACGGATACCGTGCTGCTCTTAAGCCCGGCCGCGTCATACTGTACTGACTTTTATACTCTCTGTAATAGAAAATTTAATTCAAGACGTGTAGCTCACGGACTCAGAAGAATTAATCATAGTTGCCATTTTTTTTGGTAGTTTTATTGTAACAAATGTTACTACACCAACTAGTCGCTTGCCTTGCGTCTTTCCATCGTTTTCATCATCCCAAATGGATGCTGGTCCGATTTCGATAGCTGCTTGTCACGTGCTTTTCTTTTCACATTTTAAAAACACAAAATTTTTTAAATTAGAAAATAAGTAGTTAGTCACCATAATAGTAGGAGTGCCAACAACATTTTGAATAATCAAACTGGTAGCAGTAGTCTACTTCAGATTAACAATAATGCCAACTATAGTTTCAATTAGTAGTAATATGGAAAGTAATCATATCGTAAACAGACAGTGTAAGAACAATACGTTATCTTTTAACGTTCTTCCAAAGAAACCGGTTTCCTCAAGATGACGGTTTTTAATAAAATGTGTTTCCTTTTAATACAGAAGTTCGTTCATAGAGCAAAACATCTTTCCTGTAGCACTAACTTCATCTTGTGACATCTGTTTTACACTGTAGCTAATATAACAGAGGAAGACCCCAGTTGTTAGCTTACGTGAGACAGATTGCTACTGAATTGGGTTATGTCGAAGTCAAGGGATATGTGACTGGACGAAAGGCATATGACTAGAAGAGAAGAAGACCTGTAATCTTATTTAACCCTAAATTCATAGTATTTACACTTTGTACACTATAGTTATCGTTATATACTATGGTATTTGAATTCTCAAACTCCATTATCATTGGAATAGTTGACAAAATAATTTTTATATAATTTAAATACGTACTTAAGTCTATGTTGTAAATGGTATTTGAATTGTTTATTAACGTAGAAATGAAAATTTCGCTTTAAACCTGCTATTATTCAAATAGGCCTACCTAATTATGTCGACGCGTTGTAAAGAATTTACAGCCTATCGCATGGTCGTCACGGTACGTGTTCGCATATTTTGGAAGCCGTCACATTAATGTACGAACGTCGATAAACTTATTGTGCTAACTACTTTACAAAGCTTCGAGTGCCGTATTAGTGCAAGTGTTTAAATGTTTTTCTGAAAACCCCTTTTAACTGCGTATTATTAACTTAGTGACTGTTATTTGTTGTGTGTATTTGTTGTGGGTAACATTAGGAAATCAGCGTAATACGAGTGTGATTATTATTATACAGCTGTTAATAAAAGAATTATGAGTATCAGTTTATCTGAAATTTAATGATTTACTTCACTGTTTTAAGGTTACGTTACGTGCGATTCTCATAACAGAGGTGGAATCGTCAACAAAAATGTTACTACCACTTACACACAAATAATATGGTGCAGAAACACTTCAGTATGAGACGGTGACTAACACGGACGATGAAGAGAAAACACGTGGAAACAAGATGTTGCCATAACGTTCTGCACCACAATACAAAGGAAGAATTGTACTTTTGTGAAACCGGGTCATCTAAAAATTGCCGATACAGAGAGTGCAACAGGTAAAGGAGTAATGGGTACAATTTTACACTATTACACTGTACGTTCCTTAGCTCTCTCAGCTCAATCAGCCGGCTTTATTGCTACGTCAATCTATTACCAACGGCGTATTTTGTTATGTCTCTGTCCACCCCCATTCACTCCTTATTTTGCCTTTATCAGTGTAGTTCGTAACAAGCATATACACACACAATTGCGTGTGAAGTTGCGGTAGACGTGTCATCCCTAGATAATAAATAACATTATCAAGACAATGTGTCTAGGATCTAGAATCGTTAGACACATCATCTGGACATCATTAGTCATCAGACATCATCTATATATCATTAGTCTAGAATTCATTATCTGATAATGGATTAAACATTTATTAATCCAATTAATTTTAACTACAGGTTGTTTATAGTTACACCGTTGTGTTTTAGATATTGAAAATATTTTGTAAATAACAACAGCGTCATGATTTCTTTGGTGGGTCTTTTTAAGATATGGTCTCAAGCCAGATTTTGTTTAGACTTTTCCAAGAATTTATTTGTGATAGAATACACTGCAGCTCCTTCTCATTAAGCCCGTATCGGATGAAGAAATTTTGTTTCATTCTTTTTACTTATTACACAGGTCTCTGCTCCAAACGCCATTACACTGTACACAATTGTGTTACATATTTTTCTTTTAGTATTTTCCGTACATATACACCTGTCCCGCATCAAACGACCAAATCGAAAGAGATACAGCATTGAACTTTGTATAAAAAGTATTATTTTGTAGTATACTCAGTTTGTAGCAAGCCTGGTATGTAGTTCTATCCAATAAAATTTCTCCATGAGAAACATGAAATTTGCGCACGCGTGTAACAAACTCACACGCCGGTACACGTGTGGACCGATTAATTCTGCATTCTGTGTGACCGGCACCATGAGAGAGCCCGGCCGCGTCAAATCCTGAATAGCGTACCGTCACTATAATACTGATGCTCAGGCAGGAGAGGGGGCGAATAGGAATAGACCCCCCCCCCCAGAGTGTCGAAAAAGTTGACGAATTTCGTTAATCTTTTAATTTTTAGGCTGTTTTATTGTTTTTTTTTCAGCTGTGTACTATATTAGTAGTAGCCTATTATGTATTACTATATAATTAGTATATACTATACTTATATGTACTATATATTAGTAGGCCTAACTCTTTTTTAAATATAAGCTACAAACAGGTTTATTACACAGCATTACCATATACGTTCGATATGTGAAATATAGAATTATCGGTTCAGTCATTAAGTATCTTGTAAAACATTTTTCAATAACACGTATTTTATTGTGTTATTACCGTTAACTTTAATGGGACTGCATTAGTTAAAATCGCTTTCTTATGTTCAGAAATGCGATGTTCCAGAGTACGGGCACATTGTCCGATATAAATAGCATCGCATTCTGCTTTTTTTTTTCTTTTCTATGAAGCCGACTCGACCGGAACCCCCTCCCCCCCCCGACCAAATTCAAGGTGCGCTACTGTTTGCAGCAATCTGAAAATTAAAAAGTCAGGTGTCCCGCGTACGTCACCATTACACCATTGCATCCACCGAAATCATAGAAGCGATGTATAAAACGAAATTGCAATGTTTTCAGCTTCATCTCAGTCATTTTTTTTTTTTGCGAACGTCCCTGAGTTTTTCGTATTTTGCTAGACAGTATGTAAGCTGTGTAACATTCAAAATCTTTAAAACAGTGGAAATCAGCGCACACGTTACACTAACCCAACCATGTCAAACACAAATCGGTCGCAGGACCAACTCAGTGGTTGAGCCGCCGCATACATTTCAACCGTATGCGCCTATATGACATAAATATGTTCAAATTTTTAGTGCTTTATATATTAAAATGTTAGTACCAATTTCACAGCATTTTTAACTTTAAATGCGTTTTATTAAAATAAACTATTATTAAATTAATAAGATAAATTTGTACATATTTTTATAAATTTGTGTAGGTAGTCATTTCGTCTCAGAAATTTAAAACATTAAAAAAAATTAAATATAACAAAAATTTAAAAGAAAGTACGAATTGATCTAGGAGAAATAATACGTAATCCTAGCACGCCAAACTAATCCTCATTATGCGTACGTGAATTCTTTAAGAAGATCGTTTAAAACACATAACTTAGGTAGGGGAAAATATTTAAAATTCCATGTGTGTTAATACTTGAATTTGTACTTTCTTAATAAAAGAAGTGGCGAACTTGACTTATACAAAACTGTGAAATGCAGTGGCGTATCTAGAATTTGGCCTGGGGGCCCGGTCGTGTCGGCTTCATATAAAAGAGAAAAACATGTTAAGTATAATCATTGTTACAATCTTCAAAATGGGTTAATAACGTGTGATAACATCCTAAAATCAATTCCATTAAAGTAAACGGTAATAACACACAATAAAAACACACGTTATTATACAAGATACTTATTGACACTTTACATTTGGAAATTGTAACTACGGTTTTAATAAAAACAAAAGGTAAACCAAGAACGTTTTATACACACAAAAATATACACTGTCTGAAAATGTTGTAGAGTTTAATTCGCATTGATTTTTTGGCCAATTTCATTAACAACTTCTTGCGGGGTCACCGAATTGATTTTCCTATATTTCACATTTCAAACGTATACGCGAATGCTGTGTTGTAAGTCTGTTTGTATACTTAAGAAAGAGTTACTACTATATTAGCGCACACAGCTGATAAAATAATTTTAAAAAAAACCTAAAAATTAAGAGGTTAACAAAATTTCTTGTCAACGTTTTCGATTCTCCGAGGGGGCGGTTCCGTTCATCCCCCCTTGTAAATACGCCCCTGGTGAAATGGACATACATACAAGAACACAAAAATCAACTTGTTTTTATAGTCAGTAATATATATATAGCAACAATACATATATTTGCATATTTGCCCAGGGCGGTATGTTTAATATGTAATTAGCATAGAAAGTATAAGACGAACAGTTTCATACAGTTTTGTGCGAGAACGGACCGGATGGAGCCTGTCAAAAGTAACATCTGCTGTGCCAGTATAAGATACGGCGTGTGTGTGTTTGTGTGTGTGTGAGCCAGCTGTGACAAGAATATTGGGGAGACGCTACGAATTGTTTGTTCCAATTATTCAGGTCTTAACAGGATTATAATAAACTAATTACTTGTGTTAAACCTGTAAGCAAAGACTTACGCCAATTATAAAGACACCATTACGTAAAGGGATTTGTAACGAGTATGGTAATGTAAAATTTATTTCCAGAGGTGCAATATTAAAGATGCTAACTAATTAATATTAATTACTAGTGTAATTGAAGAGTAATTAATATGTGTGGTATATGTGAGTGACCAGAGAAAAATACGCAAACAATGATATCGTCATGTGACGAATATGGTCATGAGTTCGCGATAATTAACCAAAATTGAGTGTAATGAGTGTAATAAAAAGGAAGCCTTGGTGCGAATTGACAGTCTCTAGCTGGTCGAATACAGGCCTGTTCCTGTCAAATCGCATCCAGTATAAATACCACTGGCAACTTTGGGCGATCAAACACTCAAACTCAAGAAATCTACAGACGACGTTACGCTGCCCGATTGCAGATCGACCAGGACACACACACTGTACCACACTCACAACAAGACGTAAGGAGGAAATCTGGACCATCACCAACAACAACACTTAGAGACAACGACCACAGCACCATCATCAACATCATCATCATACTCTCAGCATTCTGGATACACACACACGCGCGCGCGCGCGCAACGGTAACGGCAGCAGTATGCAGGTGATTAAAAAACAATTATAGTAATTTTATTGTGAAAAGAGCTCTTAAAAGAAATGAACTATAAACATTCAAGCATTAAAGTTAGTAAGTTTAAATACTATGAAATAAGAGAAGTTAATTTACTAACAAAATTTAGAAAAGAAATACCAATCTCTTGTCGTATTTTTTGGGTGTGTCAGTATAAATCAATTAATAGATTGAAAGTAAATGTAATATCATTTTTATTTGTGTATAGCAACAATAAATTCATTCTTGAATCTTAATATTAGTTTGTTTGTAAATAAGTTGCTATCATTAGTTAAAATTTGAGTTAATTTCAGACACAAAAAAAATAAATAAAAAAGAATTTAAATAACTTGTTTAACACGTTTGTGTAGTGAGTAAGATTATATGGGTGTTTATTTGTGTGGTATGTTATGAATAGCATTGCAGGTTACAGTATATTTGTAAAACGTATAAAGGTAAATATGTATGTGTCTAATGTTTGACATTTTAATATTGAAATATTTTTTTCTGTTAATTAATAAACCTTAGAATGATAATTTGAAACTATTTTAAATGATTTATTTCATGTCAACTACATCTCACTCCCCTTTAAAAAGTATTTAATTATTGTGCAACCACATATACTTGACGCAACGAGAAACAAAATCCTGCGACCTGGCCGGTGTAATACATATTTAGTTGCGTTGAGTACATGGTAATATATTTGTATAATTGTTGTAACGTTGCAATATATATACATACACATTACATTTGTATCTTTACTCCAGATAACTGAAACCTTTCGTGTAACGCTAATTTTAGAGCTCAGGATACTGCTGTTGAGTAGAAACAGTTTACAATGTCGATGATAAACTTTCGACAATTGTTTTGGAGCTTTACAGGATTTCATAACTACTCGCAGTACCAAACCTTGGTGAGATTATTGGAGAAAGTTTGCATAACTCTGGAAATGGTAGGTTAACCAAGGAAGACATCGAGGAATGCCCACGTCTTTACTTTCTCCTAAATTACACTGCACCTCTGTCAATTCCATATTAATGCCACCAAATCTTCTTCATTGTTTCTGAAATCTCCAAACTAAAGAACCCACAGCAGAGACAAACAACAACTACGCACTCCACTAGTCGCGTCGCACTTCCACTAGACACAGAGGCCCAGAAAAGCTGTTAACAAAACATTATTTTGTAATAACGCCTTTGGTCTCTTACAAACTACGTGTATGGTGAAAATCTTATTGAAATATACTATAAAAAGAGAAACCATTTTATGACGTGACTGCAAAAACTTTACTGGCACACCAGAAACATGCAGACTCGCTGGCGTTCCGTACTGTCAGCTCCTTTGTAATTCTCAACTTTTGTATTCAGCAGCAGATCTGGATTTAGAGTTAGTGGGCCCCCAAGCTGAATGTGGTACGAGCCTCCCAACTACCGGAGGAGTACGGAATACTCCCCAGTAAAACGGGGTTTCGGGTCCCTCCCCCGGAAAAATTTGAAAAATATATCTTCCAGAGCTGCAAATAAAATCATTGTTAAGTGTAGAAATTAAATTTGGATATAGGCCTACTGTTTTTTAGTAAATTTTCAATACTATGTTAACCAGTTTAACAATTACAAGGTATCTCATTGTACAGTGGCATTCAGGAATCTATGAAAATAATAATAAAAGATTTTACTCGTTTTTGAATTACACTCAAAAGACCCTAAACACAATAAAAATGTATGAAAAATAAAAACAACTGTTTTCCAAAGGAAAGTAAAACAATGTAATTGTAATTATCACAAATTAAGCATATTTTTAAAAAGAACATAGAAGTATTAGGGTATATCAACATTGTACAAATCTATAAGTAAATCATAATTTTTCATAAAAAGATTGTAGTACTACTTTATTAGGATTTGGTTTGGTTTATTCGCACTCGCCTACACTTAACATTAACAAATTTACTTATGACATCTTGATAAGATGTCACTCTTTAAGATGTCCTGTTTTAAGATATCACTCTCTGGGCTCATAAGAGATAAAGTTTAGCCTATCTTCTAAAATGGTTGTCCTGAGCCTATTTTTAATAAGTTTCAACTTCGAAAATGATCTTCACCACTACTCTTGGTAACCATCATTGATGAATACATTCGAAGTCCCACTTCCACGTGAGGAAAACATTCCTTGACGTTCTTTTCTAGAAGGAGTTTGTACATCCACCGCTCGAGGCTGATGACAGTTTTCTCCTTTTCACTTTATTCGATGTACTCATTGCAAAAGATTTGAAGTAAATTACTTCATTTTTCAGGCTGTTGTCCAATCATTGCCATATACGACGCGGAAATCAAAAATACATTTTAGCCCACGAATGCGCAGCATTAATCTAACCTTACCACTCTTGCAACAACACATTTATGTAAAACCAATAGTTTTCGTTCCAATGGACAAGTTTAGTGCGCTATTTGAAGGGGACTCATATATATGTGGCTCATAATACCGTCTTTTCCTCTAGTAACTTCTACTGTTCTCTGAAACACGAACCAAATAATTTTTATGCAAGTTGACTGCTTTTCTCTTTTTGTTTGTGTGGGCCCCTAGGCTGCAGCCTGTGTAGCCTGTGCTTAAATCCGGCACTGTTCAGCAGCTAACCGTCAGCAGTCTCTTTTCATTGAGGGTTTTCAAAATTACGACATAACGGTTTACGCCTGTTCTTATGAAGAAGAAGCAAATGAGGATTATACGGGTTTGTATGCTATTCGTAGCCTCTAAAGTGTGAACCTGGAACTTCACTAAGCAGCTACAATATTTAGAAAAGTACAGTCCATATATATGTACTACAACTAAAAACAAAACGAGAAAAACAGTTGAACAAAAACAGCGGAGTTCTCCTTTGGTATAACAGCCCAACATGAGCCCTGCCCTCCAACTCTAATCTTCTCCAAATCCAACGTCTCCTATCCATTGCTATCTCAGCGTAGGATATTATGGGCAACTATCTTATCCTACGTCGGGCTAGGCCCGCTGCTAACCGTCTATGAGCCCGCGTGCAATCTTGAATTTGCCCCCCATGCATGTCTCCTTCTTGTCCGATTTCACTTTATTTCTACTCATATTTGCATTGCTTACAGAGCTGTACAAAACATTTTTACGCCAGAAGTTGTGTGCAAACAAAATTAATAATAATAACACTACATGGGTAACAATAATTACGTTTATTTAGTATGATCGATGAACTACATAATATGAATTTTATACAAAAAATTCATTTTTTGCCCTCATATAGACGAAATCTGCAATTAATTGACTTGCATCTAAATTATCCAGAATTTCATTTTCAGTTGCAACAATGGATACACCATTTAATGTTTGCTGAACCACATTTGGTCGTAAGTAATTTTTTTATTTTTTTTTTATTTTTTTATTTAGATAATAATCTTTCCCCAGATGCAACTGATACCGGTAATTTAAGCAATATCGCTAATGTTATTGCTGTATATGAGATTGTTGAGATCAGATAATTTGAAATAAGATATTTCAGAATTCCACAGGATTCATTCAGCCGTTGATCCAGAAAATGTAGTTTTAAAGCGTTAAGCTCATTATACAAATCAATTCCGTCAATGTGTGCCTCCCCTCGAGAGTCACCGTTAAGTTTGACATGAAAACTTCGCAATGTTTCATTATTTCATCTTTGGGTGAACTAAGCAAGTCACTATTTAAAAAGCTAGCTAATCATCAAATGTTATTAATTCTTTGAATCCGCTATTTAAAGAAGATGAAGTCTGATTGAGGATTATGTAATAAAACTCCAATTTATAATTAATTTTAGGATCCACTAAATAATCTTCCACACTGATCATATACAAACAATCTCGTTTTTTTTAAACAAACGGTAGATGTGGGGACCAAATTTGCTTCAGTGTTTAATTCCTTACAGATTTTACCAGTTTCTTCCAATATTTTAGCGAAAATTTCACCTGAGCATTACTTTTTAAGATGGCCAATCAATTTCTCGAGCAAATTTATGAATACCTATTTTAAAATTAATTTTATGATTTTGCATCATTTTTGAAATGTGCTAATTTCATTTAAAATATGAAACCAAATTATGACGGAACACGTCAATTTAAAAGTCTGAATGGTCAATACTAACGAATGCACTTCGTGGGTTGTATTGTATTAAAACAAAAATGCGAAAATAAAACAATATTTTTAAAACATTAATAAAAATAAATTTAACCACTCTCTCAATAGTAGACGATCATTTTCCCATTGCCCATCCAATAATACCAATGTGATAAATTTATTTTCGAATCAAAGTACCATGCGCGCCATTTCCTTTGCCAAGAAATTAGGTACGGTATTGGGTACTGCACTCGTTGGTGACTATATAGCCTATTTTTAAAAAATGTACCAATAGCGTATAAGTCTGATAAATCTGAATATTACTTACGTTCTTCAGTCTTAAAATGATTTATCTTCTTATAGAATACATAATTAAAAGATTCAAGAAGCAAAGCAAAAATACAGGTTTTCTACTTTCATAAAACTAATTAATTCGAAATTAACAAAGAAGAAAATACCGAAACAAATAATCAAAATGCTTTCAAATTATTTAATATTTATCATTTCAACATAATTTAGACTTGAAATATACTAAAAAGAAAAAAACTGTAATTCTCCATTTCGATCACAATGTGTGAGTTGACAATATCTCCTTCCCCATGTGCGTAGATTCGCAGACTGCTTAACAATCAGTGGCGTATCTAGAATTTGGGTTGGGGGGGGGTACAGTCGAGTCGGCTTCGTACGAAAGAAATACCAAGCTAAGTCTAATAAACATTACTATCCTTTTAAACTGGCCGAAAAACGTGTGATAACATCCTGAAATCACAGGATGTTTACATTAGAGTAAACAGTGATAACACAATAAAAATGTTATTGAAACATTGATTACAAGATACTTATTGACTGAACTGATTTTCCTATGTTTCATATTTCAGGCGTACACGCAAATGCTGTGTAATAAACCTGTTTGTATATTTAAAAAGAGTTACTATTATATTAGCGTACACAGCTGAAAAAATAATAAATACCCTAATAACTAAGAGATTAACAAGATCCGTCAACTTTTTTCGACCCTCTGGAGGGGTCCCGTTCCCCCGGCCCGCCTCCCCTAAATATGCCCCTGTTCAAGATTTCGGGGATTTTTGTCGTTAACACAGCTCACAGTCACGAGTATTGAGTCTGTTTATTTGATCAGCGATCTATAGACTATTAACTTAATAATAATAAAGTGTCGATGTGATCCCCCCCCCCCGACAATGCACACCCTCTACACCCCCTTAAGGTGGCCCCTCTTTCTGCTTTTATACATTTATGCCCTCAGGATTTTCTTTGGCATACTTTGATCATCCATCCGTTCTATGTGACCTAGACATTGCACTGTTGTGCTTTTACTAATCTTACAATGTCCTCATGCTTTAATAGCTCATCTGTCTCCCGATTATTTCTTACTCTCACTTAAATTTGCCTAGTAATAAGTATATTTCGTTCAAAATAGTGAGCGAGGTCTGCAGCTCGGGAGTAGCAATAAGGAAAACGCTTTGGAGGACTTAGTAGACGAGAGGGTTTTGATCTAGAGACCTGTTCCTGACCACATTTGCGTATCTAAAATTTGGTTTTTTATATACGCCAGTTTGGGCAGGTTCGGTTAGGCTCATACAAAAGAATAAACAAGTTACGACTAATCAACGTTACTATCTTTAAAATTGTTGAAAAATGTGTTATAATATCCCGAAATCAATCCCATTATTACGAAATCAATCTCGTAATAAACGGTAATAACACAATAAAAATACGCGTCACTGAAACATTGTTTAGAAGATACTTTATCGACTGGATTGATTTTCCTGTATTTCATATTTCAAACGTATAAATGCTGTGTAATAAACCTGTTTGTGTATTTAAAAAAGAGTTACTACTATATTAGCGTACACAGATGAAAAAATAATAACTAAAAATTAAGAGAGTAACAAAATTCGTAAATTTTTTCGACCCTATGGGGGTGCGGTCCCATTCGCCCCCCCCACCCCGTAAATACGCCCCTGGCTGCAAAATGTTTTTCACGGGAACTTTTTGTACTCTTGAGCACACTAATACTTACAATTAAAGCTAATCCTGCTTTAAACATTTTCAAAATGCAAATTTCATTCACTATCAAGCAAGAAAACAAATTTTCGATTACTATAAAACTAAACGGTCATAAAGCGAACGTGATTAAAACAGTGATGTCGATGGCATTTGAAACAGTTTGCTGCAAAATATTTTCTTGAGTTGTCCACTGCGGTTACGATCTCGATCTCCGCGAGTCCTACATTCAAAGTTTTCGTAGTCGTATTATTTATGTCACTGTACTGCGCAATGATCTCATGTCTTTGTTAACTACAAACCACGGGACATTATTAACACCTTTGCCAGGAGCCTTTACAGTACAAAGACAGAGTTGGACTTTGTTCTTCGAAGCTGAACACCGCTGAATATGACATTAGGTGCCAGCCGTGTATTTCGTAGTAAAATGGACAGGTTTCTTACAGAGAAGTCGCCGGCGTTTGCGGAACTCGATGTCGAGAGATTACAACAATGAATCGTGAAGGTCGCGGTTAACGATTCTCAGTAAGTTTACGTTCCGCGGTTTCAAGATGATACAAATTCAAATGGCAGCGGCTCGCGTTTCCTCGTTGTGTAACGCGCACTACGACGAGAATTGGTCCGTTTTTTGCATCGAAAATAGAGTACACGTTGAGCCGAGTAAAAATACAGCGGAAAGTGAACTTAGTTGGAGTTGTGTATATTTTTTCCTTTTGTTTCTTGTTTCCGATAACCGTTTCAAGGCTAGCTACTCCTAACCTGTCCTTCCAAACAAACCTGTCTCACGAGTTCTATAGTATCGCTAGCGCGTAGAATGTCCTGTCAAACACCTTGTCGTGCATTCTGATAATAGGTCTATATTTTAAGTGCGAATAAACTGTAAAAATATTTTATTTTCTCGGTTGCAGGCGTAGTAAGACGGGCTCATGCTCCATGCCCTAACATTTTGTGAGCGTGAAATGCAGCTAGACTTAGTGTTATGAGAAAAACTGTATAGGCTTACTACACCCGTCACTTTAAGCAAAGTGATTTTAAAATTCGATTTTATAATAAGTTAGAAATAAAAAAAAATAAATGATGACGAGATATAAGAGTTTTGGATTAGTGTTACGGAACAAAAAAAAAGGTTATTTTCTACTTACGAGACGTGAATTTTTTCACTCGTCGAATATAAAATATATTTTGACAAATTTATACAGTTTCCCGAATTTTGTTTCCTTTTCAGAAATTATGAATTTATTAATAACATTCACTATTCAAGTCAAACGAATAAATCATACTTCAAATTTCAAATAAGTAGCCTACTGAGTGCAGAGAAACAGTAACTAAAATTCTTCTTGACATAATTCTACATCCCGAAACAGGAAAAAATGTCCAACTAAAGGTATTGTTATTTAATTAGAAATACGTGTCAACTGTTGGCATGCCTACCTTGTAACCGTGAACTACTGAAAGAACAAAGGCGCGCCCGCGCACGCGCACACACACACGTTCACACACGCATTCACCTCTAATCACGTGTTGAATAATACGTCTGGATATACTATAAACAGCCGACACCAGAAGCAATTATAAAAATACTGACATTCCTGTATTTTTTATAAAGTAAACCTGTCAGTAGTAATTAGACGTGTTATCGATTTGCTGCGAATGAAATGTTTATTGCAAGAAGAAAAATAAATAATTTTCTTTAGACAACTAACATCTATCAGTGTCTAGAATTTGAAAAGCTACAATGTTCTGTGATGAGATGTGGCTGATTTGGCGGTGGGTTTATCATATTATGTGATTGTTATCACTACAACTCTGCGCGCGTGACTGTGTGTGTGTGTGCGACTTTAATCATTTTGTATCATAACTTTGTTATAACTGTTTACTGACACAGCAGTTCCAAATAGGGATGAGCATCACCAAAATACCATCGATGTTCAACATCGATGTTAATGTCGAGAAGAGTACATCGATGTTAGAAAAACATCGGTTTGAAAACATCGATGTTTTAAGACTAAAAACATCGATCTTTTCAAGCCGATGTTGCAGTTAAAATAAAAATCTATGATTTTTACAAGTTTATTTCCCTCTGAAAATCACATAGAAATTAAAATAGTTGGACGAAATAGTCTGTAAGGAAAGAAAAAAAAAAAACAAAACAAAAACCCTGCTGACCAATTTTCCAGCTAACTTAATTACGAGTACATTTTATTTGAAAGTTATGATGTTTACTAGTTGAATTTCTTCATATTTTTTTTAATTATTCAGTGCGATAAAACACATTATAAGGGAACATTATACATTTAAAGTAAAGAAATTGCAACTTCTACACAATAATACATTTATATTTATACGGGTAAAAAATAAAGAATATTTTAATAAAAATTAGCACCATATAAAATCATTGACCGAATGCAGGAAAAGAAGCTTATAAACCATTTCTCCTTCCAAACGGTTTCTTGCTTTTGTCAGCGTCTGACCGACTTTGATTTTGAGAAAAGTAGTTCTGAGGGGACAAATTTAGTCACCGTCGTCAAATAAACTTCAGCAACCTCTGCCAACAGTGGATAAGTTGCTGCCATGTGCTTCCAGAAAATCAGAGGATTTTGCCGGATTTTACAGCTGGCACACCTAAAGTTTGATCAAAATATGTACAGTAAAATAAAAATTTGTCGTTTTAAAATAACAAAATTTAACAATCAATCTAAGTTTTTATTAAACGTTTTAAAAATGTTCAAAGGAAAAACATTGAAACGAAACCATCGATGGTAAAAACATCGAACATCGAATGTTAACCATCAATGTTTTTCGAGCATCGCCCATCGACGCTCATCCCTAGTTCCAAGTAGTGATTTCGAATATAACCACGTTGCAATGTAGGCCTATAGGCTACGCCGCACACGTTAGAATATTTCACAAGAGCTTTCTGGCTCTAAACAGAAATAAGCCCAAGGTCGCAGTAAATGTAATGTAGTTACCATAGTAAGCATTACAGTCTTCACAGGTACATTCAGGCCCACCATCTCCGCGCCTATGGACCAGGACATCCGAGGCGCAAGACCTGTCAGGGGCATCGCCATTGTCAAGGGTGTTGTTTCCCCGATGAAGGTAATCGTGTTGACGTCTTCGACCATTGTCCCATCCAGGTGAACGTGGCCACCCGACACAAGATTGAGAGAGAAGCTGGGTGGGTAGTTGAGTGGAATCGGTACGGACCTTCTTTCTATCAAAGTCTTCACGAATCAGTTCCGGTAAACTCTGTCCACCACATCGAAGAGGCAGTTGCCGCGTTCGATGTGGCCGTAGACTTTCCGTCAAGCTGTGCTTGCGGATGAGACGCCTGACTATCAGCGCATCCCCGAGGTAGTCCCCTCTAGAGATGAACATACTTTGGAGACGGTGGGAGCGAAAGCGAGATCCGGCCGACAAAAATACAGTATCAATCGGGCGACCGGCGGGTTTTGTCGTGGCATAGAGACCTTCCGACGAAGCTGCTGGGAATTTGCGGTCTTCAATATGGTCGACATCCGACCGGAGGACAGTTCCCTCCACAGGATGCCTTCCGCGTTGACCGAGAAGAGGGGTCGACCTCAACTTCTGGCCATCGCTGGATCTGGGGGACAACCTCTTGCTAAGAGGAAAGAGAACTCAGAGTTTCTGGTCGAGTGTTTGGAGCGACAGTCGCTATAAGCCCGCCCATCAAATAGGAATCCAAATAGGAGATGGACGACGAGGGTCAAGTTTACTTTGGCCGCCGAATCCAAGCTCACTTCAGAGGCAGTGGTTTCGGAATATCTCTTAGCACTTCGAACCCGAAAGAGACCTGGAACGGACGGGGTTACAAACAAAGCCCTACAGAGTCTAACGGTCAGGGGAGACCGCTTCCTGGTCGACCTGCTCAATGCCTGCTTCCGTGCCTACCTGCTTTCCTTTGAAATGGCGTCAGGCGACGGTTAGGATGATCCCGAAGCCGGGTAATGACCCTAAGCTCGCCGACAATCTTGCTGTCAGCCACGACGAAAGCCATCAGCCAAAATTTCAAACAATTGACACAACGGCGAGTACTGGATCGGCTAAAACCGTTCGATATTCTGGTCTCCGAACAATTCGGATATCATCTTGGGGATCCAAACCTCGACGCATAAGCTGGTGGTTTCGTAGAGACAGTTGCCGAAGCCGGCTGCTCACGGGAACAGACTGTTTCAGTGTTTTTTTATGTCGAGAAAGCTTTCAAATGTGTCTGGCATCCTGGACTTTTAAATAAACTGACGCAAATTCTGCTACCAGACTGCTACGATTATCTGACCGCTAGCTGTCTTCAGAAGATGACTTTCCATAAGCAAAAGCTACAGTTTCGTATGAACCAATGTTTGCACTAGGCCTGCAAAGCTCACTACCTAACTTCTAACCTGACTATCCGCAATATTCTAGGTGTCCGTTCCCTGAGCGCCACCGTACGACACTTTCCAGGAAGTTCTACCCCCGCTGTGCTAGTTTCTAGGGCAACCATCTTATCAGCGCCCTCGATCAGAACCCGTATGTGCCAGCTGAATCTTGGACCCGTCCTTGAACGCTCACCCTGAGCTTGAAACCCTACGGCCGGTAGAACGCCACACCTAGAAATCGCCATTCATCATTGTCCCCGCATCTGAAGCTCGGAACGCGGTGTAATTATGGGCGACGGGCTTGCTACATTTCATGTTAAAAAATTTCAAGATATCTTCGGTAACCCAGACAGTGGGAACAAACCGTTCTTAAAAGGTACAAGTGTATTACGGTTCAAGGTTGGAACACTTGCTCGGAGTGACACTTGCTCGGAATGAACGTGTGTTATCAACGAGATGATTAAACGCGCGCGTGAACACACACACACACACACACACGACACAGGTGTACTGTGTACAATTATACCAAATAAACAAGTCCTTTGTCTATTATTCCAGTCCTATTTAATTAATGTATAAAGAAAGTTGGAATCTTACTAGCCGAACAAGGGGGATTCTGACTTTTCCACAAATGTGTATATAATGGTAAATTCTATTCTAGGTGTGCGTGCTTCTTTATCTGGGGTATTCCAGTATGAAGGCCTGTATTATCAGTTCAAATTATAATTAAATATTAGAATTTACCTTGGTTTCCTTCTTTGCAACTTCTTTGTGTTCTCAATACAGTATACACTACGCGTTTCGGGACTTAAAGTCCCATCATCAGGTGGATAAACTTTTCACTCATGTAGAGCACGTCACTAGATAAAAAATATATAAAGGTCACGCACATCAATTATGTAAATTATAATTGTTTAAATTTTATTAAGCCGAAGACTATAAGAACAAATAGTGGAGAAAGATGTGTGCTAGATTTTTATTTTTATTATTAATTATTTTACTATTACTTTTTAAGACGGTATTTAGTTACAGTGTACTGTTTCCAGTAACGGTAGTATTTTATAGTTCCTGGAATCCTTTTTGCGTTTCAATAACTCTTTCTGTTTTTGTTAGTTTTTTTAATAGTTGGATATACAACGCCAAGAGTCATTTAATAGTTGGATATACAACGCCAAGAGTCATTTAAAATTATATGAATTTTTCAGAGATGGTTTTTTACTGCAGTTTGTGAATAAAAGCTAATAAGTTTGGAAGTCTCCCCAAACCTTTAAGTTTTAGAAACGAATTGATTATTTTCTCAACAGAGGTTCGTTTTTTCTTTCCTCCAATGTTAGGGGATATTCTGTCAAATATGTGACCTTAGTACTCGGCGTCTTTTCGGAGTAAGTAAAGTGAACGAGAATTAATAAAAAATAGTGAAAGGTACCATCAATAAAAAACAATTTAACTATATTCCTTTGTAAATTAAATGATGTTGTGCCAGAAGCAGGCTAGAAGTTAACATATCGGTTAGGAGTCTTCAAGTTTCCAGTTTTCACATCAATTGGTAGTACTTTATAGGCATGCTTATGAAGAGAAGCAAATTCTAAAAAAAAAAAAACGCTAACGCTGGTACTCCGAAAAGTACTCATGGGTGCTTCACCCACCTGCTTCAGTCAATATTAGAAGCATCAACATTAAACTAATTGTGTGTGTGTGTGTGTGTGTGTGTGTGTGTGTGTGTGTGTGTGTGTGTGTGTGTGTGTGTGTGTGCGCGTGCGTGTGTGTGTGTGTGTGTGTGTGTGTGTGTGTGTGTGTGTGTGTGTGTGTGTGTGTGTGTGTGTGTGTGTGTGTGTGTGTGTGTGTGTGTGTGTGTGTGTGTGTGTGTGTGTGTGTGTGTGTGTGTGTGTGTGTGAGAGAGGGGGGAGAGAGAGAGAGCGTGTTAAATGAAATAAAGAACTTTTTGCTTTTTGCTGGGCTTATATAGTCAGATTGACCTCACAGAGTTTTTAAAACTCACTGTTGACTTCTGTGCAAATTTAACTGCTTAATACCATACAACACTTCCTGGAATCATTATGAATTTCCTAGAACCATTGTTTCTCCGAGCAAATATCACTATATTTGGTTTCCGAGCAAATGCCACTCCGAGCAAGTGTCACAACATCTTAAGGTTTGTTATAAACTCCGAGAACATGACTTTGTTTCAGTTTTACAACAGCAAGTGAACAAAAACTGTGAAGAACTTACAGCCGGAGTCAGTGACACAGCCCACTGGATCTGTCTCGCTAGTAAACACTAGGAACAGACATAGTTAATATTTACCATTTAATTATTTATACTAGTATGCTCCCTGAGCTGCAGAACCCGCTCACTGTTTTGAACAAAGTACATTTTATTACATAATTTGCGATATTCCTCGACCTAGGATAAGATGGTTGGATGATGTGCTAGAAGATCCCAGAAGAAGGCAAAGGATTGGAGACATTGGAGAAGATTGGTGTTGGAAGCCAGAGCTCACGTTGGGCTGTAGTGCTAAAGAAGGCTTTTCGATATTAGACAATTTTTCAGTTATGGGAAAATTACAAAAATCCCGATTACTCTACTAATTCCTTAGTAATGTAACAATTGTAGAGCATACAATAATGTAACAAAGTCTAAAAATTTGAAACGTTCAGATCTGGGTTACAATTCCTATTAGTCTGATAACAATAATCATATTAAGTTTTTTTTTGTAAACATAACTTACAAACATTTTGAAGGCGATCCAAACTTGTAAGGTGTGGAGATATTAATTCTGTAAAAAAATTGAAGATACCGAGTTTGTGTTTTGAATAAAGGTCCTAAGAAGTTGATACATAGATTTGAACATATAACAGACATAGACTTGATACATATAACTTGATTGTACATAGACTTTTACAGTTTTCTTAAAATTTTGAGTTTCATTTTTTGGCCATTAGCACCCTAAAATTAAAAAAAATCAAAGAAAAAGCTATATTTGAATTTGGGTTTTAATTTCCTTTAGTCTGACGCCCGGCTGGATTTTTTCAATTTTTTTTTTCAAAGCTTCGATCATTTTTTGAACCCTGGCGTCCAAAAATTTTAAATTTCCTAAACTCTACACTACACCCAGATTTTGACTAAAATTCTCTTTAATTTGATCGCCATACGAATTTTTGCGATTTTTTCAAAATGTTCACCTACTTTTGAACCGTGACGTTTAAAATTTTTGAAATTTCCAAAAATGAACACTAGATTCAGATTGTGGTTAAAATTGTCTTTAAATTGATACCCCATATGGAATATTGCGATTTTTTTTCAGAATTTTGACCCCTCACACTTGTTTCTCCGGCCCCCCTATTTTTGAGGGAGTCAATTTAAAAAACAATAGGGTTCTGTAGGGTGAAAGTATAGACACATGCCTTTTACGAAAATCGGTTGTTGCGATCAAAAGTTATCCTGAGACATATCCCAAATAGGCAAATAGAGAGATAGATTGACAAACAGACAAATGTCAAACGGTCGAGTTAAAACTAAGACATCGCTTTTCTCGTTCATTAATCTTTACTTTCTACGTAGTTCTATATATCCAATGAATAAGTATTTGTGTACCTCTTACAAGAAGTTTCTTCTTTAAAAAAAATTAAAATACAGATAGTGACTGTGAGCGCATATACGTGTAGGCCTACTGTGCACAGATAAATATCTTGTGGCAATAAGTGTCGGGATTGCGGAAGTAATCATTTGAGAACCGCTGATCTCTACACCCACAAGACATACACGAATAATACATGTGTAGTACACCGTATACATACTTGGGTGTGTGCGTTTGTGAAATAGAGAGAGAGAAAGAGGGAGTGAGAGGGGGGAGGGCCTTGAATATTCTGTTTCATTTATCCACACAAAAATGTATTGTTTATACCCATTATTTTTATCAACGGTTTTCTCTTACGTTGTTCGCACGCTGAGGTAAGATACTCTCTCTCTCTCTCTCTCTCTCTCTCTCTCTCTCTCTCTCTCTCTGTCACACACACACACACACACACACACACACACACCGTCTCTTTATTTCTCTTAGGCGTTGAAGATATAACTCATCTACATCTGAATAGATGTAGCTAGAAAGGAAATATATAACAAGTGTATTCGTATTTATATCCTAGATTACATAGCCTAATCGTTTACCTACCGACATAAAAGTTAAAAAAAAAAAACAATTTTTCTCAAACACTTGAAGTCTCGGCTAATGAATAGGAGGTCAGTTGAATACCTTTATCATCCTGCATACGGTTAATAATAATTTTAACCACAGAAGATGCTATCATTAACAGAAAAAATTTAATTTGTCTTTGTATATTATTTTTAAAGAGTAGGCCTGTAGCTAGCTTTATCTGTGATGTAAAAGTATTCATGATTTGTTTATTACTAAAAATTATTAACAGTTATCATAATAATTTCACTTCATTTGCAAAGATTATATTAGATTTAGTTGAATGTGAAAGTGTTGATTTCATTTTGACTGCCAAATGTTAGGTTAATTATCTTATATTATTAATAATAATTGTTAAAACTATATCTGAGTGATGTGGCATCAACGGGCCTGACTTTGGAACATTTATCACTTTCACAATATCTGAGATAAGAAATAAATCAAAACATCACTGGCATGCCTCTACCTAACCGCGCAGTTCCTACTTTATGCGTTTTGTTTTATTGATTCACTGTTGAGTGAAATGTCATAAATCACGGGTTTCTGACGACTTGTCAAACCGGAGGCAATAAAGTGGATATAACAAACAATTTCCTCTCAATATGTTCTTCACGTGATTTCAAACATTTATGTTTTCTGTATGTAATCTGTTAGGCGTTATTAATTTTTTTATAGCTATATAATTCACTTTAACAAGTGTTTTTTCCCCTTTAAGTGATCAAATTACCTAATTTATAAAAATTAATGTCTGAAATGCTATTCAGTAGAATTGTAAAACGATCGTTGTGTTCGCTGGCACATAAGCTCTAATTATAATCGGAGTAAACCACAAACGTGCTAATTGTGACCGGGGTTCTAACATTATCCAGGAGAACGGATTGCGGAAGTTATTGGTTCCGAGAACGGGTATTTCATACTTGTGTACACGCCACAATAAGAGTTGTTTGAGTTTGGAAATTTCCAGCAATAAATATGTTTGAGCATAACATTAGTACTGCACATTGCTAGTGTTGTAATACAATATTTTATGTTGTCTTTAATGTGTTTCTTTCTTATACTCCCTCTCTAATTCGTCTATTTCACTACTACGTCACCCCTTCGGTCCCGTGGGCAACGAATTAGTGAGGTTCTACTCTATACTGTCCATGTAACTGTACTCTGTAACTGGCTAACAAATAAACAGATACAGCATGCGCGTCGGTGTAGGCACACACACACACACACACACACAGCGTTTAGTTTTATCTTTAATTCTACAGTTTTATATGACTCAGACGCCTAGTAATTCGTTGATGCTGTAATAATTTCGTGCTGAGTGTTTACAAAGAAGGGGGGTTAAAGGTGGATTACAGGTCTCGGAGGTTGTATAGGATGCCGATTACTATGCAACACTAAAACTCTGAGAAATGCCGACAGGTTCTGACCAAAGAGTCAGAGGTTCCCGGAAGGGAACTCAGCTCTACCCACAAATCCTACTCTCACGTTCTCGAAGACGAAAGTCGCGTAGCCCCTGAGTACGTAATGTAGCAGACGAGAGAGTTCCCGGCGCCAGAAAACTGGGACCCATCGGCTAAGGGAAGGGAACCCTTACAGAAAAATCCCTGGTCCTCCAAGTTGGGGGTTGGGCGGTAGGCCGGTAACCTACCCCCGGAAAAAATACCACACCACGGAACCTTCAAGAAAGCCTCGGATTGGACCAGGATAGGGGAAGACAGAATACCACGAAAACTATTGAATACCAGAATCCACGGAAAAAGACCAGTGGGAAAACCGAGGAGAAGATGGGAGGACGCGGTGGATGAGGATGCGAAAGAAATACCGAAAGTGCGTTCCTCGAGGAGGATGACTACCGACAGAAGAGAATAGGGGGGGGGAATTGAAGGAGG
Source organism: Magicicada septendecula (assembly GCA_034769895.1). NCBI lineage: Eukaryota > Metazoa > Arthropoda > Insecta > Hemiptera > Cicadidae > Magicicada > Magicicada septendecula. Next base: position 263,427,496 of record CM068376.1, read on the forward strand.
CCAGGGCCCAACAAGTGGTGTAGTGCTATAGGAGAGAGAGAGAGAGAGTTTACAAAGAAGTACTCACTTTCCCAAAGTGAAACTTTACAGCTAGTAAAGCTGTTAGTTGTAACTCCCATAGCTGCACAACTCGCTCACTATTTTGAGCGAGTCCATTTTTTATAACATAAATTTTGATATTAGATAATTTTTCAATTATGGGAAAAATTGCAACAATCACGATTCCCTACTATATACTGCAACGATACAGCCATATGCTGTATTAGGCATTAATTTGAATAAATATAAAATTTGTAGAATTATTATAAGTTAAGGGTAAATGGATAGGTCTCAGATTGTAAAAATATTTAATTGTTAGATTAGGGAAGAAATTAACCTGTTCCGACAAGCAGAGAACACCTGCTCAATTGTATGTGTGTTACGCGTGTATCTTGTGTGTGTTAGTGATGCATGTACAGACAGGAATCTCAACACCCGCCCCAAGTAATTAATAAAATAATTATTTTAATTCACTGTGCGAAAACTAATTAGTGTAGGAACAAACCAAAGGCACCAAAGTGTGTGTAAATTTTATAGTCATCCCTAGTAAAAAAATGACGTTAATAGGACACGCTACGCGAAGTCAGTGCGAAATAAACGTGCCAAAAAATACGCAAATTACTCTATGACGCTCAAATTAATACAGTGAGTGCTTAATCGAATTAGCTATGATTTGTGCTATCTCGATTCCGTGCAAAACATTGCTATTTGCTAATAATTGCAAATAGATGAAAAGGTTCGGGAGTGGGGGCTATCAGGCGATCTGCAGGTATCGACAGGACGATTTTGGAGCCAACTGGCGCGGAATCTCGAGAGGGTATAAATTGAGGGTTCGACCGAAAACCCTTCTCTTCATTTCAAGACACAGTTGCAGTCGGACATGCTGTCCGTCAGCAGAACAGTTTTATTTTTATTACAAGTCTCATTAACGAAAGAATAAAACGTTCGTTAATTATGTGACAATATTCCGGAAAACGTAAAGTACCGGGACCGTTTAAGTCTACAAAGAGTATCTACAGAGAAGCTACCAGAGCGACGAGGGATGCTGAACGTTAGACGATGTTTAAGATCTACTTTGCAGCAGATAACAACTCTCTGAAGCGGACCACACACTGCTGGATAACGACGCTGGACTCTAGAGGTAGCCAGGACCACACACTGCTGGAGAACGACGCCGGACTCTAGACGTATCCAGGACCACTCCAGGCCAGGAGGAATAGAAAACTGACTCTGGAGAACGCTGGGCCCCGCCAATAAGTCGTAAGATCATCAGAACTCAAGGTGACATGCATAATGCATTTATAAATGATTTTTAAAGAGCTCATAAAGACTATATCAAAAGACAATAAATTAAAACAAAGAAAAAAATTATAATTAGAAATAATATTTTAGAAATGTAGATAAATGTTTAGTCGTAAGAATGAGCGATCGCATATAAAGAAATAATAATAAAAAAAAGGAATTTAAAGTTGAGAGAGTAGATTTTGTTTCTCAAAGTAAATAAACAGAATGATCACTGTTGCACACCACTATATAAAAATTATCCCGATCAAAGTAAATAGTTAAATTGATTTGATATTTGCATTATAGAAAAGAATAATAAATGTGAATATGAAACAAAGGCCAGTCTAAAAGTAATTAATATAAATTTAAATTTAATTTTAAACATTGGTATAGACTGAGCGAGTTGAGGTCAGATCTGAATTACAAGAAATCAATTCAAATTACCTTTTAATTTTATATTTTATTAGTAAATCAAATTATTAACATGTCTAGATTAAGATTATTAACATGTCTAGATGTAAAAGGGTTTTTAAATATGTGTAACACTGCATAGTATAAGAGAGAAACATTTACGCGTAATAATGAGCAATATCGTGACCGAAGATTATTAATGATGTTTATTATTTATAAGATTGAGTAAACAATAAATATGAATTTTAAATACTCATAAATACAATACTCTTATTATAATTACACCTGATATAGTTATACAACCTCCATAAATTACAGTATCTTAAACAGTCATCTGTAAAGTTGCATAATTTTGGCGTCCCAAAAAACGTGGGGCTCCTCAAACACAAATACATTATATTTGCAATTCGAATCGTTGTATAATTTTGGCGCTCCAACAAAGTGTGGGGCTATACAAATTAAATTTGTATACAAACAAAATTGTTGTATAATTTTGTCACTTACAACTTGTGGCTCGATATATGTAATTGTATTGTTGTATTGTGTTGTTGTAATACCTTTATTAACAACAACTGTAGAGCACGCAATCATACAATAAACATAAGGGCCTCCGCACACGGCGCGACTACTCTGCAACACGAGTTGAGGAACTGGTTTGAGCGCGATCGTTTTGAAACTTTAGTTGCTAACGGGCTGCTGTTGACCCCAGACGGAGCAACTGAATTTTGACCAAAATGAAATCAGTATCGGGCAACCTGTCCAGTGGAAATGGCGTGAACAGAACTATAGTGAGATGTTTTGTTGACATTCTTCTTCAAATTATTATTATTATTATCTGTAGCAGTAGTGCGATGAGGAAGACGTTGTTGCTTATAAACAATATCGAAGACGGCGAAGAGGTGGCAGGATGTTCTGGACTCATCCTTACATCGAAAGAACTATTAAATGCAAGCTTTCTGTAGCTGCTACTCAGGTGAAAGAATCAGATTCAAAATTTTAAAAGAGGCTTTTCCACCTCTTGGACATATTTTATATTCGCCGCCCGATCATTCATTTTATAGAAGAAAGTATAAAGTTAATAAAAATTACAAAAACTATAAAATGAAATCATAAAAATTTTTAAAAATTATAAAACGAATTTACAGTAAATAACGAAGAACGGAAAAGGTTGCGGAACTACGCGACACAAGTTGCTTTTCGACCAACAAGATGGGTTGCGTGCGATTGAATTGTGAGTGATTTCAAACCGGACTCTTTGCAGTCGCGGCGTGTGCGGCGGCCCATTCCACTACGGTGAAGGATCGCAAAACAGTTGGTCGCGCAACCTTTTAACACCTAAAGTCGCAAAACAGTCGCGCCGTGTGCGGAGGGCCTAAAAGTTGGAAACATTCCTGGTTAAACTTTGTACCTATGTAAACTTTGTACTGTAAAATGTCGCATTGCAGGCGCGTGTAGTGGCGTCATTTTTCTCTTGCTATCTGCTGCCGGTTAGGCAAAGGCTAGCAGCAGCCAAATTTAACTTAGTTCCTTGCAAGACTCCGAGCGGGCATCTCGCTCAGTTCGCCAGCCGCGGCTACATAAGGTTTTCAATATTTCATAATTTAGCATGATCATCATGCGATAATTTTAATTAGGCGATCTCGGCCACTACATACTATTTATGTACTTCAATATTTTAATTCTATCTTAATTCTCCGGCACTTATGCCGCGCTAAAACTGCACGCGCCAGCAATTATGTCGTATTAATTTTCAATAAACAATTATCTCTAAAAACATATACATTCCACATTATTATTTCATTTCTGACCAGCTAACTTCAACTAGCGTTCTAAGATCAACTCAAGATTCATCGAGAGCTTCTAAGACGCAACATTTTTGGTCCTCCGCGACCGGATTTGGTCCATCACGATTTCAGAAATATTTCTTTTAATGGGCCCAAACAACGTTTGGTTCAAGCCCGAACATTTTCAAACTTCAGATTGTTGGCCGTTGCATGCCTTCTAAAAAGTACTTCATTCTCAACATTGCAAGATCCTGCAGAGCAGCAACTCTGAGACAACAAGACACGGCAGGACAGCATCATTTGTTCTACAGCAACGAAATTCCAGAACCTTAAAAAACTACGGAGAGCTACAACTTCAAGCGTCACCTGACCAACAGAAACAAGAGGTGCGCCAACTTCTAAGTATTGCCGAACAGGATCGAACAACGGGATAGAAGCCAGCTTGAGCACGCCGGGATTCAACATCCACGTGACTATAAACTTTCATTTTTTATAATTTTTCATGTATAATTGATGGTTACAGCAAACTAAGTAATATTTTTGCACTGATTTAATAGCATTTAATATAACCTTACTAATGATTTTTACATAAACAGATATTATTGTCAAGTGGCCATAAACTTGTATTTTTATCTAGATTTTCATATGTACATATGTACATAAATTTTCATTTACGCAGCTGTACAATAACGCATTAGGAAACTTAAGTGATGTGATAAGACTATATGTATATTGTCATTTTAAATAATTCATATTTTCAATAACTTTCATAACTATTCTTTTAAAAAGGAAAATAAGTACCTATTATAGTAAGTAATATATTAAGGTGTATACCGATCACTGGCTCCCGCATCATATCAGATTTTAGCAAATTATTCAAAATTACAACAATTGTTCTCCTGCTCTATATTTAGCTATCGTTTTCAAATCACATTTTACATTTCGGTCATGGCTGATGTGAAGGCGTTAATTAAAAAACGGGGCACAATTAAGACGTCTATATCCCGTGTGAATACTTTCGCTGACAATTTCGATCCGGATACAAGCGATCATCATGCCTTAAAAATTAAGCTCCGCCATTTGATGGAATTGTCTGCGAAATATGACGAAATTCAGACTCAAATTGAGGCTGACGATTCCGATTTCGCATCAGTCAGTGACAGAGTTCAAACAGAGGATGATCTCTGTAATATTGAGTGCAAACTACACCATTTATTAGAGCAATTAGAGGAGGTGAACAAGAAGCCATTGATTCAAGCTGAAGTTACACCAATTAAAACCCCACCTATACAGTTAGAGCCAATTAAATTTCCCTGCTTCTCAGGCAGCATTATTGATTGGCAACATTATTATAATATGTTTGTGGAATTGGTACACGTCAGGACTGACCTGACGGACATTCAGAAATTACACTATTTGCACTCTTCATTAAGGGACGAGGCGTTAAATGTAATAAAATCTCTTCCAATCACCCATGAAAATTATGCGGTAGCCATTGATCTATTAAGAGCCAGGTACGACAGCAAATTAATTGTCTCAGCCTATCATATAGGGAATGTCTTGGGCGTGAAATCCATTCAACAAGAGTCCAGGGTTAGCATTTCCAAATTCATTGACGAGATCACCGCGAATATAAATGCCTTAAATTCATTAAGTTTGCCGGTAAATACATTTGAAATCATTTTCGTTCAATACTTAACGCAAAAACTCGATAACCATACATGTCGGCTCTGGAAGGAAGGCTTGTCCGATGAGCGATTTCCTAATTTCAGTAATTTTATTAAATTTTTAAATAACAGAAGGCAGTTATTGCAAAACGTCGACGGCGCGATCAGCTCAGTAAGCAAGATGCACGTTAGCGATAAGACTCTCTATCGCAAAGCTATTAAACCGGTTGATATTACGAGGTCGACATTCCATTCTCATATTAGCAGCAACATCTGTCACCTGTGAAGAGGTAAACACCACCTTTCTGAATGTCCACAATTCGTGGCTATATCACCCCTGGAACGAAAAAATATTTTAATTAAAAATAAACTCTGCTTAAATTGCATACGTCCAGGCCATGATCTCGCACACTGTCCTTCCAAATTTACTTGCCGGACATGTCCTAAACGCCACCACACAATGATCCACATATCAGGCAATAACGCCTCGTGCAGGAACAATCAGTTTTCACTAAAACTGCAAACAAACAAATCTATATTATTATCCACCGCTGTCTGCATGACAACTGACCATGCAGGTAGGAAGCACCCAGTAAGGATTTTATTGGATTCAGGATCGCAAGCCAACTTTTGCACCATGAATTTCGCACGCCGCATGGGTCTAAAACTAATTAAATTTCAATTGCCCATCAGCGGTATAAATAATTCATTATCTCAAGCTGACTTCAGCACTAGGGTAAGGTTGCATTCACGTTATAAGAATTTTAGCTTAAACATACATTGCGCTGTGCTTCCCAGTATCACGAATAATCTCCCTGCGGAACCATTTGATATCTCATCCCTAAATTTACCAAAAGGCATATTCCTAGCCGACCCACAACTGAACTTCTCTTCGCAAATTGACCTATTGCTTGGTGCTCAGTATTACTTACAATTAATTGAACCTGTCAAATTTATCCGTAGCCCACATTTTCCCATAATACAGGAGACAAAATTGGGATTCATTCTCGCAGGTAACTTGCCATTTAATGTCGACATGACAAAACCTGTCTCATCCTTCATAGCATGTGAAGATAATAATGCCATTTCCTCGCAACTAAAGGACTTCTGGAAGTTAGAGAACGTTGCTATTCGTGCTCCCTCCGTTGAGGACTCGGAATGCGAAAGTCATTTTGTATCTAATACTTTCCGTAATAATGATGGCAGATTTGTGGTATCCCTACCTCGCAGGTCATACAATTCTCATTTGGGCGATTCTCTTCACGGAGCTATTCGCAGGTTTCAATCACTGGAAATCAAGTTCAAGCAGAACCCTGCCCTTCACAAGGACTATAGCGCATTCATGCATGAATATTTAACTCTTGGTCACATGTCTTTACTTGATGCGTACGATTTGTCAGTTAACCAGTCAGACACCTTTTACTTACCGCACCACTCAGTTTTTAAAGGCTCTAGTATAACTACCAAATTGCGAGTTGTTTTCGACGGCTCTGCCAAAACAACAAACAATCTGTCCTTGAACGACACATTGATGGTTGGTCCCACGGTCCAGCAGGATCTGTTCTCTATTATGTCTCGGTTTCGCACTCACCGATACGTCCTCATTTCGGACATTGAGAAGATGTATCGTCAAATATTAGTTAATCCCAAGGATTCTAATTTGCAGCGTATTGTCTGGCGCGACGCCCCCCATAGGAAATTCCAACATTACGCCTTGAGGACAGTCACATATGGGACTGCAAGTGCGTCGTTTCTTGCTACAAGATGTCTGGCTCAAATAGCCCAGGAAAATAAAACTAAACACCCTATAGCTTGCTCAGCCATCGCAAACGATTTTTATGTGGACGACCTCATGACCGGTTCAGATAACCCGTACATCCTATCTAAAATGAAATCCGACATCACAGATTTATTAAGCCAATACGGTTACCTTAAAATGGTTAAACCTTGCACAAATGGTTTTCAAATGATCAGACCATTATAGCCTCGCACGCTCATTCCTCCCTGGACCTTAGCAAAAATCAAACTGTGCGTACCTTGGGTATTCAATGGAACATTGACGAAGATAGTTTTGTATATAGTGTCCAAAGACATGTCAATGTAGAGGTATTCAACAAGAGAAGGATATTATCAGTCATCGCAGGAATTTACGACCCTTTGGGACTCATTGGCCCGGTCACATTCTGGTGTAAGCATTTTATGCAGAAATTGTGGTTAACAGGTACAAGTTGGGACGACCCCTTACCAGATTCGTTATCTAATCAGTGGGTAGAGCTTTATTCTCAGCTGATTTCAGACACTTACTTTAAAATTCCAAGGTCTGTAAAGAGTTTAAATAATTCGCAAATCATTTCATTCCAGCTCCATGGATTTGCCGACGCGTCAGCAAAAGGTTACGCGTGTTGTATTTATGTGCGTACGGTCTATTCAAACTACGTCATCTCATCAAACTTGTTATGTTCTAAATCTAGAGTCGCCCCCTTGAAGCAGATAACATTACCCAGACTTGAACTTTGCGCCTGTCTCTTGTTGGCTCAGTTGGCTTCCAAGGTTATAGACGCCGTGAGTTACAAATTCGACGACTTATATTTTTACTCGGACTCGATGATAGCCTTACACTGGATCCACCAGCAATCTTCCAGATGGAAGGTATTTGTCGCCAACCGTGTTGCGGAGATACAGCGTCTCACTACAAAGGGTACCTGGCATCATGTCTCGTCACTGGACAACCCTGCCGACATTTTATAGCGTGGTTGTCTCCCTCGGGTATTACGCGGCCACCCACAATGGTGGCATGGTCCATCCTGGTTGTCCCATGAGTCATCATCATGGCCCATCCGCGCTTTCGATGCCCATTCACCCTGCACTCATCCCGATCTTGAGCAGGAAAAACGTAAGCAGGTCCAAACCTCATTGATTCTCGCTTCATCTACGTCTAGTTATTTTGAAACTACTCTTCGCTTTCAAAACTCCTTCGCGTATTTTCGTATTTCCGTTGATTCATTCGGAACTCTAGGCTCCCTATTGCGTATAGAGACACTTCCTTTTTAACTTTTCATGAGTTACATGGTACACTTTTAGTTTTTATTCGTGAGTCCCAAAAATCACACTTTAGCATCGATATCAAGGAACTTGAGGCACAACGCTGCATCCCAAATAATAGTAAAATTCTTTCACTTAACCCCTTTCTGAACAAGACAGGAATATTACGCGTGGGAGGACGCCTATGAGAGCAAACACCAAATCATACTCCACCCGCACTCTCATCTCAGCAAATTAATCATAGAATGCGAGCATCTTCGTTTACTACACGCGGGTGTACAATTGACTCAGTAACCTTTACGGCAGAAATATTGGATAATTAATGATAAATCTTATATACGGTCAGTAATACACAAATGTATCACTTGTTTTCGATTCCGTGCAAGGGGCGCAAGCCAATTATTAGGACAATTACCCCCTTCCCGGGTTACGCCTGCTAGCCATTTTCTCACTCTGCAGTCGACTATGCCGGTCCCGTATTCATACGTCATGGCGGGCAGCGTTCAAAGGCCACGTCAAAGGCTTATATTGCTTTATTTATATGCATGGCTACTAAAGCTATTCACCTGGAACTAGTCTCAGATCTTACCTCAGACGCCTTCATAGCGGCATTAAAACGGTTTATAGCGCGTAGAGGTATCCCTGATCAGATATTCTCCGACAATGGAACAAACTTTCGTCGTGCTAGTAGCACACTTCACGAAGTATACAAACTGTTTAAATCTAATGGATTTGAACAGACCACCCAGGATTTTACCAGTGCCCAAGGCATCAAATGGTCCTTTATTCCACCCTCAGCACCGCATTTCGGCGGCCTGTGGGAAAGCGGAGTCAAGAGCGTCAAATTTCATTTGCGGCGCGTTGTCGGCGGAATAATTCTTACCTTTGAGGAGTATTACATTATCCTAACTCAAATAGAGGCCTGCCTTAACTCACGCCCCTTGTTCGCCATCTCCAATGACTCTAGGGACCCCGAACCTTTAACTCCAGCTCACTTCCTGGTTGGTTCTCCGCTCACTGCACTCCCGGAACCTGACTATTCTCAAGTCAATATTAGTCGTCTGGGCAGATGGCAGCTGCTCCAAAGATTCTCCCAGTCGATATGGAACAAGTGGTCGAAAGATTATTTGCACCAGTTCCAACAGCGCAACAAATGGTGCATCCCGTTAAAAAATTTGACTCCCGGACAACTCGTCCTTATTCTAGATGACAATTCCCCCCCCACTTCACTGGAAACGCGGGGTAGTCACGAATGTCTATTCGGGTCAGGATTCAATAGTGCGCGTCGCGGATGTTCGCACCGCAAATGGTATCCTACGTCGACCCATTCATAAATTATGTCCACTTCCAGTGGTCTCAGACTAATCGCATGAGAATCTGCGATAACTTTATAGCATTATCGTGCTTCATGCCCAGGACATTCCCCGGGCGATCACATGATTTACATTGTTATGATTACTACATTATTATGTCTATTGTACTATTGTATTATTCTATGGTTATGTATTTTTTTAATTTTTTGGGGATTATTATTCTAATATTATTGTTATCACTATCATGTTTTTGAGTATTTTTGAATTTTTTTGGGATTATGATTCTAATATTATGCCTGTGAATTATATGTCTCTTACTATTGCATTATTCTATGGTTATGTATTTTTGAATTTTTTGGGGATTATTATTCTAATATCATGCATGTAAATTATTATGTCTTTGTCATTGTATTATTACCTGTTACTTATTATTGAATTTTTTGGGATCATTATCCTATTATTATGTACTGCCAACTATTATGTCTGCCTGATTATTGTATTATTATGTATCATTACCATGTTGTTAGGTATTGTGGAATTTTATTATCATTGTTCTATTACTAAATCATTATGTATTATGTATCCTTACATGAATTTGGTATGTTAATCAAATTGTTATCTACTATTAATTTTCTGGGTGTCATTGTTCTACTATTACACATGTCAATTGTTATGTCGTTGTTGTTGTACTAGCAGTTGTTATTTATTATTGAATTTGTTATCATGTAATGTCAATTACCATGCACTATTCACACAATGACTCAAGTTGCAAAATCGCCCCGATTTTGTGCGGGCAGTATGGTTAAACTTTGTACCTATGTAAACTTTGTACTGTAAAATGTCGCATTGCAGGCGCGTGTAGTGACGTCATTTTTCTCTTGCTATCTGCTGCCGGTTAGGCAAAGGCTAGCAGCAGCCAAATTTAACTTAGTTCCTTGCAAGACTCCGAGCGGGCAACTCGCTCAGTTCGCCAGCCGCGGCTACATAAGGTTTTCAATATTTCATAATTTAGCATGATCGTCATGCGATAATTTTAATTAGGCGATCTCGGCCATTACATACTATTATGTACTTCAATATTTTAATTCTATCTTAATTCTCCGGCACTTATGCCGCGCTAAAACTGCACGCGCCAGCAATTATGTCGTATTAATTTTCAATAAACAATTATCTCTAAAAACATATACAGTCCACTTTATTATTTCATTTCTGACCAGCTAACTTCAACTAGCGTTCTAAGATCAACTCAAGATTCATCGAGAGCTTCTAAGACGCAACAATTCCGATTTGGGTTATAATTCCTTTTAGTCTGACACCCTGCTGGATTTTCAGAATTTTTTCAAATTTTTTATCTCTTTTTTAGCCCCTGGGATCCCAAAAATTTTTAAATTTCCAAAACATAACACTGCATTCAGATGTTAGTTATAATTCTCTTTCATTGTATATCCCACATAAATTTTCTTGCGATTTGATTAATATTTTCACTTACTTTTTGGGCGCTGACGTCCAAGTTTTTTGTATTTTCAAAAATGAAAACTGTATTCAGATACTATTTGAAAGATACAAACTTAAAAATATCTTATAACACAGATAATATTGTTTTTCATCAAATAAAACCTAAAACTAAATTCAACATTCACAATAAAAATGGAGTTTACAAAATAGAATGTCCAGATTGCAATAAATTTTACGTAGGCCAGAAGAAGAAAAAACTGTCCGAGATATTCATTCAATGAGATTCAATGAGTTTTTAAAACCTAATATTTACCAATCTAATTTAGCCAAACACTGTTTAAATAATAAACATAAATTTCCAGACATTCAAAATGTCAAATTAATTAAAAACGTACAAAAAGGTAACAAAATGAATATCTGGGAAAATCTTAATATTTACAAACACAGTAATGATAATCTACAAATTGAAGAACAAATTCAAATAAAAACAAAACAAGACGATTTATTTAACATCATACATTTGTTGGAATAATACGAATAAAACATTAAATATATAATAAATAGCTGACTACGTAAACATTACAACAATCGAAAAATGAATCGAACTAAAATCGATTATCCGTTAACTATATTGTAAACGAAACTTTCAATTACAATTCAAACAAACCTCTGAAGATACAGAATAATTTCTGTGAAACGTGCGTCAGGTGTAAATAAACCTACTTGCAGTGTATTTATTTGAAGATATTATATATGGGAGACCTACAGCAAACTCAACGAGTTACTTACAAAGGAATAATATTAGCAAAGAAATAGAGTGTACTGTAATCGGGATTTTTGTAATTTTTCCCGTAATTGAAAAATTACCTAATATCAGAATTTATATAATAATAAATGTAGTTGGTTCAAAACAGTGAGCGAGTTTTGCAGCTCAGGGCGCTTACTATTAGCAATATTTTATGTCTTATTATATATCGGACCAGGTGAAAACATTTCACTATATCGTACAACGGGAAAAATGTAAAATACATTGGCAAAACTTGAAAAACATCAGTTTAATGAAGAAAGTTGTGTTAGTGGTTGAAATCACAAGCAGAATGATCACTGTTGCACACCACTATATAAAATTATCCCGATTAGCGCTTTCAAGCTTCACAGCTCATCGTCAGATCGGAATTAAACCAAAAATCCGTTGTGTGTGAGTAGGGTGGGGTGAGATGTGAGTGAAGGGTTTTTTTTACAGATTTTTGGTTTAATTCCGATCTGACGATGAGCTGTGAAGCTTGAAAGCGCTAATCGGGATAATTTTATATAGTGGTGTGCAACAGTGATCATTCTGCTTGAAAAACATCAGTTAATAATCATTTTCGTGGACAAAAAATTCTGATATTAATCAGTGAGGTAGACAATGGCAGTAATTATGCATAGTGAGTCAGCAAAGTTATTTCAGAGTAGACGAAACAAAACGTTCTCAATGACGTGCATTCGCCCTTGGTCCTATTCAAGTAAGCAACACAACTTGAAATATATTTAGATAGCTTCTTGTTTAACTGTTTACTCAGGCCAGAGTGAAAATTATTTAATCGATTTTCTCAGCAATGTGAGAACATGTAACTCATACTTCTTATTTTGCCGAAATTCAATTTTAATATACTCCAGATATAACGTTTAACGAAAAATATTCACTGTTCCTTTTACTACTGTCTCCTATTACGCCACATTCGTAATTGTGCTTAAAGCGTATCGTATCACATATACCATACATCATCGTCGTCGTCGTCGTCGTCGTCGTCGTCGTCATCATCATCATCATTTTCAACGATTAAACCAAAGATGGCTTATCCCGGTCTCAAACAGGCAAAGATTAGAGGTGGTCACTCCAGCGATTCCTCGGACGTCCCACAGCTCTCCGTCCCCTCGGCTTATAGTTCCATAGTTGTTTGGGGATGCGGCAATCATCCATTCGGCAAAGATGTTCCCACCAATTCAGCCGTCGGTTGAGTATACTCGTAATATTCCTGCCGTATACCATATATCAAATATCATAAATTACAAGGATGCATTCCTTTCAAGACGGGATTTAGTATTTACCAAAAGGCCACATATTTTGTATACAGTACTTCAATGTAAAACACAAGTTCATAAATTTATAACCCTAAGTCTTTCATGAAAAGCTGAACATAAGTAACTGGAAAGCCAGGGCACGCAATAGGGAAGAAGTCGACTCTTGGAGCAGTCCAAGACTCTCCAAGAGTTGTAGCGCCACGGTTGATGATGAGGAACACTTTAATGATGTTTATGGATTTAGTAGTAATATGCGTGAACCAACGTACTTTTCCTTCTGCGGCAGATTAATTTTCGTGTTTCAAATTTCTATTCAAATATCGATTAAAAACTTTAACGGTAGTAATATTTTTCTGACATTATTTGTTATAATCTGTAATTACTTGTAAAAAACGTTTTTCTAAAACAAAGGAAGTATTAATAAGTTTTAAACTCACAAAAAAACAAATTTTGTATAGAACAAAAATATGTACAAATCGTATTCTGGTACGAACTTTCTTCGGATGTCTGGTTTTCACAGTAACGTAACAAAGTCACGCTCGTATTAGAAAGGGGGGAACTGTTTATTCGGTTCTTTAAAACCTCTAAGCGATGGGAGATTTTTCTTACGGGTAAATCCTCTATCCGGGCTGCTTCCATCGTAATTTTTTCGTCGCTTAGATCTTTTCAAGTGATGTTAGGTCTTTCAACAAGGGCTTTCAACCGCCACTCACAGCTTCTGAGGACGATCCCAGATTCCAGGGATCGAACGTCAAGCGATAGAGGATTTATATCCCGATAGAGGATTTACCCTGTTTTTCGGATTTCACTGCAATACAAAGTAAAGAAAGCCTTAAAAAATATGGAAAAATACGGTTAAGTGGAGACATTAACGATAATTTCGGTAGTATAATTATTGTATTTTATTTCTATCAGATATTAGAAACTATATAAAGTCATGATCTCTCGTTTTTGAACAGAGTATAGCAACAATGTTAAACACTATTTGCAATGTAGGGGTGCATGTATCGTCGAGACTGAAGAGTGGTATACTCGTCAGACTATCAATGTATAAAGGATGTCAAATGAAGAGACCTTCGAAAAGATAGGCACAGAAGCATAATGTTCGCTCAGGATTATACAAGGGGACAATAAACAATTTATTTGAGAGAATAATCAGAGTGATAATAGCTGTCCGGACCTTCTACTATGGACGTTCAACGCTTGGCTGAGAACTAGAGTATTCTCTTCACGCTGCAATAAGCAAGGCTGGTTTCAATGCCTAAGGACAAAGGTTCTCCAGACTACCCGTCAGCTTATCGACCCATATCTATGCTGGACACAGCGGGTAAGTTGATGGAAAAACTTTCGAAGCCGAGACTGCAGCAGGCCGTTCGAGCCGCAGGTGATCTTTTTATCCACCAGCACGGATTCAGAGGAGGGTATTCCACCATCCGTGCGATTTCCGATGTGATCGAGGTCATCAGATGTGCAGAGACAGTGTGTCACCAGGCGCGACCTTTGATGTTGTTGGTGACTCTTGATGTAAGCGGGTAACGCGTTTAACTTGACGCGTTGGTGTGACATGTTACAGGCTCTTGAGCGGACTTTTCGAGTACTGCCATATCTGTTAGTAATGGTAAGAGATTACCTGAGGGATCGCCGGCTTGTGTACGAGACAGGGCAGAATGACGTTATCAGGCGAGGGTTGGAAGTTCCTTCTGTTGATGAGTTCGTGTGTTCTCTGGCGCTCAAGCTCTTGGCACACGCCTCTACCTCATCCTACCCTCACCTCCCCGCCTTAGTACAGATAACGACCCACCTCCTCGCAAATTTAAACGCCCCCGAGCTCTCCTCGATGATACCCCGTAAGCATTCATCTGCCCCTCACCGCCCCCCTTGAGACGCTTGACACTCAACTTTCCTATCCCAGCCACGTAAGTGAAACTCCCTCTCATCCTCCACTATACAAGAACTACAACAGATTCCACTCTCCCTTTCCTTTCATGGGAAAAAAACCACATTCGTTGCGAATCGCTTCGCGGTTCAGCATCACATTAACAGCCTCCATCTCTCCTTGCAGGAGCGCACCATCTGTTATACTGGCGCAAGGCTTACTCATGTTTCAGACGCATCAGGCAGTCATCGGGTTTACCCGGACACTGCAACCACTGGGGCACGACCAGCTTAGCTGTCCCTCGAGTGGAAGTTGAAAGTTGGAGATAGGGCAGGGTCAGTTGACGAAGGTCATCACATCTGGTGCGCCACAGGGGTCAATATTGGAACCTGACCTTTGAACGACTCTTACGACAGTTTACTCTGTACAGAGATGCCCGAGAACGTGTTCCTGGTCGGGTACGCTGACGATGGTGCGGCATTCATCACAGCACGTAACCCAGATCTGGCTCAGGTGAAGCCGTACCAAGGCATGCGCCGAGTCACTGGATGGATGGCGAGTCAAGGTCTCCAGCTTGCGATCTCGAAGACCGAGATCGCCATGCTGACTATAAGAAGGATCACTACAGTCATCCCGTACAGGATATACAGGATAATCTGTAATCCTACCTTCTGCGACCATATCCGGAAGACGTGTGATAAGGCGGCTGTGGTGACTGCTTCCCTCAGTAGACTCAAGTTCTCTCAGTGGACTTTAACGAGTAAGAGAAGGCTGCTGATGCTCTCGCTGCAGTCTATCCTCACGTACGTTTCAGCCGATGCTACTGTACTGTAGGCGCATGGCTTCTGTCCAGCAGCGTCATCCCAATAGATTTCTTGGCACAGGAGTGCGAATTTGTCTACGCGCACCGTAGAGATCTTGGCAGAGCAGAGGCAGCTGTCCAGCTGTCCGTGCTCATATTATGGCCTTATGGTAGCAGAGATGGGACGATGACACCAGGGGCCCCTGAATGGCAATACTCATCAGGAACTTATGACTTTTCTTCTTTTTCTTCACGTAGTTTCTCACAAGCTATGGATATTTTCGTGAGTATCTTCACTGGATGAGAAGGGTGTGCCATCCCCTCACTGCAGGTACTTCACATAGCAGAGACAATGTTTTCACACTTTTTTCGAGTGCTCACGTTTCGAGGACGACCGTGTTAACCTCAGTTCAAGGGTCGGAATTTTCAATGCTGATGACATTGTTGGATTGATGCTTCAGAATAAAGGCAACTGGGAAGTAATCGCAGCGTACATAGAATGTATACTAAGAATGACGAAGATTATATTGGTCCGACCCGTGATAGTCAGAAGAAATCGTCCCCGGCCTGGTGGGTCGTTGACAAAGTGAGTAAAATTCCCAATTTACCATATAGCCTGGTGCCTTTTGAAGGTTTTCTCATCCTTAAAAAAAAAAGAGAGTGATAATGAAAGCAAAAGCGACAGAATGATGAAACATCCTAAAATAACAGAACACTGAAAGTACTTACTTTCATATTTTATAAATTAAGTCATCCCGCCTGTTTTCCTTTAAATAAACCTGGTCATAAAAGACATGCTGTTTACTATATTTTCTCAATTTATAACATGGCTAGAGAAGTCAGTAGTGTATCTCATTCATAGCGGTTCTTAGAAATGGTTTAACGCTTTTTAAAGTTAAGAAGCATCCCTCGGGCATTGGAGTGGTAGAACTCATCTGAATTAGTTTGTAAGTCACTGAAAATGTATGTAGTCTGCAAGTTCCTTTCTATTATGAATTGTAGAGTACTAACTGGTCCACTCATTTTCTAAAGTCTGATCTTCTGTAAATTATTCAGTTCGATTTCTAGTCCACCTTTCTTCAAGACATGATTAATATCTGTTGTTTTCTCAAGAAGCCGAAATGGAAATTTTTCTCATACCAGTGGGATTTTCAGCTTCGAGAACCGAAACAGCAGTGTAGCGAGTTACAAAAGAAAATCTTTTACTTGGGTTGCAGTCACATACGTTTTTCGCAGTTGCAGCTCTACTTAAGGGAAGATTTTTTTTGTTTTCTTCCCCTTTGACGGTTGATCTGTTTTTGGAATCTTCATTATAACGTGTCCGTCTTTTCCCTTTCTTTTTCAACTGACTGCTAGGAACTTTTTGCATGGTTTATGACCTCTCCTGCATCAGCGGATATTTTATGAAGTGGACTGCATAACTCCAAATGTGTTATAATATTGTGGAAAAATATGCGCCAAAACACAAACGCTGATTTCTCCAACATCCCAACATTAGCCGGATAGCCCCTGCCTGCTTGATTCATTACTACAGCTGGTTAGCATAATGATTCTGCTTATACATGCATTATATCAGTTCTTCCCTGTACTCAAAAACCGTATTGATGGTACAGCTACTGAAATTTCATCTCATTGCAGAACTATGAGAGATTGTTTTTCCAACGGTTCCCTTTTACTTAGCTATTTTCTGTGGACAGTTACTGGAAAAGTTAGAAATATCACTTTGGTTGGCTAAGAATACTCGAGTTTGTTAATTCTGACAGGTCGATTGGCCAGTAACCAAAGTTGATGTGCGTAGCGATGTACACAACATCCTTGTATGTGCATTTTATTATAGGGCGGATGCCAGTAAAGTAACCATTCATCTCGTTTATTCTGTCATAGCTTTGAGATATCGCCTTATCGGGACTGTCCAAATTGTTTTCTAAAGTTCCATGAATCCATTTCGCAAGAGAGTGTGCTAAAAAATCAGTGAAACAAAATTTTATTTTGCAATTTTATTCTTTACGTATACTGTCAGACGGTGCACGACAAATCACTTTGAACTTCATTTGATTTATTTTTTAAACTAGTGAGAAATGATCCTTTAAACATGTATCAAATTCTACGGAGAAGTTTTCAAGACCTTTGAAGACATCTGGAATTAATAAAGCCTCACTTTCATCATAACGTTAAAGAGCGAGACCCAAAGCAACACAAAGCAATACACGGTCAATTATTTTTTTTAAACACCGATTTTTTTTTTATTTACTCATTGTGTGTTTTAATATTTAAACAAAACGCGCTGTCGTGTTGTTGACAAATG
This sequence comes from Magicicada septendecula, assembly GCA_034769895.1. NCBI lineage: Eukaryota > Metazoa > Arthropoda > Insecta > Hemiptera > Cicadidae > Magicicada > Magicicada septendecula. Next base: position 263,445,538 of record CM068376.1, read on the forward strand.
TCAAACTTTCCTAATTAATTCTATTCTAATATGAAGTTTAAATGTGATTGTTTCTTCATTTTTGAGTTAGTTGAGACAAGTCAGTAACACCGTAACTCACCCAACTTACATCACAACTTTGTTTCGAGAACAGGAGACAATAAACACAAAACAATCTGTTAGTTATTTAAAATTCACAAATACAAGTTTTCATAAAACTCGCCCTTGAATTCCTTGGTGAAGTGCCTAGAAAAATGTAACTGTTACAGCTCAGAAACACTAATTTTACTAAGAGCCATCTTTAATATTGATACCAGTGATTAAGCAATAAAACATAACAAACACGGTTGGACTGTGTAAATCCTTAGCAAACAGAGACGTTGAAAATCGAAGCGAAAAATTCTAAGTGATTTGTCGCTGAGCGAGCGGCCCGTGGCAGTCCGCCATGTCGAAAGTAATTTTAATCAGATTATAGATATGTTACATAAAACATTAAAGAACACTTCGTACTAAATTGCTAAATTTCCCTACGTATTTCGCCCTGATCGCGGTTTATGGAATAAATATGAAATAATTTGCTTCTTATGAAATAATAACATAAATTTAGAAATTAACTTTCATATTAAATGACCACAAGATTGATCTCTCTGATTTATCGTTGTCTGAGGAAGACAAAATTCCTGTTACCGAGGTTAAGGATGCTCTAAATACCGTGAAAAATGGACGGGCACCAGATCCAAATGGACTCCGTATAAGTTCTTTAAAAATGCGACAGACCTACTTTTGGATCTTTTGGTATATGTTTTCAATTACTTTTTAAAAGGTGAAGAACTCCCACTTGAATAGAAGACTGCGTGTATTTCCAACCTCCACAAAAAAAAAGGAAGCCGAAAGATACTATCGAATTACAGAAGATCAAGTGTAACCATTTCCATCTCAACATTATATGGAAACAATGTTTAAGCAAGAATTGAAAGCCAATATGAGGATATGGATTTCGTGCAGGCGACTCTTTTATAGATTATACCTTATACCCGGGACTGTAGCTTTCAGATCTTTATTTGGCTTGGGGTCTGGGATAACAATCGCTTCCCTCCATTTCTCAGGAATGTGCCGGAACATAATATATCATTGACTTTGCGCGTAAGGAATAATAATGCTGTTCCAGGGAGGTTTTTTAGATAGATGTTATGAATACCGTCTGGCTCTGGGCTAGAATACTAGTACATCTCGACAGAACACTTTTGAGTTTTTTTAGTCAGATGGAGTGATTAATTTTGAGTTCGGTATCCGCGTTTGATTCCACGACTTTATTTATCAATATGCCAGGTTTTTTTGATTTATTGAAAGGCTGTGTTGTAGTTAGAGTCACAAAAGTTGAAGCCAACATATTAGCAATGGCTTCTGAATGTGAATTAGGCCTACCTTTCCATCATCCGCAATCAATACTTCAGTGCTGTTTGTTCCAGTGAGGCCTTTTATATTCCTGATTTTGTTCCAGACATCAGCGGTTGTGTCTGATTAGTAACAGACAAACCGTATACACTCAACGCTGCCCTCTTATTTTCTTCTACGATCGTTATCTCTGTCTCGTTTGTATTTTATCTGGTTATCACAAGTCAGATACCTTTCATAAGCGTAGAAACATTCATACTTTGTGCGATGAGCTACTTTACATACTTCAGTCCACCAGGTAACTTGGGTCTTGGCATTTCTATCAATTTTATTTAAATACTCTGTTTTAAGCATGCGATTTTAAATTAGTAATAATTTCGATTTGGTTGTTAATTGATATATTACCTGGCTCTTGCAAGTATATAGTGCTTAGTTGTTAAATAATTATATTTTGATATTTTTTCTAGTTTGCTTCATTGAATTTCCATTTGCGTTCAGTTACTATTTTAGCGTGCTTCTGATGCATCTGTAAAAATTTAAAACTGATCGTTGCCGTTTATGACGGGAGACTCTCCAATCGAGTAAGTGGACTACGAAAGGACTGCTGAATGCAAGATCAATCCAGCTAAATTTGTTATGTTATATTTAAATGAGTTGGTCTACTAGCAATGGCCAACACGCGCGATTCATGTGCGCGTGGTCCCGGATTCAACTCTCGGCGGAGGCTCAGTACGGCTTGCACTAGCGTCGTGAGGCAAAATTGAATAGCCGCTGAGATAACAGCGGCGCCTCCTGGCTATGAATACCGCAACTAGCCATGCAACCGTCCCACTAAACACAAAACCCGTGCGGTATGCCTTGGTCGTTTACGGACTATTGAGTAGTGGCTAATTATATATATATATTGCAATAGGTGAATTTGCATATAAAATAATAATTTCACTCTTGACATATGATAGAATGTTTCAATGAGAATTGGTTAAAGTAAAAGTTCAAATGTCCGACTTAAGACTTACACCAAAATGTGCATAAAATAAAGACCTATCTGGTAGTAATACTTGTTAATAATGTAAAGAACGAAATAAATGAGTTTTTTCATAAAAAAGGTTTTATCACCCACAAGAAAAGCAATAAAATTATACCGGTTTTATTTGCACGTTTTACATTGTTCATATACAATTTCTCATAAGTAGAATGTTATCTAGACTAGAGCCGTAAGGGTGAGGGAACGTTTTGACCAATGAAATTGGCTAATATATAAATTGATATGACCCGTCGTTCAGAAGAAACTGTTCATTCATTTTTATTTACAACAGAAGTAGTAATTTATTTTATTTAAACAGAACGATTGATTTATTTTATTTTGTATTAGGAACTGGCTATTAATTTGTGTTGTGCTATCATAAACTGTAGTAAAATACTGTGCAATCTAAAAATTAAGAAAATCTTTAATTAAAGCTAAAACATTCCATTATCTAATTAAAGCCAAAACATTCCATTATCTAATATCGACTATTACCTTGCGACTAATATCTATGCGACCTTGTACATCGCAATATACTTAAATTAGTACCGGTATAGTAAATTTAGTTCAAAACTACAGGGTCTGTGTTCTCAATAACTTTATCGATGATCTGTTCATGGTAATTACCTTTGAAAGAACTGTGACTATTAAGTTCCTTACTATGAGAAAATTTTTGGGTAATTAAGTCATAATTCCCCAAACCATATCACGTCGTTCACGTGATTCCCTATGTCGTTATTACGTAAATCATACCAGTTTCGTAGATAAACATTACAAAATGTCAACCGCTGATAGGAAGTAATATAAACACAGATACAGCTTCAATGTAGGTTATTTATTGTGATGTCTGTTTTGTTGAGATTGTTGTTAACATATCCAACGACTCCACCACTAGCATGTTGAGAGTCAACTCTGTTTTTGAAAGTAGCTGAATAATTTTTTTTTTAATTTTCCATGGTAATTATTTTTAAAATTTGACAGATTCTTTTTCCTGTAGACAGATAATGTCGGGAGGAAGATTATTGATAATTAGTTCCAGGTTTTTTGTGGATAGTACACGTTGATATTCCATTGTAATATAGACTTTTTCGAGATGTATGGGAAGTAGTGGCGACTTTCTGTAGAATAGAAGTGGGAAGGGGGGTCGTTCGTCACCACTCGATACTGACGTGTCATTTTCAGATTCCTTGTTTATGCCTATTGAGAGTTTCTTTTTTTATAATTCTAGTGAATTGCTTTTGATTTTCCTACCGATTACTTTTGACCTGGTAATTACTTTTGAGTGAGGAAATCAATGCTGAAATATTCTGTGAATTCAAGCGACAATTTTTGTAATTTAGATTTTCCTTAGATCTTTCGAGGAATGTCTTGAGTTGATTGTGGTTATGAATATGTTGATTGTTTCATTTTAAGTAACCCTTTAACGGCCGTATGTGATTTTCTAAGGAATCAGAGCTTGTACAGCAAGAAAATGGTTTGTATTTCTTTCCGGTGGCGCATCTAGAATTTGGCCTTGAGAAGGGTCCGGGGTCGGGTCGGCTTCGTACATAAGAAAAAACAAGTTAAGAGTAATCAACATTACTATCTTTAAATTGGCTGAAATCAGTCCCATTAAAGTAAACGGTAATCACATAATAACGATACGCGTTATTGAAACGTTGTTGACAAGATACTAATTGACTGAATTGATTTTCCTATATTTCATATTTTAAACGTATATGCTAATGCTGTCCAATAAGCTTGTCTCTATGTATTTAAAAAAGAGTTACTACTGTATTAACGTACACAGTTGAAAAAAAAAACATAAAACAGTCTAAAATATAAGAGCTTAATGAAATACGTAAACTTTTCCGAGCTTCGGGGAGGGGTCAGATCCCGTTCGTCCTACCCGTAAATACGCCCGTTTCTTTCTTACTGCTAGGTTTAGTTATTACAATATTTTCTTGATGGCCTGGCAAACTTTCGGAGGAATTTTCGATGGTACTTGATGCTGTTATTAAAAGTTTTCGTTTTGTTGTAGACCTAGAGGATTTCTCTACGTGCTTGTTTTTTTCGGGCATTTCAAATGGCGGTTTTGTAGTTCACACAGGATTATTTGGTGCAGTAAATGCTTTTTCCGTCGTCTAATTGTTGAAATTTGTAGAGTATAATATTTTGTTTATCTCGTGTACAACGTTGTCACAGTTTTTGATAAGTGTACGCATTACCTGCAGATAAAACATGATATTATGTCTGCTGAGGAGTAAATCCAGCAAAAGGGGATGCCTTCGTAATTAGAAACGTCATCAGGGCGAATGTAGATGTGTCTACGGAACTTCATGATGTGGGAGTAACCCGTTTCAAATACACTCTCTTGCAGAAACGATGTTCACGATCTCAACCGGACGCCATGTTACGCAGTTACATACTTGCACAGATGCATTGATTTTAAAATCAGACAGGGTTTCAAAACTGTATGGGATGGCAGTGTCGAACTTGTAAATAGCTGCTGACATCTCAACTGGCTGTTCTACACACGGAAGAATAAAAACTACCAAAGCAACTGTTTTCAGTCAGTCTTTAATTCTAACGCTTGTTCCAAAATTGTAAGTTTAATTAATTGTAAAAACCTTCGAAGAGGTTTTAATGAAAATTCGGGCATTTTTAATGGTACAGGTTGTCTAGACCCAAACAGTAAGACTTTCATATTTGTACATTTTTTTGAAACCATTAACAGTTCATTACACGCACGACTTGGATTCCTTTAATTCAGAAAATAAAATCTTAAAATCTAATTTACAGGTATAAAAAAACAAAATAGTAGAGTAACTACACTTTACCTACTCTTCTTCAGCTACTGAAACCTACAATTCGGCACAAATAGCCATTGCATCACCTCCACCCTTAACAGTACACTTTCGTGTCTTCTAAAATTAAAAACCTATCTAAGGAACATAACGTGTGTTGATTGGATCAACAGCCTGCCTAGAGTAGCAGTAAAAAAAAATATTTGGCCAAAACACTTTATCTGACTAAATAGCGTAGTTTAGTAGATTTATTTACGGTTGGCTACAATGAGTAGAATTAATCTGTATTGATAAGACCAGTTCTTTCGAAAATATTTGGAAATACAGTATGTTTTAGTGTTTTTTAATGTGTTTATATTACTACAACATTTTCACTGCTTAGTTCCATACTCAAGGTAGAAAAGAACAGGACTAACCAAGATCAGTACGTGGAAAAACACTGGAGTAAATGTCGTGGTGTTAGTGGTAAAGTTACCCGAGTCCATTTAGCTGAATTTAGGTGAACGGAAACTGAAATTAAAAGTTTTCAAGTGCAAGTATAAATCATAAAATTATTTTACTGATTTTCAAGGTTAGTTTTTATTACTAACAGAGTTGTTTATTCATTACATGGGTTTTGAAAAATGTAAAGAAAAATAGAAATTAATAAACAATTTAAAAGGTGTTTTATGAAACGTCTTTGGACTTGGGTATTTTTACCAATAACCCCTTGATATACCATAATAATATATTGTGAACAGTAGACTATAGAGTAAATAGTTTTACGGAGTAGATGTGTGAAATATATGGTGTATCCTTTAATTGTACTTATGAATTCCTATCTATATAGAAAGTGTTTACAGTCTGTTCCGCCCAGATGTCCGCCTGGCCAACCCTCGCCCATTCTCCCGTGCAATGCTGCAGCCGCAACTACTTAATGAGTGTACCTCTGGCTAGTAACTCTTGGTTGGTTAACTAGTGTTTGACTCCTACTAAAACGTATCTTCTGTTTCAAGAAAAACTTCCGCCCGCCATTAGTTCTACGGTAACAAAACCCTAGAACTGAGGTTAAACATCCAATTGCCTATTTTATCTTTTAAAGCTTCATGAATATTTCTGCGTAATGGAAAGTCACGATTATCATATAATTCAAGTACTCTTCAATAAAATTATTTTCCAAACTGTTGGGCCGTGGTCCTCTTTTTGTAGATCCAAGCGTTTCGATACAGCTGCGGCAGTCATCCTCAGTGGTCTTCTGTTCTGCTCCTCTGGCGACTAAATGATTCAAGTACTGTTCCCCGACAAGATCGCAATTAAAGTCACTGAGCTTAGCGATTTTTTCCACGTTTATATTTCTCGTCCATAAGCTATCCATAAAATTGGGGGGGGGGCTATTCTTAAAGAACACTTCTCTGAACATACTTTAGGCCAACGCCACACATTCTCAGTAACCTCATTACTTTTAACCGCCCTACAGTTTAAAAACAAACGACTTGCCAGGTTTTCAATAAATTTGAGACGTAGAACTAAATAACATATACGAAGGTTATCCTACACATCAGTAGACTTTCTTTAAACATCTGCATATAACTATAACGATGTTGACAGAACACGGTACACCGACTAAATAAAAGGCCTTTAATAAACTAGACGGGACCACGTTGGTTGGTTATTCCTTAAATAAGTATGAACAGACGATTTGCTTAGGTGCAATGAAAGTAAACAATAGTCGACCCTTTCGAAGGTTGTTAACGTAGTAGGCAGGCAGTCTGATACGATGGCTCCGTCAGGTTTCCATAACCCACTATAACACTTGTAAGGCCCTGTCCATCGTTGATGTGAATATGAAAAATTTCGGTTTAGAGATACGTCTAAGGATGACAAGCTTACCATCGATTACAAAATTTAAAAAATGTTAGACTTAATTGTTGTAACTTTAAATCCACAAACGTATGCTCTCTCTCGTCTATTGATACCTCCCCTCTTTCCTTTCACGCCCCTCCCCCCCTCAAACATACAAAGCCGCGAACACATAGAAATAAACAACAAGTTGAGTTGTATATTTGTTTCACCTACGTACCCTTCAAGTCGCCTTTCAGACAGGCGGAAAACACAGAAAAATAAAAGCATTCAGGAAGTCCTTGAATGCCCTGTTTTTTATTATTTTTTGCGCGCAAACACGAATTTCATTAACGCATTATTTCGTTGATATACATTTTTGTTAGATTATTTAGCTGATTCAAACTATTTTTAACTCTTTTCCATTTGGAATGGTAGATTGTTTAACTGATTCATACCATTTTTAACTCTTTTCCATTTGGAATGGTAGATTATTTAACTGATTCGTACTATTTTTAACTCTCTTCCATTTGCAATGGTTACACTGGACCGAGGTATTAGACCAGACATGTGTCATCGCTACTTCATTACCTGCGTTTAATGTCTTACATTTCCGACGAAATAAATTCACTAAAGTTTAATGTGGAGTTGGGTTGCTAAAATGTTGAAAATGTGGAGGAATAGTTCTACACAAAGTAGTTTTATTATACAAAAAAGGGGATAGTACAAATATAAGAGGAATCAGCCTTTTGGACACGTATTCGGATCCTCTCACACCAGAACAACCTGTGGGCTTTAGGGACAGGGGACTATATTTTTATACAGACGCGATTGTCTCATGAAAACAAGTAATGGTGAAAAGGAGAGAGTATAGCCTAGAGACTCACACTGATGGAACGTTTCATAATCAGCAAGCTCCTCTTTCGGGGAAACTATAACAGAGAGGATTTCCTCGTCATTTAGTACCAACTATCCTATGTTTATATGGAGGACAACTGTTGACCTGTTGCCTTGGATCTGAATGGTAAGCTCGCGCCCTTTATTCTCTATATTTTTAATACGTGTTTCAAAGACGTATTACACAGGAAAAACCAGATAAGCGAAACATTCATACTTTTGAAATGTGGTGTTGCCAAAGGGTGTTCTGGATCAAGAGAAAAGGGTGACTTTTTTTAGAGAGATAAATGGCGAGAAGTCGTTTATGGAGAACTCGTGTCTGGAGAATGGACTAGTATATGGAGCTTTTTCTGAAGCATCCGAACTTAGTTAACACACTAGTGAAGGGGATGATTGGTGGAAGACAGTGTAGAGGATGACCCCGGTTGACTTACATGACTTAGATGTTGTGTGTTTAGGGTAGTTATGTTGGGGTGAAGAGATTGCCTGGGAGAGCATCAAACCAGTAGGAAGAGAGGTTAACGACATATTTAGAATAAGCAAAGCCGACCTCGGAATTCAACTGCAGTAATAAGTATTTTTAAATTAATTGCTTTGCGCAGATAAAAACGTAATCATCCGGACAAGAGTGAGGACATTCTACCGCTGAGCAATATTCTACCGCCATAGAGTAGAGGGTATCTGCCACAGAAAACAAAAATAATGACGTTTATATTTAAACATCTTGTAACCAATGGCGCTCCGACACAGTGTGCAAAGTAAAGGGTCCAGAAATTTCAGGCGAGGAAGAAATATTTGAAAAACAAATTATTGTTCATCACGTTAATTGTATTAACCTTTTCGCCACATTTTTATGACTGTATGGTGCTCCTGACGTGTTAGGACGCACGTCCAGTCAAATGTCCAAGTGATTTTCATGCCAAATTAAATATAGTAAGTTTAATTATGTGCCAAAAATATTTAATAATTTTGTTTTGATAAAACTGTAAGTTTAGCTGTTAATTTACGTAAAACTATGGAAGGTGCAATTGGCAAATTATTTTACTGACGAATAACATAAATTACTTTATTTTATTTCAAATTATTTTTGATGTTTTTGTTTTTGTGCCCGTCTTGTGTGTTTATTGTGCTCTTAGACATTTTTTTTTTAATTCATGTTATTTGTTCAACAAACGTATAATTAATATATATCGTATTTCATTTATACTCACTAATACGGTTATATTAAGTGATTTTTTTTATTGTGGGGGGAGGTACAGGGGCGCCAACTAAAGTTCTACACACAGGCGAGGGACACTATTGGCGCGCCTCTGCTACAAAAAGACAGTAGTAGGAAACGATCCACTTTGACAAGTCAACTATTTGTGGGCGTAACGTCTCCTTTACTTGCGATAATGACGTATACAAGTTAGCGAAATTTAGGAGCACTAGCATGGGCGTAACTTGGGGCCTAACTTTGGGGCGGGGGGCAGGATAAAGCTTCATAAATTCAAGTGTGTAGTGAGACCATCTATATAATAAAATTAATAAAATGTATTATATACAAAATTAGAAAGTGTAGTAATAATTCTTAGTTAGTAAACGAGGGACAATTTCATTTGTTAATGATCAACAAACCTTTTTTCATAAGTTGTACTTTCACTTATGTTTACCTAGAACAAATATACTGTAGGCCTATAAACATAAACAATTTCAGTTTTTGTTCAACTGAGGTAAGTTACTTACCATATTATGTAGTATGATGGTTGAGTGGCTGGTTTTGTTGCTAATGAAGTAGGAGCCTCCTTCCTCTAAGAGTTGCTTCGGAGTCAAAATTCATCTATTATTTTTGAAATGTCAATTTTATGTGTTCTTTCAATGCACAGAACAGAAAGGTAAAGTCTATCTTGTCCAGTAGTATTGCGTGTGTAAGTCTTCAGCCTCCGAAGACAAGAAAAAGACCATTCACTGTTTGCTGAACTTACAGGCACTGTCAAAAATGTTTTAAACATGTTGTTCAAGTTGGGAAAACATTCACTCAAATTTTGTTCAACAAAACTCTTTAGTCTTTGATCAAATTCATCACCAATGTTTTTATTTGCACACATACGTGAAAACACATTCAATTCTGAATACAGTTCCTTCTCTGGCACTTTATAAGTAGCACACACTAATTTCACATCGTCTTCCTCAACCTCATTTTTACTCAAAACTGAACAAAGTGCATGAAGTACTTTTAAGTCTGATAACATTACAGACGTTGATAAATAGCGCGTACTGTGCTCGCAAGCATAGAAATTGTCTCCTGTCTGACTATTTGTTAGTTTTTATTTATAACAACTGGAAACAAAATTCTATTAAACTCGGAACATTGGGGGTCGAGTGCCCCCTTTTCCCCCCCCCCCCATGTTACGCCTATGCTAGAAAGATTTTAGAACAGGGAAGACTTCCACGTCATCTAATATCAACTGTACAACGTTTAAGAATAAACGCGCAGGAAATGCGTTAAAAACTCTACAAAGTGTTTAATTCCTACTACAGTAGTTAATTAGACAGTGTAACATGGAGACAGGGAGTGAATATTTTACGTTTAGACCATCTCAGATCCATTGTACTGAAGCTCTCTACTTTTATACTAACTGATTCCTATCACCCATTTTCAGGCTTTCGACTGGCAAATATGATACAGTATTATTTCCAATCATTTTGGCGTGTTTAAGATCAGCTTTGAGCGTCATCTTTTTATTCGTTACATTTTTAAGTATATAAACACACACATACACACACAATCTATATATATTGCAACGTTACAAGTAATACTATTACGAATACAATTCTGTGTTTATGCCCAACGCAACTGTATTGTGTTTAAACCAACGGTTACGTCGAGTGATTATGTGTTTGTTCCGTTAAGTGTAAATATTACACAATAAACTTTCTTTATAAAGAAGTGAGACAATGTAATAACTAATTAAAATATTGGAAAAAACATCGATTTATTAATTATTGTTTAAAAAATAATTAAATATTAAAAACATAAAAATTTGAATTCAGAATATTTCCTTTTATAACAAGACACAATGACAACATATGGTACCTCTTATATGTAACACACAGTATTAACACATAAACATCAAAACATTAAACACATATGAAACAAACAATTATAAAATTATTGGAATTGCATGGGTGTTTGACAAGAGTCTCAATTTTGAATCGTTATTAAAATTGTTTAAATCATAACAAATCATCTACTAAAGTAGTATTACATTTATTAAATCAAACTGAAAGTTTACTATTAACATTTTAATAAAAAAATATTTACTTTAAGTAAAAATAATTATTACACATAACAGTTACCGTAATTATTATGTATAATTATTATATATATTATATATTATTATATTTTTAATTAACTAGAAAATTTATTTTTAATAAAATTTAAAAATCCATTTACTTATTTTACGTTGACTATTTACACTAGCTACGACAATTACAATGACGTAACGCTCTCAAAAAGACGAGAGCGTTGTTCTACAAGCTTCTCGACTAGCCCGGCGTGCGGCGTCTATGTCAAGGCCGTGCAGTAGAGTGACCTCTAGACTGTTCGAGTACTTGTAACTACGCAAATTATGCTGGCACTCCGCCAAACGAATGGAAAATTATTCTGGAACATCTGCGGAACCTATATAAGCGACAATGGCCGGCTTAGTATCGTGAGTTAGTTACACCTGGGGAGATTGTAGAGCGCAGATCAAGTAATTGTGGAAAGTGATTACTGTGTTATAATTAGTGCAGAACTCTTAATAGTTGACATTATTATTGCGTGTGGACAAATTTAACTTGAATTATTGTATGAGGGTACCTTGTTGATTTCACATGGTTATTTGTGACTAATTAAAGCTGGTAATTAGTGACTTATTTTGTGTCTGTATTTTGTTTCCACTGTACAATACGACGATCCGTGAGACTGTCGTAACAATACGAATAAAAACAACTACTAACCTCTGTCACAGGAAAAGCTTTAGCGAAGCGCTGACAATGCCGCAGCTTCCAAGTTAAAGTTCATTTTGTGTGGTTTCCAGTAACTCCGGTTTTACGTTTCTAAATGTACTACTAATTTTTAATTTTAATTAAATATGAATAATTCAAAATAATTTTTCTAATTTGTAAGTTTTTAATAAATTTAAATTAGATAAATTAAAAATTTAATGCAAATAACACAAATACCAAAAACTCTAATTACGTTTTTCAAACTATGTTACGCATATTAAGTAACATGGATGATGTTAAGTAACATAATACATAAAGTTAAAATGTAAATTCATTTCTAGCAAAAACATCAAAAGCGTGCAAGTGTCAAGCGTGAAGAGACAGTATATGTCCGCAAACTTAGCAACTTTCCTGTTGCCCACACAATTAGAAGAAGGCGTTAGCATATTTTCACAATTAGTTTTATTTTCATAATATACAAACACTCATATAATTTAGACAAGTATTACCATAAAATGGTATACGACACTTCTTTTTAATTTGTAAAATGTTTTTTTCAGAAAAACTGTATTTTGTTTGCGAACGAAAAACACCGCTATTATTGACATTTTTCCGAAAGTGAATTCTCTTAAAGCTTAGGTTAACTGTAAAACTTTCGATGGAATAATGATCGGAAGCTTTTTGACGAAGTCTTCTGTACGTTTCGAATGTCTTAAGAATATGCAGCAGTGATTCTTTGACATTGACATGAAAATAAAATTTAAAAGTACGTAACTCTCTTTGGCCTTAAATACAGACCACGGGAAACCCACTAGAAAGGCTGTCCGTAGAGAAAGCGTGTAACTTTACGGTCGATTCTTTGGCCTGTTTGTGATTAAACAAATCTTTTAGCGTGAGACAATTAATTTTTCAGAATACCATTTTTGCAAAGGCACACGCGCGCGCTCACACACACCATAAACACGCATTTATTTATCGGTTTGTAGGCGAAAATCAACTGAAAAAATTTCAAGGTCATGTTCCTTTCTAAATTCACAGTCTGATTTGATAAATTAGAAATTGGAGTGTAGCAGTAGCCACTCACTCTCTTCCTAAGTACATATTGCTCGCAGGGACCTTTGGTACATATATTTCAAAAGTTACTGTTATATTACCCCAAACTATCTGTAAAATTATATGTAAAAGAGTTGAATGTATAAGGTTTGCTGATGACGTGGCTGTTTTAGCAGAAAAGGAAGAGACACTGAATGAAATGATAAGAGATTTGAATTTAGTATGCGGGGAATATGGAATGAGGATTAATAAGGAAAAAACTAAGTGTATGGTGATTAGCAGAGGAGGAAAAAGGGTATAAAGATAGGGCAAGACAAAATACAACAGGTAGAGTTGTGTGTCTTGGAAGCTTGATAAGTGAAGATATGTCCTGCGCTCGTGAAATTAGAGCAAGAATTGCTATAGCGAAAGAGGCATTTAATGGGAAGAAGAGACTGCTGTGTGGCAATATTAACAAGAATTTAAGAAAAAGGTTGGCCAAATGTTATGTGTGGAGCGTTGCTTTATATGGTGCAGAGACATGGACACTGAGGAAGGAGGATGAGAAAAGAGTTTTTGAGATGTGGGTTTGGCGAGCAGTGGAAAAAGTGAGGTGGGTTGATGAAGTAAGGAATGATGAAGTTTTAAGAAGAATAGAGGAAGAGATAAGAATCCTGAAGGTAATAGAAAATAGGAAAAGGAATTGGTTAGGTCATTGTTTAAGAAGAGCCTGCTTGCTTACAACTGCCATGGAGGATGTCATAGAAGGAGAAAAAGAAGGGCGTAGAAGAATAAAGTTAATAGATAGCATTAAAATCAGAGGGTGTTAACGAAGAAACGAAAAGACTGGCATGCGATAGGATAGCGTGGAGAACTTTTACCATTTGAAGACCTGCCTTAGGACAGAACACCAAATAATAATCTGTAAAAAGTACCACATTGAGAGTACGCAGTACTTTCCCAGTCAATAATAGTTTCCCACGTTCCTCCACTGATGCAGATTGTTACTAAATACTGAATAAAACTAAAAAAGTTAATTACATCGATAAAAGATTAATTTATCCAAACTAACCAAACATGCGTGAAGTAATTTTTGTACGTGCGTAAAGAAACATTGATGAAAGTCGATCATTAATATTGCTACTGCAGTTGTTTGCTATCGAAACGCGTCGTCGACATGGTTCATTTGTTGACAATTAATGTAAAGTAAATGTAACAAAAAAAAATTGTTAACAATAAACGTCAATGTTTGTTTCATAATTAAGGTACATCATTAAAGATAATAAATCTCGTAATTGATGTTGCTGGTTCATGTGCGAGCGCACACGCATATGGAGAGGAGATAGGGAGATAGATAGACAGACAGACAGACAGAGAGGTTTGACCAACAACACACTCGTGTTCCTTCACACTGCATGTGAGTATAATAAAAAATTATCACGTTCGATGTACGGTGGTTGGCACTACAGCATAATTTATTATAAACTATAATATAAAAGTCACCTTTTAGTTACAAAATGTAACAATTAAATCAATCCTGTTTGAAAAACACCTGAATACCTGAATAGAAAACATGAGATATGAAAATATAATTTTGCAAGTTAAATAAATGCCTCTTGAAATAAATTTTAAATGAAAAATATCTAAAATTTGTCCTAAAATGTATTAATTTTTGTTTGTTTAGCAACTCTCTTGCATCGAATTCTGATACTATTTCAATTGGTCTGTCTCAATCGTTTCGCTTAACCATACCAAACGCCACTCTTGCCCTGATTTCTTATGTTGGAAAATCACTTAACATTAGACACTTTCTCCAGCAAGTCTCTCCACGGCGTTCAGCCCATCCGAGTTTTACTTCATAATCTTTAGTTATAAAAATTCTAAGGGAAAATAACATATCAATTAAACAGATTACAAGCAAAATATAACTGAACTTTAAGTCCGCCAGCGACTGTACTAATCAATAGGGTAAGATACAATTAATCAAGTCACCCGTGTCTGTACTAATCAGTAGGAGGAACGGTAGTAATAAATGTTTGTTTAATCTATTGCTACGAAATTACATAACGTTCTCAAAAAGTCGGCAGGCGCTGTTACGTGAAAGTTATACACGTTTCTCGGCTAGCCGAGCAGTCTCTGTCAAGGCCGTAGACTTACGTACCTTACAGTCTGTTCGAGCACTCTTACTTAGCAAATTATGCCGCCAAAAGAATGGGAAATTATTCTGGAACGCCAGCGGGACCTATATAAGCAACAGCAGCCGGCTAAGAAGTTAGTTACAGTGGGCGATTTATTTAGTGCGGAACCAATGTTTATAAATAACGACTATTATGTTATAAGCAGTGCGGGACTCTTTTGGGTGACATTATTGCATGTGTACAAATTTAACTTAAATTATTGTGTGAGAGTAGGCCTACCTTGTTGATTACAAATTGTTATTTGTGACTAATTAATGTTAGTAATTAGTGACTTCATTGGTGTCTGTATTTTGTTTCCACTTAACAACACGACGATCCATAAGACCTATAATCTGCTGGCATAGTGTGTCTGGGATGTCAGAAAACGCCATTAAAAAGAACAGTGAATGCTTTACGTAAACTTCATACCTTTGTTAAAATTAAATATTTCTAAACTCAATAATAAGAATTAAATGTTCTTAAACAACTCGAGGAAAAAATCATTTAATATTACACAATTACAGACACTGAGGAAAACACGACACGCAAGGTAAGACACTGAGTATCCGCTAGCTGAATACCAATTGACAACTCAATATTTATTCTTACCGCAGCAGAGCCAAGGACGAAGGTACTCCGTTGAAACGTTTTGTTTTATCTATTCTGGAAACTAATCTGCATATCTCTTGCCGACTGACCAGCCATCATAACCGTCAGAGTTTGTATCAGTATTTCATTATCAAGAACATCGTCACGTGAGCGTTTGTAAACAATGTGAACAAACTCTTTCACCAAGTTTGTAGAATTTTCACGTCAACGTCAGAAAATGATTACTAAATAATGTTTTATAAAGTTGTCTTACTTCTATATCAAATGTTTCTCGTGATATGATAAAGCATAAGGTTTTCTGGTACCGATGCGCTTCATAATAAGAAGTGCTACCCAAAAGTCTATATCTAGCACAGAGAGTTGTAGCGAGATTCTATAGTCTATATTCTGGCACAGTGCCAAATAATTATGTCGGGAAGAGAAGCAGCAACACTCGCTCGAGAACCCAGCATTACAGCAGCTCCATAATAAGTTAAATATCCCAGTTAATCTTTCAAAAATTCTTCTGATAACCCCAGTGTGCCAAGATGAAACACTGACGGTGACTTTGTCAAGTTCAATCAGATCCACAAATATTTTCAATGGGACTTCGTTTCCCGTACGCTAAAGAAAACTACCGAATTATACGATTAGCACAGACTTTTGGCTGATTCATCAATAATGATTGAGAATCTACTTTCTGACTCAATAATTTCCTTAATCAGTAGTTCTCATTTCCTGTCCCAATGGCTAACAAGGTTAATACAAGCGTTTGTTGAATGAAGAATCCTCCCCATATCGAAACCATTAAGTTCTTGTAAGTTAATCTCACCTTCCGAATAACTGAATGACTGCTTTTTTTCGCAACTTTATAAGTTGTGCGAAAGATTTTACGAGAAACTTCGTTTTCTTTAGTCGTTGATTTTAAACACACTGCTTCAAGCTTTTCTTTTTTTGACTCATTATCGATTTTCACTGAAGCCTGTTTTTCTTAATGATGTGAGTTGCTGTTTTCTGTTTTCACCATAAGAAGAAACATCGACGTTCATCCACTCTCTTGCAATTTTCGTTCCCATTTCTTTCTTTATCCCAAGATTATCCACTTTCTTGCAGACTGAGCAGCCCAACTTTTCTTCTTTAAAACACAGCCTGTCGTTTTATTCATAAACTCGTCCTTCTGTGAAACAGTCCAGCAGGTAGGCCAGCTTGATTCCCCTGAGTCTACAACTGTGCACTTAGTATCGAGTACAGGTAATACCGCCAATTCTGAATCAGGCTGAGAGGAAGCCGAAATCTCTTAATGATGTTGTGGTTCGCATACCGGCTGCAGTAAACATGAAGATGTGGTCATCTCATCACCGCAAGTTTTTTGCTTTTTCAGTGGGTGAGCAGTTAACTATGTCAACATTTTTTCATTATACAGTTGTGTATGAATTCGTATGAAATACAAAAACAATGCGACGTAGGTCTACAAATTACAGTGCGTAAAACGTTAATTAGTAATGAAATAAACAACAATAGAATCACTGGTAACGTGCACGTACATTAACATCACACGGAAACAATAAAGTGACTAAGGCCTACTAACAACACTGCCGTATAACAATAGAATCGCTCATAACATACATGAACACATAAAACAACGTACAAAGCCGTAAATGGTTAATAATAAAGAAGATAAAGAATAGAATTACTTATAATGACTGACAAATGTTCGTTTCAAAGCTACCTCTGCTGCCATTACAAGTTTTAGTATAAGAAAAACCCAGAATATTTTAGTAGCACGACAATCCTAATTATTTTTTTAGATTTTTTTTATCGAATTACAGTACAATTTTTAATTGTTTCTAATGCACATTTCCAGAAAGGCGCCAGAACGGCGTCGTTCCGTCGCAAAAAAAACACCGGTTAACACACTAAAGATAAAACATACACACTTTCATTGTACAGTTCCAGTGGCGAAGCGTTAGAGGAGACAAGGTAGACAGTGTCTCCCCAAATAATTTATCCATAAAATAATAAATTTTTATTTATGAATTAAGTTGCGTAAGTTACTAAGAAAGTATACAAAACTAACTTAAGAAGTTAAATATCACGTGACATGACGCGAGTGTGAGCTGTGAAACCTTGCAATTGTACGGTGGTGAGTGTCAGGGTAGACGTTACTTGTAATGTCTTTTTAACATGGCTGGAGGTGAGGATGGCTTCGGTGGACGAAACGGGAGCGGACCTGCGCGCGCAGGAATGCGTCCCGTACATCACATCAGAAGACACGTCTCCCCCACACTAAAGAGCACAGAGTTCTCGCCTGGCCACCACGCGTATATTTGTTTTTGTCGAGTTTACAAATTATTTTTAATTTTGAAAATAGTGTTATATACTAAGAAGTGTGTAACCATTCACGAACTAATTATTTAATAATACATTGTTTTATGTGTCATCCTTTTGAGTACTTTAAACATACTGTTTACTTGGTTTAAATGAGCAAAATGAATACAGTTAGTACCAGTTCTACCGCAGAAGTCTTCTTCCTATGGCACTACAGCCCTTGTTGGGCCCTGGCCTCCTTCAATTTTTCCCCCCATTCTCCTCTGTCAGCAGCCATCCTCCTCCAGGAACGCACTTTTAATATCTCTCTTGCATCCTCATCCACCGCATCCTCCCATCTTCTCCTTGGTCTTCCCACTGGTCTTTTTCCATGGATTCTGGTATACAATAGTTTTTGTGGTATCCTTTCTTCTCCCATCCTGGCTACATGACCAGCCCACCTTAGACGCTGTAGTTTTATGTACCGTGTTAACGGTGGTTCTTTATACATTTGATACAATTCATGGTTATATCTTATTCTCCAGCCATGTACGTCATTAACTGGTCCCAGGATTCTTCGTAATATTTTTCTTTCAAAGGTATCGAGAGTGTTTGCTGCCTTGGAGTTCAGGATACACGTTTCGCAACCATATGTTAGGATGGGTCTTATTATTGATTTGTATATCCTTAGTTTCGTGTTTCTGTGGATGTCTTTGGATCTGAAGATACTTGATGTGGCGAAATACGCTTTATTGGCTTGGACTATCCGGTTTCGGATTTCGGCTTCTTCTGTGCCGTTTTTTTCTAATATGGTTCCCAAGTATTTAAAGTTGTCCACCTTTTCGATATTGTCGATTGTTCCGTAGTTTCTTTGTCTTCTAGTCTGCACTAATATTTTTGTTTTATCTATGTTGATTTTGAGGCCTATATTGCTAGCATTTTCTTTGAGTTCAGAATACGTTTCCTCTGCTGCATTTTTTGCCCTACACATTATATTGATGTCGTCCGCATAGGCTACTAATTGGACCGATTTGTTTGTCAGTACGTTGTTTCTTCCTACTGACAGTTTTCTGATAACATATTCTAAAGCTAGATTAAACAAGGTCGGGGCCAGCCCATCTCCCTGTTTTAACCCTCGATTGATTACAAATCCTTCTGTTTTGTGTCCTTGTATTCGTACCTGAGCTTCTGTATTAGTCATTGTCAAGTTTATCATCCTTACCAGTTTCACTGGTATGTCGAATTCGTATAAAATATTAGATAGTTTATCCCTATCTATCGAATCATAGGCTTGTCTAAAATCAACAAAAATATTATAGACGTCTATATCTTGTTCCCACGCTTTACTCAGAACTTGTCTGACTGTATATATTTGATCTATGGTGGATCTTCCTTTTCTGAAACCGGACTGGTATTCGCCGATAATCTCTTCAGCATATGGCTGTAATCTTTTATTGATAATGTATGTAAAAATTTTATATCCGGAGCATAGTAGAGAGATTCCTCTGTAGTTCTGGCATGATAGCTTGTCCCCTTTTTTATGTATAGGACATATGATGGTTTTCCTCCAATCATCAGGGATTTGTTCTGTACTCCATATAGTGAGTATTAAGGCATGCAATTGTTCCACGAGTTTTTTCCCACCCCACTTAAGTAGTTCAGAGGGAATTTCGTCAATTCCTGGAGCTTTGTTATTTTTCTGTGCTTTAATTGCCTCTTGTATTTCCTGCATTGATGGTGGCGGTTCGTCATCGTGTTCATTTCCTCTTCTAGGCTCTTGTCTATTTCTGTCTTTTGTTTCGTCCGTTAGGACCCTTTTTGATGTATGTTTTCCACGTTATCTTAATTTCTTCTATGTCACTGATTATTTCTCCATTTTGATTTTTGCATATATTTGTATTTGGTTTATATCCTTGTTTTAAATTTTTAATAAATTTATATGCATCTCGTGAGTTATTTTCTATAAAGTCTTTTTCCATTTTCAGTATTTTGTTATTCTCGAACTTTCTCTTTTTCTGTCTGCAAGTCTTATCTGCCAGCTTCCTTTTTATTCTGAACTCTTCTTTTCTTTCTCGTGTCCGTCTTGTCATATATAATCTGTGTGCTTTGTTTCTTTCTCCAATTGCCCTTTTGCACTCTTCGTCAAACCATTGGTCCATTTCATTTCCTTTGTTTATTCCTAATATTTCTTTTGCCGCTGTTTTTATAGTGTTTTTAATGTTTTCCCAGTGTGATTCTAATGTTGGGTTTTCCTTCTCTTGAAGTTTTTCGCTGATTTCTTTTTCAAGTTTATCCCGGATGTCTTGGTCTTTCAGTTTATCTATGTTTAATCTTTCTTTTCTCTCTGTTTTACTGCTTTTGTTCTGGTTAATTTTGCACCTGAAGGTAGTTTGCACTAGCATATGATCTGAGTTACAGCATGCCCCTCTTCTGCTTCTTACATTTAATATACTTGTTGCTGCCCTTTTGTCTATCAGAACGTGGTCTATCTGATTTCCTGTTTCTCCGTCTGGAGATATCCACGTTATTTTATGTATATCGCGGCGGGGGAAGTATGTTGAGCTAATGACCATATTTTTACTAGTCGCAAAGTCTATTAGAAGGTTTCCGTTCTCATTGGATTCGTCATGCAGGCTGTGTTTTCCAGTTGTTCTTATGTATTCTTCTTCTTTCCCGATTTTGGCGTTCATGTCTCCTATAATCATTTTTATGTCATTTCTAGGTGCTGAGTCATATACTTGTTCTAACTTTTGATAAAATTCTGTCTTTAAAATCTCATCTTGGTCTTCTGTGGGACAGTGCACATTTATTATTGTAAGATTAAAGAAATGAGTTTTTATTCTGATTTTGCACATCCTTTCATTGATTGGTGTAAAATCCTTTATATGTTGTTTTATTTTGTTATCTATAATAAAGGCTACTCCAAATTCTCTTGTTCCACTATTTTTTCCACTTTGGAGTATAGTGTGCCTCTTCGTGTCTCTTATTCCTTGTCCTAACCATCTTGTCTCTTGTATTGCGGCAATTCTTATTTTATATCTTTCGAGTTCATCACAGAGTTCTCTTTGTGCTCCGGGTCTGTTCAATGTTCTGACGTTCCATGTTCCTAAAGAGTATTCCATATTCCTTTGCCGTAGTCGTTGCCATTGTTTCCGTCCAATCCGAGGCTTTCTTGAAGGTTCCGTGGTGTGGTATTTTTTCCGGGGGTAGGTTACCGGCCTACCGCCCAACCCCCAACCTGGAGGACCAGGGATTTTTCTGTTAGGGTTCCCTTCCCTTAGCCGATGGGTCCCAGTTTTCTGGCGCCGGGAACTCGCCATTCACCCTCTCTCGTCTGCTACATTACGTACTCAGGGGCCACGCAACTTTCGTCTTCGAGAACGTGAGAGTAGGATTTGTGGGTAGAGCTGAGTTCCCTTCCGGGAACCTCTGACTCTCTCGTCAGAAACAGTCGGCGTTTCTCAGAGTTTTAGTGTTGCATAGTAATCGGCATCCTATACAACCTCCGAGACCTGTAACCCACCTTCAGCCCCCTTCTACCGCAGAAGTATTTGATATAAACTCTGACAACTTTGATTCACTAGAATTTTTATTAAAATACAAAATCAGTACGTTACATTTAGAGTGAATGGTATTGCTAAAGTTAAAAATATCTCAGGCGTTTTTAGATTTGTCGTAGCAGGATGGAAAAGTTGTCAGAAAATTTCAGAACGTTTTGTATAGGAGGCTCTCTGATTGTAAGCAAACAAAACTCTGCACTGCTATTATTGTTTGATATTTAATGAAGAGGAACCATGGGAGCAAAGTTGGAGTAGGCACTATAAAATATTTTGAAGCTAAAGCCGCTGAACATGCTGGTAGCAAAACTCATATAAAACATTCTGACATGTTTCACATGCTAGGACGTAACAAAATTGAACATTGTTTGTCCGAAACACCTAGAATGCAAGCAGTACAGCACAATGAAAATGTGGCACGAAATCGAAGGATAGTAGGCCGTTTGATAGATGTCTGTTATTTAGGGAGGAAAGAGTTAGCTTTTAGGGGTCATAAGGAAAATGAAAAATCTCTTAATAAGGATAATTATTCAGACACTTAAAATTTATTGTTTAACTTAAAACTTCAGTGTCTTATATCTATGTTCATATCTGTGTTTTATTTTTTGTTGTTTGTAAATATTATTTATGTGTGATTTATAACGTGTATACTGCGACTAATGCTTGTAAAACAGCTTCTTTTAAAACATGACATTTAATACTTATTTCTTTTCAATCTTTAAAGGATTTTTTCTATAAATTAATGTTTTATTAGTATTTATTCCACGCCACAAAATCTTCTTCCTCTCTTCTTACATTGAAATTTATTGTGCAACAAAAGGGACTTAACGTGAGGAACACAGCAATCCCACGTTCTAGCTGGTAGTTTATTCGATAGTTTCGTGGAGTACTCTTATATATACGCAATATATAAATTTTAATGTTGCAATATACATGTGATATTTTAGGACAATAATGTCTCCAAATATCATAATCTGTAGCATGATATTTAACCGTAATGACACGTAATTTGAGTACAATCAGCACTGTCACTTAGCAACGGTATCACATTTTTATGGCGACCGTTTAGTCTAGTGGAACTAACAGAGAATAAGGAAGCAGTCTTCTTTGGTATTCTCGACGCTTCACGAATTGCTGAACAAATCTCCACACTAATGCGTAAAGTCAGCAAAATTTCTATTACTTGGGCCGGGGCAGTTTTCAAAATGGAAAGTGACTGGTTATGGCATACACTATACTTCTACACACCTGCAAGCGTACGCAAGCGCAAGTGGATAAAGTAGGCCTAGTTCCGATATCTCAGAAGCAAAAAGTGTACGACTTAGATAGAATAAGTTCGCTATTTGCAGATTGAACCTACACACGTCCGTATCCACTACAACGAGTGTAAAAACTTACGTTGCACATTGTAACAGTATTTTAAAACTCCCGATCCATTTTTGTCTAAACTTTGTGTGCGTGGTCTAACCCGCAGTTGATTACTGAGATTCAGGTGGCGTATGCAGCAACGACACGGTGGTAGATGTCAAAAATATATAGTCAACATGTCATAGTATAGAATTGTATTATATTAAGGTTATATTTAGGTTAATATATGTTTATTACGGTTTGTTTACGTATACATTTATATTGGTAAAAATATAAAGTTAGCAATATATGTTTATACATCAAAAGTTATATAAAATTTATATACTTTAATACAAAAATTAATCAAATATATATGTATACAAATAGAGTATATAAAACAAACTGTAGTTGTATTAAGAAGAACTGAGGGAAGGAACAATTCTATAGACGTAATCCATTCATTCTGACAATGAATACCAATCAAGAAAAAGGCTAATCAGTTAGAATATTTTAACACAACATAAACGTTTAATAAAGTGCGAAATACATAAGCCCAATGGAGGATAGTCATTGTATGTAGAGTATAAAGAAAAAACAGATAAACGACTCTCTCTCTCTCTCTCTCTCTCTCTCTCTCTCTCTCTCTCTCTCTCTCTCTCTCTCTCTCTCTCTCTCTCAGCTCTTGGAGAGCCTTGGCTTCCTGAACAATCCGCCTACAGACGTCTCGATCATCTGCTCTCACTCTCCATCTTCTTACACCGAGCTTGCACAGGTCGTCCTCAAGATCATCCAACCGTCGTTAGATAAGCGACTGTACAAGATATTTTATATTTTAGTGATAAAATAAGTTATATAAATAAAATGTAACTTATATAACTAAATAGAGGGCACTCGATTTTTCCGCTACTACTTGCCTACTTTAAAGTTTTACCTAAATACAATATTAATCGTGAATCCATTGTCCTTCACTTTGCAACTATAAAACTTTGGCCAAGATGGAGTACACGTTGTTCATCCGATGTCCGATATCGAAACAGTTTTCTGCGAAATACGTTTATGGTACTGCTGAAGAAGAATGCTGCCTGTCTTACTACCTTTGGCCTCAACAGTGCACAACATACAAGTCAGTACTGAAGACCATGCAGTTATTTATTAGGACCAAAACTAGTCTCAGAAGGTCAAGAATACGTCGCTCT
Organism: Magicicada septendecula; assembly: GCA_034769895.1. Taxonomy (NCBI): domain Eukaryota; kingdom Metazoa; phylum Arthropoda; class Insecta; order Hemiptera; family Cicadidae; genus Magicicada; species Magicicada septendecula. The sequence continues at coordinate 263,469,613 of CM068376.1, forward strand.
CAGAAGAATTAGTTCGTTAGGACTTAGACCTCTGGACGACCCAGGATTATTCAATACAAAATGAAGAACTAGACTGCACAAAGATCACTTGAAAAAGCCATGCAACAATGATGTGTTAACAGAAATGGGAACTTATGTAATGTGTATTTATAATATACACACACTTATTGCTTACTAATGGTACCTACAACCTGAATCTTCTATTGTGGCGTATTCATTGTTCATAATCTAAAGATACCATACATATGATTTATAATAAAGTTTTAATTACTCACATTCTTACTTTCGATCGATTTCGGTCATAGACCATCGTCAGGACATATACACTGTGCACCCGCGGTCACAATATTATAAAACAGATACTATTTCCAAAAAACGAATCATAAACACTGACTAACGATCGTGAAACGTATGTTTGTGTCCAACGTGTCTCGAGTACTCAAAAGTCTACAGTGAATTTAAAGATTGAAAAAGTCGTTTGGCCTACGAAATAGCCCAAGTATTCTGGCAAATCTTACGAAGCTCGGAGTATCGGGGACGGATGTCTGCTTATGTTTGTTTACATGTTGGAGGGAGCTAAAACTGTATTTACGTAAGAAGTGAAGAACCCCAGAAAACAAGTCGGCTACCCCGTACCTACGTCTCATACCGCAGCCACATCGCCATTCTCAAATCGATTCCACGATTAATGATATAGAAGTTTTATTTGTATTGAAAGGCTTTAAAAAACAATATTATTTAATCGGATCAATAATAGCTGTATTTGTATACAAGGTCATTGCATTGGTTTATTGTGTTCATTACATTTGGCGATTACGTGGGTTGACGAAACAGGTTCGCCACATATACCACGGCTTGCAAAGTCTTAGACACTTTGATATTGCTGCTAAAAAACTGAGAGACTGTACTCAGGTGTTCATACCAGAAACACGAATAAACATCAACGTTCAGCATATTACGAGAAGAAAGCAAAATATTACTTCAGTGGGAGAAATTAATTTTGAAAAGGCCCAGCGTTTTTGTAGTTTGTAATTAGTGGTAAGAAATGAAATTAATGGTAACAGGTTGTCTGCAGATAACAAATGTGACTAAATATCTCCCAGCACATAGGCCTACTTAAGTAAAAACCGTTAGAGGAACAATAATAAAATAAAATTATAACACAGTATTGCGATTACTGTTGAAAACGTGAACACTATCTTCTCGGAATGAGAAACGAGGGTGAAAAAGGCATACAGTCTGAAGAATGAGAATAGAGTCGGGTAGGGTATGAGAAAAATGAAACACGATGAATGAGAATTGGGGAGAGTGTGGTCATGAGGAATGAAGATACAGCTTTATGGTGAATCAGAGGCATACGGGTTGGGGATAAGATGAAACGCTTATAGTAATAACGGATTTGAAAAGTTTACAAGGTACTGTAGGAAGTAGCGAGCGATGTAATAGATAGGGAAGGTGAACAACACTAATGAGAGCGCGTCGGATATATATATTGCAACAGAACACAGGATGATAAGATATGCTGTTTATATCAGAGTACATGAATGACGAGCATTTTCTTGTTTAAATTTGTTTTGTGTAATATTTTGTCTTTTAGTCATAAGTTTTGTATTTAAAAATTGATAAGCATATAGGTTACACCAAAAAGATGGTGTAAGGTTTTATCTCTTCATAAAAAGATGTACTATATTGTCATGTATTTTTTGTATGAATTGGTGCGCGTGTGCGGGTGTGATAATCTGCGATCGCTATAGCGGCAGTGGTAGTTAACCGATTTACATGAAAATTTGACAAGGAATTATTTAAGTAAATAGCTTCGATTTGTGTATACTCTGAGGTTTGTAACTATTTTAGAAATATGGTTTTTTAAGTAAAGCAAAACTCAAGTGTAACTCTTATCAATGATAGGGTAATAAAAATTGTAGATAATTTCCATGCAGGACTATGCAAAATTATACAAAGTTTTTCATGAAATTTGTGCATCTGGTCGTTCCACCAATCATGTGACTTGGGCTTGGCCTATCAAATTACACCAAATTCAGTGAGATTCATACGTTGCAGAGCTAGGATGGACACAGTCTGTCTGTCGACGTTGCTAGGGGAAGTTGTGCCCGGGTAAGAGAGTTGTTCTCTTACAAAAGTAGAAATATCTTATATAAAATAAACCATAAACCTTAAAATTCTTAACGGAGTTTTGCGGTAAGAACCAAGAAGGAATAGAGGAATATTTTATATAAAATAAACCATAAACCTTAAAATTCTTAACGAAGTTTTGCGGTAAGAACCGAGAGGGTAAATAATTAAATAAAATTTAAAATATATTACAGTGCTGTTTCGTGTAAGTTAAGATATCCGCTTAGGGAACTTAAAGACACTACAAGATATCGTGGAAGCAGTCAAAGATAACTACGAGACTCTGTGAAATATCGCTGCTGGAGCCGCTTGCTGTACAAGTTAACGACGAGACGAAGAGGACGCCAGGACGAAGAGGACATCAGGAAGGAGTGAACCTGTAGAAGAGGACGATGAGACGGAACCGACGAGACGAGAGGAGGACGTTGCAGCAAACAAGTAAAATCGATTTATATTATCGAACAATACAAACAATTAAATATATTATCAATACATGACAATTTAAAATACATTATACATCTTTAAAAACAATATTTGTATATAATAAATAATTTTTCATCTCCTCCATAATAGACTTGTATATGATTTTTACACACTCACAATATCCTTATTAGAATAATAAAGTTTGATCTGTTACAATACATATATATATATTATATTTAATATTTATAATAACTTTACCTCAAGATGTTTTCTCCTTATTTGGAAAATGTTTCGGGAAGCTTGTGTTCCCATCTTCAGTTTTCCTGATTTTGAGCCTTGTGAAGTATTTATTATAATAACAATAATAAATTGCCCACATTCACATACATAAATAATAAAATGACAAAGCTAACAAAACTATTTAAAAACACAAACATAAAAATAGCATACAAAATTAACAAAAATAATTTACAAAACTAAATAACCCACACAACAAAGTTAATACAACAAACAATGCTTTATAAAAAATTGAATGCCAATACTGGAATAAATGTTACATAGGACAAACAAAAAACAACTAAAAAAACGTTATTTTGAACACCTAAACGCATTCAAAAACCAGAAATATACAAATCTAATTTGGCCACACATGCAATAAACACTGGACATGAATTCCCAGACATAACCAACATGACACTAATAAAACACATACCACACAAAGGCACCATAATGAACATTTGGGAAAATTTACAAATTTACAAACACAAAACTCAAAACAAACTAATACCTGAACAAATACAAATCAATACAAAACATGACACAATTTTCAAAGCACTCAACATCGAAAATACTCAAAATACTAATATATACAGCACAATCACACACAATAATACCAATTTAAATTGCCAAAGGTCAACAGAATACCACAACAACAACCAACCAACACACAAGTACTTCACAAGACTCAAAATCAGGAAGGCTGAAGGTGGGAACACGGCTTCCCGAAACATGTTCCAAATAAGAAGAAAACATCTTGAGGTAGTTATTATAAATATTAAATATATTATATACATCAAGAAACAGACTGTAGCAAAAAGGGTTTGAATATATATTGCGACAGTACAACCACTTACGGTACTGTGCATTACCAAAATAATTTAAATAAATAATAAAAATAAATAAATATTGATTGATAAACATGATTCAGATTGCAAGCTGGATTGTTTAAAATATAGGGAACGCACCGTTCAGGCATGTACACGCATATCTGGCCCACCTGTCGCTAGCGTGGTGTACATGTGTATTTTGTTTGTGTGTGTGAAGCCTGTCCGTTCCTGAACAGTAACCATTCCTTTTCAAATATTGATAGCTTTATGTTTTATTTTAATTATAAGAAAAATATGTACGATATTGTAAAACGAAAGATCTGTTTATAAAGATTTATAAAGACACCAGAGGGTGTAGAAAATAAAGGTGAATAAAGGGTTACAAGACCGTGACAAAATGACGGAAAGTGCAATTACTATAAGTAAAAAGTGAATAGCTCTTCTTATAATTACAATAAAGAAGTGTAATTTACATATAGTAAACACATAAAAATTAGTGGTCGATTGAGCATCTTGTAGTGTGAAACAGACTTTGTAATTCGCGAAGATAAGTGAAATTAGTGAATTGAACCAGAGTGGGGGTAAAGACGCTTCGACAAACTCTGACAAGATGAATATTGTTCACACTTGAGCTTTTACATGACCTGGCTATAAATACCGGGCCGCGCTAATAAAGTTCCTTCTTCGATATTCAACCGTTGCCGTAGGAGGCTATGTCAGTCAACTACGAGATCGTAAATCTACAGTAAGCTTTACCTGACGACTTGTGAGGCAGAACAGAGGTTCGATGAATACACCTACAACCCATGATGTGAGCAGAGCCAAAAACAACTAAGAAAAAGAAGCAGTGGAATCCTGGAAGAGGACCAGAGGACGCGAGGACATGAAAGACTGGACCAGGGACGGGAAGAGGATCCAAGGACACGAAGGACGGGACCCGAGGACCGGAAGAGGACACACTGAAGTTACTACATCAAACGAGGTGATAACAAACCATAATAATAAATAGACAATTGAAAGACAATATTGAAACTAGAATGAAAGACATTCCAACTGTTCCTAACAGAATTTAAATTGTACATATAATGTAAAGTCTTATTGTAATTTAGAATAATGTCTCATGTTGAGACAGTAATATTGGAATAACGTAAATGCTATGAGAGAGCAGTGCTTGATTTTTAAAGTGAAGTAAAGTAGAATAATTAGTAGACTCTTTAAATTGCTAAAAGAATATTGCATATGCTATAAAGGGTACCCCTGGTTAAGAGGGGCAAATGCCCCTTGAAACCAATCATTTTTTTGACTATGTAGGTTTATTACAATTGTAAAACATTACATTACACAAGGTTCTTAGGTTCCCATCTACCCCCTCTACAGAGAGATGGTGAAAAACTGACTTTTTTCATTCTTTATTTTTTTTCCCAATTTTTATGAAACGTAAAGTTTCCGAAAAATTTGATCACATTTTTGGCATCAAAAACAATAAACTAAAAAATTACGGTCCCCATGGGATCATGGATTGTTTCTAAAAAAATTCGAAAAGTTAAAAAATGCTATATCTCAAGTCCCAAAAGAGCTACAGGCATATTTTTTGTTTTAAAAAGTGTACTTTAACAATCTTTGTATACTCAAATTTTTTCAGATTTTTTCGAGTGGTGGGCCAACCTCAAAAACGCAACAAAATACATTTTTCGGCTATTTTTAGGGGGTTTTGTTAGCCTGAAAGTAGCTAGTACTCTAAATAATATTAAAAACGTAAAATTATATTATTTTCTTTCATAATATATAATACAAGGTCATTTTTTAAATAAATAAATTGGAATTCGTGAATTTTTGTTATTTTTAAGCTTATTTTTATATTTAAATGAGCTACAATTTAGTAATATTACTCTTATGTGTGCACACATATACATATACACACTGTGTGTGTGTGTGTGCGCGTGTGTGTGCGTGTGTGCGCGCGCGCGCGCGTGCGTGTGTGACATTTGCAATTCTTATATTTAACTCATTTAAAGCTTGTTTTTTTTGTATTAAATTAGAAAAGTATGCAACATACTTTAGTTTCAAATAAGGATTTTTTTTACGCTTAATAAAGAGATTTTTATTTACTCCGTGCATTCTTAAATACATCAATTATTACTATAGCAGCCATTTTACAGAAACAAGAATTTCATTTAACAACTCTGGTTGTACCACGGCTAGGCTAGATGGCACAACAGGTCATGGGCCTGATGCTTCAGAGAAGAAGAAGAAGTAAATATTGTGATGAAGAATTAAGACGATTTTTGTTGTACTGATTAAATGGTTTTGTTATACTGATGCCTGCTTTGAAAGGTAAACGTAATCAGTTAACAGCAAAAGAATCTAATGAATCCAGATTAGTTACAAAACTTCGATGGGTCATTGAGGCTGTAAATGGAATAATTGGACAGAAATATAAGCTTTTGCATCATCAGCTGCATAATTCTCTTCTTCCTAATGCCGGTTTATACTGTCGAATAGGCTGCTTCCTTCAAAATCGTTTTGGAAAACGATTAAATTCAGATAAAGGACTATTTGACGAAATTATCAGTCGGATGAATGCTACCAAAAATGATGTAAATACATTGGCTGTAGAAGTTGAAAATAATAACTGGAATAGAAAAGTAACACCGTTTCAGTTGTTATCTTCAGAGGAATTGCTCGATTTCCCAGAAATGTCATTAGACGAATTAAAAGTTTTTTTCACAGGATCTTATCAGCTTTCCCAATCTGTATCTTACAGAAATAATTGAAACAAAAGTAAATTCATTGTGAATTGATAAGCAATTGCAAAAGATGGCCACACTAAATGAGTAAGCCGAGAGCAGAAATAGATAATTAAGAGTAGATAATAAGATTTGTGTATAAACTGTTTAGACATAAATTGTTCACATAAATCACCTACATAATATCGCACAAGCGAGGAATAATGAATATCTTTTTTGTATTACCGAAAAAAGTAAAGAGGTTGATAATTAAATAATGTAAACATTTAAAAACTTTATAACATTGTCTTGTTATTACAATTACACCCAAACCAAACAAGTAAAAGTTGTTATGTTATATAACGTATCACTCCAAAAGATTGTGGCTTCCCAAATTAAATAAATTTGGGCTTGTTTCGTTACAATATTTTGCAACGGTTCAAATTTAATTATAACTAATAAGGATATGGTGAGTGTGTAAAATTTACCAACACGTCTATTATGGAGGAGATGAAAATTATTTATTATACACAAGAATACGTATAGTGTTTTAAGATGTATATTGTATTACAAATTGTCATGCCTTTATATTTGAAATAATAGTTTATATTGTTCGATAATATATCGATTTTACTTGGTTGTTGCTACGTCCTCCGTACGTGCAGTCCTCCTCTTGCTATCGACGTTCCCGTTCCGGTGTCCTCTTCTTCAGCGTCCTCCTTCCTGGCGTCCTCTTCGTCTTGTCGTCCTCTTCTACAGCGGGTTGATCCAGCGGCGATATCTCGAACAGACTCGATGGTGTTTAAGTCTAACGTTAACATCAATTTGACTCTTCACAAATTGTTAAACTCACAATGATTATTGTTTTTACTCGAACCGTTTATTATTAATTAATATGTTAGCTTTATCAATCTCAGGGTAAATACGGGTATTATTTGAATGCGGTGTATTAGTCTTACACCTTCCAGGAAATCTTGAAGTGTCTTTAATTCCCTATGCGGACATCTTAAACTAACACGAAAAGCACTGTAATATACTATACTTTTATTTAAATACTTAACCCACTCGGTTCTATACGCAGAACTTCGTAAAGAATACCAAGGTTTATTTCAAGTTTGCAGATGCTACAGACGAACTGTGTCGATCTTACCTTTACAGAGAATGAATGTTACTGAATTTAGTGTATTCTGATTGGTTAAACCCAAATCACATGATTGATGCTTTCAACAGATATAAAGTTTTCCAGAAAGAGTTTGTATAAATATGCACTAACTTGCATTGAATTATCTACAAATTTTTATGACCCTACTAATGATAAGTGTTTCAAATTGAGTTTTTCCTACTTAAAAAACCATATTTCTAAAATAGTTATGAACCATAGAGTCTACACAAATTGAAGCTATTTACAAAAATAATCCATTGTCAAAGTTTCACGTCGATCGGTTAATTACCGCGGAAGATATAGCGATCACAAGTTATCACACCCGCACAAATTCACTCAAAAAATACATGACAATAAAGAACATTTTGTTATGAAGAATTTGGTATACCCTACATGCTTATCTATTTCTAAATACAAAACTTACGGCTAAAAGACAAAGTATTACATAAAACCAATTTAAACATGAAAATGCTCGTCATCCATGTGCTCTGATACAAACAACATAGCTTATCATCCTGTGTTCCGTTGCAATATATATATATATATATATATATATATATATCGTTCCAGTTTGTATATATTGCAACGAAACAAAATGAATGCATAGACAGGGAGGCCTAATAGTAATAATAATATGCAACGGAGTCTATTATCTGGAGGTAGGACAATTTATTAAATTAAAAACAAATTTATATCTTGTCTGTTAGTTTCTTTATATAACACAAAATGATATACTGAGTCGATATGTCTTTAACGTATAAATTAAATGTTCGTCTTGAACCATATAAATGTTACGTGGATGAAGAATTCCTTGCTGTTGGTAAGTAAACGGCAGCTACGCTGATACGTTGGCCTCGAAGATGCGTTATCACTCGCGATACACACGCGCACGCCGTTTTTCTTCCCGTTATTGTTTATATTGATAATGTCAGGTTTAGAACAGTGGGTTACTTTATAAAAAGATGTGGTGTATTGGACTAACACCTTCCAGCTATCTTAAAGTGTTCACGCGTTAAACAGGAGTATTCCGTCGAATACTACTGGCTGTGTGGAAATCTTGTACTAACGCGAATTAGCACTGATCAATGGTCTTTGCAAATTTAGTTAATTGATTCTATTAACCCTTGATACAGCATACGGGAAACTCGTAGCTAATATCTCGAACTGGCGTCACCTTATAGAAGGACTTGTTCTGACACGAAAAACTCGCGCAGTGAGTACGTCTTCATGGGACGAGTTTTAGAAGCGGACTGTTTGATGTTCATTAGACCAGAGACGAACCCAAATGAAAATTGCAGTTCCTGATTGGCTGAAATTAGCAACACGTGATAGATTTTCACAAAGATTAACTGCAGATCACGTACGACTCCGCTAGAGTTGGTAGAATCCTGCAGAGATATTATCTAAAAATTGTATGACTTTCTTTCAGATAAAGTGATTATAGAAAAGTGAATTCAGTTAAAAAATATATTAAAAAATTGTATGTTTTGAGTCTTTGACATACAAGAAATGTAGCCCTATATATGACTCATACGCTGTCCAGTTTTCATTCCGAAATGTTAATTAATATAGGAGTTATTCAGGAAAATACGAATAACACGAGCACATGCATACTCGCGCACTAAAATTGTGCTATACATGAAAGAGAATAAATTTAAGGGCATTTTGATATATAGCATGTAACTACCCGTCTTTTATTTCATAACTTAGAGCTAATTTACAAAAAATGAACAAAAACAATTTTAAACCTGTTTATTAACGTCATAAAACGTGTCACTCATTTATTATGGCTTTTTACTGCTTGTTTTGTTGCACTATATATACACACCAAACACACACTCACACACGGACGGACGATATTAAGGACGATCTGAGAAAGACTGAGGACAAAGAAAGTCGAATTTATCGAAGTCGTATTATCCTGTCAACAATATAGGCCTAATACGCAAGACCTTAACAACGCAGGTGTCGTCTAAATATAGGAGACTTTAAGACATACTGTAAAAGGCACCCAAAAAGACATACTAACGGAATTGCGCTAGTACTTAATGTAGTTCTAAGTATCTGTATTGAGAAGAATTTTGTTTTGTTCATAATGATAAATATTTCTCCCGTAAAAATTAAAACTGATTCTAAAAACTAAGAGTGAGATTTAACCGAGATTAAAAAAGAATTATAACACAAATCAAACGAACTGATCTTAGCAATGGAGATGTGTGTAGTAATATAACTATCCGATTACGGATAATTGAGAGACTCTACTTGTCTATCTCTCACCTCTTTCACTCAGTCGCTCTTCCGCCTCTCTCTCTCTCTCTCTCTCTCTCTCTCTCTCTCTCTCTCTCTCTCTCTCTCTCTCTCTCTCTCTCTCTCTCTCTCTATCTATCTATCTGTCTATCATACGAATGGATTGCCACAGATTTATGATATATTTATAATAACTCTTAAGAATAAGACATTAACAGAAACGCAGCGAAATTTTGTATAGATATGGCAGACCCACACTTGTTTAGGGTTCGGACCGTTGGGGAACTAATGAAAAGAGATCTCGGGCAGTCATATAAATTGGAGTTTCTTAATTCAGTGTATTAGAGGAAACTAAAGAAGGAGGCGGCAGGAATGAGATCATTGTTCATGAGATTATAAATAATGATATCAGTAGTCAGGAGTTAAATGTTTATCTGATAACACAACATGCAGAGATGTACAAAGGAAGATGTAAGTAAGAAGAATATAAGACGAAAGCATCCCAAAATAAGCCTTGAAACAACAACGGATATGCAGAAGAAGACCGACAACTAAATGGTGCGTGGAACAAGTAGAAATGCATGATCCTGGAACGGAAGACAACGACGATCTTGCATTTACCAGTTTTCTGTGAACTGTAATGTTTCCACGTTCTCACATGCTCAGAGTGTTGGAAATTCGCGACCGAATGATACTAAACTGTCGTTGCTCACGGCAGATAATTCACGATATTTTTAATATTCGTCAAAAAAACGTTCTTCAGACAAAAACATTTCTGTTGCATCTCCTTGTTTCAGAAACGTATGTCAGTATAATGTAATTACTCATCTTATTTTAATATTTTTGTGATATTTGTATAACGTTACGTTCTTCAATATTTTTGTTAGTCCCATCTAGGGTGTTTTACATTCTTAAAAAAATACTTTGTAATGCTACAGTCATTCTAATACCGCAGATATAATGTCCGCAGTAGCGAAACGTATGGCAATGGGCGAATCTTGCAGGAATCTTGAACGGTATGCACGAATTGCAGCAGGTTAAACTATACCTAAACGTTTATTAAATGCCATGGCAGCGGCGATATTGTCTGTGTAATCAGGAGACAATAGACAACAGCAAACACACTACAATTCGAAACAGAAAAATGTGAAAATCGTATCCATCATTCTTTCGCCTTGTCACTGTAACAGAGTGCAAATTAAACATGAATATTCATGACATAGCACCATTAAATTTTACATTTCATATTTTCTTCGGAAATACTAAACAGAAATACAACAGCATTATGCAGTGTAATAATGAACGGGTGTTGATGTAAGAATAATTAATAAGAAGAATCAAAGCGATAATATTGTAAATGAGGGCCTTGTAAGGAAGATCTGTAGAGTTTCAAGAGCTGACGGAGCTAGTAATGAGAAAACTAAAAGAAAGATAGAGATGGAAAAATGTAGATGTTTTAACGTGATACGCGCCTGTGAAGTAAATAGAAGTAGAGGAATGTCGAGAGTAAGGAATTGAAGCCCTACTGGAAGAAGAAGAAGAAGAAGAAGAAGAAGAAGAAGAAGAAGAAGAAGAAGAAGAAGAAGAAGAAGAAGAAGAAGAAGAAGAAGAAGAAGAGAAGAAGAAGGAGGAGGAGAAGGAGGAGGAGGAGGAGGAGGAGGAGGAGGAGGAGGAGGAGGAGAAGCAGAAGAAGAAGAAGAAGAAGAAGAAGAAGAAGAAGAAGAAGAAGGTGGACCTCAAAGATTTATAGGAGAATGAAGTAAATGAAAATATAGAAAAGCGGAATATTAAAGATGGAGACTGAGAAGAGAGACCAGAAGGAACCATACACAGGTTAAAAAATAAAAATTTACATTGTAAATTGGTTAGCAGAACACTGAATTATCTAATCGTCTAGAAACAAAGAGAACTCACGTGAGAGATCACGCAAGAAGTCTCCACCTCGACCAATCGATCAAGAATCGTTATTACCTGGTAATGGTCAAGACAAGAGATGCCAAAACAAAAAATCTTTAATTTGAACGTTATTCCAGTTCCTTCTTTGCTATTCCAGTTTCCGGGTCTTTTCCATTATGTGTCTACAAACAACACTCGCAGCGTTCCCGAGCCCGCCAAGCTCCCCCACCAACGTTCCCGCCAGTTCCTACTCCTACAATAGAGGTGTGAAGGAGGGGTGATTAGTATACCACTACACACATACGTTTGACGCACGCACGCACGCGCCTTCAATTCCACACGCACGCATCCGCGCCTTCTATTCTGCGACGCACGCGCGCTTTTAATTCGTCTCATTTTGTTTCAATTTTTTGTTTGTAGTTTTTATTTTGTTGATTTTTATTTTTATTTATTTATTTTTTTTTTATTTTTATTAATTTTTATGTAGACATATATAATGGAAAAGACCCCCAATTTCCTATATCCAAGTATTTTAGGTGCCACCTACTGCACAATCTGCCATCTTCTTAGACGTCTCACCGGTTGCAATTCGACATCAGTCTCTGATGGGGAGATATGAGATCCCGAAACCAAAAATTGCCCTGCTGTAAGCGCAGACAGATCCGACGGATCTGTTGGCAACGCAGTAAGTAGTCGGGAATTCAAAAAGGCTTCTACTTAGGTTATGAGTCTTGTAAATTGTGTACAAATCGCGAATCATACGCTGTTACTCGCTCTCCTTTAAAAAAAACGAAGATTATCTGCTTAAAATATTCAATTTTTCTGAGTAATAGTGGCTGAAACGTTCGAATATTGTGTCTTAAGTTCTAATATAATAATATCTTCTACTGGAGTGAATTAAGGTGTAGGTGAAATTGAAAACGTTAATTTAACGTAGACGTTAAACGCCAAGGGGGACCCTAAAGCCAAAGATCACGATTTAAAAGATGAATAGGTTTTAGGCCTTTTAGCCAAATCAGTAGGATTTTTGGTTTTATGAACATGTCCCTTGGAGGTATTTAATCCTGGATTTCAGGTGCTCTGTTAGTAGCAAAGTCTTCAAGAGTGAAGAACGGTGCGAATCCAAGATAGTACAATACTCGAGTGACCTGAACGCAAGGGTTGTATCAATTTTAATAAGAGAGGACACTTATATAATCAATAGCAGTAGCAGTAATGCAAGTAAATGACCTGAACAAAGGTCGAGACGAGGCGGTGAGATATGTTTGAGACGTGACTGCGAGATAATAGGTCTGACCTTTACTTGGCCGGATAATTAGTTGTCACAGTGAGGTGAGGTATGTCTTCACATATTTCCATGCGGTCAGAATCAAGATAGCCCTTTATACAGTCAGAATAAAGAAATATCATGTGCTACTGACCACAACGTTTTCGTTCTAAACTGTGTAAGCGATTCAGAGGAATAACCAAAGAATCGTCTAGGGGGGGAGGGGAAATTAGTTTTTTTAGCTAAAGTCACTGCATACCTTCCGGAAGGCATTATAATAGTTGTAGCTACGAATTTGTCTTTACAAATTCTTGCATTACTAGACTCAAGTCAAGAGCTAGTAGGTCTTCAAGTTTCCAAATTTTTTGACAAAGTCATGCAGATCTAACGACTGTCAGGTTAATGAAACACTACAAGCAGGTTTTTGACACTTTAGGCCAGCGTAAGACCCATTAATAATGAAAAGAAGAAGAAAAAAATAACTCTTTATTCTTCATTTAAAAAATATTACAATATATAGAACACTCTTTACAGTTTGAATTAAATTCGTTAGATGAATAGTTAAATTAACGAAATTAAATTTGAAGTAAAACCAGTCGTAAATATGGCATAATAAAACAATTGCAAAGCTGCGTATAACACACAAAATATGTTAAAATCCTTTATACTCAACATGAATGTATCCAAAATAAGCCTATGGAAGAACTAAACATGTGTACACACGCAAAGGTTGAAGACAAAAGGAAATATCAAAAGTTGAAAAGAAATGTGCCGGTAAAAATGTAATCTTATAAGTCGAATTAAATAATTAAGCTAATTAGTTAAGTGAGTACAAACGTTTTAAATTGAAGTATGCTATAACCGTTTTGCGAGTACGATAATACTCCGTGTAAACATTGCTAGTTGTCCTGTAGTTGTAGGATGGTTAAAATTTTTGTCCTAATTATTTAGGTTATACCACCTTAGCGAGCAGAAAACAGATGGCCTTTGAATGTTTATTCAGCCCTCAATGTGTCCAGCTCGGTTTATGATATTTATTGTGTAGTAACTTGTTCCACAGCAACTTAGAAAACTTCTATGTTAGACAGTTTTACTTCCAAGTTCCATAAGGAAATGGAAGTATGGTGATGGCGAAAAAAATCGTGTTCGAGATAAGGGCTGATTCTGATTGTACTACCCTCCAAACATGAAGAAAAGTCGTTTTCCGAAAAGTGTCTGTGTGTCTATCTGTGTGTCTATGTGTAGAATTTTTTCTATGGCAAACGATAAGTGCCACAAATTCAAACACAATCAAATATTTTTTTCATATGTGCCTGAGTTGTAGAGGACTCAAGGCCTGTTGATTTTGGTGAAGCTCGGTTAAGGGGAAGGGGTAGTATACCTGCACCGTTTTATGTTTTAACAAGAATAATTTTTTCTATGGCGAAAGATAACTGCCGCAAATTCAAACAGAATCAAATAATTTTTTGTATATGTGTCTCAGTTGTAGAGGACTCAAGGCCTATTAACTTTGGTGAAGATCGGTTAAGGGGAAGGGGTAGTTTACTTGCAACATTTTATATTTTAACAAAATTACTTAATTTTGATAGACAATGTATCCTGAAAAGGTCATAATAATCCACTGTACAAAGGTAGATGAAATATCTATAAATGAAAAGGGTAGTTGAATGGGGAGGGGGTAATTTTCTATAAATGAAAATTATAGTTGAAGGGGGAGGGGATAATTTTTTGTATGTGTACTACGTTATCGGCAACAAAGAAGTAGTTTGTTGTTAAAATTCTTTCCCAGGCTGTTTGGTCGTGGTCCTATGTTTTCTGCAAAACCAGACGTTTCGCCAGTGCTATCGACTGCCATAATCAATAAAAATCGAGTGCGCTAACGTACCTCACGGTATACGTTAGTGACCACAGTACTGTCGTTAAGGCTGAAGAAAGAAGTAGTTTCTATGGAAATATTTCAGTTCGAAAATGATTTTAAATATAAATCTTAGAACATGGAAGTCATGTACGGTTCTCCATACCGATATTTTTGTTCACTATTCGAACTTTACATAGATGTATCACTTGTTGTACACAATTTTCCATCCATATTATATAACTTTTTCTATTTTTTCGTTTGTTTATTACAATTGCTTCTAGTGGTTCATTACAATTTCGAAAACAAATCAATAATAAAATGTTCAAACGTGTCCGATATTCAGTGCATATATGAATCTCAGACAGAACGCGATGTTCGTAACGCCCCATTGTTTACAAACTCTACCTGTGTGTTGGTAACTTGTATTTGCGCCTCCCTTAGCGCGAATTTGAAATGCTGTTTTTGAGAACCTGTGGTGCCCAGTCTGTAAAAAACATTGATTCGATTCTGCGGCATAACGAGTAGACCAATTCCGCTGACTGACTCTGGGCTATGTGGTTGTGCCACGCTGGAATCTAAGTTCCGAGCTACCTTCTGGAGCTCCTGCCTCATGCCAAGTAGGGCGATTTTGCTCTTTATTAGGCCTTACATCGGCTGTTTGTACTAGCCTACACTAGCCCAGTATACAACGAGGTAGTTTCCACGAATCACCTGGACGTATACGATACTGGCCCAGCCGCCTGATGGTGTCGTTCAAGTCCGCTCCTCAGAAGGCGTGAAGAGAATCGACGGGGGACTTTGGCCGCTAGCCGAAGACCCCTGTCGAGGACGCTTTGCAACTTCTTTTTATGAATGGCGGCGCAAAGTATCCCCAGACCGGCGTAAGTAATGGCCGGCAGAAGATACGCGCCGACGATAATTTTTTCCAATTTCTTTGTCATAGCCGAGGTGACCAGGAGTGGAAACAGTAGGCTCAGTTATGAACTCTCTGAGCCAGGCCAGCGCAAGTACGTTCTGCCGAGGCGAAGTCGCCTCAGCGGATCTTTCCGGCGCTTAGACAACAGGACAGCTACACTCTTGGTCTCGTTTAAAGACACCTTCCAGCTATCGGACCAGTCCCCGAGCGAATCGAGCTGGCGCTGTAGTCGTAGGACGGCCCGTTCTGCGTTACGATCGGCGGTAAGTACAGCCGTGTCGTCAGCAAATAGGGCTATATGGACTCCAGGCTGTCTCTCTAATTCCATTCTCTGCAACATACTCACGGTATACGGTAGGTGCCATTCCACTACTGCTCCAATGACGTATATTGCTGTCAACGTCTGCTCTTAGCCGTATTAGTATTATTATAATTGCGTTCGGTCCGCGTATGCAACTACGAGGGTCAGTTGAAAAGTTCACGGAGCGACATCTATAGCTCCGTGGAAGAACTAAAATCTCTCGTGTGCTGGAAGACCTATATATTTCGCGTGAACACCTGTTAATTTCCAAATACACCTGTCAATTTATTCACTTTTTACCAGCTGTATGAAATTTTCCTGTCACGCGTGTTTTTAAAATGCACAAAATCAAACATCGTGTTGTGATGAATTCTTTGTTAAAAACGTTGTAGCGCCAATGAAAAGTCAAAACGAAATTTTAAATGTGTTAGGAGATTCTGTGACTTCAGAAACAACGGTAAGTGGGGCACACTCGAGTTTAAACATGGTCGTACAAGCACTGAAGACTATCCCAGCAGTGGACGTCCAAAAAGTGCAACAAAAAATTACATTATTGAAAAAATTTCATGGGATGTTGGAATACCGCAGAACGAGGAGTGACGTTGCTGAAATCATAGGCATCTCATATGAACGTGTGAATCATACTTTAACTCAAGAACTTCGTGTGAAAAAGCGTTGTACAAGATGGCTGCGGCATCTGGAGTTGTTGCATTTTTTGGGCGTCCAGTGCGGGGAGGGGGGATCATCTTCACTGCTCGTACGACCACCTTTAAACTCAAGTGTCTATTTACAAACCGTTGGTTTTGAAGTCTCAGCATCTCCTGACACATTTACTATTTCGTTCTGAATTTCCGTTGGCGCTAAACAATTTTTAACAAAGAATCATACCACGATGCTTGATTTTGTCCGTTTTTCAAAACACGCATGGTATGTCAATTTTAAACAGCTTCTAACCAATGAATAAATTGATAGGTAGATTTGGAAGTTAACAGGAGTTCACATAAAATACAAATCTTGCAGCACACGAAAAATTTTATTTTTACCGCTAAGCTACAGATGTCGCTCCGCGAACTTTTCAACCGACCCTAGTATTCATTATTCTAATGTTATAATAATTAAAACAGGAAATACTGAGTAGTAATATTAATGTCACTGAACTTATGTTAACAGTAATTAAAAAAATAATAATACGGAACTTTTAAACTTCCATAAGAACGCTTCAGATACTCTTACACTTCTTTTGTTTAACATCATTAATTTATGAAATTTTGGAAGATATCAAAATAAAATTATTAAATAAGTCTATGTTTCTGAGTGAGAAAGATTTAATCACTTTACGTTCACAGATTTATAATTTGTGATTATTTTGTTTTACTTACCCGAATGTATGAGATGTCAGACGTCAGTGAAACGAAACGTATTTTTCACTCTCCTGATAAAGTTTTGGCAACTTGTGTAACACCGTACGTAATACTTAGGCGTACATAGTAAGTTTTTCCCAACAATCTCTGTATCTCTGTCCATTACAATTAATTTCTGATTACCATAGGTTATAATAATAATAACAACAACAATAAATCTTATGCACTTAAAGTACTGTATTTTATGTATCTATTTGCTACATGTGAATCGGAAAGAAAGGGGCAACAGGCAGGATTAAAAATAAATTAAGAGACAACAAAGTATATTTTTATGACAAGAAATGAGAGAAGAGAGAAAGGAAGAATAAGAATAGCAACCACAGTTTTGAGGAGGTCCAGGAATTTAAATACCTCGGAAGCACAATTACAGAGAATAATGAAACAAGCGAAGAAATCAAAGCAAAAATAGTAGCAAGAAACAGAAGCTACTATGCATTAAAAAATATATTCCAATCCAGGAATGTTTCAAAAAATGTCAAAAATAAAATATACACCACAGTAATCAGACCTGTAGTAACATATGCAAATGAGACATCGGTGCTGAAGTTGGAAGATATGAAAAAACTTGGCGTTTTCGAGAGGAAAATTCTGAGAAGAATTTATGGACCAGCGTGGGACGGATAGATGTGGAGGATAAGAAAGAACCGTGACCTAAGAGACCTTTATGCAGAATCGTACATAGTTGTGGCAGTGAGGCTCAAATGTTGAGATGGCTGGGGCACGTGGTGAGAAAGAGAAGTGATCGACGCTCAAAAATTGTATTGGAAAGGAAGCCGGAGGATGTAAGGAGGAGACGTCCGATGAGGAGATTGTGTGAAGATATGGAAGGGGATTTGAGGGAGATGCGAGTGGCAGGTTGGAGGAGTAAGGCTCTGGACAGAGATGAATGGAAGAGAATCATTGAGCAGGCCAGGGTTCTACAGGGACCGTAGTGCCAGAGGAGGGAGATTGTCTACATTTAAATTTTAATATTAGTTAATTACTTTTTTATTTCTTTTTAATCTGTCTTTGGCCTTGATTTTTCTTAGTTTTTCTTTCGGCGCGATTCTTGTTTATTGGCTTCATTCTTATGAACGTTCTCGTCCTCGCGTACAAAGCTATATTTTTTAATAAATCTTTCCATTACACCTGTTTCCTCGTCCAAATCCTCTCTATGGAAATGGCAAAAACTTTCTTCAATTTTTGTCACTGTCAGCAGTCACTCGCTCGTAGACTTCATGAGCGCTCCACGAGAAATTCTTGATAGCCAACGTGTTTTATTTTTCCGAAAATGACTTGTCGAACTCCCATATTTTTTAGAACATCACTATCTTTCATATTAATTCTATAGAGCATAACCGAAAGTTCTGTTTCCTCTGTTTCTTTGGTTTTCTATTACCTCCATTCCGTCAAAATTAAGTTAGTTTTCCTCGTTAATATCTTCAGCTTCTAAACTGTCATAGGTTAAATAATGTCTAGTAGATTCTTCCTCTTTGCTGTATAAATTCTTTGGCGTCTCATTATCAGCAGCAACATCAACTATTATGTCAGCACTTAAGGTAACACCGTCATCATTGCTGCAATTTCCGGTTGCCATTACGCTGCAATTTCCGACTTCATAACAGTGATTTAAAGCGTTATGAAACTGCAGTAGGTAGCGGATGATCATAAAATCTTCGAAGTCTTCGACAAGAAAAGTAGCTTTCCAGGGTATCTTGATTGCATCTCGCTGCAATTAAGTATGAAAATCCATCATATTTTAATTCTTTAAACAGGCGTTGGAGACTTTTGATTAAAATTAAAAATCGACTTTGAAACGGCAGTAAATTTTTGTCCCGATTACACGCATGTTACGTTACAAACGGTTTTACCTACAATGTGATGCAAGTAATTATGCATACGGGGGCCAGCTGTATCAGATCGATCAGGAAGGGGAGATCGCCGTCATCGCATACACAAGTAGGACCTTTAAGAACGCCGAAAGAAACTACTTTACTACAGAAAAAGAACTGCTTGCCATAGTACAATGTTTAAAAAGGTTCCGTATCTACATATTAGGTCAACCGCTAACAATAATAACAGATAACAAAGCGTTAACCTTTATTCAAAAGTGCCATTTAAACAATACCCGGATTACTAGGTGGATACTCAGCATTCAGAAATACAACTTCAAAATTCTACACTGCAAGGGGAAGGAGAACTTAGTCGCAGACATACTGAGCCGATACCCGGAAGATAACAACAGGAATGTACTAGCCGAAGATAAACATGAATATTATATACATGCAATTGAAATAAAAATGAATAAGAACACTGCCGCTAAATTACGAAATATAAATCAAATGCAACTCGCAAACGATAAGATAAAACAAATTATAATCAAGATTAAGGAGGGAAATGAGGACCAAATGAATCAGCATTTTAAATTAATAAATAATAAATTATATCGCAGTTGGAAAAACCAGTGGAAACTATATATTCCAAAAGAATTTAGAGTCGAATTGATCCAAGAAATTCACCAGATGTACGGACACCCAGGGACGAAAAAGACACAACAGCTGATAAGGGAACACTTTACTATGGACACCATGTTCAGAACTATCAGCCAAGTCATAAAATGCTGTGATCTTTGTCAAAGGTGCAAGGATAGCGGGAATCGAAGTATCACCGGAGAAACACGACCGATATTGCCATCACGCAAAGGGGAATTAATTAGCATGGACTATTATGGTCCACTCCCTGTATCCAGTGGTGGAGTGAAATATTTATTAGTTGTTGTCGATAATTTTACTAAATACGTAGAATTATATACACTGCGTAGAGCTACTACAAATGTGACGCTCAAAAGACTACAACAATACATAACGACCCACGGGAAACCAGATAGTATTTTGACAGATAACGGTACACAGTTTACATCGCGCAAATGGACACAAGGTCTGGGACAATTAAACATTAAACCAAAATACACAGCCATTAGAAATCCATGCACCAATATTGCCGAACGGTGGAACAGGCAACTTGGAAACATGTTCCGGATTTTTGTACGTGAAAGGCATACAAAGTGGGCGACGTACATCAAGACGATTAAAGCGTGTCTTAACGAAACATATCAAGAAACTATAGGAACAACACCACATGAAGCCCAGTTTGGAACGAAACCAACCAGGCATTGGGAGAAATATTTAGACCCAATAGTGAAGAATGACGAGGGAGTAAAGGTAGAGAAATTACAATTACGGATAAAGGAAAGAGGTGAGCGGCAGGCTGCCCGAATAAATCAAAAGAATAAGATTACTGACTTTGACGTAGGAGACAAGGTTCTTATACGAGCAGTGAATTTATCTGACGCAACACAGAATATTATCGGAAAATTCTGCGCGCTGTATGAAGGCCCGTACACAATAATACAAAAAGTAGGAAACGCTACATATAAACTGCAGGACGAATCCAGCAACGGTACGATAAGGGGCATCTTCAATACTAGGCAGCTGAAGAAATATCATTCAGGGGCTTAGGGGGGCCTATCAAAAATGTAAAAGAATTATTATAATTTGCTAGAATAATTAATGAAATGTCTTAGTAGTAACACAAAAAAAAAATAGAAATAAGAAAGCAAGTGTATAAAATGAATTATTTTAATGATTAGTTGTCATAGTCAATAAATGTCATGTTAATGATTATAAATAAAACAATTAATGATAATAGATGTCAATAAGAGTGAAAAGATAGAAGGGTAAATGTTTAAATGGTATATATGTGAAGACAATAGAATTGTGAGAGAAATATTCAAGTTGTATGTATTTAAGATCATGTTGACGTAAGGACAACTTACAAGCTTAGTATAAGATTTTATAATATAATTGTGTTCCAAGATGTTAGTAAATAGAAAAGAAAAAATGTTTTTTTTTTGTGAAAATGCTAGCGAGATATCAGAAAATATGGACTAACCAGAGACAGTAATAATAAAATAGGTTAGAAAACTATAGTGAATTAGGATATAGAAATACGTATTATTATTATTAATACCAATGTGCTATTTATAATTTAGTGATGATAGAAAGTATGATGGTCACTAAGAATTCTATATATATGTGGTAAGTTTTTTTTTTAAAGCCAATTAATTTGGAGATATTGATGCATATTTTAGTAAATTGTGACATAAAAATTAAATGTATTAAAGGATACAAAGAAAATTAATCCTAAAGGCAAGAAATATTAATACCAGTATCGAATAATTTGTGTAATTGAATTTTGTAGATATTGAAATATTATATGAAGAATAGTTAAGGAGAATTACAAATTTAGTTTAAGATTTTAACTAAATATAAATTTGTAAATATAATACCATGTTAATTAGAGTAAAAAAAAAAAAAAAAGGATTCATTTAGGATGTCGAAAGCGAAAGTACTTTAGAAGGGATGGGTGTGTTTACCATTATGTAACGAACCTTTTTCTGTTACGCTGAGACTAGGTCAACGACGAAATGTAAACAACACTATACTAGGTCCAATGAAGAACGAGCCACTACAAGGCAACACAAAGTACGCATATTGGGACGCAGATTTTGGCATTTAAACCTTACTGAAAAGGCGCAAAATTTTGGATCAATTTTGGATGTACAGAGTCCATCCAAACTGACAAAATTTGGGGACAATATAACACAAAAAATTTCGAAAAGTTTTATTTTATAATCAGCAGTAAGGAATGTCGCTGAAAGCAATAACGAAGGGTGTATGTGTGGAAAACATATTTTGTAAGGGACAAAAGGGGAACGAGCAAGCACGCTGTAGTGACGGACAGGTCATAAATTTCTTAGGCAGCTGCAACGAATACCCTGTGAACAGAGTTCACTGCTCCCGGTACGTAGAACACCAGTTTTTTGTGGAAACACATTGATTCCATAGGAAACTACATACAATGTGTACAGAGCCATTAAAGGAGAAAAGGCTTAACAATGGTCAAGCATACATGTGTACGCCAGCTGTCAGGAGAAAGCGACGAAGGGTGGATTGATTTGAAGGACTCCAGCGGTCGATGACAGGGTTTTGACCTTACTTGGAAACGAAAGCGCAGAGAGAACGTCCAAACTCAAGGATGGGGTGTTGCCTGGCAACTAAAAGAAAAAACCAACTTTCAAAGAAGGGTAGGCGAGGCCCTTGAACAACAATAGATAATAACGGCAGAGCGACGAAGTTGAGAAACAATGCAAATGGAAGAGAAACTCAGAGTTGTCACTGAAGACTTTAGAAAAAACGACAGATACAATTTATTGCTGCGTTGTCTGGAAATGGCAACGACCTCAAAATATGAAGCAAGGGAAGAATCTGGTGGGGAACCAGAAGCCCTATCAGAGAACGCCTTTGAAAAAATGGGTGGTATTTGGACTTGGAGGGAAAAATATGAAACCAATAAGGACACGGCGTCGTTGGAATCAGAGTCTGGTGGGAGATTTGGTAAGGAAAATATAGGAAGGAGACAGGAACGCGCCCGTGGAGTGCTAACTAAATTTCGGACGCGAGAGGGAGGTGCTAACTAAATTTCAGACGCGAGAGGAGTTCTAACTAAATTTCGGACGCGAGAGGAGTGAAGTCCGTGACGAGAGAAATTAGCATTTTATCGAACTTAGAATAATTCGATACACAGTGTGAGAAGGTAGTTTTCGAACTTATAACAAAAATTAATACAGTCATTACAAGCAAACGAACTATGAAGTAGAGTCACACTATTAGCCTACCAGTGAACATTAACTGAAACAAATAGTAACCAGACAATAATGTAATTTCAGTGTATACGAACACTTTACAACAATAACTTTTAAGAACGATTAACAACACAAATTACATTCATGAACACTTAATAACCAGACATACCGCAACAAAGGTGCGTAATAATAATTCAGATTTGAAATAATTTACGATGTCGGTGTACAACAGAGAATGCTATCTTTTAGTGAAGGTAGTTTTCGAACTTATAACAAAAATTAATACAGTCATTACAAGCAAACGAACTATGAAGTAGAGTCACACTATTAGCCTACCAGTGAACATTAACTGAAACAAATAGTAACCAGACAATAATGTAATTTCAGTGTATACGAACACTTTACAACAATAACTTTTAAGAACGATTAACAACACAAATTACATTCATGAACACTTAATAACCAGACATACCGCAACAAAGGTGCGTAATAATAATTCAGATTTGAAATAATTTACGATGTCGGTGTACAACAGAGAATGCTAACTTTTATTCATAAATTATAATCCGAATGCGTGGAGTTGGTGAGTGAAGTGTCTGTGAGTGACATCGTGGAATTCATCCAGTGCCATCTATCATCTGGAGGAGTTATCTGCACGATTCTAGAACGATCGACATGGGGGAATCATCACCGCAACTATCGAGTGATTGGATATTCGAATACCAAGTATAGTAAAACATGTCTTAATTAATTTAGATCCACTGTCTGTCATCTCAAAGAATCCACACACAATAAAATTCAATAAAGTAATCGTAAAGGAATTAAAGAAATCGATTCTAAAGTTTGTGTAGAAGTAAAATTATCATTGTTTATCAGTTTGGAGTAATGTTTATTTCCAAGTTCTAAATGAATCCGTAATTACAAAATATAGTAACAACTTAAGAGATATTCATATTAAGAATTTATAAGATGAAGCTAAACATTATAATTTACTTAAGTACTAAACGCAATTGATGAATGATCATTAATATGCAACCATTAGATTGAGTTTGGATAACTAATTTTATTAATGTATTATTTTTGATATTTACAATTTAATGAGTATTCAATTTTATTAATGTATTATTTTGATATTTACAATTTAATGAGTATTCAATTTTATTAATGTATTATTTTGATAGTTACAATTTAATGAGTATTCAATTTTATTAATGTATTATTGTTTGATATTTACGATTCAGCCATGAGTATTAAATTTTGGTAATGTGTTAATTTTATATATTTACAAGTACTAATGAGTACGTAGAATTTTGTGCTATTTTAATATTTACAAGTAATAGCAAACTGATGTGAATAAATTTAAGATTTATCAGTAGAAATGAGCATTTATTATTATTTTTTAACCCTGAGATAAAGAGAATAAACAGTAATTAAAAAAAAAATTTTGTTAAATTGGCGCCCAACGTGGGGCATAATTTAATATTAAATTGGCGCCGCACCGCACGGCTTGATAAAATAGTAAGCTAGGGCAGTGACAGACAGTGGCTAGCAATAAGTTTAAAATAAGTACATGTAAGTAGCTTAAGCTATATTATTGTTGTCGTATATCGGTCTCTAAGTCTCTGAATGATAACCCGAAGTCAAGCTAAAATGGCATCTAGTGGAGAGAATTCAAATGAGTTTGATGTCAATAACCAGATGGGCTATGAGCAACCTGAGGACGGAAACGTAATGAATGAAGAAAGCTCAACAACCGGTGCAGGAACTAGGGCCGGGGGACCGCAATCTCAGTCGCAGTCATCTGAAGAAAATTTTCAAATGTTAATGGCATTGATGAAACAACAATTTGAAGAATCGAAAAAGCAATTTGAAGAATCGAAAATGCAACATGAAGAAACAAGAAAACAAGTAGATGAAAGAATTAAAGAATCGGAGAAGAAGAACGAAGAAATGCACAAGAGAACGGAAGAAAGAATCGCCAAGAAAGTGGATGAGAAATTAGAGTTAATGAGGGGAGAGTTACAAGGACAAATACATCAGGTAAATACAGAACTACAAAGACAGTCAGAAAAGTTAGAAGAGGTACAGAAGAAGAGCGAAAGCGGAATCAAAGAATTGAGCAAAGAATTAAAGAAGCAGGCGAAAGAAAATAAGGAAACCCGAGAAAAGGACAGGAAAGAATGGCAGGAAGCCATAACCAACACTCAACAACAAAATCAACACCAAATCGAAAGTGTAGAACAGCAAGTAAGAAGCATCAAGGAAGCGCACCGCAGTACGGAGGATAAAATAAAGAGGTCTCCACGGAAAAGGGGCGAGAGCTGGAGGAAATCACAAATAAACTAACGACTGTTCGCGAGAGCCAACAGAGGGTGCAACGTCGCCTGGAAGAGATGGAGCAGAGACCGGCTGGAGCCATGAATGCAGCAGTCATCAATAAGAAAGCCACGTTCGACGGGGAAGACAATTTCCCGATGGAATTCCTAAAGGAATTGAGGGAAATCCAGGAAACCTACTATGGGGAAGAAAATACTCGTTGGATTGGGCGACATTTAACCGGCGAAGCAGCTTTATGGTGGAGAATTGTAAGAGAACAGATTAAGTCCTTCCAAGAGTTCGAGGAAGCATTTACCAGTAAGTATTGGAGCGCGACCCAACAGGAGCGGGTTCGTGACCAATTAGAATACGGTAGATTTAATTCAAGCGGTAATCTTGACATGATTCAGTACATGGAGAGGTGTGTGCTGAAAAGCCGGCAATTAATACCTATATTGTCGGATAAGCTCATGATAACGAAATTAGCACGGCATTACAATAGAGAAATTCAAATCGCGGTGGTCACCAGAGGTATAGTTACCATAAATAGTTTCGAAGGTCTGCTAAGGGAATACATGGACATTAGCAAGAGGGTAAATAACGGCCAACAAAGTGAGCGACAGCCCATAAATTTTAAAAGAGACACTCAGCCGACCCGACAACAAAATAACGATGTCAGTAAGCCGCGTGCCAACTGGCGGGAGAATTTCCGACAGAGGGAGGTAAACGGACCCAGTGCGGGGGAAAATAAACAAAACCCTGTCAATAGTATTGTTATTGAGCGACAAGTGAAAGCGAAGCCAGACGAAGGGCCGTCTACATCGAGGCAATGACTTCCGACGATGAGTACAATGAACCCGGCAAGTAAAGAAAAGGTTGAGATAAACACCAGAACGGTAAACATTACCACAATTTTTCCTGATCTTAAGGAAGACCTAATGGAAGAATCTACTCAAAATATTGACGTCAAAATGATAAAGAGCCCGGAGTTACTAATTCAATTAAACCATGTACCCGTAATTGCCCTAATAGATTCAGGTAGCGCGGTAAACGCGTTATCCGAAGACTGGTATAATAACCACAAGAGGGAGATGGGGAACCATGAAATATTAAGTGTAAATAATACAAACATAATTAGTGCTGTCGGGAGCAAATCAAAAAGTATAAGAAAACAAATATTTTGCGAAATTTGTATTAATAATAGTGTAAGTTTTGACTGTGTCTTCTTAATTATACCAGGGCTGGTGAGAGAATGCATACTGGGTATGAATTTTCTTCAGCAAACAAAAAGCATAATTAATATACCAGAAAAGAAGATACAAGTACAGAATATATTGGGAACAATTGAGGAAGAAGGTTCTTGTGAAATACCTCTTATGGTGATAAAGGAAGACGTAAGTAACATAGAGGCGGAAATATATAAGAAACTCGACGAAATTGAAGGGGTGGACCTAACAAGAAGAAGCCAATTAGAACAGCTTTTATATGAAAACAAAGCAGTATTTGAAGATCGACCAGGCCTCATAACGGGATACGAACATTACTTCAAGGTGACTGATAACACGCCTTACCTGCAAAAAGGGTGGCCTGTTCCTATTAAGTATCAAGACGCAGTAAAGACTGAAATTAAGCGAATGCTGGAGTATGGGATTATTGAAAGGGCCCAAAGCCCCTAAATTCAACCTCTGGTGACTGTAATAAAAAGGGACGGGAAGGTGCGATTATGTCTGGACGCCCGAAAGGTAAATAGTATAACTATCCCAGATTATGAAGGACCGCCACCGATAAACGAAATATTAGCTAGATGTAGTAATATAAAAGTTATGTCTACTATAGACCTAACCAATAGTTTTTGGCAGGTGCCACTAAATGAGAATTGTCGTGATTACACGGGTTTTTTATATGAAGGCCGATGTTACCGTTTTAAAGTTACACCATTCGGACTAAGTACCAGTCTCGCGAGCTTAGCACGTGGACTTGACCACGTACTTACGGAAGAAGTCAAGGAAAACACAATCATCTATGTAGATGATATTCTATGTTTTTCGCAGAGTGAACAGGAACACATAATACATTTAAAAGGGCTATTAGAAAACTTAAGAAATGCCAATATGACTATTAATTTACAGAAATCACAATTTTTCCGCAAAGAAATTCAGTATCTTGGCTACTGTTTGACCACAAATGGGATTAAACCAACACCGGAGAAAGTAGCTGCTATCATGAATTTCCCTGCACCAAGAAACCCCAAGCAATTAAAAGGTTTCTTGGGGCTTACTAACTTTTACAACAAATTCACCAGCAAATATGCAGAGTATACACAACCATTATTAAGACTGTTACAAAAAGGAAATAAATTCCAATGGGATTCAGCCATGGAAGAACAATCCCAGCGAGTGAAGAAATTATTCATAGATACCGTTATGCTCAAATTTCGTACACAAGGAAAACGGTTTTACCTACAATGTGATGCAAGTAATTATGCATACGGGGGCCAGCTGTATCAGATCGATCAGGAAGGGGAGATCGCCGTCATCGCATACACAAGTAGGACCTTTAAGAACGCCGAAAGAAACTACTTTACTACAGAAAAAGAACTGCTTGCCATAGTACAATGTTTAAAAAGGTTCCGTATCTACATATTAGGTCAACCGCTAACAATAATAACAGATAACAAAGCGTTAACCTTTATTCAAAAGTGCCATTTAAACAATACCCGGATTACTAGGTGGATACTCAGCATTCAGAAATACAACTTCAAAATTCTACACTGCAAGGGGAAGGAGAACTTAGTCGCAGACATACTGAGCCGATACCCGGAAGATAACAACAGGAATGTACTAGCCGAAGATAAACATGAATATTATATACATGCAATTGAAATAAAAATGAATAAGAACACTGCCGCTAAATTACGAAATATAAATCAAATGCAACTCGCAAACGATAAGATAAAACAAATTATAATCAAGATTAAGGAGGGAAATGAGGACCAAATGAATCAGCATTTTAAATTAATAAATAATAAATTATATCGCAGTTGGAAAAACCAGTGGAAACTATATATTCCAAAAGAATTTAGAGTCGAATTGATCCAAGAAATTCACCAGATGTACGGACACCCAGGGACGAAAAAGACACAACAGCTGATAAGGGAACACTTTACTATGGACACCATGTTCAGAACTATCAGCCAAGTCATAAAATGCTGTGATCTTTGTCAAAGGTGCAAGGATAGCGGGAATCGAAGTATCACCGGAGAAACACGACCGATATTGCCATCACGCAAAGGGGAATTAATTAGCATGGACTATTATGGTCCACTCCCTGTATCCAGTGGTGGAGTGAAATATTTATTAGTTGTTGTCGATAATTTTACTAAATACGTAGAATTATATACACTGCGTAGAGCTACTACAAATGTGACGCTCAAAAGACTACAACAATACATAACGACCCACGGGAAACCAGATAGTATTTTGACAGATAACGGTACACAGTTTACATCGCGCAAATGGACACAAGGTCTGGGACAATTAAACATTAAACCAAAATACACAGCCATTAGAAATCCATGCACCAATATTGCCGAACGGTGGAACAGGCAACTTGGAAACATGTTCCGGATTTTTGTACGTGAAAGGCATACAAAGTGGGCGACGTACATCAAGACGATTAAAGCGTGTCTTAACGAAACATATCAAGAAACTATAGGAACAACACCACATGAAGCCCAGTTTGGAACGAAACCAACCAGGCATTGGGAGAAATATTTAGACCCAATAGTGAAGAATGACGAGGGAGTAAAGGTAGAGAAATTACAATTACGGATAAAGGAAAGAGGTGAGCGGCAGGCTGCCCGAATAAATCAAAAGAATAAGATTACTGACTTTGACGTAGGAGACAAGGTTCTTATACGAGCAGTGAATTTATCTGACGCAACACAGAATATTATCGGAAAATTCTGCGCGCTGTATGAAGGCCCGTACACAATAATACAAAAAGTAGGAAACGCTACATATAAACTGCAGGACGAATCCAGCAACGGTACGATAAGGGGCATCTTCAATACTAGGCAGCTGAAGAAATATCATTCAGGGGCTTAGGGGGGCCTATCAAAAATGTAAAAGAATTATTATAATTTGCTAGAATAATTAATGAAATGTCTTAGTAGTAACACAAAAAAAAAATAGAAATAAGAAAGCAAGTGTATAAAATGAATTATTTTAATGATTAGTTGTCATAGTCAATAAATGTCATGTTAATGATTATAAATAAAACAATTAATGATAATAGATGTCAATAAGAGTGAAAAGATAGAAGGGTAAATGTTTAAATGGTATATATGTGAAGACAATAGAATTGTGAGAGAAATATTCAAGTTGTATGTATTTAAGATCATGTTGACGTAAGGACAACTTACAAGCTTAGTATAAGATTTTATAATATAATTGTGTTCCAAGATGTTAGTAAATAGAAAAGAAAAAATGTTTTTTTTTTGTGAAAATGCTAGCGAGATATCAGAAAATATGGACTAACCAGAGACAGTAATAATAAAATAGGTTAGAAAACTATAGTGAATTAGGATATAGAAATACGTATTATTATTATTAATACCAATGTGCTATTTATAATTTAGTGATGATAGAAAGTATGATGGTCACTAAGAATTCTATATATATGTGGTAAGTTTTTTTTTTAAAGCCAATTAATTTGGAGATATTGATGCATATTTTAGTAAATTGTGACATAAAAATTAAATGTATTAAAGGATACAAAGAAAATTAATCCTAAAGGCAAGAAATATTAATACCAGTATCGAATAATTTGTGTAATTGAATTTTGTAGATATTGAAATATTATATGAAGAATAGTTAAGGAGAATTACAAATTTAGTTTAAGATTTTAACTAAATATAAATTTGTAAATATAATACCATGTTAATTAGAGTAAAAAAAAAAAAAAAAGGATTCATTTAGGATGTCGAAAGCGAAAGTACTTTAGAAGGGATGGGGTGTGTTTACCATTATGTAACGAACCTTTTTCTGTTACGCTGAGACTAGGTCAACGACGAAATGTAAACAACACTATACTAGGTCCAATGAAGAACGAGCCACTACAAGGCAACACAAAGTACGCATATTGGGACGCAGATTTTGGCATTTAAACCTTACTGAAAAGGCGCAAAATTTTGGATCAATTTTGGATGTACAGAGTCCATCCAAACTGACAAAATTTGGGGACAATATAACACAAAAAATTTCGAAAAGTTTTATTTTATAATCAGCAGTAAGGAATGTCGCTGAAAGCAATAACGAAGGGTGTATGTGTGGAAAACATATTTTGTAAGGGACAAAAGGGGAACGAGCAAGCACGCTGTAGTGACGGACAGGTCATAAATTTCTTAGGCAGCTGCAACGAATACCCTGTGAACAGAGTTCACTGCTCCCGGTACGTAGAACACCAG
The DNA here is from genome assembly GCA_034769895.1 of Magicicada septendecula. Taxonomy (NCBI): domain Eukaryota; kingdom Metazoa; phylum Arthropoda; class Insecta; order Hemiptera; family Cicadidae; genus Magicicada; species Magicicada septendecula. The sequence continues at coordinate 263,500,535 of CM068376.1, forward strand.
TTTTTTGTGGAAACACATTGATTCCATAGGAAACTACATACAATGTGTACAGAGCCATTAAAGGAGAAAAGGCTTAACAATGGTCAAGCATACATGTGTACGCCAGCTGTCAGGAGAAAGCGACGAAGGGTGGATTGATTTGAAGGACTCCAGCGGTCGATGACAGGGTTTTGACCTTACTTGGAAACGAAAGCGCAGAGAGAACGTCCAAACTCAAGGATGGGGTGTTGCCTGGCAACTAAAAGAAAAAACCAACTTTCAAAGAAGGGTAGGCGAGGCCCTTGAACAACAATAGATAATAACGGCAGAGCGACGAAGTTGAGAAACAATGCAAATGGAAGAGAAACTCAGAGTTGTCACTGAAGACTTTAGAAAAAACGACAGATACAGTTTATTGCTGCGTTGTCTGGAAATGGCAACGACCTCAAAATATGAAGCAAGGGAAGAATCTGGTGGGGAACCAGAAGCCCTATCAGAGAACGCCTTTGAAAAAATGGGTGGTATTTGGACTTGGAGGGAAAAATATGAAACCAATAAGGACACGGCGTCGTTGGAATCAGAGTCTGGTGGGAGATTTGGTAAGGAAAATATAGGAAGGAGACAGGAACGCGCCCGTGGAGTGCTAACTAAATTTCGGACGCGAGAGGGAGGTGCTAACTAAATTTCAGACGCGAGAGGAGTTCTAACTAAATTTCGGACGCGAGAGGAGTGAAGTCCGTGACGAGAGAAATTAGCATTTTATCGAACTTAGAATAATTCGATACACAGTGTGAGAAGGTAGTTTTCGAACTTATAACAAAAATTAATACAGTCATTACAAGCAAACGAACTATGAAGTAGAGTCACACTATTAGCCTACCAGTGAACATTAACTGAAACAAATAGTAACCAGACAATAATGTAATTTCAGTGTATACGAACACTTTACAACAATAACTTTTAAGAACGATTAACAACACAAATTACATTCATGAACACTTAATAACCAGACATACCGCAACAAAGGTGCGTAATAATAATTCAGATTTGAAATAATTTACGATGTCGGTGTACAACAGAGAATGCTATCTTTTAGTGAAGGTAGTTTTCGAACTTATAACAAAAATTAATACAGTCATTACAAGCAAACGAACTATGAAGTAGAGTCACACTATTAGCCTACCAGTGAACATTAACTGAAACAAATAGTAACCAGACAATAATGTAATTTCAGTGTATACGAACACTTTACAACAATAACTTTTAAGAACGATTAACAACACAAATTACATTCATGAACACTTAATAACCAGACATACCGCAACAAAGGTGCGTAATAATAATTCAGATTTGAAATAATTTACGATGTCGGTGTACAACAGAGAATGCTAACTTTTATTCATAAATTATAATCCGAATGCGTGGAGTTGGTGAGTGAAGTGTCTGTGAGTGACATCGTGGAATTCATCCAGTGCCATCTATCATCTGGAGGAGTTATCTGCACGATTCTAGAACGATCGACATGGGGGAATCATCACCGCAACTATCGAGTGATTGGATATTCGAATACCAAGTATAGTAAAACATGTCTTAATTAATTTAGATCCACTGTCTGTCATCTCAAAGAATCCACACACAATAAAATTCAATAAAGTAATCGTAAAGGAATTAAAGAAATCGATTCTAAAGTTTGTGTAGAAGTAAAATTATCATTGTTTATCAGTTTGGAGTAATGTTTATTTCCAAGTTCTAAATGAATCCGTAATTACAAAATATAGTAACAACTTAAGAGATATTCATATTAAGAATTTATAAGATGAAGCTAAACATTATAATTTACTTAAGTACTAAACGCAATTGATGAATGATCATTAATATGCAACCATTAGATTGAGTTTGGATAACTAATTTTATTAATGTATTATTTTTGATATTTACAATTTAATGAGTATTCAATTTTATTAATGTATTATTTTGATATTTACAATTTAATGAGTATTCAATTTTATTAATGTATTATTTTGATAGTTACAATTTAATGAGTATTCAATTTTATTAATGTATTATTGTTTGATATTTACGATTCAGCCATGAGTATTAAATTTTGGTAATGTGTTAATTTTATATATTTACAAGTACTAATGAGTACGTAGAATTTTGTACTATTTTAATATTTACAAGTAATAGCAAACTGATGTGAATAAATTTAAGAGCTATCAGTAGAAATGAGCATTTATTATTATTTTTTAACCCTGAGATAAAGAGAATAAACAGTAATTAAAAAAAAAATTTTTGTTAAATTCTTGAATTCAGAACATTGAATCCGTTATATACTTCGTAGGCTCACACGGCCGGAATCAATGTTGTTACAATTCATTCCCGGGCTGTTTGGCCGTGGTCCATTGTTTTCACCAAAAACAGACGTTTCGGCAGTTCCATCGATTGCCATCACCAGTGTCAAATTCGAAGTTTCGCTAACTCTCTGTACAAATAGTCGAAATCGAAGTCGAAATAGGCCTACTTAATGACTATGTGGGAAGGCGCGTTGTGAACCTCTAATACACGTTCTTCTTTCTGATTGGTTGGTGGTTGATTTATGACTGTATCGTGTCACTTAAAGAATTTATAAGTAGGAGTGGTGTTCACGGGACTTCTCCAGCCTTAACCACAGTACTGTGGTCACTAACGTCTACCACCTAACGTTAGCGAAACTCGAATTTGACACTAATGATAGCAGTCGATGGACCTGCCGAAACGTTTTTTGTGAAACAATGGACCACGGCCAAACAGCCCGGGAATGAATTTTAACATCGAATCCGTCGTTTACAATGTGTATAAACCGTGCAACATGATTATTTTTAGGAAAACTGGGCAGTATTGCAGTAGCAACAGTCCGAGACAATAATTCCGTTGCCGGTTTTACTTTTTGTATTTCGGCCCCAGTAAGAATCAAGGGGATTGTGATAATTTATACGCATAGGCTACTTTAAATCGCGTCTCTTTTGGCTGTCAACTAATTTTATCAAACGTATTCATAGTGTGTGGTCTCCAAGTTGCATTAATTAATTTATATATATATATATATAAATTAAATTTTAAATATGTACGCTTTTATTTTCTCGACGATGAGCATCGTGTCCTCGCGCGATATGAGTTCAGTGTTTTTATGTGCGTGTTAATTGTTATGTACTGACGAGCTCGCCTCGAGTGATTTTCTCCTGAAGATGGGACTGTAGGGCCGAAACGCGTCTTACATAACGACCAAAGGAAAGTTGCGTGAAGGAAAATGTAATCAGGTATCTAACCTATTCTCAATTTATAAAAACGTCTTCGTTAATTACTTTTCTATCAGACAGTAAAAACCCATGATCTAGCAAATGATTGGGTAACAGTTTCAGGGCGTGCGGTTCATGAAAGAACGCCCATATTTTGGTGTTACTAGAAGAAATGTTATTTTGAGATGTTATTCCAATTTCCGACGTAAGCTTTCTACAGGGTGCGGCAGAAAGAACTCCACGATTTGGGAAGCTAATGAAAACCAAACCAAATAAGATACGAAAAATTTTATTTTATTCTTGGAAAGTACACATAATGCAGTTTTAAATCGACGTGTTTAAAATAAAACATTACTCAAGCGGCGGCCTCCACTGTTGACACACTGACAGAGCCTCTCTCGGTAGTTTTCCATAACGTTGCGAGTCATTTCGAGAGGAATGGCAGCAACTTCCTGGATTATCGCCTCCTTAAGAGCTTCCAAAGTTTGGGGACGATGTTGGTATAACTTGGCTTTGAGGTAGCCCCAGAGAAAAAAATCATAGGTTGTCAAATCTGGCGAAGCGGCGGCCACCCGATATCACCAAGCAAGGAGACAACATGTCCAGGAAACATTTCTCTCAGAATTCCAAGTGAACGACGAGATGTGTGGGCTGTTGCGCCATCTTGTTCAAACCACACATTCTTTGCACCATGTTCATTGAAACGTTCGCCCAATTTAGGCTGGAGAAAGTTCTGTAGCACTGCACAATACCGATCGCTGTTCACCGTAACAGTGGCATTAGATCCTGTATTAGATCATCCCGTATCGTAAACGAATATACGCACTTGAAAACCTATTGAATCAACCAACGTAACTATTTGAAAAACAAGTCTTTACTCACTGGTTTATCAAAGTATAACATAATGCCTGTTTCCATTTTCCAGTTAAGCTTCGTATAACTTGGTGCGGGGTCCTCTACTCGTGTCGCTTACACTGCCATAGCATAAATCATTTCATCAAACATTAAACCCACATTTTTCTCTAACTTTGTAACTATATGTGACTGCTTCTTCAGTAGATTAACACTTAAGTCTATAATACAGGGCTGTACTTCCAGCTGACTTGATCTACGTTTAATTACATATTCGTTCTCTAGGTAAAGGATAAAGTAGACTATGATAAATATCTTAAGATAACAGCTTTTGATATATCGTCTGCTTCCCAAGTAGGACAAGTGCCTTTTACTAATACTTGTTTCTAACGATCAGAAAATATTGATTCATATTTCTGTATAACATTATTTAGCTGAGAAATTTGTTCGTTTAATGTTCGTTCACTGGCTAAAGGATAAAGTTGACTATCTTTTACATAATTAAATGCATTCTGTGATAAACATCGTGACGTAACTGCTTTTGATACATCGTCTACTTCCCATGTAGGACAAGTGTCTCACTAATACTTGTTTCTGACAATCAGAAAATGTTGATTCATATTTCTGTACAATATTATTTAGCCAAGAAATTTTCAGATTTTGCAGCATTAGTAATTCCTTAATTCCTCGTTTGCCTGCTTAGTAGAAGCACAACATTGAAGGGAATTAATTCATCAGCGGGTTCGCATATTTCTGTTGACAGCCCAGATATAACCGGCGTTTTCTGGGCTACTAATAATTCCGACTACTGACTCAGAATTATTAGTATCGTTTGACATCGGAACGTTCGACGTTTGTTTATCGTTCCGTTTCGTAAGTCTTTTATTTCTGCCTGGTTTACTGAGCAGAAAATCTGGAACATATAACGCGAGGTGTGGAACCTCCTCTTTGGTTTCAAATTCATAAGCTCTGCTGTTAAATCTCGTTCATAACCCACGCCATTGAAGTGTACAGAACATACTCGCGCACTACCCGGAGAAGAAGTGTCGGCTTTTCAGCACAATTTTTCCCAGCTTTGTCTTAAGTTATCGTCTTTAGGAAATCTATGAAACATTATTCCGATCGTGTTTTCTCTGCCATAGCTATGGCAAGTCTCGACAGCACAGCTATGTGGCATTTCTATTTCTTTAAACGTGTTATACGCTTGAAATACTAAAACAAAACAAAAAACTCATTTCGCCTGCTTTTGGATAGGCTATTAGCCAAGCTCTGTAACAATGCGCTACTGCATCGTAAACTCAATTATAAGCCTATTATCGGTATTCTAAGGCACCGTAGGCGAGGCGGACAGTTAAAATACATCTCCCTATTACAAAGGGTTTTAAACACCAATAAACATCTGTTAATAATTAAATGTAAATTGTGCCTGAGGCTGACAATTCTTGGGAAAGCAGATAAGGGATGATTGGGATAGGAAACAACGATTAACGCCAAGGATACTCGCTCCGTCACAAGGGAAAGAAAAACCCGTCTGCATGGAATATTGTAACACTTTTCTGGCGCATTTTGGTCTGTTTTGTTTTTAATTAAAGTCAAATTCCTCAAACTTGTACTTATTTTTAATAGACATTATACACATCAATTTTCTCATAATTAAATTTTCTACAAAGTTAGTTAGAAATTCTTACTTGTTTATTAGAAAATTAACGAAGTTATTTTATCTCAAATCTAAAAATGTTTGTTTTTAGACTCCAATTGTTTGTGTTTTACACAATGTTTCTTATGAACTAATTAAGATAGAGCTCTGGGACCTCTTTTATTCAATTTTTCAGATTAAAAACCATAAGAAACCACCAAATTTACCCTTCAATTTATACCCCAAGAAATTCAGTATGGCGTCATTTTACCGTGGGAGCAGAAATCAGGGCGAACTGGTTAGCGAGCCGTAACTCGCTAACGAACCGTTTTCGGACCTATATTTATATGAACTTTTTATCTTATTTTTACCTATAGAATTATGTCCCGAAGATTGCAGTGCAATTTTGAATCACCCTGTTATAATAAATATAAGTTAAATATATAAATTATTTATATAAGTTAGAGCACGACAACTTTACACTCTAATGACGTCACAACAGAAATCGTATGTGTCAAATCGCAGGTGGTAGCATAATTCTATGAAATATTACTCTGGTATGTGTGCTAAGTGCTCATCCAAGAATCAAGGAATAAACTCTAAGAGGCCGGGGTAGAATGGAAATATGGATTGGAAAGAAAAGGCTTGGAATTAAATATCAATAAGAGTAAAGTTATTCATGTTGGAATGAAAGGAGAACAGTCGCTGAGAGTTACCTGCGGTGGTGAACAGTTGGTTCAGGTCAAACAATTATTGGTGTCATTTTTGATAGGGATGAGAGAATAAGTCAGGAAATACCAAATCGTGTGAGGAAAGTAAACTCTTATATTATACGACAAACAACACACTTACAGGAAAAAGGAAACTAGGTAATAAAGCAAATTTGTCCAAAACAGATCACGCTGTTTGACCTTGGCAGCCCACATCCTGACACGAAAGTGTATGCAGTTCTATTTGCAATTTTACCGAATAAAATGGAATCTACACATTTGTGTTTATTTCCTCTTCCCAACAAACGGAATCCATTCTGGTCACCAAAATTAATAAAACTTGATTTTGAAGCTGCGGTTATCAGTGCGATGAGGAAGATATTTCCAGATACTACAATTATAAGTATAAGTGGCTGCAAGTTTCATTTTAATCAATCTATTTGGAGACAAATAAAAAACATTGGACTGACTGTGGGGTATATGGAAAATTAAGATGTAAGACGCACATATAGAATATGGCTGCTTTGGAATTTTTGTCAATTGAACGTGTGGTTATTTGGATCGGTGGCTCCTGATCACGAAAAACCTTCCTGAAAATTATAAATCATTTCTTTTCATCTACTACATCGTTCAGCAGTGGACGGGCGATCCTAAAGTTCGTACTGAATAGAATGTTCGCGGACAGCGACACAGAACTAATAGCCTAACGTGTTGAGAGTCGGTATTCAAAGTCGAACAGTATCATAAGAAGGCGTCGCCCTAATATTTTCCTGTAACTCAAAAAGCTGAAAAAATAAGCGCAGAAGATCTTTCGAAATGATGGTAAAGGATCTTGGTCAGAAACGAAAGATTTATATTAGACGGAATGAGAGAATTGACAACTTCTGAAGACGACAACAACCTGGAGAAGTACCTGAAAGCTCTCAGTTACGGAAACAAGTTGGATTCGTAAAAAAACATCAGTTTAAAAAAATGGGTAATGAAAATATGGATAAATGCATTACAAAACACGTTACTCTTATACTTTAAAAATGTATATACAAATGGATTAAAAATAATAGAGAAACATAAAAACACAGAAAAATTATAATGCAACTTTAAAACTGCTAATATCTTTGATGTGCGATTTTAAGTTTCAAAATCAGAGTACATTGACAGTCCAGGTCTGTAAAACGTGTAAGGCGAAATCTTATCTTGTTTATCTCAAATTCTAAATCTTAAAGTGTCCACCTCGACCGCAGCGCCTTAATTATACCCACGTAATTGTCCGCCTACACCACGATTTTGTAGCGTCCACCTCAGCCACGATCGCATAGTAGCTTTTCAAATTTATACTACGCTACATTATCACGACAGTCGAAACGGCGGTCTATATATGCTTTTTAGAAATAACTTTTGGGGCAGCCTGTGCAAAAGGGTAGTAGAGCGCATCCCTCTGAGCTGCCGTCCAGTCTAACAGAATAGCCAATCAAATATGTGATATACAAAAATTAAATTGGGTAGTATATCTTAAGAAAACAGACAAAATAACATCTGCAGCTACTGGGATTTGTTCATTCGGTCATTCCATGGTGATACGGTCCTTGCAGAAACAACGGCTTTCCACTCTTCCCGTTGTCACCAACTTCTAACCCCCAGTTGTCTGAGGTCGTTCTCCGTCTTATAAAACCATCTTATTCGTGCCCTTCCTCACAGCCCTTTCCCACCAGGTTACTCAGTAAAAACCTGTTTTCGAGAATCTTCCGTCCTCCATCGTTTGAGCATGCCTAAACCACTTAATCCTTTTCCATTTAATACTTCCCACCACGTCTGAGTCGTTATATAGATTTCACAATTCTTGGTTGGTCCCAATTATCCAGTTGTCCTCTTCCTTTACGGGTCCATATATTCTTCGCAAAATTTTACGTTCCCAGTCATTAATTCTTTTTTCTTGATTGCTAGACAATGCCTGTGTCTCCAAGCCATACATAACAACTGGCTTCAGGATCATTTTGTAAATTATTTATTTCAGTTTTCTTGAGACATGCATATTGGTGAGCAGATGTTATAAAATACAACTTCTAACTGGGGTCTGCTCACGAGACTTTCGATAGGATGAATAAACAGTGCACCAATCAATATGTATGAGGTGCGATGAAGTATCAAACAATGAGTCAGCACACATGGATATGTTTCAAGCAACAGCGATTCCCTGGTGACATTTTGCTCTGGGTATATTCTGTACAATTTTGTCCAAAATAGGAACAGACTGAGAGATAACCAATTCAGAAAACAAAAGCAAAATTAGTTAAATCTTTAGTCCTTATTTGTTCAGAAGAGTTTGGAATGATTTTCATCCATGCCGTTCTGTCACCTTCTTCAATCTCTCGCATTCATACTTCTCAAATCATCGTATGTGTCATCCATCCATCTTTTCCTAGGCCTTTGTCTAACTCTGCTGCCTAAACACAAAGATTAGAACATCGAATTTCTTGAAAAAGAAATTCTTTGTAAGTATTTTATTATCGGCTTGCGATTTTTCAAAGTCATTTCGATAATCTGTATCACATATTCGAAGTAGAAGTGAGGTTAAAATTATCCTTTCTTTATTTTTAAGGCTTTTATGTTGTGTTCATTAGGACAGAAAATGATAATCTGTCTGAGTGTATAGTTAGCTGTATAGTCCTTTCAGTCTGGCCGATTTTGCTTACTTTCCTGGTACTGTATTTCTTAGCACTTTTTACATGTGATATTAAAAATTCAGACATTACTTTCTTAAAATATCACGTTAATACAGACACAACGTTACAACTAAAATAACACTATATTTTTCAAAATGTCAATTTTATATAATATAAAAATTTGGAACACCTAGGTTTTAGAGGCAATTGGCAACTCTGTGTCACAATGGAGACATTCTGGGATACATAAAGGCTTTATTTCAATTTTTTAAATACTTTACTTGCTGTATTTAGAAAAACAACAATGAACACGCACTAATGATAAAAGCAAAACGAAACAGGTTGGTAACCACGGTGCAAACAAATTGTATCAGCTGTTTGAAAGATGATTATGTTTATGAAAACCGAAACCACAGTGTACTGTACACAATCGTATACCGATAGAAAAGTATTTTGTGACGACTAAACCCTAAGCTTTCCAGTCAAGCGAGCGAATACACGGCCCCGTATACTGCCCGACATATACTCACGCCTAGACTGGAAAGTGTTAACAGTCGGGTTATATCGAGCGGGTAATATTTACCTGCAATGAGGTCAAAGACAACATTACGGGTACCTCTTATTTAGAGCTTACCATGCTGTTAATAAGCAGCCAGAGAAAGTTAGCGAGTTCTCCATTGTCCCTGACAGCCACTGAAGAGTGATTGCCGTGGATATGGCTAGACCTCCAGAAACCAAAACTCTTACTATGAAATTCTAAGAATAATATAAACATAATAACAACGCTGACAACTGCATCGATGTTAGACCTACTTGTTGCCTCAGTGAATGGCGAATCCACAATTATTGTGCGCAAGAGTTCACAAAAGGCACGCAAAGTGAAAATCACGGGAATCAACCTCTTAATGCCCAAATTGAAAAATTGCGAGCAAAAACTTTTTTACTTAGTCTTTCATGTTTATTTGGGTCTAATTAACACAAAAACAAAGTTTTAACAAAAAAGTTTTATTTTACATCACAGCTTTGTAACATACATGTAACAATGGACCGCAATGAAAAAAAAACTGTTCTCTTTCTTAAGTACTTAACACGGTATATTTTAGGGAACAATATCTAAATTATAAAGGATTAAACTGCATTCAAACTACATATCAAATTATAAATTTGGAATATACTGATATGGACAATTTTTCAAATGCAGAACCTCGGCCATACATACATATTCGGTGAAACAATTTCGTCGTGTAGTGAAACAAAGATGAACTTTACATTTAACGCACTTTACACCTGTTAGTCCTTTACAGCCTGGATCTTTGTCGACTTTCATCCATCACAGGACAGTGTCCAGTTTTATCCTTTCGGCAGTTTTAACCTGGGATTTCCGCTGTTGGCCTTCGATGTCTTTTCTTGGTAACTTCGGCTTCAATAAGGCCAGCTGAAGGGCGTCCACGTTTTTTCACTACATTTCCTTTCATTAAAGTGAGCAGTTGCTACTTGTGTTCTAAATTCTAATAGACCAATCTGGTCTTTTTTGTTAATATTTTGATACTCGCAGTGTCTCTATAATATATTAACCAACCATTTACAATGTCCATTTGTCCATGTTGTCCTTGTCCATACAGTGGAAGAAAAACCTAAGATAGTACTTTTGGAACAAATGAGAATTCTATAATAAGCAATCAAACCGTCCAACAAATCTACTCCATCCATGAAGCTATTGTTACGGCGGTCTACTCATCGTCGTACGGTACAGTGGAAAACAAAATACAAGACACCAATTAAGTCACTAATCACCAGCTTTAGTTATCCAATTAAACAGTTTGTAATCAACAAGATCTTACAACAAATCAAATAAAAATTGTTCAAACGCAAAAATAATGTCAACTAATATGAAACAATTGTATTAAAATTGTCCCGCACAATTATAAAACTTCGATACTTCGAACCGCACTGTGTAAATCGCCCGACAATAACTAAACTAACCGCCGCAGATTGCCTATATTTATACCCCGCTGAAATTCCAGAAACATCCATACTACACATCAGCGCTACACTAGAACGTAATTGATTGTGGCCTTGACACAGTGTGCGCGGCCGACGAAGTCTAGAAAAGTCTCGCTAATGCATGTTGAGATCACGTACGCACACAACATTACAGCCGGATTCCACTGGAACATCCAAGAAACACGTAGAATGTTTTTTAATGGTGTAACACTTGTCCGCATTACGTAACACTATTATACGTTTTTACTGCTTTTGGATAGGGGACAGATATTTCCGTTTTCGTTTTTCGATCAAACCGCCGTAATTGAGACACAGAATGTGCACTTTCAAATGTAGACTCCAAAACAACTCCACGGTTGTCAACCCATTTTATAGCTCTTATCTCTTTGCCATCAATTAGAGTGCCCTTCTCCTCAAATGTTCCCCCTCCCTCTTTCCTTATTTTGGAGTCATTTTCGAATTTAAGACCTGGAAAACGATTAATTCTAATTGTCCCAAGGCTTCATTACCGACAGCAGAAAGTATGGAAAAAACTCTTAAAGAAGAAAACCAGTCATCAAAAATAGCAAGAAACCGTTATTACGTGGAATATTTTCTGAAAGATTTTCCTAACCTACAGATTTAGCAAACATACGTGACACGCCGGCACTTGCACGCAGAGAAGGCGTGATTAATAAGTAAAATATACGGTAGAGAGCAATGCAGCTAAACACCGCACTATTTGCAGCCATTTGTTTGTTATTCTCATAAATTTAAGCAAAAATAAAAGTAACAAATAAAACATAACGTAACAAAGTAACAACATAAGATGAAAAGGGCATACGATATAACTAAAGATATTTACAATAAAAAGTGCATATCTAAAAATTGCGAAAATAAGGCATTACAGTACAGTAGTGAAGGCAGAATGCCTATATGCAAGTAAATGTCTAGACACTTATTGAATTATAATTTACACAAACTAGAAATATTGGAAAGACGAAGTATTAGGAAAATATTAGGCCCACGAAAAACTTCAGAAGGTTGGAAATTAAGAAGTAATGATGAAATATATCAAAGTATAGAAAATATAACAGAAACTATGAGAAAAGGAAGACTATTATTTTTTGGACATTTATATAGAATAGACGACAATAAGTCAACAACGCAGATCTTCAAATATCTGTGGGGGAAGAAGTCAACGTCAAGTTGGATTAAAGAAGTCCAAAAGGATTTAGAAAAAAATAATATACACGCAGAAGAATCAATTGAAAGAGAAGATTTTTGGGCAAAAGTGTTAAAAATGGAAGGAGTCCAGGGTAGGAGAGAGTAAAACGCAGGTTCTAAGTGGACTGAAGACAGGAAGAAGAGACACAGTGAAAAGATGAAAGAATATTTGAGAAAAAAAGAACAAAGAATAAAGAATTGAAATTGGCATGTGGTCCTTAGATGGCCGATACAAAAGAAAAAAGTTACAAAATATCTCTCACTCTCTAGCACGCGCCCGCGGACACACATAGACATGGATTTTGATATGCACGAACTAAGCACACCATGGTTGATGTAGAAGCTTACCTTATTTAGCTATAAACCGGCTATGACACAAACAGCCGAAATGACCAAATTGTTAGTAGTTAAGGGCTTAACATTAAGTATAGAATTAAATCTAGGTTTACATATTGTGTCCCTGATTCTTCTATCGTCATCTTCACAGTTTTTGCACGATGTCTCTGTCGGCTAATAGCGGAACCGTAGTTACGTTCTCATCGACAGACGCATCATGCTCACAGGGGGGGGGGACAAATAGGACCGGACCCCCCCCCAGATGATCGAAAAAAGTTGACGAATTTTGTTCATTTCTTAATTTTTAGACTGCTTTATTATTTGTTTAAGCTGTGTGCGCTAATATGATAGTAGCTCTTTTTTAGATATGCAAAGACGTGTGTTATCCAGTATTTGCGTATACGTTTGAAACATGAGATACAGGAAAATCAATCCAGTCAGTAAGTATCTTGTAAACAATGTTACAATAACGTGTATTTTTATTGTGTTATTACAGTTTACTTTAATGGGACTGATTGCAGGATGTTATCACACGTTTTTCAGCCACTTTAAAGACAGTAATGTTGATTAGTCTTGACTTCTTTTTTCTTTTATATGAAGTCGACTCGACCGGAACCTCCCCTCCCCCCCCCCCCAGCCAAAGGCCAAATTCTAGATTCGCCACTGCATGCTCACGTGGAGAATTTGACACACTTAAAACAGATGACACGTGTAAAACATTTCTTGCAGGTAACCAGTTAATGGATGTTGGGCATCGGACAAAGCCGCAGGACGTTTTAAAAAAAAAAAATTGTTTTAAAGTTAAATTTCCTTTTCTAATGACCTATTTAATTTCAGACCACAAAAATAATCTAACGGAGAAAGTTGTGTTAGTGGTTAAAATCACAAGCAGAGTGATCATTGTTGCACACCACTATATAAAAAATTATTCCGATTAGCGCTTTCAAGCTTCACAGCTCATCGTCAGATCGGAAAGCGCTAATCAGAATAATTTTTTATATAGTGGTGTGATTTCCGATCTGACGATGAGCTGTGAAGCTTGAAAGCGCTAATCGGAATAATTTTTTATATAGTGGTGTGCAAAAAGAATCTAGCGTAAGTAAAACAATTTTTAATCGTTTTTAAATGTCAATTTATGTTGCTGGAATAAACTTCAAATATACATAACATTTAGACAAAAGTCTTTGTCCATCTCATCATCGGTCAAGTATTTCCTCAGACGTAACTGTCTGCAACGAATAGTAAATTTTGAGGAATACGTTGGTGGCAGGGTTGTAGGACGCTGGTTTTATTCCGTGACTGAAAAATAAGTTTAATTGCCATCAATTTTAAGCAAGTTCAATGCGCAGAATACTTGGTAATAATTTTTATCTTCTAATGAACGAAATGTTTCTTTGATAAAGCCAAGGATTCGGTTAAATAACTGACGTCATCAATTTTTTTTTAATTTAGTCTCTACTGCCAACATTAAGGCTTTTAAAATAGTACGGTTTTAGACTACTACCTACAACGAGTAACAGGTGAGAAGTTGTTCTGACGCATCTGAACAGTCAGCCTCTGACATACATGTTGACTGCTTATGTTTCGTAAGATTAAGTAATGTTTATTTAGTACTTAACGTAAAACGAGGATTGCGTCCATCTTGCTTGAAATGTTTATACGTATATTGCGCCATAAAACTACTACGTCTTTGACGAAACTAAATGAAGCAAACAGTAAATCCAAATCAGTAAACATAGGCCTATCCTCTTCTTCAAGGACAACGGCCATACGATTGTTTACTGCATTAATGCTTACGGCCTCGTTGGTGACACATTTGGAAGGTGATCTCATATCGTAAGTCCAGGTCCACTTTTGTGCGTGACATTCTGGATAAAGTGTAAACGTGATGCACTCACCCACATCACCGATGGACCAGTATTTATTCGGGAGGCGTCGCCCCCCCCCTCCTTAACTCTCCAACGGAAAGTCGTTCCAGTCATGGGGTCCCGGATACGGGGGTGGGTCTGTTCAATTATTACGTAACCATAATTTTATGCATTTTATATCTTCCTCCTCCCCGTGTAAGCAAAAACAAGCAGACGTCTGACCCTCTCCCGTACTTACGTAAGATTTGCCACATTTTCTTTGCCATTTCGTAGGCCAAATGCCTTTTTGTTTTTTTTTTTCAATCTCTAAGTTCGTTGTAGATTTTCGAATAGAAGTATGTAGATATTAGATCATTAAGAGTAAATGTCAGTCAATAATAAATTAAACCTGCCAAAGTTATAACAAAGTTCTAACATTGTTGAAGTTATTATTATCAGCAGGGCTGTTAGGCCGTGGCCCACAGTTGTTGTTATAGACAAACGTTTCGACCCCACCATCGTTAGTGTCTAGATTGGCACGGAGTCCGCCAATTCTACCTCATCTCTGAGTGCCAATCTAGACACTGTCTAGACAATGTTGATGGCCTCCGATGATGGGGCCGAAACGTTTGTCTATAACAACTGTGGACCACTGACAATCATTTCAACGTGTTGAAGCCGGCCGTGAAAGCTTAAGATCTTGCAAAGTTCTAACACTTTTTTTCATTCTGAATTTAATAAACGTAAATTATTTGAAACGAATGTCCATAGTATATTAAGAATACGCAACATTCCCTCCTCAATTAAATGTAACAAGTTTATTATAAAAGGATACACGAAATATATGAGAAAAAGTTGATCATTACTTTCGATCTACTGATCAAGATCCTGTAATCCACTCTTCAATATCATCAATTACCATTTCATTAAATCAACAACATCATTAGTTATTTTACTTCCACTGGATTCGCTAGAACTGTGGTTGGCTTGCCGCGTGTCATCTAACTCTTCTTCTTCTTCTTCATCAACCCACTTGATCTTCATCTCCGGTTTGTCTTTAACGAAAAAATATTAAAAGAAAATCCTTTAGTTTAAATATCAATGTTCACTGGCCGCAGCGGGTTGGACTAAAAATTTGCCCCGATAATTTACAATAAGATCCGTGTTCCGTTTGCATCAGTTTCGTTAGTCTTGGGAGAAAGCGACCCGTGATTACTAAAAATATATCATTTTTTTGGTAATTTACAGCACATTAAATTTTTGAATTTGGTTATCTGTACAAAAAATACTGACTTTCTGGAACATGTTACGAACACCATTTTATTTCTGTACTGCCTGGATGTTTAGGTTTAATTTAGGTCGCTTAGGCTGGAAGGTGCTCCATAATTCTGCAAGTATCTTTCTAGCCAACTCAACATTGATCACTGGGTTGAACTAAATGATCGTTTACGGTACACTCGTGGTCATCTAGGTGTGAGCCAAAACTATCGTGAGGCAGGATAATTTCAACTAACTTCTAGCTTAGCATGAGCTGACTTTTAGAGCATTGAAATGCTCTAAAATATACTTCGTCCTGTAGCATTTAAAGCGAAGAATAATTTTGTAAATACGTACCACTTCTGACTGCAATAAATGTTGGTCCAGAATATCCAATAGCTTATGGATAGATGTTATTGGATCTGTTTCAATACCGACATAAATAGACGGTGAGTCTCTGCTATCGCTTAGCCCAGATCAGAAAATGAAATGCGCTATTATTCCGTATGCACAGGCAAAGATGATTCCATATTTCCCCTGTGAAACCTACAAAAACCCGAGTTTTGTCATGTTATGAAAGAAAAGTACCTGTACTGACTAAAGGATTGAGGCTACATTTTTCAGATAATTCACAGATGTTGTAGCAAAATGGCCGTCAGTATGACTCTACGGTATAGACCCGTCTGTGCCCTGGAGAGTTTAATACGAACAGTTTAAACGTGTAATAGACCCCTCCACTATGGCAGAACGTCTTGAGAGTAAATGAAGTTATGACTTGCTACAGACGATGTCGAATCCGATTTTCTTCAACATTTGTATTAGTTCATTCAGAATTTTCATATTATGAATGGATCCGACTAGCACCGTTTCGTCAGTAACAGTTGGCAATTACTGAATTGCAGGTTGTACTTAACGCAAACATGGTATCGGAAAATACAAACTATTGGCCTTGTCAAAGAATATAACAATTGGTAAACTGGTTGAATGAAATTGTTATATATTTATTTGGTCTCCAGTATTCGGATCCCAAAGACGTCGGAAACTGCTTTGTAATGGATTTTCCATCAGATCAAAGTCATACAGAGTTTACAGATTATTTGGCGGATCATTATTTGGATGGCAAATTCTTCCCACCATGTGGGGCGAAAGATGAACACCACAGGAGCATATGCGAGTGAATCATTTACTTCGTTGAACAATTCCACCAGGTGTATCCATCTGTTATTCATTTTATCAAAGTTTTGAAAGTGTTTCAAACGCAGTCTTACATAAAAATTAACAGTATCAACGATGAAGCTAGAAAGCAGCCGTTCAAGTTTCGGCACCAAGATATAATTAAGGCAAACTATAAGTACACAAAAACAACGAAATTTCAAGATACGACTTCACCAAGTTTTTTGTAGCCGCTTCAAACAAAATAAAATAAAATAAGAAAACAGTTGTAAAACCATTTATAAAGTTATGAATATCTGCCAGTCCTAAGTCTGGACGGAAGTTTTCTGTATGCAAGATATGAACCGTGTATAAAGGAAAATAAAGCAGGAGGGGAAGGAGTGAGAGACATAATAGAGAGAAAGACGGTTATGTATATGTATAAATTATAATGCAAGTCTATGATCGATTGAACGCTACTCTCTAATGGTTTTATTCCTTTTACCTTCTTCGTTCTCACACATAATCAGTTTTAACAAAATAGCTTCAGTCAATGTGTAAACTTGGTTACCTCATAATAACCAATAACCAGTGTACTGTTTACTAAGCGCCGTACTCACGGTATTAATTTCACTTCAAAACGCTTTTTAATTTATATAATGTATAGTAGTATTTTCTTAGCGACAGGTTAAAATAATCGTGAGTGCCGTTAAGGAGCTGTGATTCCCCGCCATCGTAGACAGGCCAACGGTCTCCTCTATCGTGTGGCGCCTCCAGCGTTGTGAGTGTTTCGCGATGTCCAGAGGCGGGGATTGCCCTCAATAACGAGTTGTAGTATGTAATCGCCGTCGTCTGCACTTAAAGGATTAGGCGGCTGCCTGTTCCCACTTCACACTTCATCTTGCTAAACTAGTATTTGAAAATAACAGGTACGAACGAAACCGTTCCAAAAAAATAACACGTACAAATGCCTGTTATTATATAGGCCTACCTATTATGCATATACAGTAAAACTTCTGTAATTAAATCAGTAATATTAATTTAATTAACAAACTACACAAACACATCATAAACAAAAACAACAAAACAATAAATACCAACAACACACAACAAAATAAATACATCACACTCACATACCATAACTCCAACACACACAAAATCGCCCACACATTCAGGAAACACAAGTACAAAATAGCATACAGAACAAACAATACCATCAAAAAACACATCAATGATACAAACACGGACATAGACAAATACAACAAAACAGGTGTTTACAAATTAAACTGTAATGATTGCAATAGTTTCTATACAGGCCAGACGGGAAGATCTTTTTCATCACGTTACTCTGAACACATAAAAGCTCTATCCAGCAACAACATACATTCCGCGTTCGCCACACACATACACACAAAAACCCACAGCTACACCAACATAGATACTAATCTTGAGATATTACACTACTTACCTAAAAGTCGAAAACTTAACCCAGCAGAACAATATGAAATATACAAACACTACACAACACAACCAAACGGCATACTTAACGACCAATTACACTATAAATCGCACACACTCTTTGACACAATTATACATAAAACAAACAATAATTCGGATCCTCGCGCCAATTCCCTTCCACCACACAACACCCCCACTCAACCTACCAACTAAAACCGTTACAAGTTACTGGCAGTCTGTCTCACACCGCTGATGAAGGCGCACATCACGCCGAAACGCGTACTGGAGGGAACAAAGTAAGTTTCACAAGTGAAAGTTTAATAATCTATATTAATTTAGTGCTGTGAATAAAGAAGATGAACTATCAAAACAACAGTAAAACTTCTTTTATACGTTTCTCACTTATACTTTTTTCACACTTACTCGTTTTTTCTCTAAGGTCCCGGCAAAATTCCTATACTTTCCATGTTATTTTATTTCGATTATACGTTTTTCGTTTATTCGTGTTTTACACTTATACGATCAAATTGTTAAGTCCCTGGAGATACGAAACTTCATTTATACATTTAAATATTTTTTCCTTTTTTACGTCGCGTATATCACAAAATGCATATCATGTGAATGTCCAAATGCAAATATTTTGAACAGGCTGTACAAGTAGGCCTACATTTATAAGGAACCGTCAATTATTGCAGGTCGGCTGAGTTTGCAGTTGACGAGTACCCTTTGAGCAAGCTTTGATTCCTATAAACGTACGGTATTTGTTCAATGCTCGCAAAGCTCCATCCCTTCGTCGACATTAGTTCGTTACTGTTTCTATTGTAGGTAACATCGTAAGTGGAAAATGGGTGGAAGGAAGAGGAAGTGCGTTACGATCGCTGAGAAAATAAACATGAAAGTAGTGAAGGAAAGCGGGAATAAGAAGCGAGTAGACATCGCCAAGAAGTTAGCGATTGCTCCGTCGACGTTAAATTCAATCGTGGTTAAAGCAACCGAAATTGAAGAAAGTGCTCATGTGTTTGGTGTTTCAAGTAATAAGCGAACACGTATTCAAGGCGGAAAATACGAACTCTTGGAAGACTGTCTGTTACAGTGGTTCCAGCAGCACAGGGCGGAAGAAATTCTTATCAGCGGGCCAGTCCTTTGCGAAAAATCAAATGAACTGGCAGCCAGGTTCGGTGTTGAAGATTTTCATGCGTCGACCGAGTGGCTACATAAATTTAAGGTACGGCATGGCATCGGGAGCAAAAGCGTGTGCGGTGAGAGTAAGAGTGTAGACGTTAATACAGTGCGTGAGTGGAAAGAAACCCGTTTGAAGGAACTAACATCTCAGTTTGATCCCAAAGACGTGTTCAATGCCGATGAAACAGGCCTTTTTTTAATTTACTTCCTGATCGCACAATGGCATTTAAAGGGGACAGCTGTCATGGTGGGAAACAGAGTAAGCAACGTGTAACAGTGTTGTTATGCGCAAACAGTGACGGAAGTGAAAAACTGGTTCCCTTAACTGTCGGAAAATTTGCAAGGCCGCGGTGTTTTAAAAATGTTACAACGCTCCATACGAAATACGCTAAAATAAGTCGTGGACCACTACAAAAGTGTTTGAAGACTGGCTGCGAGGCGTCGATGCAAAAATGAGCGCAAAAGGTCGAAAAATTCTCTGATTGTGGACAGATGCACGGCACAGCCCCCTGATACATCGTACCTAAAGAACGTGAGAGTGGAATTTTCCCCGCAAATTGCACAAGCAAACTGGAACCGCTGGACCTGGGGATAATCCGCAATTTTAAACTGTATTATCGGAAGATGCTGGTACAGCATGCCATCCACTGTGTAGACGCTGGAAGGAAGGATGAAATGAAAATTCACATTTTGCAGATATGATTTCTTCGTGATTTTTATAACTTGTAACTAGTGAAAGCAATACTGTACCATACGATTCTACGCGATGTTTTGCCGATATTTCAAAAACGTATTGTTTCATAAATAATGAATAGATTGGAATGAAAAAAGTATCAGTTTGTTCAGAAAGATTATAAGTTTTATACTAGGGGAGGCGTATAGGTTCTTTTTTATCCCGCCATTCTTTTCTGGCTGTATTTTCTACCGTGATTTTCTGGCATTACTCTCAATCTTACAATTGATTTCTGTGTGTACCAGGTATAGCCAATGCGATAAACCTCATGTAAAATTAATTATAGGCGTAGGCCTATCTAAAGAAATTACTGTATAGAGCTATTAAAATTCTATTTTTGCACAAATTCGTAACGGTTTGCTCTCTTCTAACAGGCAATGCATTGCATCGCAGCTGCATGGCACAGAGTATCGCAACTCACTGTCCGCAAAGCCGGATCTCGGGAATAGCGAAACCTGTAGTAATGAAGATAGCTGTAATGTTCCCGTTGATGATGTGGAATGGGGCAAACTGGAAGACCATGCGTCGTTTGAAACTATGTCAACATTGACGAAAATGTTGTTACCGCGGAAGCCATGACCATATCGGAGATTGCTGATGGCATTCAGCAGGAAATGGACGAAGAAGAAGATGATGATGATGAAGCAACGCAGACCCCCATGTGATTTCGTGATGGAGTTAATGCCCTGGAGACAATTAAACGCTTTGTAACCCGCCGTAATGTATCCGACGAAATTATGACGCAGTTGTCAAGATTTGAGGGCACAGTTTATTCTATTGCCGCAGAAAAGAAAAAAAGAAGGGAAGATAACGGACTTTTTTGGGAAATGATTAATTATATCTGTGTGTTTTTCTCTATATATACGTTAAGTTGTATAAATACCTACTGTACTATTCCAAATTGTAAATTATACGTAATTTCTATTCAGTACTATATCATTTAATTATACTATTTGTGTTATATTTCACTTATACGTTTTTCACACTTATACGTTTTTTTCTTCGAAGTCCCCTGAAAAACGTATAAATGAAGCTTTACTGTACCTGTATTATACAATTTGTTATAAGAAATAATTTGAAACTAATAGTATTAACAGTGTTATTTTACACTGTGACTTTATTAAGCTGTTACTGTTTAAAAGAAAATAAGAAACAAGAGAATGTATAGGCCTATCTCCCTTTGGGAATACTAATTTAAGTTTTCACTAGGAGTAAACAAACTGACATAGATTTAATATTAAATAATTGATTCCATTTTGGTTACATAAGTAAGTTGGGAAACTCACTTGCAATGAAATTTAGAGTGCACGTACTAGCACAACAAATACTGTCAAAAAAAATTACGTGAGATGTGCAGTGGAGTTAAAATCATCTCTGAAATCACATTAACAAAAAGTACTATAACTACAAAAAGTACTAACAGACACTCTGTAGGTTATAACACAATATAATTCGCTTTTTCAAAAATTACCAAGCTGGTGACTAGTATAATATATAATTTGTTATTATAATCTGTATTATATATCCGCACAGCACACGAGAATAAATGTAACATCATTATGAATGTTGTTCATTTATTAAAAACAGCTTCGTCTCTTTGGTATAGAGATATTCTGAACCTCGCTGTTTTGCTTCGTTTCATACTTCTATGCCAATCGGCACATGCGCAGAATCAAGTATTCAACACCAATAACTGTGACTTTGTATTCGTAGTACTCGTTTATTCGTTAGTTGCGTAGGGGGGTCCCGCGACTCTGAACCGCGAGGCCACGAGTAATCGGAACAGGTATTTCAACTTTTCAGTCACTGTTGTATACGATCCACAAAAATAATCGTTCCAAAATACCTGTTATAGGTATATCGTCCCACCTCTACTTCATTCCATCTTCTGTCCTATACTCCTTCTGCATAGTATGTCACTCGTCCATCATCTATCCTTTCTCAGTGATTTCTCCACTGCTGTCTATATGTTGGATTTTGTAGTTCAGCGCGTATATATCCAAGTCTTGTCTTACATTCTCCTTAAATTATTTAATCAAGTGCAGCCTTTAACTTTCCGTAGAATCATCATTTCAGCTGCCTGTATCCTCGATTTATCCTAATGAGGACCCAGTTTTCACAACTGTACAATAATGCAGATACTGCCATTATACTGTTTTGAATTTTAACATGGTATCCTTTCTAGCCTTATTCGTTCGTGTTCGATATACTGTGCCACATATAACGAAATTTATGTAAATTATTACTTAAATCATACTACGATTACAGCTGATGTTGCAACCCAAACAGCTGAAATGTGATACTTGTTATATACTTGCTACGATTTAATTTAATGCTTTGTTCTATCTTAGAATTACATTCTGTCTGAATGTCATCAATACATATCGTAACGACGGAACAATGGAGAGTGTCTTTCTACACGTTTCTCGGCTAGCCGAGCAGGTGCGTACCTCTGTCAAGGCCCCACACTCAAGTACGCTCTCGAGTTTTCGAGTGCTTGTTGACGCATGTTATGGAACATTAGTCTGGAACCCTGCAGGCTATGTATGGGCGACAGCTGCCGCTTAGAAGTCAGTTATAATTGGCGATTTATTCGAGTGCGGTTCGAAGTATTGTGACGAAGTGATAATTAATGTGGAACTCTACTAGTTTTCAAATTGTTATTTGTGAATCATTAAAGCTGGTTATTAGTGACTTCATTGGTGTCAGTATTTTGTTTCCACTGTACATACGACGATCAGTGAGACCATCGCAACAATATGTTAAACAAGTTGGGGAGAAGCTACAACCCTTGATTAGTTTTCCTGGTGTGTATCAAATTTTATTCGAACGCTTGTATGTTTATACAGGCTTCTGATAGTTGGGTAACCTTTCTGGTTCATTATGATCCATAACTTCTCCCTGTTTACCCGATCAAAAACTTTTTCACAATCAATGAACGCAGTATTTGTCTGTAGGTTGAATTCCCTCCGTTTTGCTATAATGTGGTTCAATATAAAGACATTATCAGTGCAAGATCGTCCCCTCCTAAAACCGTTTTGTTCATCAGAATGAGTGGCATCGATTATTACCTCAAGCCTTTTATCAGTAACTTTAGAATATACTTATAGTCTACATTCAAAAAACTGATCCTCCATCTTCCTTCTTCCCCTGGCTTTACATCATTCTATGAAATTTGGCCTCCTCAACAATCCCATACCATTCCCTCCTGTTCTCAGCAACAATCTTCCATCCTCTGATCCCCCTGGTTTGGAGGTCCACCTCAACACACTCCATCCATCTCTTCCTCGGTCTTCCTGTGGGCCTAGACTCCAAGGTTTCCATTCTGTGATAACTCTCGTATTTCTCGTCTTCTCCATCCTATAAATATGTCCCAGCCATCCAATTCTCTGTGACATAATAATCTTTACTATGTTCTCGCTGTTTATTAATGTATCAAGTTCAAGATTCATGCGGATCCGACAAGTGTCATCTTGATACCTTAACTCTTCCCACATATTTCGGTCTCCTTTTTTGAATAAGGATATAATTTGAGCTGTTGGCTATTTCTGGGATTATAGCTATTTGCCAGCGTTACCGAATAAGTGTAAAAGTCTCTGATGAAGTAATGTAATTCCATATTTTATAAAGTCCATGTTTATTGGATCTACACTCTTATATTATTTGTTCCTCATCCTCCTCATACGCACAGTATTCAGGATTGTACTCTTACATTGGCTCTTATAATATTGGAGCCATTTTTTCACGTCAATTACATTTATATGGGCAACATATTTTTCCGTATAATTAAGTTGTCTCATTACATTGTAGACTAGTTCCTGTCTTCCGCGTGCAGGAATCGTTTTCTATTTTGCTAATGAATTTAACCCAAGATTCCTGATAGATTTCCCTAGTAAATCGTTTGGCTTCATTCGATGATGATTATATTCCTCTTCCTATCTTCCTAACTCTTACTTTGAAGAAACTTAGTTTCTGCTACTCTTCTTCAAGTTTTTAATTCCACATTCTTACCCCCTTCTTCTCATGATTTTTTCCTTCCCAAGCTTTCGTAATAGTTTTTAACACAGTATTAAGAATATACTTTCTTCACAGTTCCTAATGTTTGTCCATTCATCCTCCACACTATTACGTGTTGATACATTTGATAAGTGGCCATTGAATCTGTACTTTCTAATGCTTTCTTCTTCTAGCAGATGTACTTTAAATGTGTTTTCAGTAGTGTTTTTACTTTTAGAACATAATTTCTTCCATCGTGCTGGTAATTGTATCGTTGTATCGCATCTACTAGGCAGTGGTCTGAAAATGTGTCCTTGCTCCGATAAACTCGCGTATCTTGAACTAAAGAAGATAACTTTTCCTTTACATCTAGCGCTCTAGATGTATTTATGGATATCCCTATGTCTGAAAAAGTTATTCTGAAAAAGTTATTAGTCAACTTTAATTCATTATATGTAGCGACTGTCTTAATTGTACACCAACTACCATATGTCAACACTGGCCTTATTAGTGTTTTATACAGTTTGTATTTCGTTGATCTGGAATTATTTCTCGATCTTAGTTGGGGAAGTATGGCAAAGTAGGATCTATTCGCAGATATGATTCTACCCTTTATTTCTCCTGATGTGTTGTTATCGCGAGTGACCAGAGATCCGAGATAAGGTAACTCATTAACACACTCTACCATCTCCTCATCGATATTAATAACTTGCTGCCCATGTAGGATTGGTCTTCTCATTGAGGTTGCCAGCACGTACTTGTTTTATTGGTATTATTACCAATCCAACTGTACTAGCTGCGTTTTTTTTTTTTAGTGCTTTGAAAGCGTTTATAACACCCCGTTCTGCTCTACTAATAACGTACATGTCATCTGCATAGGCAAGGATTTGCACAGACTTGGTGTATAAAGCTCCTGATGTACTGATACCTAAGAGTCTTATCACGTTCTCCAGTGCCAGGTTGAAGCAGTGGCGTATCTACAATTTGGCTTTGGGGAGGGGGTCCAGGGTTGGGTCGGCTTCATACAAAAGAAAAAGAAGTTAAGACTACTATGTTTAAAGCGGCTAAAAAACAAGTGACAACATCCTGAAATTAGTCCCGTTAAAGTAAACGGTAATAACACAATAAAAATACGCGTAATTGAAACATTGTTAAATACTCATTTACTAAATTGATTTTACTATATTTCACATTTCAAACGTATATCCTAAATCTGTGCTGTTTATCTAATCTAAACGTGCTGTTTAATAAATCTGTTTGTACACTTAAAAAGAGCTACTACTATATTAGCGTACACAGTAAAAATATAAAATAAAACAGCCTAAAAATTAAGAGATTAACAAAATTCGTCAATTTTTTCGGCCCTTGGGGGTCCGGTTCAGTTCTATCCCCCTCCCCCCCGGAAATACGCCCCTGGGTTGAAGAGATACACGACTTCACATCTCTCCGACCGCAATAAGCTTTAGACACTTCGGAGAGATCACCGTTCAGTCTCACTCTACACTGCACTGGCCCCATTGTGAGCTCTGCAAGCAATATAATGAATATAACATATTAACAATAAACAAAATAAATTACAGGATATCGGAATTCTACATGGAACAAGTATTAGCACTGACAGAATAAATCTACGAATTACATTTATCTGCAAGCTACAGTTATCACATCTGTTGTAGCACAAAGGTATGCGTAATGTTTTCCTCAATTAAAACGTTTCCTCAATTAAAACACTTCTCTGCTACGATTTATCAACGCGTGCTGATTTTTCATTTCCATTTCAGCTCCAAAATTAACATTCTTATCACCTTACCCGGCCAGAAAACCTAAACAGCCAGTTATTTAGTAAACAGAGTTAAGTGCCTGCTCAAAGACTTCATTATATTTTCAATTAGCTCGGTTAGATAAGTAAGGGGAACATATTTAAATACGTGACAATG
The DNA here is from genome assembly GCA_034769895.1 of Magicicada septendecula. Taxonomy (NCBI): domain Eukaryota; kingdom Metazoa; phylum Arthropoda; class Insecta; order Hemiptera; family Cicadidae; genus Magicicada; species Magicicada septendecula. The sequence continues at coordinate 263,526,755 of CM068376.1, forward strand.
GGGCAAGGAAGAATCCATTGTTTATTTGGATAATTGATATTTGCCTGTCGCCTTGAGGAGCCCACTTGCAATCAGCCTTAACCTCGATCGTACCCCCCGCTGGTGAATTCTTTTGAAATGACCCATTTCTTTTAGTTATATATAAAAACCAGTTAGGCTAACTGTCATCTGAATATAAGCTAAGTACAGGTGACATTTCACAGACACTTGAGGAAACTGAATTCAGGTATGTAGTACGCCGTCTTAAAGCGATCGTTTTCTTGCGTAAAGAGTAACTTAGAGATGTGACTGAGATTAAGAAATAAATTAAGATAGTTACATTAATATTAAGTAGTCTAACTATCAAGAAGCAGTAGTAATCGTAGCAGTTTGTAAAAGCGTTAAAAGTATATTAAACTGTATATGCCTAATCATCTGTATAGGTATACAGACATTTACAACTGTATAGGTCTTTAACATTTACAATATTTTACAATGAATTCAGTTATGTTAGTATCATATCATTCAGTTATGTTATGTATCGCTTTCAAAATGATAATAACTTACCTAAATTTTAATATGAAACAGTCAATTAGAAAATACCATTTTGTAAATGTTACAAAAACTACAGAGCGCCATTAGTGAATATGAGCTTGTAAAGGAGTGTTACAGTTTAGACAAACGCCTATGGAGAACTTTAAGTTTGGTTCGTATCGTACACAGCGTACTAATTATGAAAGAGAACGTTGTGTGTTTGTGCAAGTCAAGATACACAAATACGTAAACAGAAATTTAGATAACACAAACACACACTCACTCACGCACATACACAACGATTATTATAAAACTTATACTCTGACGATGGTAATATCCAATCAATCTTTTATGTCATTTTAGGCTTAAATCCACCAAGAAACATTATCATGCACAAACTTCTACCTGCTTCCGATACATCGCCACGCTCTAACTGAGAAACGTGCGAATCATTTGTTTCATCAGAGCCTACAATCCTCTAATGTAGTGGTTCCCAAAGTGGGGTCCTTGACAATGTTTCAGGAGTTCCGCAGACATTTTTAAGAAAAAATAAAATATACCGTAATTTTCTCCGATTTTTTATTGTCTAAAATCTAAATTTTAGAATCTTAAAATAATTTAATGAAGAAATTTGTGTTAGTGGTTAAAATCACAAGCGGAATGATCACTGTTGCACACCACTATATAAAAATTATCCCGATTAGCGCTTTCAAGCTTCACAGCTCATCGTCAGATCGGAACTGTAATAATTGACCCATTTCTTTTAGTTATATATAAAAACCAGTTAGGCTAACTGTCATCTGAACATAAGCTAAGTACAGGTGACATTTCACAGACACTTGGGGAAACTGAATTCAGGTATGTAGTACGCCGTCTTAAAGCGATCGTTTTCTTGCGTAAAGAGTAACTTAGAGATGTGACAGATTAAGAAATAAATTAAGATAGTTACATTAATATTAAGTAGTCCAACTATCAAGAAGCAGTAGTAATCGTAGCAGTTTGTAAAAGCGTTAAAAGTATATTAAACTGTATATGCCTAATCATCTGTATAGGTATACAGACATTTACAACTGTATATGTAGCAGTTGCGATCTGACGATGAGCTGTGAAGCTTGAAAGCGCTAATCGGGATAATTTTTATATAGTGGTGTGCAACAGTGATCATTCTGCTTAAAATAATTAGTAAGAGATTCCAGTATTTTTTTTTTTTGTTCAAACTAATTGTAATTGTAAAAGTAATTTCAAACTAATAGCTTTAATAATGTCTTTAAATCATGTGACGTAGCAGATCTGTTTGTCAGCCGAACTGACTAGAGTTAACGCATCAACGCAGAACTGATTGCGCTGTTTTAGTCCACGTACAAGCACTGTATCTAGCTTATAAGCACTGTATCTAAGCACAACGTTTTATCGTGTAGCTGGTTTTACACCTATGTAGGTGGATTTCGACACGTGTGGCTGGAAAGATAGAGCCGAGGTTGGCAAAGTTAAGAAATAAACTTGATGTCGAGAGTGACTTAATATTGAAATTATCAGATATTAATCCAATATTGCAGTGCTAATTGTTCAAAAGCAGTTCATTGTTCACATTAAACTATGTTTGATATCATTAATATTATAATTTTGCAAGTTAAGAGAATTTTGATTTTAATACATTTTTATTAAAACATAAGAGTTTGTATCATATTCACTGTTTCTTTTATTTTAGAACAAAGTATTAACTCAATAACACTCATATAGGCTTATAGCCTAATAATTATTATAATAACATTATAATAAAATAATATGTAATAATAATATATATGCATAAGAATGAAGTTATAATAATAATATAATATTATTATATTAACTCCATAAATCTCTGTCGGTTGTTGGGTCGATGTTGGACGTCCTCCTTACAGGCTGAGGCTTTAACATTTAACAATTCATTAGCACATAAACTAGAACTGGTAACCTTAATATCGTGATTCTGGTAGTCTCATTGAGTTTAGCGAATGTTTACTTATCATTTTACATGGTATTCTGAAAATTACGATCATTTATGATCACATTTAATTGGCTTAAATTATTGGTGACGGTCTAGTATTACCATATTTTATTGCCCCCCCCACGTTATTGGGTCGGTTGGATACCAGTTTCTGAAAACGCAACCTTATTATAATATTTTAAAATATTTTTGTAATTCTTAATAAAAACGACCGCATAGGTATGTAAATCCGTAGAAATGCACGTCTCCGTTCTCGATTCCAGCCCCGCAGATCCTAAGTTGTCTTGTCTCTAAACACCTTTCTTGTCTCTTTTATCCAGAAATTCGTTATGGCGTACGTAAGATTAATTATTTAATTTATACAGGTGTGTGTGTCATAAGGATGCAAAATGCCTGTAAACACACCATCTTGGTATTAAGATGTACGTTTTAAACTCAGTTTAAAGAAAGTCCTGCATAATTTCTTCCCCGACTTCATCTTATGCGACTTTATCCAGAACTAGCTTTTTAAATTTATTTTATAAAAACTTCCACATTTTTCGTAAACCGGGCGTGAAATTCTGGGACGACATTCACCGTCTTGCTAGTCGCAACCTGTGTGTTGGTGAAACAAAAATTTCGTAAGATCAGGAGCCTGACAATACTGCTCAGTACAAACAAACTTTTTCGTTTGGAATTCACTACAACAGGGTAAGAAAACTGCAGACAAATTAAACGTCTAGGTAATTGTTGAACGTATGCAGACGAGTGTGTGTGTGTGTGTGTGTGTGTGTGTGTGTGTGTGTGTGTGTGTGTGTGTGTGTGTGTGTGTGTGTGTGTGTGTGTGTGTGTGTGTGTGTGTGTGTGTGTGTGTGTGTGTGTGTGTGTGTGTGTGTGTGTGTGTGTGTGTGTGTGTGTGTGTGTGTGTGTGTGTGTGTGTGTGTGTGTGTGTGTGTGTGTGTGTGTGTGTGTGTGTGTGTGTGTGTGTGTGTGTGTGTGTGTGTGTGCTGGTTTCTCTTTCGCCCGCCGTAAAATAAAGCAAACAAATAGCCTACTTATGTAGAACTTCCCATGCACCTCGCGTACTCTCAGTCTCAGAGCGTGCATGCATCTCTACTCGAGTCTGCCGTTCGTCTGCAGTCTGTCTTTTGTACCGTAGTAGCCTATATTCACTTCTCCAATATACACTTCAGTACTTCATTATTCTCCATTTCTATGTTACTAATATACACTTCTTACCTCACATCCGTCTGATTCATATTTATAAATGTTGTAATCATTTTTCTAAATTATTTCCAAATTAACTTACGGAAGAACGTAGAGGATAAAGATAAGGATGAAAGTAACCCTTTATTGGAATAAAACTTACTGTTCAATATGAAACAGCTTTGACTTAAATCCCTTTCCTTCCTTTTTTTAGGTCAATGGTTATTTTACCATTTGGACAACTATTTGTCCTAAGGGAAATTTATAATATTAATTGGGAGGAGGTAATTTCAATAGAACGAAAACATGTTCAGGGAGAAAAGCGGTTTGCATACTCAGAAAAACAAAAGAATACTATTACCAAACAATCAAACTTCTTTTGTTTTTCGGAGTATGCCAACCGCATACGAGTTTCCATTCTGTTGAAATTATCCCTCCCCCATTAATATTATAAAATTCCCTTAGAACAGATTGTTGTCTAAATGGTAAAATACCCATTGACTTAAACAAAGGGCGAAAAGGGATTTAAGTTAAAGCTGGGTAATATTTTCGAGTGACAACCTAAGCTCTGGCAGCCACAAAACTTGCAACAACCGGATTTTTTTGGTGTTCCTACGTAAACTACAGATGAAAACTAGGTGCGGACGCAAAACATTCCCACAAAATTTTGTTTGCAAAAAATCTCCAAAAAAACTATGGGATCCAAATATTGTTAAACGCGTTTTCTTATTATATGTTTTAAGTGGAATCCACGTCTAATTTAGCTGCGTACGCGGTACATAAGGTATTTTTTTACGTAAATAAGGTAAAATTGACGTTATTACGTTAACATGCAAACTAACCTAACTACTATACGCCATTCGCTTTCGCGTGGCACCTAAGGGATTAGCAGACCTTGCTCTCGCACGCGCACTCACGAGCGCCCGGGCCACACACCCTTGCCTGAACGCGCAGGTATACAGCTTCATGAAACAGTTACAAATTATGACACATTTAAATTGAATGATAATCCAAATTAAAATATGATTTTCGTAATCTTCGTTAAATTGCGAGAAAAATGAGTCCTCTCAACATATAGTTACTGTTAACCATGTAGCGTCAAGGGAGTATATTTGGATTTTAGAAAAAAAAACACATATTGCAGTACTAAAAAGACGAGTTTTTTTTAAATTGTGAATGGCATTTTAATATTATATAAAATCGGTTACCAATGATAAAAACTTACTAATGATAACATTACAATTAATGTTAAATAAGTACAAGATAAAATATATTAGCTTTTAGTTTAAACTCCACATTATTATGTTTTTAATTTTTATAAAATGGAAAAGCCTATTTGTAATACAGTACTAAAAATATTTTACTCCTGGATGTGATGGGCATTTTTCTCTTAAAATTTTACATTAACACACGAAAAACGACATGAATATAAACGCAATATTTTCTTTAACTTTGATCGTTTCGAAAATATATTAATATATAAACGAAAAACACCTTTATTAATAGATAAAAACAAACAAAAAATACATACTTAAGAAATGTATAACAAAAATACATACTTAAGAAATGCTTCTTTTAAATAACTTTAAACAAATACTATATACAATACAATGTTGTTTTTCTTATGTACAAACTTATAAGTAAAATTTTTACAAAATTAAAAACCCCATCTTAACAAAAGTGGGTCATAAACGAAATATTTTTCGTGGTTTTATTTACAGATAGCCCATATTTATGGATAAACAAAAAAAACCTTTAGTAATAGATAAAAAACAATTATAACAAAAATACATACTGAATACAAACTTTTTTTAATAACTTCACACGAATACTGTATGCAATATAATGATTTTTTTATTTACAAACTTAAAAATAAAATTTTTACAAAACTAAACAAAACTAAACCGGTATATTAAATATAAAATACTACTATGCATGTTGAACATCATATATTATCATAATCATACCGTGTTTGGTGTCATTTTTCTTGGAATTGCACGAAGTTTACAAATAAACTGATGTCAGTAGTTAAATTTTATATTTTAAAGAAGTAGCAATTACTCAATTAGGGCCCCAGTTATGAGTCATCTACCTGCCGGCCGGAGCGGACGCGAGCAGCTGCATTTGTGTGCGTGTGTGTGTGTAAGGGTCTCCTAATCCCTTAGGTGCCATGCGAAAGCGAATGGACTATAACCTTCCTCGCTTTTTGTGAAATCCACGTAAGAAAAAACCAACTCTCCCTTATACATGTCTCCCTTTTCTGTGACGGAATTCGTTTTCCACAAGTACTCGTTTTTTCATAATACTCAGTTTTTGTGCAGATCACAGAAAAACCAACCAACTGGGCGTATTGCTAAACATGTCTCCATTTCTGTGGCAGAACTTGTTTTTCACTAAAACTCTGTTTTTGTGCAGATCACTGGAAAAGCAACCAACTCGAAACGCATTGTATTTCAATGCTGTATTGCTATAAGTAATTATGCACTTTTTCGTAACTTGCAAATAAAAAGTGCGAATTTTTCGCATCCCCACCTAGTTTTGACCTGTAGTTTACGTAGAAACGTAAAAAAACGCTGGCTGCCATAGCGCACGTTGCCACTCGGAACTATTACCGATTATTTTATTCGTATATGAGATTTAAACTATTTAATATATTACCAAAAGCCAAACAGAACTGTCAGAATTTGAGTTCATTTTTAAGGCTTGTTAATCATAGGCTGAGTTCATTAGAACATTGAATGTTGTACAGTAGCTGCCGGTACAGTCGAGCGCCACATGCTTGAGTACAGAGACGTGGAGACCTCTACATTCGAAATCGTATTTGAATTTGAATTTGACATTAGTTTTAGCCTATGAGCTCTTGTTTGTAAAAAATCACAATAGCGTGATTTACGTTATCCCATTTAAATTAGGCCTAAGGTATAGGTGATAAATTTAAAATGAACAGCCCTATTTTAATTTCTAATTTAATTTATTGACTCGAAAAACCCCATAGTAACATATCATTATCCCTACAGTAGCTAAAACACACTACAGTAGCTACAGTAGCTTCTTGAATGAACTTTGTTTGGACAGTCTCTTTGCAAGTTCCAGCAGTAATCTTCCATCATCTTCCTTTGTAGCGGTCCTCCATCGTTTTAATATCCTGGTGAAATCTCTCACCTTGTTCTTCATTGGTATCGCCTAGATTTTCAGGGAAACGGTCCAAGTGGCTGCGTAAGAAATTAACCTTTATGCTCATGTTACATCCAAGGTCTCTGAAATTGTTGAGCATACTGTTAACTAGTTCTTCATAGTTTTCAGCTTTGTGGTTGCCCAGAAAGTTTCTGACAACCAAGACAAATGACGCCCATGCTTTTCGCTCTGCCTCATTCATAGAATCTACGAAATGAGGATCATTTATGAACTGTCTGATTTGAGGGCCATCGAAAATTCCAGCTTTAAGTTTTTCTGTACTTAACCCAGGCATCGTTTGGCAAATGTATGCAAATCATGGGCTATCCTGATCAAGAGCCTTCACAAATTGTTTCATAAGACCAAGCTTTATATGCAGTGGAGGCAAGATGATTTTGTTCCGTCCAACTAAGGGTTCATGAATAATATTTCTTTCCCCAACAACCATGTTCTCCCTCGTAGGCCACTCTCTTCTTACCCAGTGATATTGTTTTGCTCTGCTATCCCAAAGGCACAAGAAGCAAGGATATTTTGTGTAGCCACCTTGCTGACCAAGGAGAAAGTTTACCATTTTTAAGTCCACACAAATTACCCATTCGTGCTCATGATACCTAACCTTATCCAAGACCAAAGCTATGGTATCGTATTCTTCTTTCATTTTGGTTGAGTGAGCAATTGGTATTGATCCAATTTTGTTGCCATTGTGGAAAAGTACACACTTCAAACTCCGCTTAGAGCTATCAATACAGAGACGCCAATCATCTGGACAATATTTGGGAAGGCCCATTTTCATTAGGAGCCCTTTGACATCTTGACAAAATACAAGATCGTTTTCTTGAGAAAAAAAGGGTAACAAATCTTTTTCTCTTGTACGGTAGAATGTAATTTTTGTTCCACGATCAAGTAGATTCTTGTCACTCAACCTGGACGCAAGTACTTCAGAAGCTTGTTTTGAGAGGTTGATGTCTCTGATAAGGTCAATTAACTCGCTTTGGTTAAAACGTTCAGGAATTGATGATTTTCCCTCATAATCACTATCGTTACCTTGATCTATATCACAACAAGCATCAGAAAGATTAAACTCATCCTCCGAGAGCTCCGGTAGCTGATGAAACGTTAGAATTGGTACTTCATCTGAATGAGGAACAGGCCGTCTTGCAGAGGCTAAATGAGGATATGTCCACTTGCTGCTGTTATTTCGATTGATGCCATTAATATTAACAATACAAAAATAGCAGTCATCAATGTGATTTTTGGGTTCTCTGCAAACCATCGGCACACCGAATTTCAGACTCCTTCTTTTTCCGTTAGTCCACTGGCGTAAGTGTTCGGTACAAGTTTTACAAACAATGTGTGGAGCCCACAGTTTATCTTGGTTACCAAGCCTAATGCCAAAGTATCCATGGTACGCTCTTTTCACAAAATCAGAAATAGTTTTTCTATTTTCTTTCAGTGTGTACTCACAACATACGTAGCAAAATACATCAGGATGATTAACACAGCTCCTTCGACTGGAATACATTTCTTTCTTTTCAATAGAACTACAAAAACAGAACTTAAAGCTTATTTTGGATGCGCACACAAGGTTATATAAACAAATATGGCGTCTTAATAAAGCCTGCAGTCAGCTGATTGTTGTGTACAGAAGAAGAAGGGGAACCTATTTTTAACCCAGTTGTGTGCGTTACAATAAAGCTTCTAATAACTGTAGAAATAAAAGGAATTTCAATATGTGTAAATTAATAAAATAAAGATTAGAGTTTTCTTAATAAAGACAATTACTCACCATTTACGGCCTTAAAAAACATACAATTACGCTGGTGCCAGGAAACGAAGGCAGAGCAAATTAATCTAATTTTATTTTTTTTGCCCACACATCCTATTCCAGTGTTGTCTTTGTCGTGACTCCTGTAGTCCAATATGGTCTGAACCGTCGTCTTTGCACAGGCAAACTATGAGGTTCTTGACTTTGATTCGGAAAAATTAAGAGATTTTATTGTAGGATTTTACATTAAAAAATAATGTACTTTAACACGAACTCTTAAGTTGCTATTAAAAATATCTTCAGAAACACTAACTTTCACAAGATTTATTAAGAAACAAATTTAGAAGTAAGGTGATGCCTAATGACATGAGATTAATTTCCTTTAATCTGAGTAACAATTAATCAAGATAGAATACTTTGATGTCAGCGCTTTTCCATATTACTTCACGTTGCTTTACTCGACACATGCATAAAATTTATTTATAAAATTACATGGGAAGAATCATGAATTTCTTATTGGGAGGGGGATTCTAAAATCCAAGCTAGTGTCATTCCGCCCCCTCCCCCGGAAGCTAATCTCATCCCTCCCCAGGAGCAGCTCCTAGGTATGCTACTTAACTCTGTTTTCTTAATATACCTGTCTCTGTTTTCCCAGTTTCCATCAGTAGTTTGTGCTTCCTGGTAGTTTCATCTAATTCGTCCCTCCACGATCTACAGTATTTCTTCTTCTTCTTCTTCTTCTTCTTCTTCTTCTTCTTCTTCTTCTTCTTCTTCTTCTTCTTCTTCTTCTTCTTCTTCTTCTTGTTCGTTACTCTTATTCTTCCAATATGTTACTCTTGATATTCATCTGTTCCTATTTATTTTTCTGACATCCGTACAACTTCAACTGTCCCTTCATGAAAACCTATAACTTCTTTTTAGGAAAAGTAATCATCACAGTATTGCAAAATTCGAAAAATGTTAAATATCGCAATAATTATCGCGTCGTCCGTGCTGTTGCAGGGCGTAATATATTTATACACTTCATATATGTGTCATAATTTGCAATACTTTGCGTATGTGTAAATGCTTGTTTTGGTAACATTTTGTTATTCGCTAATATCAATTTTAAATTTCACACACCGACGAACATCGGTACGTGTTTGGTCGTTAAGCTTAGAGGATCGACTTTGATAGACAATCAACAGATCTCTCTCTCGCTCTCTCATTGTCTCTCAAAGTTGATCCGATCTGGCGAATATTTTAAGAATCTAAAGTATTAACTCTTCAAAAACAGCACATCGGTCGCCGACAGACTATTGAAATGCACGTCTCCAATAAGCTCAAAGCAAGGTAGTACTAAACGTAAAACGTTACGAGCAATAAAACAATAAAGACAATATGAAAGAAACGAGGAAAACGTACAGAGTGGAGGAAAGCGTGGAGCCGCCCATGTGGTGAGTGGAAAGTGGGTCACACAAGTGTAATGCGATACAGATATTAACTGCACTATGAGAATGGCTCGACCAGGCAAGTAGCCAAGTGTGGGACACAAAACGTATAGAGTGGAGGAAAGCGTGGAGCCGCCCATGTGGTGAGTGGAAAGTGGGTCACACAAGTGTATGCGATACAGATACTAACTGCACTATGAGAATGGCTCCACCAGGCCACAAACACCGCCAATAAAATCTATGTTAACTCTCAATAGTTGCGGGAACTTAAGGGCACCCTTCGTGATCCATTTCTCAGTGAGTATTTCCCGATAATTGATGCGGGAGGCCAGTAGCTCAGACGTGATTCTGTAGATTAGAAAACAGAGAATCTAACACCGAGCAAGGAGAATTCGTTGACAGAACCGGGCCGCGACGCTTCGCTAAAATCGCGTTTAACCGCGTTTTGGATTAAATGCGCTAAAAATATCTTCAGTTATCACAAATCACCATAAAACATTCTATGGTATTTTCAATTGCTTGTTTGTTACACGCAATTTTTTGAATTGGTTAGCTTAAAAAATAAACATACAGCTCATACGTTCGGTAAAGTGTAACTTGACATTGTAACTTGATTTTTTTGTAAGCTGTATTAGACTGTTGGAATGTAAAACGTTTCCCTTGTATCGTTGATATATATATATATATATATATATATATATATATATATATATATATACATACACAGTAGAGCATCGATTATCCGAACCTATCGGGACGAGGGCCCGTTCGGATAATCGATTTTCGGTTAATAGACCGTAAATTAAAAACATTATTTCTCTTTACAAAAACAAAGGTTTTTATTACAAAATCATTTTTAACATACGGTTATATAATTACACAAACCTGTATACTGTACTGTAATGTATTACTAAGTCTAAAAATCATTGAATTAAAACCGAGTGTAATTAATAAAAACCAAAAGTTAATTTAAAAAAAATTAGAGTTTAATGACAAACACTGTACTATAAAATTAATTAAAAATTAAAAAACCTAACAAAACATAAAGTGCCATGGATTTACACTTTTTTGAAGAATTATTCTATCACTGTTTGCTTCAAACCGATACCTCGTTTATTTATTACTGTACAGTACTGTAATAATATATAGTATACAATTTTTTATGTTTAATAAATATCCAATACGTCTACACGTGTCCAATACATTACTGTACATTATAGTACATAATTGTACTTTTTATTGATTTCGGATAATAGATCCTTCGGTTCATGGATGTTCGGATAATCGATGCTGTACTTATATATATATATATATTCAATCACTTTCTGCTACAGTTCGTTTCTTGATATATATAAAGTATTTAAAATTTATAATTATATTACCTCAAGATGTTCTTTTCCTTATTTGGAACATGTTTCGAGAGTTCCTGTTCTCTCATCTTCAGCCTTCGCCATCTTGTTTCTGGTTAAGTATTTGTGTGTTGGCTGCTGGATGTTATTAAGGTAGTTCGTTGGTCTTTGGTCTTTTAAAGTTGTATTATTGTGTGTGGTTGTGGTATATGTTTTTGTATTTTGTGTATTTTCGATATTGAGTGCTTTGAATATTGTGTCATATTTTGTATTGATTTGTATTTGTTCTGGTATTAGTTTGTTTTGTGTTTTATGTTTGTATATTTGTAAATTTTCCCAAATGTTCATTATGGTGCCTTTGTGTGGTATATGTTTTATTAGTGATACATTGGTTATGTCTGGGAATTCGTGTCCTGTGTTTATTGCATGTGTGGCTAAATTGGATTTATATATTTCTGGTTTTTTGTATGCGTTTAGGTGTTCAAAATAACGTTTTTTCAGCTGTTTTTTTGTTTGTCCTATGTAACATTTATTGCAATCTTGGCATTCAATTTTGTATATAAATTGAATACTAACAACTAACGGTATATACAAAATTGAATGCCAAGATTGCAATAAATGTTACATAGGACAAACAAAAAACCAGCTGAAAAAAACATTATTTTGAACACCTAAACGCATACAAAAAACCAGAAATATATAAATCCAATTTAGCCACACATGCAATAAACACAGGACACGAATTCCCAAACGTAACCAATGTATCACTAATAAAACATATACCACACAAAGGCACCATAATGAACATTTGGGAAAATTTACAAATATACAAACATAAAACACAAAACAAACTAATACCAGAACAAATACAAATCAATACAAAACATGACACAATATTCAAAGCACTCAATATCGAAAATACACAAAATACAAAAACATATACCACAACCACACACAATAATACAACTTTAAAAGACCAAAGACCAACAAACTACCTTAATAACATCCAGCAGCCAACACACAAATACTTAACCAGAAACAAGATGGCGAAGGCTGAAGATGAGAGAACAGGAACTCTCGAAACATGTTCCAAATAAGGAAAAGAACATCTTGAGGTAATATAATTATAAATTTTAAATACTTTATATATATCAAGAAACGAACTGTAGCAGAAAGTGATTGAATATATATATATATATATATATATATATAAAGTAATTTAAAATTTATGTTTATATTAGAGGCTGAAGATGAGAGCACGGGAGCTCTCGAAACATGTTCCGAATAGAAAAAATATAACATCTTGAGGTAATATAAACATAAATTTTAAATTACTATATATATATATATATAACCTATATAATGGTATGGGTAAATCATGGTTTTACGCTTTATAATAATCACTGTCATTATACGAGAAATCTGAAAAACTTTAAATATCTAAGATTGCTGGAGAATGAGAAAATTAAAGGAAATATAGAAACTGTGTAATGTACACAGGCAAGGAAAAGAACGGGTTGAAGTATCGGACACTTATAAACGATAGAAATATCAGCACAAAAAGAAAGTTTAGAATATCTTTGATAACGTCTGCAGTAAATGTGCCGCTGAAACTACGTGCTTGATGAGGGTGACCTGAGGAGGTTCCAAACTGAGGAGGGATGTTAAGGAAAATTTCAGATCAGAAGAAAACACGAAATGGAGAATACAGGAAGTTGCAAAACCAACACATATAAGAATTGTCTGATGGAAAGAATGAATAAAGATACAGTGACTAACTAGGAGATGCTCTTGAAGGGATGAGACTTGCTTATGGGTCGGGCGGGATGGGACTAGCTTGAAGGTTGGACAAATGAGAAATTCAACTCTCTTCCCATATAATTTTATAAATACATTTTATAAAATCTTTGCGTCTCAAAGTTTTCGAGTGAACCGTCGTGAAATATATTGCAAATACGTAAGTTATTTACCAAATGTTGAGCGACTGTCATTACTAAGAAAACTCTACTTTAATAATTTACAAATAATTTGATCCATTTTATTTCTACGATTATTCATAAACCTTATTTTGATACACACAACTGGTTTATAAACAGGCCTACGTTAAGTGATTACGAAATTTCGATAAACGTTTTTATCGCTCTCCCGCTGATTGCCTCCCTCCCGCAGTTACGCCACTGACGGAAACTTAACTGGTTTCACGCGCAACGAAAAAACATCAGCGTGATTATAAGGAAGATGACCATTGAACCAGGAGCGATCCTAGGAGGGTCATATGGGAGATATATCCTCCTCCGAAATCCGAAAATGTTGGAGCAAAAATTTTAAATAATTAGTTGCGTGTTTTTTTTAATGTAATTAATTGAAAAAAACTTACAAACATTATATTTTTTGACAATAGTATTTAACATTATTTTACATGCTGTAAAATTTATGTCAACAACCCTGTTGGATACATTTATATCCACAGCAATTATATACATGCTGGTAACTCGCACTTTCTTCACTTTCTTATTTTTAACGTTCTCTTTAAAGTATTTATATTCCACAGAAAAGTAGTATTAGGCTTGCAAGACAAACTGAAGCCCATCTGATGTATGTTTTTAATTTATTTTAATGAAATTAAAGAATTACAGCTATTATTTGTCTAATAGTTTCAATATTTTTGGCACGATTTTCATTATAACATGAGAAAAACAATACTCTAAGAAAAAAATATGTGGTTGGAAAAAATCCCCCCCCCCCGAAATGAAATCCTAGGGTCACCCCTGTTGAACGACAGACATGGACTCTTAAGACCAGAAAGAAGATGGGAAAATCGATTGTGAACTGATACAGGATGATTATACGGGTACAGGATTTGACAGAACGATGCCAGAGGCCAGATATAAGACTGGAACGTGTTAGTGTAGGCAGAAAATAAATATAAAACAATATACGATTATAAAAACCAATATTCAGTCCTCGCAGAGTTATTCATGGAAAGAACAACAGACGTTCAAAAAAAAAAGAAAAAACACAACATCCGTGGTGTTATGCGAGTTAATAATAATAATTATGATGATGATAATAATAAACACATCTTATACGGCCCACGAAGAAATTTCAAACCTATTGGTGGGTCCGATGCGGCTGATGTTAGGGAACACTGGCTATGGAAGGACAGGCATTAGACACTGTAAGGCCTTATTTATACTTCCAGGAGACAGGCGACGGGTGGCAGGTGCCAGGTGGTAAAGAGGTAGATGTCAGGTGGTACAGCATTTATACTTCACGCTACGGTCGAGTCACTACACAAGAGATGTCGTTTGGAACACGTCAAATGTTTCTCATGCTATAAGATGATAGTGCAGTGGAGGATAGGAGGTGGAAATATTGTGTTCATCTGATCAAGGAGTTGCGTGAAGCATTCGGTGAATTTCGCCATCTGTATTTTGACTTGAGACAATACCGATCAAGTTTTTCCAACAGATGAGAATGTCTACTGATACTTTCGACTTCATTTTAGCAAAGGTGGAAGGAAAACAGGCGGAAGAGACTTGTAAATTACCAATTACTTCTCCTAAAAAACTTTGCGTAACTCTAAAGTAAATTAAAATAATTTTTGTAACATTTAAGTAATAAATTAAATAATAATAATAATAATGGCTCCCATGTGTACCACCTGGAGTAGTGTAGGAGAATAAATTAAATAAGAATCGTATATTTCTTAGTGCTTGTAGTCAGCAGTAAAACAACCAATATCTTTTCGCATAATATGTATTTTATTTTCTTAAACAAATGTCGTACTTTCTTAAAGAAGTGATTTTTCATGAATTACAAACACTTAACAGACAGGGATACATCGAATCATTTTAGACAATATTTGTATACGGTAAGCTCACCTAACTCCGTGATATTACGGATATTAGCTTACAGCTACAAAATCTGTGTATTAAAAATATTTTAATAAGTACAGAGTGTTCCTAGAATTTCTCCAAAAAAATTTATTCACCTTTATTCATCAATTGTGCTATTTCCTTCCAGCTTTTCTCCACCACATCCATATTTTGTGATTCGGCTCTGCATCATTCCAAATTGCAGGCCTTGTCTGCACGTCATTATTTCGACACGAGAAAACACATGCAAATGTCAAAAAGTACGGAAGACGTCGCCTGTATCTGTGACAAACTACAGCGACAGGTGGTGAGAGGTAGCGTCACCGAGGAGTCACACGTCAATTAGCAGAAGTAAAAACAAACCCATTATCAAAAATGTACGACAGCTGCGGGTGACGTCACCCGTCGCCTATCACTTGCCACCCATCGCCTACCACCTGGAAGTATAAATGAGGCCTAAGCATACACTAGAGATCTGTAGATCGTTACCCAAGCACCGTAATCGCTGAGTTTCAAAGCGTCATTGAGATAATATAGTCCTACACGGTTCTCGTTTCAAATTTGTTTTGAGTAGTTGTAAATATACGCT
Source organism: Magicicada septendecula (assembly GCA_034769895.1). Classification (NCBI taxonomy): domain Eukaryota; kingdom Metazoa; phylum Arthropoda; class Insecta; order Hemiptera; family Cicadidae; genus Magicicada; species Magicicada septendecula. The sequence continues at coordinate 263,542,625 of CM068376.1, forward strand.
TTGACGATCGTAGTAATGCTGGTAAGCGGTAAGTTTCCTTCAGCGTAACGTGACTAGCTAACGTGTTACTGGATAAAACAGTTCTGTTGTGCTTGTGAAGGATACAAAGGAAATATTAAGTGTACACCTCAGGTTGATAGTTACGTTGATACATTGATCCCCTCAAATTATTTTATTTGCCCTAACTAGTATTTCTGATCATCAAGAAGAACGAAGCCTAGGTTTACAAGATATCTCAGTGCTTAGTCCAAGGGCGTATTAACGGGGGGGAGGGCGAATGGGACCGGATCCCCCAGAGGGTGAAAAAGTTGATTTCCTAATTTTTAGGCTGTTTTATTTTTTTTTTTCAGCTGTGTAGGCCTACGTAAATATAGCAGTAGCTCTTTTTTTTTAATACAAACAAGCTTATGACACAGCATTAGGGTATACGTTTTAAATATAAAATGTAGGAAAATAAATTCAGTCAACAAGTATCTTTTAATAATGTTTCAATAATGCGTATTTTTATTGTGTTATTACCGTTTACTTTAATGGGTCTGATTTCAGGATGTTATCACGCGTTTTTCAGCCACTTTAAAGATAGTAATGTTGATTAGTCTTAAGTTTTTTTATTTGTATGAAGCCGACTCGACCCCGGACCCCGCCCCCCTAAAGCCTCTAGCTTAGTCCAAGCAAACCAAGGAAACAACGGGCTGTTTCCGCCGTAGTATATTTCAGAACTTAGCGACCCATATTCACGAAAATCTTTTGAAAACATTCGCAAATGACACATACTATCCTATAGTTGCTGCACACCGTCTGAGAACGTAAACGTTTAATAAGTGGTATGAGAACAGGCTCACAGCAGCGACTGATTGACCTGAAAACATTGGTTATTTTCTTCTCACCTGTTATTAAATCGTAAACAACTACCATTCGCTTTTTAGCGTCTGTTTCCTCTTCATCGTCGTCGTCTTCTTCAAGGCCTCTACACCTCGAATCAGGCTTAGCCCCCAGCCGTTTCTGTACTTGCTGCGTTTCTCTGAATTCCTTGCACGTATTTTGACTGCCTCAATACCAATCTGTTCACAGCTTTCTTGCTTGTAAAGGTTTTCCAATAAATATCTGTTTTTTTGTCTCACTTTTGTTTAGTATTCTCTCTCATCTACCGGTTGAGCGCATACTCTAAGTGCCGAATGAAAATTAACTAAACAGGTTAAACATTTATAGAGTCCATTTGTTTACTCAGTAGCTTTATCTATGTATAAAAGTGTGATCAGCCGTCACAGTCTATATACGTGTTTCGTGAGTAACTGATAACAAGTACTCATTAATAGAGATGTCAGTCAAGTACCTGACGCGAGGTTGTAAGCTGTAATTTACAGGATTTATTTACATATGTAATATAGAACTATACTACCTATACAGAGTTCCCCATGAGGAATTGGACATACTTCAGGGATGCATTCGACAGGCTGAAATAAGGAATAAATTTCGTATAAACTTAGTCCGAGAACGCTTCGTTCTCGATTTATGGCTTGCGAAAAATTTCACCTTGATTTCTGCTCCAATGCTACAATTAATCCCGACTGAAATTCTTGAAATTTAAAATAAAAGGTAAATTTGATGGTTCCATACGGGTTTTGATCAGAAAAGGTGAAAAAAGAGGGTCCCAGAACCTGTAGTAACTCGGGTACTTTTCCCATTCCTGAAGTATGTTCCATTCCTCATGGGACACTATATAGAACGGATTTCTACACATCTCTGTGGCATAGGTATGTTTTAAAGGAAGAGACTTCAGTTTACTTGAATGATAACAAAATCGAGATATAACGATCTAGTTTGAAGGAAATAACTATTTAATTTGCTAAACCAACAGGAAATGCTGATACTAGGATTTACCATTTTGGTTGAATACGGTTTAATCGGTTAAGATATTAACAGAATTCAGATAAAGTGATGAACAATCAGTCGGTTAGTAATTCCATAGGCTGCGTCAGACAGGACGGAAAACCTAGACAGCGTGTCATGTCGAAAGTACTGTCAATGTTACGTCACAAACAGTCTGAATGGATTCTAGGCTCAGATATGCAATGACGCAAAAAAATAATGACGTCTCCGTACCACAAACTGGTGTTTCCAAACTTGTTTTCGTACCGTCCGTGGATCGATCTTGTGGTGTTACACCTTTATATGCCGTTTGAAAGGAGCCTACTTTAAATATTTTGATCTATCTTTAGGCTTGAATCGTATAGGCTATGCACTATCCAAATTGAAGACAAAAATCACGATGCTTATCGGTCTAAGTTACCCCAGACAGGATTGTACTAAATACTGGTCGGACATTGTGAGACTGGGTTTATACAAGGTGCGCGCCGCGGTCAGGGGATTTTGAAGGGACACTTTACAACTTAAAAAAGGTCTATACAACGTGCGAGCGGAGGCAACTCTTGGCGTGTATACAAGGTGCGCGCGAGGCGTCATTTTATTTACTTAATATATTCTCTTATTTCAGTTCCGTCTTGTGACTTCTTCTACTAGCTTTGTCACGCGTTTCGGAACGATCGTTCCATCTTCAGCCATCTTCCATCTTCGGCTATATACCCCTCATATGAGATCGTCAAACATTAAAATTTTAATTAGACTGAAATAAATGTACAAAAAAACTGTTTCACGTACACGCTACTTGAACAGTATAAACGGATGCCTCTTGGCATCTAAATATTTTTGTCTTATTTGTTTAATTGCTGTTCAGTTATATTTACTAAAGAAGTAGGCTTTTTACTAATATACATAAACATTCACGTTTGAGATTACAGTACGTAGGCCTAAACAACCGTTTGCCACTGAGGGGAACCGTGCCTGTCCCAAAAAATGTGAAGCGTTTCATTCAACGCTAGCAAACCTGTTCAGTGCCCCATATCCCAATGTTCTTGCTTTTCTAGAGGTACTGAAAGACATACAAATTACTACATATGTCAGTATAAACACAAAGAAAATAAGGAAAACATTAAATTCGAAGTTTGATAAGAGACAGCAATTTTTAAATAATATTAAATCTAAGTTAGAAACGAAAAAATCATTATGTTAGAATTTATAAAAAACATCATATATATAATATTTATAACTGACTCAAGATATATTTATATTTGACTTTACCTCAAGATATTTTATCCTTATTTAGAACATGTTTCGTGAAGCCTTGTGTTCCCATCTTCAGCCTTCCTGATTTTGAGTCTTGTGAAGTACTTGTGTGTTGGTTGGATGTTGCTGTGGTTTCCTGTCCAACCAACAACATCCAACCAACACACAAGTACTTCACAAGACTCAAAATCAGGAAGGCTGAAGATGGGAACACAAGGCTTCCCGAAACATGTTCCAAATAAGGAGAAAACATCTTGAGGTAAAGTCATTATAAATATTAAAAATATATTATATACATCAAGAAACAGGCTGAAGCAAAAGGTGTTTGAATATATATATATTATACAGAGTACACCTTTCTGTAATAGCGTAGGCCTATTTTAGTATTTAAGTTTTTTATTGTAGTGATAATAGAAGTATTCTACTGTGTGAGGTTTTGTATTGCATATTTTTATAGTGCTTTCTACTGTACGAGTCAAACTAACAATATACTATAGGTATTGTAACAAAAGTGTATGTTTTAACGTATTACTTCGAATAATTCCATATTAGCACTTCCAACGGCCAAATTGCTAATTCTTGAATCTAACCACAACGCATATACTAATTTCAGTTTTATTAGTTTATATGGAACCACGAAAGTAACAACATAACAAATTATAAATCTGCGCCCTCTTTTCTTTTCATATCTGACTTAGAGAGACCAAAACTGACCGCCGCGCGCACCTTGTATGCCAAATTTGAGATTTTTTGACCGCCGCGCGCACCTTGTCAAACCCCGTGTGACTACTGTAGCAGTGGATTAGTGGCATGTTCTCAAAGCTAAAGCCGCCCTCTCAAGAAAACTAAATCGTGTTAGAATACCTATAACTATGGCACTTCGTGTGTGTACAATATTCAATTCACAAGTGTATCATATAGGTACATAACAAAACAGTGATGAAACAGAATACCGAAGTCGCTAGCAAGTCTTTCCCGCGACCGACTACAAGAATATACAAAACTACCTTCCCGCTAATCAATTTCTGTAACCGCCACTCATTAGCAGCATTATTAAAACCGCGTTCGCTTTACCATCTACTGTAGTCGAGACGTATTAAGTTTAGAAGTTCCCACAATCCGACTCCGCGTCCCGACAGCCGACTCTGAATCCGCAACAAGTGAGCTCGTATACTTCACTGTACTGTCGTAGATGTAGAAGACAAGTCTGAAGTAATTAGTCTGAATTATTCATTACAAGATACTCAGTACAAACAACAGATTTAGACAAAACCGGTTTCTGCGATACAATTATACTGTGTTCTTGCTTCTAATTTTAAGTATAAAACGTTTTGGAATGTATAAGTACTTGATTCTCTACGATGCTAGAAGATTAAAATTTTTACATAACTTTTTTAAACTTTTGTTAATACATACTGGAAACTAGGAAACTAAACAAGTCGTATCAAGTATTACAGTGTGGAAATGGTTTCGGGAAGAGTAGATTTAAGTGGGAGTTGATTCCAGTTACAAAAATTGAGATGTTAATCATTTTATGACTCGCATAACGTTAATAACAATGTATTTACAAGAAAACAACTAGATTGATGAGTAATTTCTTTATTAATTAATAATTCAACAAGTATAAAAAATTTATTTCTTTTTATTACTTGGGATTACTTAGCATAAGCCACACTAAAAAACGCCACGGCATATGTAAATATACAAATTATTTGTTTTAACAATTGTCGAATTAGTGGATCAGTTGGTATGACAGTTGGTTACTAACACAGAGATCCCATGTTCGATTCCGGGGCAGTCTCATAAAATCAAGGTGTGTCTTTCAGCCAGTAGCGTACCTAGAATTCGGCCTTGAGGAGGGGGGTCTGGTCGAATCATCGATGTATAATAACACTGGATTGACGGCTGCGTGTACTGAATTCAGTCCGCTCAACTCTACGCTCGCCCCACCACATTAAGGCAAAAGCCACTTCGCCTGCATACTCGCAGCGTTATCTTAATATTAGTTTAACCGATTTGATCGTCGCATAAACAATATTGTTATGAAAATTGTGTATTTTATATTAATCAGATTAAATGGAACACCTGATACTAATTTAAAAATAATGTAAATATAAATTTAATTTCTGTTGTTCATAATAGAAGCTCGTACACTTTTTTTCGTTGGTACAGATATATAAACAACAAACAAGTTACCGGTAACGTTAAAGTTATGCATACATATTTTCGCTAACTATACCGGTTTGTTAGGGTGTAATAATTACCTCTTTTTTGCAGTAGTTTGTTTTATTTTGTCAATAAAATAAAGAAAACTGACTAAACAAGAATACAAATGAAAACGAAATTGTTTATTACATAGCTTTATATTTTTTTACATTGATGAATAAGTACAAAGAAAATCTTAGTTTACAGCCTATCTGCATATAATTACAACGTATCTTACTATTTTTAATCAAAATATATTACATTTGATATAAAACTACATTTTCTATGAATAACATATTGCAATTCTGGGCTAAACATTGCTAAATAGAACTAACTTATTTATTTTTTGACGCACACCAAGTTTCGAAAACATAGCTGATGATGTCTTTTCTTTAGCTATACTAAAACATACAATTTTGTATGTTTTAGTATAGCTAAAACACTAAACAACATTACTAATCTAATTTCGTGAGTGTCTTCACCATAATCATTGTTAGAAGTATGGCCTTTAAATATGTTATTAGTAAAGGTTCTACACGCTAATATAATCATCTTTTTGTGTCCAAATTGTTTTTGTCAATGTTTTGTTTATTTTTAAAAAGGGAGTACATAAATTTTACTATCCTGATTACATCTGAGGAAGCCCTGACCAAATTTACTTTTGAAATATAATCAACAAAATGGGTGTAAGGGCTAAGGTTGCTATCATCGACTATCAGCAGTCTTATACATTCTTCACATTTCAACTTAGAACTAATTTTTCTGACAATAAATCCAGACAAGTAGAAAAGAATATTATCGTTATAATACGAGTTTTTATTTTCCAGCAGACATTTAACGTTTTTAATGGGTTCTTCATAGACGCTGACTGAGTTTAGGTCTACTGTTTCTTCTGCTTCTGCAAAACTCATAACAGAGTTTTGAAATGTCATGTCAAAACTCAAACAGTTGCTTTTGTCAGGTGCTTTAACGGTGTTCCTGAACATAGGTTTCCTCAAGGCCCATTGGAACTGCTTGACATTAGGATTGTTATTATGTCCCCCTCGAGATCTTACACAGGAAAATAACAGTTCCAAATGATCTTACGAAAATTTATAAGTCAAAATATACTTGAATTGTAAACTATTTAATAATCTGTTTGACAGAATCTTTATTGAGTTTATATTCGTAATAAATCCAAGTGCAAATGTTTTCCTAGGATGCCCCAGAACCTGAATATTTTCAATTTTTAACGTCGTTAAATATGCCAAAAAATTATCTAACATTTTATTGTCATTTTCTAAATTCTTCTTCTTTATTGGTTGTTTGAAGTGCTGCCCAAATGGGTCCCTGCTATTAAAATAATCGAATAGCCTGTCTATAACTCTAATATATTCCACTGTTGGTTTAGCACCAATAAAATCAGGATGTTGTTTATACATCAAAAATTCTATGGCGTCTGCTACGGTGGCACTTAAGGTTTGGGCCGCAATTTTCACGTTCATTTTTCTGTTGCCATAATGTATGTGTATGTCTGAAAGGCTATTGGCAAACTTTAATCCTTGTTCTTTTTGTAAAGTGTTTAGCCGTTGAATATATTTAAAATCTATCATACCATCTGTAGATAGTAAAATACCTTTATCTGCTAATGTGTTGCGAGCCAATTTAATCATATGGCTAGCATCTAGCATTACACAAACTGTTACATTTTCTTTGTTTATTTTCACATTGAAAAAAGGCTTTTCTGGCAATTCGCAACCAAGTTTCGTAACGGCGTTTATGATGGTACTAGTACCATCAAATGTTACATTATGTACATGGATACCTGATTCGTATAATTTAATAATGCACATTTTTATTAGTTTGGACAAAATTTCTGAACTAATCTTATCAATAAAAATAACCGACGGCACATTTGAAATTTCCTCGTAGTGCAACTATCTGAAAGACTAGTGCTTCACTAGCTAATGTTTCGTGTTCATTTACTTTTATATCATTACCCAAATTCACATACCCAAAATTCTTCCCCTCTCGTGGATCGTAGAATACTTGTTTCCTTATACTCATAGCATCAGAAACCAAGTTAACGTGTAAATGTAGCTTGCTTTGAACGTTTTGTTTTAAATATATAAAAATCTCTTCTAAAAAACCGGGTGAGCAATTAAAATTAGAAAGCCACCTCCTTAAAGTTGATGGGTTAGGTAACTGAAAGTTTAGATTTCTCAAATACTTATAAGCTTTGGGACTGTAGAAATAAACGGTTAAAGCAAACTCCTTCATTTTGTCTGAATAAAACCTCTTAAACTTACTTCTATTATTATTGCTAAAGTTATTAATAATAATTTTTAACGGAAAACCAGAAAAATTATCTTCTAAAATTTCTAGTAACCTTTCAGAATTTAATTTTTTCTTTAAAACTAAAATAATATCTTTCATGGATTTAATTTTAGCATCCCTTCTGTGTAAACGCTGTTGCAGTATTTTCACCTTCCGGCAGAGAAATTGTTCAGTAGGCGATACACACAACTGAAAAATAAAAATCAGGACTTAATTTTATGCTGTTTATTCATTGGCAATAACAACGTTTTTAATAATGGTCCTTCTTTTTTTTGTCAGAGGATTTGAAAGATGCACGGGGAAGTCAAAGAGCGTTGGCACGGCATCGCTTTTCAACAGTTCGTAATTACAGTGGGGTCTGAACTGATACTGGTCTTTAGCAAAATGTTTACTACAAAGTGACGTATGTTTTGAAGGAACAAAATTTTTTCTTTTTGTAGCTATAATCCACTTCTTTCGTAGCTCTTGATCTTGTGGAAATCTGGAAGAAATAATGTTATTATAGTACGGTCTTCCTTATTTTTAATACTGTACTTTACGTAAAATAATGAAAAACCACAGTTTTTTCTTAGACATTTGCATTTCTTATATTATGGTATGCTGATAATATAATAATGATATCAGACAATACACTATAATAGACAATTCACAGTTTATATGAAAAAGAATACAACGTTAAAAAAAATAACAATTTATAATTAATTTAATCAGTAATTAATTTGTAGAGATTTAAAAAATGAATGTTTTATGTTAGTCTAATAAAAGTTATAAAGGAATTAAACGAAATACAGTACTTACCTGTAAAATGATATTCCACTGTTCTTGTATCTGTTAGTGCAGTTGTAAGCAGCACAGGAAGTTACCATTATGCAAAACTAATAATCACAATAATCAAAATTACATACAATTAAATAATAAAAATTACATAACAGTTTCGCTAATAAAGACGGAAAAATTTCCGAACTGAATTAAGTATGTAGTTAACAAAACACGGAAGCACGGCTGCATACAATGTATAAACTTGTGCTTAGTGACGGCTTCTTGCCTTATTGTGGTGGGGGTTTTGGACACCCGGTGGACCGTTTTTTGCGCTTTTACTCCCACCTAGCGCGCTATCCAGTGTTATTATACATCGATGGGTCGAATCGGCTTCATACAAAAGAGATAACAAGTTAAGATTACTATCTTTAAAGTGGCTGAAAAAACGTGAGCTAACATACTCAAATCATTCCCATTAAAGTAAATGGTAATAACACAATAAAATACGCGTTTTTGGAACATTCATTAGAAGATAGGCCTACTTATTGACTGAACTGATTTTCGCATGTATTTCGTATTTCAAATGTAGGCCTATACACAAACGCTGTGTAATATAATAAACCTGTTTGTATATTTAACAAGGATTACTACTATATTAGCGTACACAGCTAAAAAAATAATAAAACATACTAAAAATTAAGAGATTAAGTCAACTTTTTTCGACCCTCTGGGGGGGGGGGTCCGGACCCGTTCGCCAGCCCGTAAATATGCCCCTGCTTTCACCACCTATATCGAGCCCTAGAGGAGGCATCTACATCGAGGTATATATATATACCTACGATATCTGAAGCATAGTGGTTTACTCGTAAGCCGTACATTGCACTCGTTTGGTTTGTTCATTCACTGTGACAATTTAAACCCATTGTACCTAGTTTTAATATTAACAGCGTAAAAATGCAAACAATACATAAGAATTTTAGAAAATAGAGGTAGGAAGATATCTAACATGATTTATACTAAGAGTATAAGTCAAAAAGCATGATTTTTCAAAAAAAGCATTTAAAGATTTTAGTTTGTCGTTACAGCTTTTTCAAACTCACAGACACCATGGTTTCCTGAACCGATGGATTATACCTATATTTTAAAGCTAATAACAAGCAATACATTTTTTTTAATTAATTGGGTGACTTATACTGTTAGAACGTTCTGTCATTCACGACTTATACTCCTGGTCCAGCAACTCCACTGTGTGGTAGCACTGGTTACATTCATTCTCTGTAGTAAAATAATATACTTCTCGTGATGAAATAATTACGGAAAAGCTAGTTTGGTACTTATATAAAAGCAAAAAGTATACAAATTTTAAATGAATGAAAAATGGATGTCACTATTTTTTTGGGACATTTTGATTTTCGTTTACTTAGGATTTTTTATTGTAATTAACTATATAATATAATATATTATAAATAAATATATATATATATTTATTGTAATAAATTATAATAATTATTAATATACGAAGGACCCCGTCACCTGCGTCCAAATCAAATTGTCAAAGGAAAACAAAATTAAAATAAAGTTTAATGAAAGGTAAAGAAGTGTATTTAAAAAAATATTATAAAAACCTTACAATAAAACAAAACTAATAAGTATGACCTGTATGGCAGATTTAAATGATTCTTAGACTATTACAGACTACTTTTTTTGCCTTAAGTATAAGTAAATAAAAAATTATTCCACAAATTCCTCTAGGTCTGGCAACATGTTTTTTGCAGATGAAGTTGTTTTCAAGTTTTTATAGAAATCGTGGAAATCGGGGCTAATTAGTGGATGAAGATCCAGTATGTCTTTCTTCTTTTCCATTAATATTGGTAGGGAAGAACTGTAGCAGGGTTGCGGTTTCAGAGGTGCGTCTAAATTGGTTCTTCTTGTAAGATCAATGCAACGAAATGGCTCTTCGTCATTGAGGAAGCACTTGAAAAATATTTTGGATGCGTTTCCGTGAGTGTACCTTAGCCAGCGAATCTCAGTCCACTTGAACGGGTTTCCTTCAGTATCCTTCTTCCTCAAGAACAAGGGCTGTTTGTATAAATCAGCATAGTTTACGAAGTCCTTATAGTGAAGCTCAATCAGTTCGAACTTTTGTTTCTTACCCACTGTTCTCACTAATTGATACCAGTCATGGGGAATAGATATTTGCATCTGTAGCTTTTTTTTTTTGGTTTCTCAATAAGTCCATGACCTATGTCACATTCAAGATGGCTGTGTCCAATGACCATGAACTTATGGTCTACTTGTTCTATCTGAGGACACTCTTGAAGAAGGTCAGGAACATGGCCGATACGTGGGAGTTCCTGTTTTGGCCTCCACAAGAGTCTGAGTAGAGTATAACCCGTTTTACACTTTCAGGAAGGCTAGAAAGCTCCTTAAAAATGCAAGTAGCAATTTGGTTTGCACCTCTTCCTCCTTCTGCCTCGTACCACATGTAGCAACTAACTCTGGCAGTAGTTGTCTCGTGAAAAGTGAGATTTGCAAAAGTCCAGAGTTGCCGCTTACACAACGAAACAGACGAATTCAAATAAGGTGTTGGTAGACATTGTTGAAGGTCAAACGTGTAGCACTTGGTGGTGTCATTTTTGAAGCTTTCCTTATCTGCTCTTTTCATACTGTATGTAAGTCTGCCTCATTGTGGTGCTTCTCTTTTTCTTCCCTCACTGCATTTAATTTGCTTTCTGTTTTAGCCACTTTCTCTTTCATACACAGTGTGTCGCATTTATGACGTGTCCACTTTGGGACTTTTGAATGAAATAGGCTATTGAGTTTTTTAAATTCTTGCTCGTACACCGACTTGCTAGCAGGACTGTTCACTTGTTCCTTATAAAGCGAATACATTTTACTCAAATTTAAAAACGACGGCAAGTATTTCTTTTCGCTCTTTGTTCTCGTGTAGTGGGATTCATATTCAGGGAACGATTGAATGTGGTCTTTTATTGTTTTGATAGCTTTGTGCGAAAGTTTCGTTGGAGGAGGGTCTTTACCTCTTTTGTCGCACTCGGTAATTCCCGACGTTGACCTAAGGCCGGAAGCAATAGCGACTGTAATAAACATATTTGTCTGTCCCAAAGTTTTCATAAAGCACCCTCTGCAAACTCGACATTTTTTCCCGTTAGTCTTCAACTGGAATTGATGAGTATATTGCCTGTATTTTTCTTTTTCTGGATCTTCTGCGCATTTCCTCATTACCTTAGGCTCAGTTGTTTCTACTAGACTCGAAACACAACTAGCACGTTTATCGCGGCTTCCCAAGCTCCAGTAGTCTTCAAAAATATTGGCCTGTATCTCGGGAGAGATGCGGCCCATATACTTTGCTCGACAAGAGGTCAAAAGTGTCATTTTCCTTGCAGGCTTCTCTTTTCCATCCAGTGTTTTATAACTAAGACCTGCATTCCATTTAGAGTATTTTTGCACTTACACATGCATATACTTTATTAATAAATAGAAAATAATCATAGGTACTACACGAATACCTATGAATGGCAAACAAACACAATGCCAGAACTGAATCAATAGTGAATGCTGTGTGCCACCAAGTAAAATCTCAACAATATAAGTCACACAGCGCTTGTGACAACTGGTGAGGGATTGTAGTACTAATAGGATAACTTGACTTATACTCTTAATACAAAATATATTTTGGTAGTATAAACTTATACTATCAGGATCATTCGGTGTTTTCTTTTGTATTTATACGCTCTTGACTATATTGTTGGAACCCAGTGTGCAGTAACCAATGATAAATCAAGCTACAGAAGAAACAGAAATGAACAAAAATTGACTTATACTCTTCGTATATATCACGTTAGATATATTACTGCACTGTTTGTGAAAATACTGCAATATATTGTAGTGATATCAGTATATTATTATTATATTATCAGTGAATATTACTGCAATGTATTACTGAAAACAAAATAAACTGAAATTACCAAGGAGAGCGTGTTCATGAGTATTTTTGTAAACGCGCGAGCGCGTGTATGTGTGCGTGAGAGAGAGAGAGAGAGAGAGAGAGAGAGAGAGAGAGAGAGAGAGAGAGAGAGAGAGAGAGAGAGAGAGAGAGAGAGAGAGAGAGAGCCTTTCCCTACTGGGATTCACATGTAGCAGGAAACAATTTGCTTACACTTTCTCCTGTCAATTTTCCTATAAACTTCTTTCAGTCTGTTTGTGAACCGAACCGTGTGTTTCAGAATGTTTGCAACAATGAAAACGATGACAGTGTTGGTGCTGATGATGGTGGCGCTGTTTCTGTTGGTCACGGACGGAGCTGTACTGCCTAACACGGGATACGGACGGCCTCCGTACATGCCACATCCTTGGGTCTATCCAGCGCCCACCGCCAAACCTCCGGCCCTTCACTGACTGTTTCTTCTCGTTTAACTTAGCATGTGTTTGGTTATTTATACACTTTAAAACACATACACACATACATATATTGTTATTTATGAAAATATGTATTACTTTACATATGTTATTTATGTTATTGTTTATTTATGGGAAATAAATACATAATACCGTGTGTGTCTGTATACTGAATTTATTGAAGCACCTTGTGATATTGTGAAGAGTGCACAAAATGCACGATGAATTCTCGACAACAATACAAAAAGACACAGTGGCGTGGTGTCGGTACATAACAGCTGTTGCCGGTTGTGATAGGCCTAAAACTTAGCCTAAAAATTAATTTGAATTTTTTATTGTACTAAGTGTTCTTTTTAGAGCAAAAATATACTTTTTAGAGCCAAAATATTTTTTTAGAGTATTTTCTATCATTCGCTAGCAGAAGAAGAAGGTCCCGGTTCAACGGATCTGACTCCATTATGCTTACACAGAGTAAGTCAGGACACAAATAATCGAATTAAAAATAATAAAGACAAACAGAGAAACATATGAATAAACGAACAAGCCACAAATAGGTAACTAGTGCACGTTGGTTCCGAAAACGAACATAGCTGCTAACAACGTTTTGCCGGTTTATACAGCGGCAACACATTGGGTTGGACGCTTTGTCCCCCCTCCCATCACAGTGTGTATAATCATAAAGTGTGTATACACGGCACTTGTCCCACCTAAATTGTGTTTCTTTGGAGATGGAATCTCTCGTACTTTGTGGGACGACACTTTTGTTTGTTTTTGTGTAAATAATATATTTGTTTTATTTTTGACGTTTATTTATGCAATCTGTTAAACATAACAATAACCACATAACTGTTGACAGTATACATGATACGGATAGGACTAGTTCAATGACTAGTTCTCTGTATGAGTGTTTAAAAGTGACATTTACAATCTATTTAGAATCTTAAAGTCTGAGTAAGTACAGAGGAAATGTTAATTCTAATCGTCTTGTCTGCAGGCTGTTATTTATCAGATCTGTGTGTTCTTCAAGCCGTTTCACATCTCTTTCACTAAACATCGCAATGGTTTCACTGACTGTAGGCACGACTAGGTCGCTGTAGATGTACAGACAGACAGAAAATGCACGGGGCGTTTTGCGCCCAGGTTCGTTTGCGTTGTCCAGGCCGGAACCTGATGAACGCCAGGTGCCAACAGTGCAGCGCTGTCGTTTGCTCAGTACAAGGTGTTAAAGTGCGGTCCACGAATACACGAAAGTATGTATATCGTGCGGGCAACGCTGATTTTCCATGCTCCAGCCAAACGCCACGCCGGAGGCGCGACTCCGTGGCTCCCTAAAGCATCGCCCGGAGGAGCTTAGAGGCGCGCTGGCGTGGACGAGAGGCTCGACTGGCCCGGAGGCGAGTCGTCCGAAACGGTTCAGTGTCGTAGTTTGTAGTTTGAGGGTTTATCAGGATAGATTGTTCAGCGTAAAGATATTGGCTCACTCAGGAGAAGGGCCTTATGTAGGATATGGGGGGTCGTCCAGCAGAGTGCGGGGTCTTTTGACTATGTGGCATGGGGACCTTCGTCCCTGGCCAGGTAACGGAGGTGGGGTGATGCGAGTCTGCTTCCCGGAAGAAGAGGCCCACAGAAAGTCTGAAGACAAACTCTTTCACTGTTTGCAGACGGAGACCCGTCCTGATGGCTTGGTTACAAACCAGGGCGAGTTGGAAAGGATGCGGATGGAACTGTTCTGGAACTGTTTCAGCTTATGTTTTGTACTGGTAGACAGGAGAGGCCACCACGCTGGGGCTGCGTAGGTGAGTACTGATCGTAGTAAGAGGAGGTACAGAGTTAGTTTTGTGCCCAGGGAGAGGGGACATCTGCGCGAGATAAGGGGAAAGATTTTGGCTCTGACGCCACGGCTTGGCGGAGTTTGTTTTGTACGTGACCTGTGAAGCTTAGTCGACTGTCGATAGACACTCCCAAGTATTTCACAGACTTTTTCCAAGCGATAGGTTTCCCATCAAAGGTTAGGGGCTGGCATGCGGTCCGTGTGCGCGTGATGCAGATCGCCTCGGATTTCTCCGCGTTGATCGCCACGCGCCACTTACGCTGCCAGGGAGGCAGAAGGTGAGTGACTTGGCGTTCCAGCTCCCTTCTAGAGGGTGCTGGGGCCTCGGGGGCTGATGGAAACCTACGGCACAGCTCGTCGTGGTAAGAGCACCAGTTGACTCTCTTACGTGGACGGGCAGGCGGGTAGTCGCTTGTTCTTCGGAGCGTCACAACCAGCGGATTGTGGTCGGACGATAGGGCTGAGATGGCCTCGACCAGGATGGGGCAGACAGGGTTCTTGACAATAACTATTTCGAGAATGTCTGGCTGGTTGGCTGGGATGTATGTTGGCTCGTTAGGGCCGATGACGAGGACGTCAGGCCTGGGCGATGCGTATTGGGCGAGAGCACGACAGCTTTGATTAGTCAGGCGACTATTCCAAGACGGGTCTTTACAGTTCATGTCTCCTGTAATGGTTATGTCTCCTGTACAGTTACCAACTGCAATGGTTGGTAGATCGTGATCAAGTACCGCCTCAAGCTCCTTGGGTTAGGCACCAGGCCAGGTTTGTTGTAGACGGAGACCTGCCGGAGCTCGGTTCCCGCTACGATGATGGCGACCGCAGTCGCTTTGATGTGCGTAGTCGGGGGGTTTGGTAGTGGTCTGTGAGATAAACGCCTGTGGATTAGAATGGCTGTGCCGCCAGAGGCGGGTCTGTTGTCACACTTGGCGGTCCGTACGATATGTAGAGTAAGCTGGAAGGTTAAATCGGGCTTGGGGGCGTAGGTGGGTTTCAGAGAGGAGGGCTACGTCCGCATCATACTCGCTCGAGAAGCAAGCCAGCTCAGCCCGCCGCCTGGCTACGCCATTGGCGTTCCAAGCAACGAGTGTGAGAGGGCAAGCATCAGAGACGTGAGGAAGGTCATGACCGTTACAACCAGAGTGTTCAGGTCGCGCGCAGCAACTAGTTTTGGCAAGAGATCTTCCATCCAGGCCGGAAGCTCCGCGATCGTTAGCACGCCCTCATCGGGCTCGCTCGCGGTCGCGGGGAGGCGGACTGGCTGGAGAGCTGGTTTCGAGGTTGCTGGAGCTGCCTCGGGCTTGGGTGGTTGAACTGATGGTTGTTGCTGTACGCTGGTATGGGCTGTAGAAGGAGCTTTTGCAGCTGAGGCTTTCTTCTTCTTCTTTTTGGGCTTTAGAGCTTTGGCGCGTGGAGGCTCGGAAGTTGGTTTCGATGCGACGACTGCCGCGAATGACTTTGTGGAGAAGGGAGGCTCCTGTGATGCTGGGGCAGAGTGTCACTAGGACGACTAGGTTGGACGGGCGGTTGGTGGGCTTTGATGGCCGCCGGGGCGGCGGTCTGCTGGACCTTGGTTTGGCCCTGAGACCGGGTCGACAGCGTTGTGTCGGCTTTGGGATCCTTCGTCCAAGCGCTCATGACCTTGCCCGCAACGTACGCAACGGGAACCCATATGGCAATTGTAGGAGGCATGTCCGAACCTCTGGCAGTTGTAACACTGCGGAGGGCCGGTGAGGATGTTATATCTGGAGACTTCGATCCGGAGGCATAAGAGCTCCCGGAGGGAATAGATGAGTTGGTAATCTCCTACCTTTTTGAGTTTCAGGAAGAACACGTTGATCTTGCGCTTCTCGCGGTCAACGAGTGGGATGCAGGAGGTTGGAGTGAAGCCAAGGCTCTCCAACCCCTCGATAATGTCAGATGAGGCAACGTCGTGGGGAATACCACGGATAGTAACCTTGATTTCCTTCTCCTGGGGGAGACCAAAGGTGTGGAATTTAATGCCAGATGATACGAGGGTCTTCTGGACGAACCGAAATTCGTCGCGGGTCCTGGTTTTAATGCGGAGACGCTTCCCTGGTGATAAATATCAATAGGGAAAGATGCCCCCTGTTTTAAAGATTTAGCAAAAGCATGCCACGCTTTAGGGGCGTCAAGGGCAATGGGTGGCATGGGGAATGTTAGATCAAATGACTCGGGTGTTGGCTGAACACCAGCCCTGGCAGTGGGAGCCGAGCCACCACTGGGTCCCGGCCCGCCCGAGGAAGAGGAGAAGGTCCGTTTCCGGCTCTTCACCTTTTTCCAGGCAGGGCCTTCGTTAGTGGCGCCGGGAACAACAGCACCAGAGTGGTCCTGAGAAGGGCCTGGTTCGGAAGGCGAGCTTGCCGGGGAGTCCATCTCCATAGACTCGTCGGCGCAGCCGGCCGCCGGGTTGGGCTCTGGCGGTCCTAAAAAGGGCCGTTCAGGGCAGGGGTAAGGCACCGCAAGCGGCACCCAAGGAGCGGTCGGAAGTTTGAGAGGTGGACATGCCATCTCCCAAAAGCGGGTAGGGAACAGAGACCTATCAGAGGGGTAATGTACGGCTTCGTTAAATACCGAACTTTGTGGAATGTCCGGTGTCCACCGTACTCTTTACCTCGGAGGTGTCCAAGGTCGGTTACCACTGGTGGGGCCTTCCAAGGAACTCTCGAGTCAGTGCTAACAAGGATGCGAGAGAGCCGACGTCCACTCACCTAAGGAGTCTATCCGGTAGCCGGTTCCCACACAGTTGTCCAGGTCCAGTCCTTGAGGCAGTCGGCGATATGCAGGCTTGTCCTAAAGGTGTCCTGATCCTGATGGCTTGCATGGCTTGAAGGCTTATAGGCTTTCTAATGGCTGGTCAAGAGCAAAATGTGTCCTCTTCAACAGCTGGAGTGCTTCTCTTCTGTTCCTGACAATCCAATCGTAGGGCAGCTGCTGGACGTCCCCCTGTGGTTGCAGTGTCCGTGTGAATCCGATGACTGCCTGGTGCGTAAATACTTGGTAGCCTTGCGCTAGAATAAGGATAGAGCCCTCCTTCTAGGAGGGATGGAAGCTGGTAATGTATTGCAAAACCGCGGAGCGATTCGCAACGGCTGGAAAGATTTTTTTTTTTTTTTTTAACTTGGAGAGGAAGGATTTTGACGGGAGGCCGTTTCAACTTGTTAGGAGTGTCACTTACGTGATTAGGATGGTGAAGAGTTGAGTCAGGCGCCCAAGGGCGGGGGTGAGGGGCAAATGTTTGTTGATACGTCTATGGGGGTCGTGAGCTCGAGGGCGTCTAAGTTTTCTAGGAGGTGGGCCGTCGTCTGCACTAAGGCGGCGGAGGTGAGTATAGGAAGAGGTTGAGCGCAAGAGATCGCACAAACTCATCCACAGAAGGAACCTTCAACCCTCGTCTGATAACATCATTCCTGACATACCAGGGAGAGTTGGAGATGTACCGGAAGGTGCGAGATTGGAAAGCTTCCCAACCCGCAATAATGTAGGGTCGTAACAGGGACCAATATGAGGGCGCTGCGTACGTAAGGATTGCTCTAAGAAAGAGCAAGTAGATGGTGAGTTTAGCGCGCAAAGGCACTGAACTCCGATGTGAGATAAAAGGAAATAGTTTGGCTTTGACGGCTGGAGATACTGAGAGACATGGGCAGTGGAGTTAAGGCGCCGGACAAGTCTGTTCCTGACGAACCACGGTGCATCGGTTATGCCACGCAGTACCTTGGTCTGAAACCTTTTCATTATAGCGATGTTGGATTTGGAAGCAATTCCCCAAAGCTGTAAGCTGTAAACCGTGTTTCCACACAGGCTTGAAGACAGTATTGTAGACTGTGGAATAAAAATGAATGTAATATAAAGTATATATTTGAAAAGAAACATTATTTATGTGATTGTAAAATTATTTTCATAATTTATGTATATTTAAATATTAACTTTCATCATTCTCTTTCTCAATAAAAAAAATCTTTATTAAAATACAAACCACTTTAGGTCGGTTTGATAATAAACGGATAAAAAATCCTCTCAGATGCCAAGCGAACTTATTTTGAACCCCCAAACCACCATCTTCTTATATGAGGATATGGATAAATAAGCAATGAAGGTGTGCTCAAAACAATCAAAGAGGCTCACGCAAAACGGACTGGACCCGGAGAGCGATAAAGAAAAAAGGAAAATGCCAAAAATAAAAAATGCAGATAAAACGTAGTTTTACAAGTCAGATTAAATAACTAGTCTAATTAGCATGAACATTGTTAACTACGATATCCTACAGCTGTCTTGCGATAGGTTGAGAGGTGATTCAAATTTTTATGGCCTCAGGAAAGGAGTAGACTTCAAATTTTTACTCATCCCCGCAGTGTATCCAACTCCATTTACGATATTTATAGTGAAGTAGTTTATTCGTTATTCGGATGAAACCGTCATATTCGCAGATAGCTTAGAGGGGCTCCAACAACTAATGAATAGAATAACAGAAAGCAGCCGTCGTTATGGTCTGGACATCAGTGTTAATAAAACGAAGCAAATGATTGTATCTAGGAACAAGTTCACAAACTGCACTTTTAATATAAACCAAAGGCCAGTTGAACGTGTAAACCAATTTACATATCTTGGCACTATAGTCAATGAACAATGGGACCTCTCTCAAGAAATAAAGAGCAAAAGTGAAAAGGCAAGAGCAGTGTATACTAGAATGAGCAGTTTATTCAAAAGTCACGATTTAACAATAAACACAAAGATGAGACTTCTACGCTGCCATGTATTCTCGGTCCTCTTCTACGGTGTAGAATCTTGGACTTTGACTGAAGCCACAGCTAAGAAATTGGAATCTTTCGAAACGTCGCTCTACCGTAGAATACTGAGCATTTCATGCACAGCACATATAACTAATGTTGAAGTTCTTAGAAAGATGAAGAAATATAGGGAAGTTATTAACACAGTGAAGATAAGAAAGCTTCAGTATCTGGGACATCTCATGAGAAATGAACAGAGATTTTACTTATTGCAGTCCATACTACAGGGAAAAGTACTTGGAAAGAGAGGAGTTGGGCGACCGAGAATATCATGGCTGGTAAATTTAAGGACCTGGTTTGGCATGAATACAACTGATTTATTCCGTACAGCGGTGCAGAAAGTTAAAATAGCCTGTACGGTATCCAACATCCGAAATGGATAGGAACTATCAGAAGAAGAAGAAGTTTATTTCACAGCGACTTATGAAAATGTCTACTTTAAACGGTTTTTAAAGTATTCCAAGCTTATATAGATGTGTCTACTGTTGTACTGGGGGTTTTCGATCCACATTTAATAATATTTTCGTACTGATTAATTTAGTGCTTTATTACCGGTTCGAATGAACGTTATTGCATACGTGCACAAAGCTAAGACCGACCACGTCGTCCACGGCCATGACCACGACACCGGCTGGCAGTATGCGGCCAATTTTGTATGGAACATACGTGCATCAACGCGCACGAAGCCAGTACGGCCAGCTAGCCACAACGGCCTTGTTATTTTGGCTGGCACGACCAAGCGTCATCTTGTGGCCAAACTTTGTATTGGACAGCCCTCACGCATTGCGCCCAGTATGCAACTAGCTTTCAACTGAGGGGAAGTGATACTGAAATATTTTATTTCGCAAGTGAAACAGTTGTGATTTTTTTTAATTCAAGATCTTAGCTTTATAAATTTTGATTTGTTGTAATTTTGTAAATTTACAATTTTGTCATTCATCAAAACTTTTACCCGACAAAAATTTCTCTTCGTGTTGACGAAGTTCAAAAAAAAAGTACAAAACATACCTTTTACAGAACGAGTTTCTAAAATAAGATGCGCGCAGAATTTCCTTTTCTTCCGTTTCACTGATCGATTATACAAATACACAATATGATGATACACACGATACATGATGTATCTCGTCGACATCCATTTTGTAACTGACTGCGGCCAGTGGGGTTTGACAAGGTGCGCGCGGCGGTCAAAAATTCTAAAATTTGGTATACAAGGTGCGCGCGACGGTCAGTTTTGGTCGCTCTAAGCCAGATGTGAAAAGAAAAGAGAGCGGCTGATTTATAATTTGTTATGTTGTTACTTTCGTGGTTGCATATAAACTAATAAAGCTCAGAAATTAGTATATAAGCTGTGTTTAGATTCAAGAATTAGCAATTTGGCGGTTGGAAATGGTAATATGGAATTATTCGAAGTTATACGTTGAAACACACACTTTTGTTACAATACCTTTAGTATATTGTTAGTTTGAATCGTACAGTAGAAAACACTATAAAGATATGTAATACAAAACCTCACACAGTACAATACTTCTATTATCACTACAATACAAAACTTAAATACAAAAAAGGTCTATATTACAGAAAGGTTTCTTCTTCTTCTTCTACGGCGTCACAGTTCGAAGTCGAACCTTAGTCTTCATAATCATCCGCAGTAGGGGTATTATGAGAGTTCTAACGCGGAAGTGACGTTTTTTCTATTTCCATTACCTCCAATAATTTTTTTTTGTATTCTATAGCGCTAGTGGCCGCGAACTTAGCAACGATATTTCAATTTAAAATACAATATGTAAACGCGCTCACAATTGCGTATAATTAAAACAAATGATATACATGATATGTAAACGCAAATACAGTGACAATTGTGCAAATTTAAAACAGCTGAAATATATGTAAGCACGTTATATTTTGAAGTTAAAATGGCACACACACAATGAATTGTAATGACAATTGCTTACAACAGATGAAATACGTCTAAGCGTTATATATTAAACAGTAAATAATACATTATGAAATACAAATATAAATGTTCAGTCCATTGGGTCTTAGTCTAAAATGTCCACCACGTAAGCCCTGTCTTTTTCTCCACAGTATACAAGATGTAGTGAATATGGCGTTAAATTTTTTAATTCGTCGTCATCGAAAACGCCCGCGTATCTCTTCGGCAGATAAACGCGATATTTCAATCTACTCTCCCTGTAATCCTGGATAGTGGCAATTACGGCATTCCCGTATTTTCCTTCTGTGTTTTGAAGTTCTTCTATTGGGTATTTTACTCCCATTACTAGATCTTTAATTTTTTTATATTCAATGGCCGCGAACTTAGCAACGAATGAAGTCATTTTTTTTCCAAATGAAGAACCTGTATTCCGCTCGCACGTCTGTCAAGGTCTGAATTAATAACGCTTGTTCGTACCGGTATAAGAAGGGAGACTGTTGAGGAGGGGGAAACCGGTCAGCGCAGGGGAGGGGGAACCAGTCGCCGCGGTTATTATTAACTCTATGAAACAGGATGCAGCTGCTTTCCCACATCATGTTCGGCGTGTTGGTGGGGGGAATAACCGACCTGGTTATTTTTTTATACGTCTAGACAGGGTGATGTCACCGACTCCACTCGAGCGTGCGGGAACAAGTAGACGACGTTAATTATTTTTTTTATGCGCCTAGACAGGATGATGTCATTGACACAAGTCGTGCGTGTTCGAACATGTCGGTGGCACTAAATTTTTTATACGTCTAGACAGGGTGAGGTAATCGAATTCCGCAGAGGGGGAGGAGGGGGGTAGGCGACGGCTGATATTATTACGTAAGCGCTAAACAACAATGTATCCAATTAGTAATTTACCAGAAACATATTGATTATTCTAAAATCCGATACAACCCACTAGCGTAAAGCGTGTACTCTATGATTTGTGCATATTTCCGGAAATAAGTGGTGCGTGAGACAGGCTGTTCCATGTATTGAATGTAATTGTTCGAGTTTGGGACAACCGAAATCTTCTAAATTTATAATATTGTAATGTACGATACGCTTCTCCAGAAATCTTTTTTTTTTGCAATCCTTTTACGAAAACATAGTTAAAAGGAAACGTATATTTTACTGATATCGGCACAAGATGTTCGTACGATGTGTCCCCGTCCGTCCACCCTAGACCATGATAATAGTCCGTTAACCATCGGTTTGTCCTCACGTGTTTGTGATTCGAAACGATCGTGTCCACTGGAGGTGCAAATATCCAATGCCTGCTGGCAAATGCGGTGACGTCCATAACGGCTAGTTCCTTAACGAGTTCGTTACCATCGTTGTCGATGAAACAGTGAAAGTCAAGTATGACTGCTAGCTTGTCGTTGCTCATCCTTTTTTCGTTACAAACAACGTGTTCGGTGTCACTAGGAACGCTGCTGATCCGTCCGTCTTGCGGAACAGACACGTTGTATGTCGTGAAACGTTCGTAAAGAATTTTTTCGGTACGTTTACTTTGTACCTTACCTGCTCGGTCAAAACGTTGTATACAAAACGTTTTACAGGGTACAGTACTGCGTGCTTTAAGTCACTACAACGTCTGTACTCGTACGAAGTTAATAGCTCCATGCGTCCGTTCTCGACGCGTACTGTCGAAACACAGAGGTATACGAGATTGTGGGAGAGGTGGTAGTGAGATATCTATTAATTATAAACACTTCCGTCACAGCAGCAGCATAGATTTTTAAACAATTTTTTACTGGTTTATTTCGTGCATTAGTCGAAACGTTCTTGCCCTTTTAATAACAGCTGGTAAGCGCGAATATGAATTTGCTGTGAAATCAGTTCTTCCGGCGCTAGACTTTGTACACGGAGTACGAGCTCCCTGTTATTGTGTGCTACCATGACGGATGCCTAATACATACTAATACGTTCGCACCAACCTGTTGGTCTAGGGCGCGCGATGTCGAGCCCAACAAGGTCATTCTGCCCAACCGCAGCCGCGCCTCCGCCTATCAACGCACAATTATGTATGCATTGCACGATATACCCATAACCGCAATGTCAACCTGCCTATCGTTAACGAAACCATTGCCACGTTCATTGAAAGCTGTCAGACCAAGGTACTGCATGCCATAACCGATCGTAACGATATACCCATAACCGCAATATCAACCTGCCTATCGTTAACGAAACCATTGCCAATTTAATTGAAAGCTGCCAGACCAAGGTACTGCATGCCATAACCGATTGTAACGATATACCCATAACCGCAATGTCAACCTGTCTATCGTTAACGAAACCATTGCCAAGTTCATTGAAAGCTGTCAGACCAAGGTACTGCATGCCATAACCGATCGTAATGATATATACATAACCGCAATGTCAACCTGACTATCGTTAACGAAACCATTGCCACGTTCATTGAAAAATGTCAGACCAAGATACTGCATGGCATAACCGATCGTAACGATATACCCATAACCGCAATATCAACCTGCCTATCGTTAACGAAACCATTGCCAAGTTCATTGAAAGCCGCCAGACCAAGGTACTGCATGTCATAACCGATCGTAACGATATAACCATAACCGCAAAATCAACCTGCCTATCGTTAACGAAACCATCTCCAAGTTCATTGAAAGCTGTCAGACCAAGGTACTGCATGTCATAACCGATCGTAACGATATACACATAACCGCAATGTCAACCTGCCTATCGTTAACGAAACCATTGCCAAGTTCATTGAAAGCCGTCAGACCAAGATACTGCATGCCATTACCGATCGTAACGATATACCCATAACCGCAATGTCAACCTACCTATCGTTAACGAAACCATTGCCAAGTTCATTGAAAGCTGTCAGACCAAGGTACTGCATGCCATAACCGATCGTAATGATATATACATAACCGCAATGTCAACCTGACTATCGTTAACGAAACCATTGCCACGTTCATTGAAAAATGTCAGACCAAGATACTGCATGGCATAACCGATCGTAACGATATACCCATAACCGCAATATCAACCTGCCTATCGTTAACGAAACCATTGCCAAGTTCATTGAAAGCCGCCAGACCAAGGTACTGCATGTCATAACCGATCGTAACGATATAACCATAACCGCAAAATCAACCTGCCTATCGTTAACGAAACCATCTCCAAGTTCATTGAAAGCTGTCAGACCAAGGTACTGCATGCCATAACCGATCGTAACGATTTACCCTTAACCGCAATGTCAACCTGCCTATCGTTAACCAAACCATTGCCAATTTCATTGAAAGCCGCCAGACCAAGGTACTGCATGCACTGTCAGACCAAGGTACTTCATGTCATAACCGATCGTAACGATATACCCATAACAGCAATGTCAACTTGCCTATCGTTAACGAAACCATTTCCACGTTCATTGAAAGCTGTCAGACCAAGGTACTGCATGCCATAACCGATCGTAACGACATACCCATAACCGCAATGTCAACCTGCCTATCGTTAACGAAACCATTGCCACGTTTATTGAAATATGTAAGACCAAGTTACTGCATGCCATAACCGATCGTAACGATATACCCATAACCGCAAATGTCAACCTGTCTATCGTTAACGAAACCATTGCCACGTTCATTGAAAGCTGTCAGACCAAGGTACTGAATGCCATAACCGATCGTAACGATATACCCATAACCGCAATGTCAACCTGTATATCGTTAACGAAACCATTGCCACGTTCATTGAAAGCCGCCAGACCACGGTACTGCATGCCATAACCGATCGT
Source organism: Magicicada septendecula (assembly GCA_034769895.1). Taxonomy (NCBI): domain Eukaryota; kingdom Metazoa; phylum Arthropoda; class Insecta; order Hemiptera; family Cicadidae; genus Magicicada; species Magicicada septendecula. The sequence goes on from CM068376.1 coordinate 263,567,818, forward strand.
AACGATATACCCATAACCGCAAATGTCAACCTGTCTATCGTTAACGAAACCATTGCCACGTTCATTGAAAGCCGACAGACCAAGGTACTGCATGCCATAACCGATCGTAACGATATACCCATAACCGCAATGTCAACCTGCCTATCGTTAACGAAACCATTGCCAAGTTCATTGAAAACCGGGTAACGTTAAATTTTACGTTCATAAATTTCCGAATGCGAATGTAAAATTTTTTGACCTAGCCAAAGCCGGGTTTATGTACGAAGGCGATGGTGATGTTGTAAGATGCTGCAAGTGTAAAATGCAGTTATGGATTGGGCAGTGGGTGATGATCCCGTCCAAGTCCATAAGGCGTCAATGCCCACATGCGATTTCGTTCGTGAACACTTGTAGATGTCGACGCATGAGAAAACGGCTCTTTTCAGAGCCGACATAAACTCCTGTACAAACATACCCGTTTGGGTAGTACTAGGTGTAATTACTACTACTACTACTGAACGACAGTAGTCACTCCAAAAGTGTGAGTGAAGACACCTATGATAAAAAAATTATAAATAAAAAAATTTCTCAAACAATATGCGTATACGCGTACACTATAAATATCACGATTATGACTAATAGCGTATCACTCACATCGCAGATCATCGACATGATGGACGTCTATCGATACGATGATGGGAAACATTTCACAATAACAAAAGCTTCACGAAGCGCGATACGGTCCAACTTATGTTCCGTGTATTTTGTGAAGAAAAGACGATTTTGCGGCAACTACTGTACACTTTACAAGTTCGGTGTTGACAGATATCCACGGAACGACGGGTTATCACGCCTAAAACGATAACGAAGAGGTACCTCCTCCCGATGAGGTCGATCCCGATTCTATTATGGTGTTCGATGATGTGTCTTGTGAAAGACAACACAACATACGCAAGTATTTCTCTATGGGACGACACAGTGTTGTGGGCGCGTTTTACCTTTGTCAGACGTACAGCCAAGTGCCGAAACAGTTGGTTCGTGACAATACCAATCTAATAATATTGTTCAAACAGGACGATCTCAACTTGAAGCATGCGTACAACGATCACGTCAACACGGACATGAAATATGACACGTTTAAGAACATGTGCGCTGAAGCGTTGAAAGATCGTTACGGCTTCCTCGTCGTGGATAAGGATCTTCTATCGACGCCGGCAGGTACAGAGCCGGTTTTGACTGTTTCATAGTAGTCGCACCTAACGATTAGAAAATAAAAAACACAGTTGTGGACTGTTCGCACGTAACAACTGTTCACCGTTAACTAAAACAGTCGTCAAGCGTTCAGGTAAATATAAGTGTCTCTGAAAAATAAAAAAACACTCGTAGACTGTCCGCATAAATGCATGTAACAGCTGTTCACTGTTAACTAACTCAGTCTTTGAGCGTTTGGGTAAAATAAAAATCAGTTGTAGACTGTTCGCATAAATGCACGTAACAGCTGTTCACTGTTAAATAAACAGTCGTCGACCGTTCGGGTAAATACACATGTCCCGGAAAAACAGTTGTAGACTGTTCGCATAAATGCACTTAACAGCTGTTCACCATTAACTAAAACAGTCGTCGATCGTTCAGGTAAATACAGATGTCTCGAGTCACCGACGTTAGTCGGTGTACTGCCGTTTATCAAGATGGACGAAAAGAAAAAACAACTAGCCCGTGATATCGACACGATCAGCGATGAGATACGTAAGAAATACCGTGCGTTAAAACACGGGATCCGTGAAGAGGAAGAAACGTTAATCAAAAGTTACAAACCGATTCTCGAACCGTTACAAACTATTTCGCAAGCGTTGGTTGAAAAAAACCGTAAAACAACAAGAAGTGAAATGCCTACGAGTGCGAAAAAGATGAAAGGCGGGGAGAAGGAAGAGGAGGAGGAGGAGGATCTGATGGGTTCAAGTAGTAGTAATATCGATGTAGGAACACCGCTCCGTCCGTCACCGCAACAGCAGTTGACACCACGTTTCCTGAAAACTTCTGTGATAGGTGAAACATCGGACGAGGACGACGAGGACGATCCTAGTCTCAACATCGAAAAAATGTTAGACACACCGGAAGGGAGGCGAGAAGCACGTAGATATTTTCAGGACAAATACGACAGTGAATCGTTAGCGAATAAGTACATGCGTATGATCGTGTCGGCTGAACGCGATCGTTTGATGGATTATACGTACGGTGTAAGACATGAAAGCGGAAAATGGATGATCGGTGATTCACCGTTGGAAATCGAAACAGACGATTCAATCTTTATCAACGGTAAACGTTACAAAGGTACACCGGGTCTATACGAACTCATGTTCATGAAGCACCCTAAAGATAACGTTTACAACGAGATGGATCTGAATGCGTACAAAGATATACTACGTGATACTAACGCGCACAAGCATCATTATTTAGTGAACGCGCAGGTAAACACAAACAGAGGTGTAAAGTATAAACAGATAATATCACGGTTGTTCCCACCGAAACGTACAGGACACGGACATAATAATATCGACAGAACTTATATGATAGTCTCGAGAAAAAAAGACAAAATCGATTACGTGCACTGGGACAATCCGAAAGAACTGGTGGACAGATTGCGACTGTTGATAGCGTCACAACGCGCCGGAAACGGTGGACACATGAACGAAATCGTTTCCATAGTGGAAGAACTACGTGAAGCCAACATCATCGTATAAAATATCGTGCACAGCAGTCGACGCGCTTCATTCACGAGATGAGTGTTGACAAGTTCGGCAGACACCAGAGCGCTGTCAGAGCGCGAAGAGAGACGCGACGCAGTCTGCGGGAGGATATCAGTATCGCGATGACCGAGGACGGACACTTCGACGTAGCGGGAAAAAAATACACAACTTGGGCGAACCGCACGACGGTAACGATGCCGTTCCACTGCGGTTTGTGCGTGACCACTGTCTGGTCAACGATTCGACGCAAGGAATAGACATGAAAGGTCGTAAGCTCGTCAACGTCGCCGCTCCCGTCGATCTTGGGGAAGCTGTCAACAAGCAGTACGTAGACTACACGTGCTTGCGTTTCACGACAGTACCGAACAAGAAGAACAGCCCTGTCGTCGACGCGCGGGACCATCGCATACAGTCTCTGAGGGATCCGATTCGTGCGAGAGACGCTGCGACCAAAGTATACGTGGACACGAAGATCATACCAAAGGATACGAACTCTAACCTAATGGTCGGGAACGTACGAATAACACAGTTAGCGCCACCTATAAACAACAAGGACGCGGTGAACTTGGAGGTTTTGAACCGACACACGATCACTGCGGTAAACGACACTTATTTCAATGCGCAAGGAAAGACTATTCTAAACGTCGGCGACGGTGGCGCACGGCCCACGGACGCAGTGAACGCGCGTCAATTGGAGGACGTGAAGCGGTACGCGAAGAGCCAAACGTACAAACTCGCAAAAGTGTTCCAACACCGTTGGGAGAAAGTGGTATCGTATATCTATAAATTGCATACGCACGCAGCGCTTACTTCACTCGGTGGCGAAGAGGCAGAGTTACTACTTACGAGCAAGGCGGAGACGAACGACTTGATAAGTGATCTGGACAAATCCAAGGACGAGCACGATTGGAAATCCCTTTATCGGTAACAGTCGAAACAATAGACATGTACGAACTACGTAGTCGCATTGATAAAAAAAGGGGGGCATAGTCTCATCGGAAAAATAGTTAAAAGCGCGGTACCTATGAGTACATGAAACGATTGCGTGTACCTTATTTCAGAGGCGTGTACATGCGCGACGCACTTCCTCGTACATCACCGTGGGAGAACGAAAGCGCGATTGTGAATCTGGACGACGCTAACGGACCAGGCACTCATTGGGTATGCTACAAGAAGCGAGGTAACAGAGTCATGTACTTTGATGGATTCGGCAATCTGCGACCTCCTGTCGAGCTAATACGGTACTTTGGATCGAACGTGACTGACGTTCATTACAATTACGCGCGGAAACAGCCGCCGGACACAGTCGTCTGCGAACATTTACGTTTGGAGTTTTTGACATCGAACGATCAGTAAACGACGAGATGTCTTCGCTTACGGTCACTGTTACAGGTACGGATCCGAGCGCACTGGTTTGTGACTTTTTTCCACCACTTGAACTGACAGACGGTGAATGGTACGCGGGACTACTGGATTTTACCACGTACAACTCTATACCGAACGTGGAAAGCGGAAGACACAACGTCTTTCCCGTACTAAAAGGACCACGTAAAACGTTAGAACTTGTCAAAATACCGACTGGTGTGTACGAAATCAGCGATATTGAAACTTATCTGAGAAAAGAATTATTAGACCCAAAATTTACTCTACGACCCAACAACAACACGCTAAAATGTGAACTTCATTGTTCATACGAGATCGATTTCGGGTGTACGGAACACACGATCGGTACCATGTTGGGTTTTTCCAAGAAACGCAAGTTAGAGGCGTATATATTACACACATCGGACGCACCCGTAAACATTAACAAAGTGAACGTTTTGGAGATTAGGTGTAACGCTGTACAAGGTTCGTACAAGGCGGGACGAAACGAGCATATACTGCACTCGTTCTACCCAACGGTCGAGCCTGGATTCAAGATAGTCGAAACGCCCAGAAACGTCATTTATTTTCCACTTAACGTACTACACTTGCGTAACGTTACAGTGTCCGTACACGATCAGGACGGTGATATCGTGAATTTTCAAGGCGAAGTCATCACCGCGCGTATACATCTGAAACGTGCGTAGTAATCATGGGATTTTATTTCACTGATACCACTGCTTTACCGGTGATGAAGAATGGTGGCTCGCACCGCAAGATAAAAGAGGACAACACTTTTGGAAAAGGTATCAGTAGACGTTCATCGTTGACACAGTTAACAGCAACTAACCGACGCTACCTGATTTAACTAGGATTAAAACTCAAGAAACACAAGTAACATGACGGACAGTGGTATCGTCTTATCGGTCGAACGTCAACCATTCTTTGAAGACAACATCACACATTACGAATATCATCCACATGCACCGTACGCATCGGCGTCACGATACGGAAATAACGATGAGATACGCATACCTATACTGCAATAGGAAGTATTCACTTTACCGATGGAAAGTTTCCTGTACGTTGAAGGCAAGTTGAGCAAAAAGACCAACAGCGCCGGTACTGAGAACGTGAAAATGATCAACAATGCGATCGCGTTTCTCTTCGAAGAAATCCGTTACGAACTGGCTGGCGTGGAAGTGGATCGTACCAAGAGCGTCGGCATTACATCCACTATTAAAACAGTGCTATCTGCCGGCAAGCGGGACATTGTTTCGATGCAAAACGCCGGTTGGGTTGCTCCTACAGCTAACGAGCTAACACCGACCGGTAAAAACGAGGAATTCAACTTTTGCATACCGTTGAGGATGCTGATGGGATTCGCTGAGGATTTCACACATGTTATATTAAACATGAAACAGGAACTGATACTGTTGCGCACGTCCAACGACGTTAACGCGCTGTTCTCGTCTACGGATGCACCCGCTAACGCTGATATAGAACTGAGCAAGATCTCTTGGATGATTCCGTTCGTGTACGTGAACAACGAAGTACGGATACAATTGTTGGAAATCATACGCAAGGACCTACCGCTATTCTTACCGTTTCGTAGTTGGAAACTGCACGAGTACCCGGCTTTACCGACGACTGACAGACAGACTTGGACGGTGAAAACAACGACACAACTGGAGAAACCGCGGTACGTGATACTCACCTTCCAGACCGCCAGAAAGAACAATCTGAAGAAACACGCAGGTGAATTCGATCACTGCAAGGTGACCAACGCGAGACTCTTTCTGAACGAGAAATACTACCCATACGATAACCTGAACCTGGATATCGATAACGGACGTTACGCTCTGCTGTACGACATGTATACACGATTTCAAAAATCGTACTACCACAGAAGTCAACCCAACGTACTTCTAACACCTACTGAGTTCATAACGAAAGCACCGCTATTCGTCTTCGATTGTAGCAGACAGGACGAATCGCTCAAGTCTTCACCAGTCGACGTCAGATTGGAATTCGAGTCAACCAATTTCCCCGCTCAGACCGCGGCCTACTGCTTGATACTGCACGATTCGCTCAACGTGTACACTCCACTGTCAAACACAGTGCGTAGACACAATTAAAGTCAATCTGTATATTATTGTTTTTTTGCTGTAAATAATATGTAGCTTTTTAGAAAAATATGTGCGTATTTCATGTATATTTTATTATATTAAAAAAAATGTAATCAATATTCATGTACTTTATTGATATGTAATTTCTATCGCACGAACGTTAAACAGTGTAAGAAACACACATGATATGCACTGCATAATATTCACTTATATAAAACACACGGAAAATAAATTGGCAACAATGCAATACACAGCGACGGCGTACATATCCAAACTCGTACACTATAACACATGCACGAGTTGACAACGTGGCCGACGCTTAACCAGCACACACGCACGAGTCGACAACGTTGACGCTTTTCCAACATGGTCGCACGTCCGGAAAAACCCCCTTACATATCCAAACCCGTACACTATAACACACGCACGAATCGACAACGTGGCCGACGATTAACCAGCACACACTTACACTACTTGACAACCTCGCCACTTTTCCAACATGACCGACCACACCAATCATCTTCCACCCGACAACATGGACGCAGACCCCACCACTCCGGACGGTGACCAGGACACCGTCAAGCAGCCGCCGGACGGCGAACCGCGAACGGCGAACGGCGAACAAACCACCGCCACGCCTCCGCCTATCAACGCACAATTATGTATGCATTGCATGTATGTGATTTTTTTATTAAAAAAAGTATTAAATTTTCATATATTTTATTTTCTTAATACCCGTAACCTTGGAGGGGGAAACGTCTTATTATTATCCCCTCTCCCCGTACGTTCGCACCAACCTGTTGGGCAGAGTGACCTTGTAGGGCTCGACATAGCGCGCGCTAGACCAACAGGTTGGTGCGAACGTATTAGTATGTATTAGGCATCCGACATGGTAGCACACAATAACAGGGAACTCGTACTCCGTGTACAAAGTCTCGCGCCGGAAGAACTGATTTCACGTAATGTAGGTAAATTTTCGGTGTATCAGGTCTGTTTGCAATTCGGTATCGACGTTGAAAACGATACGAAAAATAGATTTTTCTGGAACTGCACCATACAGGATAAAATAAAAATTACAGACGATGTATTGAATTGGCTCGGGTATACAGGTAAATATAAAAATCAAAAATCCATAATTACCAAATGGTTAAAGAAAAACGATTACATCGAATATTACGAAGTTCAAGATGAAGATAATGCACGGAAAAAATATTATGTGTTAAATGGAATAGATTTCGCTTCTTTGTTGATGCAAATGAGAACCCCTAAAGCTGTTGAATTGCGTGAATTATATGCCATTATGAAAGAAATTGTAATGAAATATAGTCAATATGAAAAATTGTACGAGGAACGTTTGAAGGAGTTAATTAGTATGCAAAATAATTTGTTAACAACACAAATGGGTAATTTACAATCCATGATAAAAACTATTCAAGAAACTAACGAAGAAGAGAGACGTCGCTCAGAGGAAGAAAGACAACGAGCGGAAGAAGAACGACAGCGTGCAGAGGAAGAGAGACGTCGCGCGGAAGAAGAACGGCAACGTGCGGAAGAACGAAGTAGACTGTTACAGTCCAAAATCGAATACAGTGTCGACAAACTGAGAAACGTACTGGCTAAGAAGATCGCGCCAAACCCCATAAACAGGAACAAAATTCGTTGTCTGTCTCTGTACAAAATATCCGAAAACGTTTGGTACATTATGCGCAGACAACTGGAAAGTTTCAAGGAAGGAGAGAGAAAAATATATCGCAAACATCCTACAGCGAAGAAACTACGCGCATGGGAAGACATCGCTCACGCTGTGGATATTGGAAATATAGTTAAAAAACAGTATCGTAATTGCCTGAGATGGGACGCTCGCGGTAATGTCATCAAACCGGCCGACACCAACGACGCTACAGTCGTCACCGACGAAGAAATGCTCACAGCGTTCGAGCGAGCCATAAACGAAGAAAACGACGCCCACGTGTTAGCCAACAATATCTCTGTATGAAAAGAAAATTCCCCCTGACAGTAAAAATAATAACATCTTTCTGAACGACAAATACTACCCGCACGATAACCTGAACCTGGATATCGATAATGGACGTTACGCATTGCTGTACGACATGTATACACGATTTCAAAAATCGTACTACCACAGAAGTCAACCCCGACGTACTTCTAACACCTACTGAGTTCATAGCAAAAGCATCGTTATTCGTCTTCGATTGTAGCAGACAGGACGAATCGCTCAAGTCTTCACCAGTCGACGTCAGATTGGAATTCGAGTCATCGACCAATTTCCCCGCTCAGACCGCGGCCTACTGCTTGATACTGCATGATTCAATCAACGTGTACACTCCGTTATCCAACACAGTGCGCAGACACAATTAAACGCTTACTATATATTAATGTTTTTTTTTTGCTGTAAATAGAACATTGCTTTTTTTTAGAATGTAATGTGTGCATTATATGTATGTGATTTTTTTTTAATTAAAAAATGTAATCAATTTTCATGTATTTCTATTTTGTTGTAAATAGAATGTAATGTGATATTTTATTTAAAAAAAAGTAATCGATTTTCGTGTATTTTATTTTTGTGGAGGGGGAAACGATTATCCTCTCCTCCCTATTCTTCGCTCAGTGTTTCATCAGCACGAGTCGTGAGTCGACGCACAAGATGCTTTCACACGATATCTATGATGACGATATCAATCCCAACAACAACCGCTATTTCAAACAATGCGGTGAAGCGGCGACGACGACGACGACGACGACGACGACGTCAATCAAGTCCTTATCACCAGACGATAAAGAAGTGCAGGCCATCTTAATTCAAAAAATCACATCTCCGTACCCGCGTTACAGAAACTTGGAAAACCGTTTAAAGAGTTTTAAAGAATGGCCTGTATCGTTAACGATAACGCCTAAAGAATTATCAGAAGCGGGTTTCTTTTACACCGGATGCAACGATAGAGTGATTTGTTTTTCCTGTGGAGGCGGATTAAACAAATGGGAACGTGGAGAATATGCTTGGATGAAACACACACGTCATTTCCCTGCGTGCTCTTACGTAATGTTAATGAAAGATAAAAATTGTATCATCAAGGCACTTTCCGGAAAATCACCATACATATCTATACCCCTACACTATAACACACGCACGAGTTGACAACATAGACGACGCTAAACCAGCACACATGCACAACTCGACAACCTCGCCACTTTTCCAACATGACCGAACACCAACAATCATCTCCCACCCGACAACATGGTATACTTACCACAAAGACACACATTCAAATTTACAGTTCACGAGTTGGCAACAATGCAATTCACCTCACTCAGTCTCTTCACATCGACGATATCCGGACGGTGGCGGCGTACATATCTAAACCCATACACGATAACACATGCACGAGTTGTCAACGTGGCCGACGCTAAACCAGCATACATGCACAAGTTGGCAACGTCGACGCTTTTCCAACATGGCCGCCGACCCGGAAAAATCCCTTACATATCTAAACCCGTACACTATAACACATGCATGAGTCGGCAACGTGGCCGACCCTTAACCAGCACACTCTTACACAACCCGACAACCTCGCGTTTTTCCAACATGGCCGGCCACACCAATCATCTCCCACCCCCGACAACATGGCCGACGCCGACAACAAGGACGCAGGCCCCACCACTCCAGGCCGCGATCAAGCCACGACGGACGCATGGAGCTGTTAACTCCGTACGAGTACAGGCGTTGCAGTGACTTAAAGCACACAGTACTGTACCCTATAGAAATTTTTGTATACGACGTTTTGACACAGAAATTTGTTGCAGTGATCCGTGACGAGCAGTTAAGGTACAAAGTAAACGTTCCGAAAAAAATTCTTTACGAACGTTTCACGACATACAACGTGTCTGTTCCGCAAGACGGACGGATGGGCACCGTTCCTAGTGACACCGAACACGTTGTTTGTAACGAAAAAAGAAGGATGACCAACGACAAGCTAGCAGTCATACTTGACTTTCACTGTTTCATCGACAACGATGGTAACGAACTCGTTAAGGAAATAGCCGTTATGGACGTCACTGCATTTGCCAGCAGGCATTGGATATTTGCACCTCCAGTGGACACGATCGTTTCGAATCACAAACACGTGAGGACAAACCGATGGTTAACGGACTATTATCATGGTCTAGAGTAGACGAACGGGGACACATCGTACGAACATCTTGTGTCGATATTAGTAAAATATACGTTTCCTTTTAACTATGTTTTCGTAAAAGGATTGCAAAAAAAAGATTTCTGGAGAAGCGTATCGTACATTACAATATTATAAATTTAGAAGATTTTGGTTATCCCAAACTCGAACAATTATATTCAATACATGGAACAGCCTGTCTCACGCACCACTTATTTCCGGAAATATGCACAAATCATAGAGTACACGCTTTACGCGAGTGGGTTGTATCGGATTTTAGAAAAGGATTTTTTCAAACTGATGGTCAACGCCGTCTATGGCAAATCGCTGGAGAACGTGAGGAAACGAATAGACTTCCAACTAGTCTCTAACGAACGACGGCTGCAGAAACTTGTTTCCAATCCACGGCTAAAGCGTATGATCCGCTACATCGATGACTTGGTCGGACTGACCTTACGATACAGAACGATATTCCTTTCCCGTCCGGTGTACGTCGGCTTCACAGTACTCGATGTCAGTAAATTGATAATGTACGATTTTCATTATCGGTACGCTGTCGTCAAGTACGGTCGACTATTGACATTACTAATGACTGACACGGACAGTTTGCTTTACAGCATACAGACTGACGACGTGTACGCGGATATGAAAGAGGACCTCCACCTTTTCGACACGTCGGACTATCCCGCGGATCATCCTTGTCATTGCGACGACAACAAAAAAAGTCGTGGGGAAGTTCAAGGATGAGACCAATGGGAAACCCATCAGGGAATTTGTCGGACTCAGAGCAAAATGTTACTCGCTCCTATTGTCCGACTGCACCGACAAAAAGGTGGCGAAAGGTGTACCAAGGACAGCAATAAAAAAAAAGTTACGTCATCGATTGTACAGCGAGTGTCTTTTCGACAGTCGTACGGTTTTCACCTCTGCCGAGTGTATACGAAGCGATCGTCATAAGCTGTACACGCAACGTGTAACAAAACTTTTCCTGTCACCTTATGACGATAAGAGGTATGTACTGGACGACGGCGTAACTACACTCGCGTACGGACACTTCAGAACGCGTAAACGTGCGCTATCCGACGTCACTGCTGGTCCTAACGCGAAGAGACAGAGTTACACGGACCAATAACTAACGGTAAGAATAAACTATTATTTCATGTATAAAAAGTACTAAATTCAATAGAGCATCACTGAGTAGGGGGGGAGGTAGGCGACTAGAAGGCAACAGTTAATTTGTGATACAGGATGTAATCGACTCCCGCTAAGACATTCACACGCTATGTATAAGTCCAGTTATTTTTTATTCACTTACATCAAGATGCTGACTGCCCATATGTTATCGTTGCGTGTGAACGTTGTGAGGGTGGGGGGGTCTTATTCATGTGTACATAAATTTGTTTAACCTTGTGAAACAGGACGCAAGTCGTGGGTGATGTAATCGACGAGAGCTTTGCGAGGGAGGGGGAATATGCGTTTAATTTTAAACAAGATGTTGTCTGACCTCGCAGAGTGTGTGAGGGTGGAGGGACTCTGTCTGTAGCAGACTTCCGTCGAGCATATGCATATAAATATGTTTTTTGTTGTGTCGATTCAGTTTGTTTTACAACTTGCATGTAAGTACTTACGTTGATGTTCAGCATTACACACACACACATACACACAACACACACACACACACACACACTTCATTATGTTCTTTACCTAATTGTGTTACAACTTTCATTACGTTTTACAGAATGAACAACAAAGTGAATAAACGTCTGTCAGAGGAGCAACAACGAGTACAACGGTAAATACAATATTTTTTCTTTATTTAATGTGTACAAACAGAATATTCCATTCGACTGTCTTACTGTTTTTTTATAGTTCGCAACGGTTACGTCGTGCTCTGCTGTGGAGCACATCTCCTCAACCCGGCTCGAGTCGGTAAGTCCGTTTTCATTAACAATCTCTTGTAGTAATGCGTTTACGTCTGTTTTTAAATTTGTACTTTTTTTCCAGCGATGTCGATCATACCGACGACGATGACAACAACGACGACGTCGAAACCCTCAGCGGGTTCGTGGGAGATGAGGATTAATTGGGATACAATATCGATTTCCTCGAAGCAGAAGATGATGATGATGATGATGATGTTGAGGAGGAGGAGGAGGAATATACACCCTCATCGTCATCGTCGATTTCCATCTTCGAGGACAGTATGTAAGTCCTCTTCTTATGCGTACATATTTTTCTTTTTCCACGTCTGTATCCGTTTTTTTATGTCTTTTTTTTGTCCTCAGTGACATTCAGCCGTGCCTACGTCCTCTGCAGCCGCAGCCACAACCACAGCTTCAACCACAGTTGATACGCCCTCTGCCGCAGCATCCTCAGCCTCAACCGCAAACTCAGCCACAGCCTCAACCGCAACCGCAGCCTCAACCTCAACCACAGCCTCAGCCACAACAGATGCACCTTCTGCCGCAGCATCAACAACGAGATCCCCGTTTTAGACCCCCTCCAGAAGCTGCACCGGTCTTCTTTGATATTTTGGAAACCATAGAACCCAGGATGCACGATGAGCCAACCACGATGAGGCTCCTTCTGCGAAGGAACCTACCGACGTGGTATTGGCACCGAGGAGAACTCTGTCCCGTCCAGGGTATAGTGCCCCATACCTCGTGTAGAATATGTATGGAGGATTACACCGACGGACAGAGGCTCCTCGATTTGACGTGTGGACAAGCCTATCACTATCGTTGCATCCTGAGTTGGCTCCAGACGGTGGCGTTGGAGGGGGCGCCGCCTAGATGCCCGCATTGTCGTCTATACGCATTCGGCAAGACGACACGGACTTTCTATGCACGTATGCATATTTGAGGTATGTAATAAACGTTATTCTAATCCATCGTACTCGTATTAACCATACAGCACTAATATTGTTTCTATTTTTTTCTGTTACAGATGGCTGTGCACAACAACAACAACAATCTACTACAATTTTTTACATTGTATATGTATCGTTTTATTGTATATATTTGTTTCCATTTTTTTTTTGCAATGTATATATTTGTTGTATGTATATATAAATTATTGTATTTATTTTCATACAATATACATGTAAATTTTTCATTGCTTTAGTGTTTATTTTCAACTATTCTTTTCCCTGCATGATATGTGTTACACATATTTTTTCCATGCATAATGCGTGTTACAAAATTTTTACAAGTCAAGTGGTTTTCATTTATACACAATGGACCAAATCAAAGAGAGTTTCTTACGAGATATGCAGAAGACACTCCACTATTTTTTACTACGTCTGCCCGACAGAAATTACATACCCATCAGATTTTTTACTACGTCTGCCCGACAGGTATTACATACCCATCAAAATAATATAAATGGTAATTATTTCCTATGCATGATGTGTGTTAGACAATTTTTACAAGTGAAGTGGTTTTCGCTTATGCAGTGCATACACGCGGGGTACATGTCATGTGAATTTCTTACTTATCTTACAAGCATGATGTGCGTTAGACAATTTTTTACAAGTGCAGTGGTTTTCACTTATGCAGTGCATACACGCGGGGGTGAGAATTTCTTACAACCGATGCAGGACGAGTCTACACTTATTTCTATGTCCACGCGATAAAAAAAAAATTACATATCAATCAGAATATGGTACTTCCTATCTTACGTGCATGATGTATGTATTTTTTCCATACATAGATGCGCGATATACAAATTTTACAAGTGAATTTGGTTTTCAATTATGCGTCGAGGGAAGATGGACGCAGTACACATATATATTTACTTTTTTAACCTCAAGGGAGATGAACGACACAGATTTTCAAAGTCGACGCTTTTCCAACATGGCCGCCGACCGCCGAGCCGCGGCCAAGCCATGACGACGCTTAACCAGCACACATCGATGCAGTCGATGATTTTCCAACATGGCCGCCGCCATACCGACGGCACAGACACACGTCGACCAATCTATGGCCGAGCCGAGGCCAAGACATGCCGACGCTTAACCAGCACACACACGACAACTCAAATCTAAACACATGCGGCCGACACACGTCGACCAATCTACGGCCGAGCCGCGGCCAAGCCATGACGACGCTTAACCAGCACACATCGACGATTTTCCAACATGGCCGCCGACGACAACGTCGCATTTTTCCAGCAACAACCGACAACGTCGCAATTTTCCAACATGGACGACGACACGCCCAATCAACGACGACTACAACCACCACCACACAGCCGACGACCAACCACAACACCATTACCCCCACCACTACCCCCCAACACCGGAAGTCAACACCCAACACCACCCCCACCACCACCATTTTCAAATTTCCCGCCAAAATGGGCGAGGGCGGGGGGCAGGGCGGGGGGATGACGTCACTTCCGCGTTAGAACTCTCATAATACCCCTACTATCCGCCTCCATTTTCCCTGTCCTTGGCGATCGATGTCCATCGTTTTATTTTAAGTAAATTATCAGCATCCCTCGCCACTGCGTCAGTCCAGCGTGTCTTGGGTCTTACGACAGGCCTTCTACCCTCGATTTGACTAAACAGTACCTTTCTAGGTATTCGATTGCTTTCCATCCTAATTATGTGTCCTGCCCATTGCAATCTATGCAGTCGGATGGTGGTGGCCAGATCATTGTCTTTATACAGGTTGTATAGCTCCTCATTGTGACGCATTCTCTATATTCCGTTGACTTTGATTGGTCCATATATTCTCCTCAAAATTCCTTTCAAAAGTATTGACTATGTTAGCGGCTTGTTTGTTCAGAGTCCAAGTTTCGCTGCCATATGTTATCACCTGTCTAATCATAACTTTATATAATGTGACCTTGGACTGATGGTGGATATTCCTTATAATATTCCTACAGAAAGGTTTACTCCTTATACTGTAATATACATGATGTTTTTTTTTTATAAATTCTAACCTAGTGATTTTTTTCGTTTCTAACTTAGATTTAACATTACTTAAAAATTGTTGTCTCTTATCAAACTTCGAATTTAATGTTTGTCTTATTGTCTTATGTGTTTATACCGACATACGTAGTAATTTGTATGTCTTTCATACCTCTAGAAAAGCAAAACCATTGGGATGTCGGGCACTGAACATGTTCGCTAGCGTTTAATGAAACGCTTTACATTTTTTGGGACAGGCACGGTTCCCCTCTGTGACAAACGGTTGTTTAGGTCTACATACTGTAATCTCAAACGTGCATGTTTATGTATATTAGTAAAAAGCCTACTTCTTTAGTAAATATAACTGAACAGCAATTAAACGAATAAGACAAAAATATTTAGGTGCCAAAAGTCATCCGTTTATACTGTTCAAGTAGCGTGTACGTGAAACAGTTTTTGTTGTTCATGTATTTCAGTTTAATTACAATTTTAATGTTTGACGATCTCCTATGTGGGGTGTACATATAGCCTATGCTTGAAGATGGAACGGCACCTGAAGGTCGGTGGTGCCGTTTGCTGGTGAACTGATACGTACATCAACTTCTGCAAGACTTGCGGCCAACCACGAATTTGCACACTCCGTAGCGTGATTTTGAAGTTTTTTTTTTAATCTGTAGTGTCATTTTATGAAATCCTTTGATTAAATTTTGTGATAAAACGAGTAGAGAGATTTAATTCCGTGTGCTGCAGTCACATTCCCAATTTACAGACACTACTCACTAAGGCGTTTTTCAAAAAACGCGTAAAAAACATTTAACGCTGTCAGCGTCTGCAAAAGATGGGAACAAAATTTTGTGCCAGTTAGTTTTTGTCATTTATTTTATTTATACTGTAACCTAAGATGTACTATAGTCGAAAGTATAGGCCTATATGGAGCATAACTGCGGGAAATTAATAAAATTAATAAATCCAAAATAAGAGCTATGGAGATGGATTACTGGCGGAGGTGCTGTAGACTAACAAGACTAGATAGAGTGAGAAATGTAGAGATAAGACAAGCGATGGGAATCGACCTTGACATTATAGAAACAATAGAAGCAAGAAGACGATTGGTTGGGACACCTAAACAGAATGTCGGATGAGAGATTATCACTGAAGTTATGCGAATGGGCTCCACCCTCTAGAAGAAAAAAAGAAAGACCTAAACATTCATGGACGTCGAAGATGCAATGAATGCAAGAGGACTTACAGAACAGGACTGTTTAGACCGGCGCAAGTGGAAGCTAGGATGCGAGAGGCGGCGTCAGCCGTAATTAAATCGCACAAAAAAGTAAAATGTCATCTTTAATGTTTCATGACCTTATTAAGATTTAGACATCTACTAATGTAATCTTAGTCTTCAATACTTACCTTCTTGATTACGACAAAATAAATGGCAAGTTACGAATTCCTTTACTTTTAATTTTTGTAGTTTTGTACAACAAATCCAAAACAGCCTCCAGAACCAGACAGATGGACCACAGACAACAGTGGAAGTGGAAAGGGGGAAGATTATTAGAACTGCTGGATGACATGCAACTTGGATATAGGGCTAGAGCGGTGGGGTGTTTGCATGGGTACCTACAGGGACAAATATTAAGTTAATTTTAGTTGTGACTCTTTATCTATAACAGCTGCACTGAATAAAGGACAATGAGTCGTTTTAAAGATTATAAAGAATCGTTTGAGAATCAGCATAGGGAACGACTGAGTGTCCAGTTTACTAAAGTTCTCTTGTGAAAGTGACATCCCCAACCGAGTTCCTAACGAAAAGTTTGCTAATTCTAGTGGACAGAGGAAAAATCTTGTGTTTCAAATACTTTAAACAAATTGATAACGATTAGCTGAGTAATAGTAGCTTAATGTTTTTTGTTCACAATTTTGACATAAGCGAGGTATTTATATAGCTTGTACACACTTTTTCTTTGATAGTTGCTCCATTTAATACGTTTTTTTGTGATTATAAAAGTCCGTTTTTATTTCTGTTTCTTGTATTCTAATTCTCTTTTCAGTGATTCATAATAACTTTGAAAATTAGAAAGACTTTGCAAAATAAAATTTATTCAGTGTCAAAACGTTGTAAACTCAAAAATTTAGTATATTCGTCAGTTTAATTGGATAATTTCATAAACCTAGTTAGTTCACAGAATTTTTAAGTGAACACAATATTACTGTTATATATTACAATCAAACTGTTCATAACAAAATATAAAAATGCCTTAACAATTATAAAACTGCATGATCTTACCTACATATAAATATAAAAATAAAATAATATCTGAAGTTAATTTAATGGGGTGGAGGCCAAAGAAGTAATTTTGGAAGAAAACTTATGGCATTAGCCTTGGAGGATGGGAAGAATAGCATACCTTGAAGAGACGGGACCATTCGATAATTGGTACTCAAAATAATTTGCACTAAGATAATTTAAGAGATCAGTATCAAGTACATTGCTGTTGGAAAAGAAAGTTAACGTGGTAAAAAATAGAACTTCCAGTAAGTATAAGGCTAGCAATGTTTCAGTTTTCATTGTTCTGTGGTCAGTTTATTGAGGGGCTCATTTTATCAAAATGATCAACTCATCTTTGTTCTCTTGACTTTACAAAATAACATAATATTTTCTGATTTGACGTTATGGTTCGGTGTTGCACATCAGCGTCTGGGTGCGATACATCGGCCCACTTTGTCGTTTCGGATAACCATAATAATTGCTAATCCAAATTAGTTTCGGTCCCAATTGTATCGGATTAGCAGGGTTCTATTCTACTTTTTCTATTTTTCTGTATGACTAACTTCTTTCAGTAGCATTTGTCATTTTTATTGCCTTTTTGTAAGCAAACGTTTTGCCTAGCAAAGCGCAATTTGCGTCAGCGGAATATGAAGTATTGCACGAACATGCAGACGCATCAGCTCTTAACACCTAGTAATTCCAGAGCCAAATTTAAAGGGACGAGTTTTAAAATTTATTGTTGGAAAAGAAAGTTACCATCGTAAAAAAAAAAATATAGAACTGCCGGTAAGTATATAAGACTAGCAACGTTTCAGACAGGGAGTTTATACTGTTTGAATAAACAACATTTCACTTTATATTCCATACACGGGGATTAGGAGATACGGGAGGCACGTGGCTACTACTTAATCTAGAAGTCCTGGATTCGATTCCCGGGCAGCACCATAAAATCAAGGTGCATTTCTCGGTTCCCAGATCGAGGCGATGCGTACCTGGGGTAATAACATGTGCGTCTCAGATAGCCGATATACCCTGCCTCTTTTAAGCCATTTCTGGGGGTAAAAAACGATTCTGGTGTCACTTTCTAGACTTTCGATGTAAATGATGAATTTATTCATATTTATTAAAGATAAATTTATCTCGTTTATGCCCGTGACAAGTTAATGTAACTGAGGCTTCACTATTTTAACCGAATGTAGTATTACATCTTCAACTTACCCATCTGATTAGAATTGAGTGGACCCAGAGTTAACGGCTGCGAAACGTGTATCCTGAACTCCAAAGCAGCAAACACTCTCGATATCTTTGAAAGAAAAATATTACGAAGAATCCTGGGACCAGTTAATGACGTACATGGCTGGAGAATAAGATAAAACTTTGAATTGTATCAAATGTATAAAGAACCACCGCTAACACGATACATAAAACTACAGCGTCTAAGGTGGGCTGGTCATGTAGCCAGGACGGGGGAAGGGGAAGACAGAATACCACGAAAACTATTGAATACCAGAATCCACGGAAAAAGACCAGTAGGAAAACCGAGGAGAAGATAAGAGGACGCGGTGGATGAGGCTGCGAAAGAAATACTGAAAGCGCGTTCCTGGAGGAGGATGGCTACCGACAGAAGAGAATGGGAGGCCAGGGCCCAACAAGGGCTGTAATGCCATAGGGGAGAGAGAGAGAGAGAGAGAGAGAGAGAGAGGACCCAGAGTTAACAGTTCACCCTAAGACGGTATCTAACATCTGTTTACTAATACGAAGTAAGAAACATGGTAGTCATGTTAAAATTATAATTTGTATCAGACGCGTTCAACGTGTTTATTGTTTCTAGGGATTGATTTGTTAATCTATATTATAACAATATGGTAGTAAATAGAAGTACCATTTACTTACATAATTTTTATTTGAAGCTACTGTTTCTTCGCTGTTTACAATCGTTTCTTTTCTTTAAACAATACGCAGTTAAGAAATTAAAGTTTATAAAAAGTCTGCTTTTATAATTTATATATAAAATCTATAGTTTCTCGGAAAAATTAATCAAATAATAATCTCAGTGTTTCTCTATCGTGAATCTAATTTCACAACGTAGGTTCTCATGTCAATACTAGGCAAATTTGTACGTAGCCTAATTACGAAAAGAGTTGTCTTAAAACGTGTTTTGTGGGAAGTACTGGACACACGTACAAAAAGCACTAAAATATGATTTAGACGTTAACCTTGATCAGTGTCCTTGTGCTGTCTTTTTCTGTTTTCTTTTGCTTGCTATGCTTAACAATCACTACTGTAAATTATAATTAATTGTTTGTATTTTTCTCTTCTTGTCGTTCAGCCTTGTTGTAAATTTATCGATCCAGCTTTCCGTTGGAACCTTTCGATCTTCTACGCTCCTGTTTTCCATCACTTTATAGCAGCGGTTCACAGTAGGGATCCAAGGTGGTACGCAAGAAGACCTACAATAGCTAAGAAGAAAGGAGTTACTTAAATAAATAAAAACTTATGTTCAGAACAGCAATAATTTTCATCGGACATGATTTAAAACGATATAATTATAAATATAAATAAATATAAAAACACAACCTAAACACTTTTCGGTGCTAAATACTTTATTCTAGCATAGAACCAACCTGAAATTAATTTTAAAAGTCAGTTCCTGTTTTGCAAAATTTATGTATTAGATTTAAATAATTATACATAACTAGGAATAATAGGATATACTACTCATGTTGTATCTAGTGTTTTATCAAGAAAACCCCAATAACCTTTCCTTAAGCTCCGGTGGTACTCGAAATGAACGCGGAAGACCAAAACGGTACGCGGGTCCGGAAAGGTTGGGAACTGCTGCTTTATACGGTTAAACGATACTAAAAATTAATTAATTTCCACTACTGTTATATTTTTATTGTGTTAAATATTTTAATATTCAATAATATTTATAGGAAAAATAACTATTTTTATTACCTAATAATAGACTCGTGTATAAACATACTGATAACTAAACGTATTTGACAAGTATTTTAACATCTACTACCCTTAGAAAAATTTGAATGCTTGAAAAAGTTGACAAAATTAAAAAGTTACTAGAAAGTCCGGTGAATTATAAAAACAACAACCAATTTTCAATATAATTCTGAAAATAATTTAAAAAAATAAACATTACAGTATTAAGAGTTTATAACTGTTGCATTAAGGTAAGCTATATTTATATGTAAATATTAATTTACTACATTGTTAATAAGCCTACATGATAGAACTTCAGAAATTCAGAATAAAAGATAATAACTCTGCACAAAACACCTTATTCTCACGGCTGGAAGGCTGTAAACTAAATAAATAAATAAAATATTCACAAAAGTTAAATGTGTGAAATAAAACTGTATTTGGTTGGACAGGATAATGTGATTTTTTGTTCATAATATGGAAAACATTAACAAAACGTAAAAGATAAAAACGAAATTTGTTGCTACTTGGTTTTGCTTATGTTATAAACAGTGGCGAAGTGTGACGAAATAATTTCGGTAGACATAAAAACATCAGCCAAAAGCAACCTCTTACTAAGATTGGTGACATTCTCAATGAACCAGTAAAACTATGGTAAATAGAGTTAATGCTACATCTATCAGATAATAGCTAAGTGACTGAAACACGCGCATTTCGTTATATAATTTGGCCTAAATATCAAAGAAAAGCCATCGTATTGTTATTGGTGTCCTTTATGAATCTTAATTAGAAAATATTGCTACAAAAATATAAATTTTATTCACATTTTTTAATGGTGACAAATCCGGATTACTGTAGGCATTACACAAACTTTCATATTTTCTTGTAAATGAGTTTTACTGTCTCATGTTTTATTTTATTTTTAGTTATAGCTTATCTCTTAGTAGGCTACATAAATATAATACAGGCCTGCAAAATTTAGGTTCATAAAAACGTTTTTCAAATTTTATCTGATTTTATAGTTTTTTCTATTGCTGAATTCAAATATGACTTCAGTTTTTCTTTATCACGTACTGGTTTTTTGCAATCGGCAGTGATAGTACAGTAAATAAAACAGAATTATTTACAAACTGTTTTTAATTAAATCTGTTTGTTCACAACAATATATTTTAAAAGTTATTACATCTTTACCTTAGTTGGAAGTTGCATAATGCCTTTTCCTCTTGTAGGTGAAATCTAAATTTTAACAGTGTAGCATCCAGCAGTAGTCTCCCATCATATTAATAATCCACTGACCCTGATATCATCTCTCCATTTCCTTTATATCCTGATGGAATCGTTCACCCTGTTCCTCACTAACCGCACCAAGATTTTCAGGGAAAAATCTAAGTGAGCATGTAAAAAGAGAATTTTGATGCTCATTGAGCATCTCAAAGCTCTGAATTTTTCTAACATGCTTTCAGCTATATTAACATAGTCAGGGTATTTATTGTTTTCCAGGAAGTTTTTAATGGCATCTTTTAAACTAATCCAAGCATCTTTTTCAACCTCTGTCATTGCAAGCATGAAGTTTCGTCTTTCATTAGTCTTCATATATCTGACCAAACAAAGACTCCTTTTTTTTTAATTTTGATTCTGACAAGTGAGGGAACTTGGTGAATAGCCACTTAAAACAGTTTCCTTCTTTAGGTAAAGCTTTTACAAACTGTTTTGTAAGCCCCAGTTTCATATGGAGTGAAGGTAAAAGTATTTCCTTCGAATTGACAAGACTTTTACATTTTTAGAGTAATCCCTGACTACTGGTAACGTTAGTGGCAGCACAGTGGGGTGCGAGTGATAAAACGCAAACCATTCAGAAAGTGCTGACTGGTGATACTAGACCTCTTGGCATGACAGACTATATTCCCCATATGAAATTAATCATCTGCTTGGAACCATATGTCACAGCATTCCACTGCTACGAGTAGTTACAAAAGTAAGGTACACTTGAAAAAACAAATAGAAATTTTATTACAACTACTTTAAATTATATAACAAAATAAAGGTTATTTGTTCCTTATTTTTCAATATAATAACCCAAACCGGTTTAAACATTGTCCCAAGTGATATGCATTTTAATAAAGACTTTTCATAAAAACTTACCAAATTTGCCAGCCTTATACTTTCACTTTTCACTCTTTGTCAGACGAAAATTGTCTTCCTGAAAAATGTCCCATCAGCTAAACAGGTGGCAATCACAAGGAGGCAGATTGGGGCTGTACAGGTAGGGGATGCTCAAGACTTTCCCCACCTCATCTTACTTATTTCTTTAATGTTCTCTCAGCATGAGCTGCTTTATCATGCAAAAGCTTTATACCTTGGGTCAGCATTCCAACAAGTTTTCAACAGATGGGTTCCCATAATCTGTATAAAGTTTCAATGTAACAATCAGCATCAATGGTTTGTCCTTTATGAATGAAATTAACCAACAACAGTTCCTTACTGTCCCAGAAACTGCCATAACTTTCTGAACAGGAGTTGTTGCATTGACTTTTTTGCAACTGGAGATTCTAGATGTTCCCTTACAGTTAAATGATTTTTTTTTTCTGGAGTATTGTGGTAGATCCATGTTTCACCCCAGGTGACAGTAATGATGAGGAAGTCTGGTTGTTCTCAGTAACACAGCAGGTTCTTCAATTAATCAATGAGGCTCAATGATCTTGAGCATCATGACAATACGATAAACAGAAGTTTTTGTTAGGTTAAAGATGTATACAATATCCTTTAGCTTAATGCATCAATTGGTAATCAAAAGTTCTTTAACACAACATTCATTTTCAAAATTTCATGCAGTCTAAGGTCTCCCTACATGTTATTTGGCAAACAGTGATGTCCTCCCTTTTTTAAAACAACCACATAGACATTTGTTTACACAAAATTACACTCTCATCATACATTTCAACAATTTCTCTCTGGATTTCAGTCTGGTTCTTTTGTTTTTTTCATTCAGAAATCCAGAAATCAAAAGACTGGTCCCACTTATACACTAGATGGATTTTTAATCAGAGGAATTTTTAAACTGACTGACATAATCTCACCACAAATGACAACAACAGACAACCACTGGCTACCTACATTAGATGGTCTAAATCAGTGGCATATATTCTAGGCTAGCTAGGATAGATGCGAAGCCCAAACATTAAAGTACAAAAGAATTTCTATTAAAAATTTGCATAAAATTGTTCATTTTGTTAGGAGCATGAAACTTCCCATACTGTGCCTGAATCCCCACAACTTGTTTTACTCAGGCTTCCAGCAACAGAGCAAAGACTTTCCCCACCAAGTTTCCCACTTCGATATATGGTTTTGCTACAATAACTGTGAGCGACATGGTAAGGGACAGTCGTTACTGTAGGCAAAGGCTAGCTATGAGTAGAGAGTTAGCTTTAGCCTTAATACATGTTACGAGTGTCTGTGGCTGTTACAATGACACGTGTGTTACGTGTTCTTATTGCACTTTGCAAAGTAATGACAGTTTTAAAATTAGTTATAATTTTGGGAACGATATTTTGTGGTGTGCGGTTTGAGTAACAAGTTAAAATGAGTGATATAGTTAGTGAACTGTTGACAAAGACACCATTTTCTCAACCGTATGAGGATAAGCTTCAAATTGTAAAACCAGGTAGGCACCAACCATCCCTTCCAGAACTTAAAATTGAACATAAAGAAAGGAACAGAATGTACACAAGACATTTTAGTGAAACCAATTACAAAAACTTCCCGTGGTTAACAGGATCGAGTACAACTAATAAACTGTATTGCTGGGCATGTTTACTTTTTTGCACAGATACAAGTCCTCGGAATAAGATGAGATTTAACAATTTAAATTATTTGATAACAGCTTATGGTAAACATCAGACATCACTTACTCATATAAGAGCATTTAATACGTTATAAACATTCGGTTATCAACGAATTGATCATTCCTTCAATTTACAGAAGAAGATTGCTGACAGTCTACATAACGAGAAAGTAGAGGAAAATAGAATCATTTTAAGGCGACTGATTGATGCAGTAACATTCCTAGGGAAACAAGAATGTCCATTTAGGGGCCACAGTGAGTGTAGCAACTGAACAAATAAAGGGATGTACATAGAACTTTTGAAATTTTTATCAATATATGATCAAACAATAGCGAACCATTTTAAAATGGCAACAGTTTTTAGAGCAACTTCCACCAGTAATACAAAATGATTTAATTGAAGCAGTAGGTAGTGTAATTACAGACAAAATCCAATCAGAAATATCTAATGCAACATTCATTGCAATATTGCTTGACGAGACAACAGGCATAACCAATAAAAGTCAGTTATCAACAGTTATGAGAGTTGCTGATAAAGAGGGAAACTGTCAGGAAAGATTATTGCACTTCATTGATGTCAGATCAGACCAAACTGCACAAGGATTGTTCCATCATGTCACCAAAGTTGTAGACAGTTTAAGAGAGAATATAAAAGAGAATAAGATGTGTATGCAAATAATCACTTTGTTTTTCTTCCAATAACCATTCTGCTCTCATTATAACTCGTTCAACAGAAACCTGGACCTTGGTGAGTAAAACACGCAGTTGGCAATATTTCAAGATGGCGTCCGAAAATGGACACGAACACAACTAATTTTGTGAAAATAAAAGTAAAAAGGTCATAAAATAATATTACAACAGTGTACAAAAAATCTTAAATTTGTGTCTTTATTAGATTCAAACAATTTTGATACATTTCGTAACAGTTTCCCAGAAAATCTAATAGCAGAACTTGAAGAACCATATGCTACACACTTTGACTGTATTCGACTCAAAAATGAGCTAAATGTGTGTTACAGTCTAGATGAGTATAAGAAAAAATCTGTGAGTGAGATTACTAATTATATGAAACTCAATAATTTGGATACTGTTTAGCAACATGTACAAATTGGCAGAATTAATATTGATATTCCCATCTACAACTGCAATTGCTGAAAGAAGTTTCTCCACTCTGAAGAGGATTAAGACTTACCTCAGAGCCACACAGGTCCGGTTGAGCAACTTGGATGTTATGTCTATTGAGAAAAACATTCTACTGGATACGAAAAAGTGGTAGGAAGAAACATTTTATGAAAATGTGATTCATAAATGCACACAAAAAGAGCTCTTGTTCAAATAAACTATTCAAGGTAATAAGTTAATGATAAATTATTTTTATTTGTCACTTGTATGTAGGCCTACCTTAATATTCTCTTTGTAATGATACAGTTTTTTTAATTAACATTTAAGTATAAGTCATTATATAAATAAGAATATATTGTCATGTTATAATAGAGCCTCACATCAAAAGGCCTGGAAATGAATGAGAGGGACCCCCTTCAGGAGGGGGGGGGGGAGCTAGCCAGTGTTGAAGTCAGCATATGCCACTGGCCTAAATCTTGCTACAAAACAGGATCAGGATCATAATTGGATTTCTATTCACATGGCAGAGCTAGTGTACCTTATTTTTGGAATCACCCTCGTATTTTGGTGTGTCTAGAATGTTGGAGCTGCAAAAACAAGGCCATTCACAATAATGTTGTCTTTCAGCAACTATGAGGAGGACACTTTGAACTTTTAAGTGCACTTTGCACTTTTACCAGAGAGATCGTCCGATATGCTCCCATGCTGAACCAACCTAGTGGTTTCCACTTCACTGTACACAAACCTATCAACAGCTGCCTGCCTGCTAAGTAGGTACTGTTGCCTATTTAATGGGAATGGTCAAGTTCTACCAGGGGGCTGAGTAGTACTGTGGGGTAATAATACTGTCCCCTACCCAGGGATACATTTTCACAGTGACTTCTCATTTGTTTGCCTTACATAATATTTATCATGCTTATTTTAAAGACATTTTAGATTTGTTTAATTATTACAAAAAAATCTACATAAAATTTTGTATTACGTTGTAAAGTATTTGTATTTTTGCACTAGCTACCAACAAACACTGGCTGCAGTCCACATCAAAATTTAAAGAAAGCTTTACATAAATAATACAGTTAATTATAAACCTTGTGTGTGTGTGTGTGTGTGTGTGTGTGTGTGTGTGTGTGTGTGTGTGTGTGTGTGTGTGTGTGTGTGTGTGTGTGTGTGTGTGTGTGTGTGTGTGTGTGTGTGTGTGTGTGTGTGTGTGTGTGTGTGTGTGTGTGTGTGTGTGTGTGTGTGTGTGTGTGTGTGTGTGTGTGTGTGTGTGTGTGTGTGTGTGTGTGTGTGTGTGTGTGTGATTACGTGCACAAATGGGTAGGTATGCAGAGAACTGAGCAACAGTTGAAACAGTTGATTTCTGAGTAACAGGCCACTAGCACAGTCGATGTCATTAGGATAGATTTTCCCAGGTGCAATCAATGAACCGCCCTTCCACTGTGACTTCTGAGTAACTTCACCACAAACCTAACTCGTCTTCTCATTACAAGCCTACTTCTACACAAACTTCTCCTTTCTCCCATTATTTTCAGAACCCACTCATTTGTCGCTTTGTCCATCCATTTCATTTTTAACATTTCCCTATAGCACTATGTTTAAAATTCTTCTACTCTCCTGGGTTTGGATTCCATATAGCACAATGCTCGAAACATATAACTTATGTAATTTTTACCTAATTGCTAATCCAGTATTTGATAATAGCAAATTTTCTTCTGCAACCTTTTGGCTTGTTCTAGTCGTATTTCTGCTTCATCCATCCCTTGTTGTACTGCTACACAAGCAGGACAAATTCATCAATTTTCTCTATGCCATCATCGCCCATTTTAATATTTAAAGAATTACTAACATCATTCTAAGAGCTTTCCATGACTTAAGTTTTGCTTTTTTTATTTTTGAACTAAATTCCTCTTCTAAAAATTTTTCTACACCAATTAACATTTTTCTAAAATCATCCTCGTTTTCTGGATGGGGAACAATATCATCACCAAAACTTAAACTACTTATTTTCTCTCCTGAACTGTTATTTCAGTATTAATCATCTTTTATATCCTTTACACACACACACACACACACACACACACACACACACACACACACACACACACACCAGCAAAAATGGTGGTCTTACTACTTTCCTTATTTTTACTCCCCTTTTCTTACCTTATAACAAGAAAAGCAAGTGTATGAGCATGTAATGTAGTAAGGCCATTATTGAACATTTATAAGAATCTCGAACAAGCCTACAACAGCTTGTTATAAGCTTACAACATATTTACAAAAAATCCTTTTAAAGAACTATATCCATTGTTTATATAAAATGTTTCAAGACAGTTAGTAAGTACATAGGGAATTGTCAGTTGAAAGCATCCTTTAAAAAAATAATTGTATCCTTGCCAACAGTAAACAAGAGCTCAATAGTCCTTTTTTAAGTAATTTGTTGCAAAACAGCCAACAGTAGTTTCATAAAAGTAAGGGATTGTGTCTGCATGTCTGTAACAAATAGGTACATAGGAAGATTACGATTTCTTACTGAGAGTCCATACTTGTCTTATGTAACTACAAGTTGAACGAGCATTTTTATATAGTTGTTGCTTTTTTTTATTCTTACTAACTAGGTTTTAAAAACTTCTTTAGACTAAAATATGATCTGTTACCACATAAAATTCTTTTCGTAACTTCCTCTGCCTCATCCACCATGTCATTCACAGTAAAGCATAAAGTATTTAAAAGACAAGACTCTCTCAAATTAGTATTTTCCAATAAGAAAGCTAGTGGGATGGTCCTTTCTTTTTCTTCTCAGCACCACCACTTTTGCCTTCTACCTTCATTGACTTATAAATTTTTGGCTTATTTATACTGCCTTACTATGTATATGTATGGCATATGTATAGTAAATACTCATTACTATGTATAGTAATAGGTTTCAATATATAAGATAATGAACACTATTAAATCATAAGATATTTCAGCATCTGCATATTACAAATAATCACTAAGTTAACCAGTGAAGCAAATGATGTCAAAGTATAAGTAATTAGTAAAACCAAATTATGTTCAATGACAAATATTGTATTTAGGACAGGTTTGAACCAATAAGTAGTTCAATCCTTGAGAAAAATTACAATAGTAAACCAGCTGGATAAAATTTACAGTCCAATTTAAACAAAAAAATTAATATTTAATCAACAAACCTTGAGTCAAACCAGAGTAATTACAACTCATAAGTCAACTGAATGGTAGTCACAATCCAGTTTCCAGAATTAATGTTTCATCACTGCCCTATGCAGAAAAGTTACACATAACGTGAACAGATGATGTGACTTTTGTACTCTTGGATTTCGATTTATAGCTAGAAGGATGAAAAGAATCTATGACCACAAAATCTTAAAAGGAAGATTGAGAAAATATATGATTTTTTTAATTATTAATATTTTGCATTTGGATTAACTTTAAAAAGTTAAAAAATTAAAGTTTGTTTAGAAGTAAAAATTAATTATAAGTTGTTTAAAAATAAGTAATGAGTATCGAAGTATTCTCACATGACCAACTCAATAAAAATCACTGTGGTGTCAAGTCATAAAACTTCAAGTATTGTACTGCTTGCAGCCACTCTCATTGGACTCACCACACCTCATGGAAAGTAGTACAAGGACTACTAGCCTCTGCTACTGACATACTAAAATATCTCTGAGAACACTGCGCACAGATACTCTCTGCCCCTAAAACTGGTATATTTGAAAATACTGATAGAATATTTCACTTGACTGTGGAAATATTGCCACTTCTTATGCCATCCTCATATTTTTTTATAAAGTATCTGGCAATTTACCACATTAAAAAATGTCACAATGAGAAAATGTTTGTACCAGCAAAGTCAACGTATACATCTGAGTTCCAGTCCAGATTTAATAAGTACAGATTTGCATGTGTATGTAAATATATTTATTTATTTACTGAACAGCTTTGTCTTGGTCCAAACATATCCAGTGGTGTAGCCAAGGGGTTACAACCCGCTCACTGGGTAGGTCACCAATGAGGTGTATTGTATAAGAATACTTTCAGGCAGGCAGTACCAGCCTGGTAATGGTTGTATTATACACAGTGTGCTTCACTGGGATCAGAGGTGCCCATCCCCACCCAAAGGCCATGGTGCAATTCCCCCCAAAATTTGATTTTGTGGGTAGGGGAGATCACAATGTACATGGGTATGCAATAAACGCCAGTTAATGGTGGATCTTGGAGCTTTACCCAAAATATTTTTGAAAAACTAAAGCCATTTAAGCAGTTATTGGAATGAAAAAACTAATGTTATTCTTTTTATCAATACCAAAAGGTTTTCTAGTATGCCTAATCAATTACTAAATTATGAAAAATGTTAAAGGCTGGTCAAACCTGGCTTATCATAATTAGTAGTACATTATGCCTTATCAAGATAATTTAATATGATTTTGTAATTGCATTCTTTTTCTTCACTGATTTGTTTGATTTGATGCTCGGAAGGGGGTAATTAAGCCCCTGGTTATGCAACTGGCTTAAATTTATGAAATTTCTATTTCCAACAAGGGATTATGAAAGGAAAAATATGATTATTTAAATTACAAAAATCGCCTTGAAAAATCCCCCCAAAAATTCCAGTGGTGCGACTTGCACCATGCTGTGGGCACCCCTGACTGGGATATTCCCTACTACTGCTAACACCTCTCCACCCTACCCCCACCATCAATTATTATCACTAACCCATCTCACTAAAGTAAAATCCCCATCATAACAATAGTATTTAAAAATCTTGGTCAATAACCAAGATACTCCACGGAAAATTCCTGGCTACACCATTGAGCATGCCAATGGAAGACAAGCATTGTTTGTGGAGGACCAATACAAATGGGATCTACTCCACAAAATGTAAATTGTCAACCATTTGTTTTAATGGTGTTAGTCACTTCCCACTCATTACATCTGAATGATTCTGTCAAAACTTGTTGGACAATTAAAAATGCACTTTATGGAAAATTGTAAAACAAGAATTTGTGAAAACATAGAACTTCTAGAATGCCTTTGGGAGATACAAAGGTGAGGTGTGCAAATCATAAGACTCAAACTTGGAATTTAAGACAAACGCACATTTTAAAAATAAAACTCTTTACTTAAAAAATAAAGCAGTTTGTCATGCTTTTCACGAGGATTTTACAGTTGCTCTTGATGTCTTCCCCCTTGTGCCATATTTGTATAGGATCAGTACAAGGTTGTTTATTATCAAGGTTGGGTGTTTGTCTGTACAATACACTAACATTGAACCTCGTAATCCTTTGTGCAATGTATATATTTATCACTATATTAACCTATTATAAAATTGAACACCTACCATAGCATAAAATTCAACAGAAAATATAACCTGAAAGGAACAACACAAAAAATTTTTCCTGCAGTAATGTATGCTAAATTTGTAGTACAGCCACAGTTCTCTCATGTTTTCATTAAGGGAAAAAATGTAAAGCTTGGAGCAAACAGGGGTATAATTATTTATGGTCTAATTAAAAAATTGTGATACTTTACCTTGTTCCAATCATTTACACAATTTCTCTTGAACTTCTTCACCCCAATTCCAGCCCAAGTCACTGCAGGTGTAGTTTTGGCTTTTCATGCTGTCTGCTTTCTAGTGGTGCAAAGTCGTCTCTTAACAATCAACTGTGATACTTCTACCCACATGCTTTAATATTGTTATAAATGTCTTTCGTGGTTTCCCACATCTTCTGTTTCGTGTAGCCATTTGGACAAATTTTAATTCCATTTATGAGTTTATACTGAGTTTTAGTTAAACTTGCCTTTCATTTTTAAAACTAAAGAGTAGCATGTTTGACTGAAATATTAATACAACTGATTCATACTTGCAAAACATCAATTCTATTGCATTATTACAACGAGAATGCATTTTGTCTTTTAATAATCACTCAAAAGTCTTTATCCTTGGTAATAGATTTGTTAGCATTTCCATAATCTTACTTATCAAGAAAAAGCACTGGAGTCAAGAATGTTCTAGTAAAACAAAAAATATATTTTGTTCACAGAAAGGAGTTCACTAAAAACATTCAAATTTATCATTGTTTACAAAAAATGGTCATAAAAACTGGACTGAAGTAATGAATTCTGGGCTAATGAATTCTGGGCTAGTACAATAAATCAAACAGCTGATGTAAACATCTTAGTAAGCATTGCTGACATTTTCCACGGAATTTTTACAAAATAAAAAAATTCGAGTCAAATCATTTAAAGAGAGGATTATCACGACAATAGTCAAGACCTCAAAAAACCTCAATGCATTGCAAAATAGGCTTATAGTCTTCTTTAGTAGCAAAAAATATGTGAAAAACAAAAGTATACAAAAACTCGCATCGAGACTAAAAATTTGCAAGCCTCTGTATGTAATGGTGACTCTTCCCTGTTAGGAGATTCTCACACTTCATTTTGAAACCCTTTCACAGTTTAGAACAAAAACTTTAATGTCAGCGTCAAATGAAACCTATTTATTCAAACTTTATGAAGAATAATTTCGGATCTGACCTCATGGAAATATGTAAAGATCTAATTTGGCATGCTGCTGAAAATAAAACAGCATACAGAATACTGCTGAAAAGAATACAGTTTACTTAATTTAAACGATATTGAAAACTTAAATGAAGAACATTTTTTAATAATGACAGCTAACAATGGGTATAAACATGTAAACATATGCAAACAACTTGAAAAAGAAAACTTGGATAAGACACCTGTTGTGGATGAAGGAACAGACTGGGTACGTAATTACTATTGTACAAGAAAGTAGTTTAGATCATTCAGATACCTTTACTGTAGTAGATGACAGCCTATTTAGAATCAAAACATTGTATAATAATTACTGAATCCTGCTTTTAAGGGTATATAGAAAGAATATATATTTGTAGACAAAAATTTAAGAGTATTAGAATTTTCCACTTCTAATTAAATCTGAGTAATTTTGAATTATTTTCTAATTTATAATTTTAACTAATTTTAAAGTTATATAAATTAAAATCATAATACAAATTATAAAAATATCCAAATCTATAAATTAGTACATGTAATAAACATAACCAATAAAATGTAAACTGATTTCTGGCAAGAACATAAAATGTGTGCAAGTTTTGTCATGAACCCACAGTATACGGTAGACAGAGATGGTGTGTGTAGGTAAAACAGCAAAAACTTACTGCATATTCTTTCATTAGCCACAGTAAACAGTACTGATTAAGTGTGGGGGGGGGGGAGACAAGTTAACAACAACAAATTTTAGGGTAATAAATTTTGTATTGCTACCCTGTTGAACTGGGTATTCGCATTTAGATGAAAACGACTGCTCAGATATAAGCTGCACAGCTAATATGGCTCTGAACAATAAGTGTACATTGAGACAAAACCTAAGTTATGAAGAATATAAAACTGTTCAAATTATGAGATAACAAGGACCTTACTATATGAAGATGGATAAAGGGAGGAATTACATTACCATATAGTTTTGATATGACAAAACGATGAGAGACTGTTTTTAAAGATAATGAATGTGAATGTTTGGAGACCAACGCTAAAAAACCTAAAAAGTCTAATAAAATTTAAGGATTTTTTTTATGGTAGGCAGTTCTCAACACCTTATTATTCAAAGTTATCCCATACCTATGGCTCACCGAAGATAAATTCAGACAACATCCCATTTAGGGCTATGGTTTGGTCCAGTGTTAAAATTTTTGTTGCCCACTATTAGTTGTCTCTGTCAATAAAAAACATATGGTTAAAGATTAGAAACGTTCTGATGGTATTATTAAAGATGAGGGGGCCATTATTAAACTGACGACTGAGGGGGGCAAAGGAAAAGTGTTGTAAGTCACATTTTATTCATTTTGAGAAAAAAAAAATGCTTTATTAGAATGTTATACTAAATTCTATAAACCTTGATATAAAGATTCAGGAATGTTTTATGTATAATTATTATTAAACCGTTTTATGTATGGGACTTGCTACCATATTTATACATGGGAGTTACAATTGACAATGAAATAAATTTAATAAAATAAAATACCCCATTCTGTCCCATTACAATATAATGTCAATCAAATAAAAATATGTTACTCTAACTCTTCAAAACACTGACAACCAACAAATTATAGACTTTTGGTAGTTATTAGGGCCAAATGATTTAGACCATTTGCCTATAAAAAAACTTTCTTAGGTAAAGTGCAATAATTTAGAACACAATACTCTGTCCAAAATATCTTATATTTGTAAAAAATCAAGTTGAATGGAAACTTAATTAATGAATACATTAAGAAAAAGTAATTTACCACTGTCTTGAAACTCATCTTAAGGCACCACAATATAAACATGAAAAATATTAAATACATAATTCATTACATTTATATAAATGTTTAAAAATATGTCCACTTTAATATCACAATAATTTAATTTATTTATCTTCCATCATCACAGCAAATGTATTTATCTTCATTCTTGTATGATTTTTCTAAAAGCCCCATATCTATGTCTGTGTCGGATTCATTTGTCACAAGATTATTTAAGTACTCATGATGAATAGCTGGTATGTTTTGCATATCCTTTCTTTGTTTTGATACTCTTCTTGGTCCACTGGAAAGACTATCTTGAACTAGGGATAATGGCCTGCTTGGTTTTTCCCTTCAAGCTTGGAGCAGAAAACTGCAAGTCTTCATTTTGTAGTATAAAACTAATGGGTCACTTATCACAAATTGAGTCCACTACATTTTTAGTCATGACACTGGCTAATGTTGCATATATTATTTTTATTCCCTTTTGTGATGGCTTTTTCAAATATTGTGCAATTTTTAAATCTTCTGATAACATGATAATTTGCTTCACATTACAATATATTTAGGTTTTGCTGCTTTTGTCTCAATATGAAAACACAAGTTGATTTCTTGAGAACCGTGAAATGTGATTGTCTCATCCCAGGAATGCATAAAGCCTAAATCAGTTGATAGATCATAACAACCAAGATTGTAGATGTGCATATTTCTTTTGAAATATGAACCTCGTGCTTTTAGCTTTTCTCATGTGAACCTGAAGCTCAATGTCCAACTTATGATTTTCAATAACTTCAACTGATGCAGACTTTTGTACTTTTTAAGCATCACACTTACTGTAGGTATCTGTATGTGGTGCACGAAGCTGAAGGTTATTAAACATTCTGCAGTAAATGTGTACTATAATAGAAAGCATATTCCATAACAGTGTTGCTCGTGGTATTCAAGTGATACACCTAGAAGGAGGCACAGTCAACTTCCAGATAGAAATCCTACCAATCCACATTTATATAAAGCAGAAGCTGTGTGACATATTGTAAGCGTATAACATACTTGTCAAATAGTGAATACTAAAAATATACATTTTGTAAACAAAAAAGTTATTAGGCGTAAGTTATTAAATTTAATTCTGACATTTTTACACTGGTTTCTTCCTTTCACTACCAAAGTAATTCTTTCCCATCATAAGAAACAAAGCTTCCATTGTTAGATTCGTTTAATGTGAAAATCTGCTGAATAAGGCCGCGAGCACTATCCTGAGCAGAAAGTGGAGCATTAGGCCCACCCATGTCAGTTTTCACCCAACCAGGATGCAACACCATCACTCCAATCCCAAGACCAAACACTTCCTTTGTGATCGTACGTGCTGCAATATCTAATGCAGCCTAAATAAAAAAAAAACTGTCTGTTAGCAAACAAGCGCAAAAAATATTAAATTAAAAAAGGTATTATATTAAATTAAAAATATTCTTATACAGAGGCAATAAAAGACAAGTGGAAAATTTCCACAAATACATCAACACGATACACCCCAAACTCAAATTTACCATAGAAATAGAAAAAAAAACAACTGTATAAACTTTCTAGACCTAACTAATCACCAAAACAACAATAGGCACACATATAAAATCTACAGAAAACCAACCACAACTGACATGGTCATCCACAACACATCAAATCATCCAACACAACATAAACATGCAGCCTTCAACCATATGCTACAAAGACTCACTAAAATACCACTGAATAAACAAGACTATAAAGAAGAACTCAACACCACAAAATACATAGCACTACAAAATGGCTACAACCCGGATTTAATAAACAATAAAAACAACACACAACAAAACAAATACATCACACTCACATACTACACCTCAAACACACACAGAATTGCCAACACATTCAGAAAATACAACTACAAAATAGCATACAAAACCAACAACACCATCAAAAGGTACATCAACGGCACAAACAAAGACATTGACATATACAACAAAACAGGTGTTTACAAATTAAAATGCAATGATTGCAACAAGTTCTACATAGGCCAGACAGGAAGATCTTTTTCATCCAGATTTTCTGAACACACCAAAGCACTAACCAATAATAACATACAATCCACATTTGCCACACACATCCAGACAGAAAACCACAGTTACACCAATATAAAAACAACCTTGAAATTTTACACTACCTACCCAAAAGTCGTAAACTTAACACCACAGAACAATTTGAAATATACAAACACAACAAAACACAACCAAACAACATACTCAATGACCATTTACAATTTAAATCAAACACACTATTTGACACAATAATAAACAACACATACAACAATTCAAACTCCTGCGCCAATCCACCCCCACACGCAACCTGTTAACTAAAAACCATTACATATAAAATTACCGACAACTTGGCACATTCCATATCCAAACTCACTGAAGAAGGAGAACACCACTCCGAAACGTCGTCTGAGTGAATAAAACAAGTTAAGTTTACAGTGAAAGTAACACCAATATTAATATTAATAAAAAAAGTTTTTAGAGAACTTACAGTTTAATAAAAAACAGAGATGCAATCTACCATAAATCATGATTATATTCCAAAAATAGTATGTAACCAAGCAGAATAATGAAATAAAAGAACACAAGAAGAATGTTAAAGTAGGTGTTACCATGTTACCATACCTAGACAAAGTGTGTGTGTGTGTGTGTGTGTGTGTGTGTGTGTGTGTGTGTGTGTGTGTGTGTGTGTGTGTGTGTGTGTGTGTGTGTGTGTGTGTGTGTGTGTGTGTGTGTGTGTGTGTGTGTGTGTGTGTGTGTGTGTGTGTGTGTGTGTGTGTGTGTGTGTGTGTGTGTGTGTGTGTGTGTGTGTGTGTGTGTGTGTGTGTGTGTGTGTGTGTGTGTGTGTGTGTGTGTGTGTGTATGTGTGTGTGTGTGTGTGTGTGTGTGAATCATGCCATAAGTAGTTCACAAAATATCACTCATATTTCTTTCCTTAGTCTGTAGTAAAATTTACTATTGAAAAAATAGTAAATATTATTTTTTAATTTGTTATTACAAGGATATTATTAAATTAAAATGGCATGTACGTCACTAAGTGAGGACAGTTTATATTTTAACATGTACTAAATCAAGTGTGTGATGGTTTTATTACATTTCTTATTTTTACAGATTATTTTTTTGGGCTAAATTTATTAAAACATTCCAAAATGTGAAGACTATGTACATTTTGTAGATATTTGTCAAAAACAGGGAATGAGGAATCGTTTTGCATGTTTACAACTCTTTAAAAATACCCCAATAAATCAGGCAATAAAATTATTAAAGAGACGTGAAATCAAGGGAATAGCCGAGCAATGTTTTACAGACTCAAGATACACTCTGAGGAAAGTCCAAAGAAGGTCCAGTTGTTACACAAAAAAAAAGCTAGAAAAGGACTTTTACTTAAAACCAGCCATAAAATCAAATACAATGACTTTGTTAGGAGCACAATTCATCCAAAAGTCCACATTTTTTTTAGAAGAAATGAGCCATCAACTGTGAATTCAGTGCTGCACAGTGCCACCAGTGATATCACCATGCCAAAATTTAAAAAAAAATGTTTTACCGCTTATTAAAAGAAATACAGTTTAAATATGATCTTCTTATACTGTTTTTATAGTGATTAATGGGTTGCTTTTGTCTGTCTTTGCTATTGTTTATTTTATTTTGTATGCTTCTAATTATTTTGTTGTTATTATTACTTTGCTTTTTATTACTTTTTTCTATTATTTGACTTATTTCATTTTCAAAGTACAGCATTACTTTCCTTCTATTACTTACATGGTATATACTTTCCTTTGAGTAATAATTATTTGTATTTATTAAATAATTTATTTGAATTTATGATTACCTAAATGATGCGGATGAGATTTATTACTCTTTGAACTCTTAGATTATAACAAATGTATTCCTAACGATTTTAGTAACAGCGTATTATGTTAAGTGGAACACATCATGATTAACACAGTTTGAACTGGATGGGAACTGGATAAGCGGCAGTACGCAATGCGACCACTGAAGTATATTTGTACGATTTGCTCTATAATTTGGAAACCAATAAAGATAAAACATTGAGAGTTAGATTAAAATTATATTTGAACCCTTCTGTACAATTGACTCACTTAATGTATCAGTATATCTTGAGAAGGGAAAAAGTTTCTTGCAAGTTACTTTTTACAGCTCACGACTGAAAAAAATTAAAATGTTATTTTGTATTTTGTTAATTACAAGAATATTATTAAATCGATATAGCATGTACACCATGTACATGATCTGAACTACACATTCAAAAAAATTATTGTTAAAGAGGAAAAACTTCTTGTGTAAAGACAGTTTATATTTTAATATCTACTACATCGAGTGTGCAATGGTTTTATTATGTTTTTTATTTTTTATGAACTCATTTTTTGGCTAAATTTATTTAAAATACACAAAAATATGAAGAATTGAATTACTGTTACTGCTGTGTACATTTTGTAGACCTATCAATTACTTCATTTTTATTGTTGAGGTTTTCAAGTCGTGTAATAGTAGTGAACATAAAACCCATAAGCGCAATGTATTTTCCTATCTCACCCATTGTCTCATCTGACTGTGGAACAAAGAATAAAATTTTTATATATCAAGGTATTTATGAATTTCTCTTAAAATTTAATACAACTCTAACCAGTTTTAACATTTTTTAACATTGAGGTTAGATATAAAATCATAATATAACCTTTAATACTTTTCTTTTTAGTATTATAGTACACATAATACACACAAAATTTAAAAAATGTAAACTAATAATAAAAATGTAATTTTTTAGTTATTGTATATTTTTCTGAGAAAACCACTTCATTGAAGGCACTTATAAGTAATTTTTCATATCAAAAATTTATGGATTGAGGTATTTTTTGAATCCCTAATGTTACTTATCTATAACTTGTATATTAATGAAGAAAGTTGTGTTAGTGGTTAAAATCACAAGCAGAATTATCACTGTTGCACACCACTATATAAAAATATTCTGATTAGCGCTTTCAAGCTTCACAGCTCATCGTCAGATAGGAAAAAATCTGACGATGAGCTGTGAAGCTTGAAAGCGCTAATCGGAATATTCTTATATAGTGGTGTGCAATAGTGATAATTCTGCTTATAACTTGTATAGTCTGAGGTTTAACAAAATTAAATTTTTACACTTTAACATTTTTAGAAGTTTATAAATACACACATTATGGGCATCTACCTGCGGCAAGGATACATTTATAAATACCCTACCCACTAGATATTTACCCAGAAACTATTATTACTATCAACCATGTTTTTTAAAATTTGCTAGGAATACCCTCATGGCCAACAATTTGTTAGTTTTTAAATTTTAGCAATACATTTTTTACTTCAGTGCTCTGGATCTCCCTGTCCAGGATATCACAACACAATACCCCTTGTTCAATTGGAATTCCCGCATTATCTTTTCTAATAAATTACCTTATTTCAAATCCGTCGTGCGACTTCGTTGCGTTGTTTTTGTTGGTATGCGTTTCGGGAACTATGTCCCATCATCAGACGTATCACTCGGGAAGAGATCGCCAAATATTAAAATTCATAAAAGTACATTATTTAAACACACGTGTCCGGCTCGGTGCACACCGCGTAACGTTCGGTCGGATACTGAATTCTTGGACTTCGAGTTATTGTCAGGTTGTTTAACTCAAGCAAATGCAACGCGGTGTCGTACAGTGGGTTGGATTTAAAATTCAATTTATCATTCAGTATGCCATCATGGTTGTTCATGCTGTTATAACTTTTGTATATTTCAAACTCCTCTAATGCATCCATGTAGCGATCCTGGTTACAGTAATGTAAAGGTATAAGATTAGACCGTAAATCCGTGTAAGTATGGTTGTTGGAAATCAAATGGCGTGCGTAATTTGACTTAATGTTTTCAAGTGAATATTGTGCCGAGTTTTGGAATACTCGGCCATTTTCCTAGTTAATTATGTGACGGTCATTGCGGGGGTTTGTGATTTAATTATTTGAGCGATGTATGAGCCGTTATCTGCATGCCTCGTTCGCGATCCGTGCGCGCTCTAGGCGGGAGTGATAGAGATATTTTTCTTGTGACTACGGAGTTCAGTATTCGTCAGGCAGCCGAACACGAAACAGTTCCAATTTCTCCCGGCGGCCATCAGTTGATTTTGTTCTCTGCTATTAACCATCATGACTAGATAATCGACTAAGCGACTCTTCGGGTTCCCGACCTAAGACGATCTCGATCCACTCCAGCGGGTGGCCGAACGTCTGCCACCAATGACATTACACGAGTAATTCTCCGTCTGTGCCGTCGGGAGGAAGAAATGGACAATACACCAGGTTTTGTGCCGGATTTCACAGGTGACATTTAACCCATTTATCTATATTTTGGCCTCTACAATGTAGAACACCGTATTCTCTTCCTGGAACTTCTCCAATTAAAGTTGTTGGGACACAAGTCCAGCGAGACTATATGTGCTTTTAAATTTTGTCAGTATATTTTATTAAGGCTTATGCCCCCTTAGTAAGTGTGAGCCCGGACGGGGTCATGCGCTACCGAATTTTGCTGAGAAATTTTCTTTAAGGGTAAAAGTGTGGGTGACTTAAGTTTACTGATTTGTAGGGGGTGAATTATGCTTACATTGATTAAGGGTATTCATAGCTATATGGGTTTCGTTTTTTTTGTAGATTTAAAGGTTTGGGGTGGTGCTGTAACCTGTGGACGTCACCCGCTGGTGCCGTTAGTACAGGTCTATACCATGTTTTAGGTTGCTGGATCTGGTGGTGCGCATGGCCTCGCCTGTGGCCAAGCCAACACTGTAGAAACAACTCAAATGTGTTTTATTAGGGGGCTGATGTTATAAAGTTTTTTTTTAATTAAAATGGTCTTTACATATATATTTTATAAAATTATATTAACTCAGTAACATTTCAATATAAGTGAAATTTCATTCAGTTCTTTTACTGCCATAGCCAGTGTACTACTAGTTAAATTGTTAATATGAGCACACTATTGGTTCAATCATAAACCATATTTTATGTTTTATAAAAATTATTTTAACTCAGTAACAATTCAATATAAGTGAAATTTCATTCAGTTCTTTTACTGCCATAGCCAGTGTACTACTAGTTAAATTGTTAATATGAGCACACTATTGGTTCAATCATAAACCATATTTTATATGTTTTATAAAAATTATATTAACTCAGTAATAATTCAATATGAGTAAAATTTCATTCAGTTCTTTTACTGCCAGAGCCAGTGTACTACTAGTGCAGTTGTTAATATGGGTACACTATTGATTCTTACTTCTAATCATAAATTCTGTTATACATTCGTACGGCCATGCAGCCATGTTGACCTGGCCATGGCGCAGTCCTATCTGGGGGAACCTTTCTAAAATTTTGAATTCTTGTGATAATTTCATTGGTTGCAAGCAGTCATAACTGGACTGGTTAATGGTTTGGTTTATGAAAGTTTATGGAGGCTGGGTACTTTACCCTTTTACAGTATTTTGGGATGGGGATCTAGGTCACTGATACTGAAGATGCTATTCTTCGGTGGCATGGTTAAATGTTTCTGAGCTGCCTGCCAGGTGAACATGTGTGTAGTATATATATATGTGTGCATATCGATATGTGTCCGCCATGTGTATTTATGTAACTATTTATTTGTGTGTAATTATGTGTGCATATTGATTGATGTTATAGTTATTTATATTTGGGAGGTATTATTATGCTGATGTCTACATGTAAGGAGGTATTATTATGCTGATGTCTACATGTAATTTAATTTGATGAAAGGATACTTGCATGTTATTTGAAATAGCTAAATAAAATTGTTATTGTTGCTAAGCAATGAGTTTAATTGCAAGTCCCGTCATACTGGACCCAGCGCAGTTTTGGCTTCCCTAGGCTCTGGCCTAGTTTTAAATAACTAGTGGCCCCTCTTTCAAAAAAAAAATAAAATAAAATAAAATAAAAAAAAAGGTTTTTTTTTTTTAATAAAGTCTAAAAGTTGAAAGAGGGGTTACAATATATGTTATTTAAATTTTTGCGTGGTGTGTGTTCTTGAAATCTTTTGACGAAAGGTCTCCCTGTCTGGCCAATATAGAAACTATCACAGTCGTTTTATATTAGTTTATATATGCCTGTTTTTATCTCCAAGTGGGTTTGAATATTTGGGCGAACTAATTTCCATAGACTATTATTAGTTTTGAAAGTAGTAGTAATACTGATTTTATTTAATGTGTATGTTAAAATTCTGGGCATTATATTGGTGTAAGTGGTTGAAATGAATGCAGTCTTAGAATTTTTAGCTGGTTCAGGTTTGGACTTTTTATATTTGTGCTTTCTGAGGATGTTATCAATCATTGAACGTGA
The DNA here is from genome assembly GCA_034769895.1 of Magicicada septendecula. Classification (NCBI taxonomy): domain Eukaryota; kingdom Metazoa; phylum Arthropoda; class Insecta; order Hemiptera; family Cicadidae; genus Magicicada; species Magicicada septendecula. The sequence goes on from CM068376.1 coordinate 263,610,095, forward strand.
TGTAACCATTGGCTACTGCTATATGTTTTATTGTATTCAGCTCATCGTTGAAATCTTCAATGTCAAGGGGTATCGTTAATAATCTGTGTATGAAGCTATTGTATGCTGCTATTTTTTGTGAAAAGGGATGATGCAAGTCGGCGTGTATGGTTACATCAGTAGTGGTCGGTTTTCTATATATTTTAAATTTCAGATTATCTATGTGTCTAATGACGGTCAAATCTAAGAAATTTAGCCTATTATCGGTTTCGGTCTCCAGAGTGAATTGGATATTACAGTTTATGTTATTCATGGTGTTTTTTAGACTATTTATTTGGCGTAAAGTGCCATTAAAGATTAAAAATGTGTCATCTACATATCGACCATAGAAAAATTATATTATTAGTGTAACTGTTGTTGGAGAGAAAATAGGAATTTTCATAAAAATTTAGATAAATATCAGCCAGTAAACTGGACAGAGGAGAACCCATGGCCAAACCATCTCCTTGAATGAAATACTGGTCGTTGAAGGTAAAATAATTCTGTTGTAGAACAATTTCAAGTAAAAGGATAAAATTCCGACATCAATAGTAAACATACATTTTACCCACGAATTTCCAATTTAACCTCAATTAGTTTTCAACAAAGACGAAATAAATATTCTTAATAAGGGCATACATTACAATTTTCCACCTAATAACAAACATCAAGTCTTACAAGAGATTATCTGTGCTGAGACTGCAGTAAAAGCACAATCTCAGATCCTAAACTTCAGAACGAAGCACGTTTCTTAATAAACAATAAATTCAATAATACCATAGACAGGCATACCCTAGACATTCACACATCTCATATTACACAAAAACAGATAAGATTTCATACTGAATTCAAGACACTGAAGAAAATAAAAACAAAACTAATTGACAATAACGCCCGCATTACAAAAGCTGATAAAGGCCATACATTGGTAGTTATAGATAATGATACATACACACAGAAGGTTAACGAGTTCATTTCCGATAACAACATTAAAGTTTTAAATTCTGATCCCACTGACTCCTTTATCAAAATTTTAAATAGCACGATTAATAAATTCGTCACCTTGTTTGATGAGCGTGCACGCTGTTATTTAAAACCTATTAATGCTAAAGCGCCCAGGCTCACAGGCCTACCAAAAATTCACAAAGACAATGTCCCGATTAGACCTTAGGTTAATTTCACCACGCCACCAGGTTTCAAGACAGCTAAAAAGCTTGTTAAATTAATAAAGGAAAATATTCATTTAAAGAACAACCACAGCGTTATAATTAATACTGATTTTATAAACAAGACTAGACATATAAAACTGCTGCTGAATTCTAAACTGGTGTCTTTTGATATAATAAATCTCTATACTAATATACCGGTGAAGGAAACAATTGATATTTTAAGAAACAATTTGTGCGATACCAAAAAACTAAGTACCCGGACCATAGATGAGTTAATCCTTTTACTTGAAATTGTTCTACAACAGAATTATTTTACTTTCAACGACCAGTATTTCATTCAAGGAGATGGTTTGGCCATGGGTTCTCCTCTGTCCGGTTTACTGGCGGATATATTTATCTGAATTTTTATGAAAATTCCTATTTTCTCTCCAACAACAGTTACACTAATAATATAATTTTCTATGGTCGATATGTATATGACACGTTTTTAATCTTTAATGGCACTTTACGCCAAATAAATAGTGTAAAAAACACCATGAATAACATAAACTGTAATATCCAATTCACTCTGGAGACCGAAACCGATAATACTGTAGGCTAAATTTCTAAGATTTAACCATCATTCGACACATAGATAATCTGAAATTTAAAATATATAGAAAACCGACCACTACTGATGTAACCATACACGCCGACTCGCATCATCCCTTTTCACAAAAAATAGCAGCATACAATAGCTTCATACACAGATTATTAACAATACCCCTTGACATTGAAGATTTCAACGATGAGCTCAATACAATAAAACATATAGGAGTAGCCAATGGTTACAACAGTTCAATGATTGATAACATCCTCAGAAAGCACAAATATAAAAAGTCCAAACCTGAACCAGCTAAAAATTCTAAGACCGCATTCATTTCAACCACTTACCCCAATGTAATGCCCAGAATTTTAACATCCACATTAAATAAAATCAGTATTACTACCACTTTCAAAACTAATACAGTGGAACTTGGTTATAACGTCATTGAAGGGACCAAAAAAATAATGACGTTATGTCCGAGTGACGTGTAACGGAAAATTTGACCTAGTTATAATTTTAATAAAGAAAATATCTTGAAAATAGAAATAAGGGTGTGTTTAAGAAAGCAGAGAGGCGTGAGAAAGCGAGGTGGTAATAATGTGAAAACAGAATTACTTGCTAAAAGCTTAATAATGCATGTACGGTATGTTGAGGCACGATTTGGGACACTACTGCCATAAATTGTATTATGTTCAGAGAGTAAGGGTGTTTACTAAATGTTGTAAAACCTAAGTGCATATAACAATAACTGGCGTGGGAAAGCGATGTCGTTGTGCAAGTGAGAGAGAATGAGACGCTACTTTCTTTAAACACGTGTGCGCGAAGAAACGTTAGGCGAATAGGAAAAAGCGTCATACGGTACGCGGGAAGTTTTAGTAAAGCGGATTGGTTGAATTCGTATTTAGCGGCAGTTTGTACCTATCAGAGCATTTTGTCGTAGTTCGTAAGTAAGGGAAATTTGAAGCATGTATATATTGTGAACGTAGAGGAAATAAAGTCAGTCTTCTTTGGGCAGTCTTCTTAATATCGGCAGAATTGTACGGAGAGACTCGTGTACGTTGTTTTGCGTCAAATAATATAGATATTTTAATAACTAAAGAAAAGAATCAGTAAATTTCTCAGAAGTAACAAAGTACGGGAACACTAGAATTATTAATATTGAAGTTATAAAGAAAGATTAAGAAATCATAATAAGTCAAAGAGTATATAATCGAAGTTATAATAAATAATATAATAAATACATACGAAGTTCTGTTAATTCTTTAAGTAGTGGTAATTCGCGGAAGGAGGCGTTGTAGTTCAAAAGGAAGTTGCGACGGTATAAATTAGTCGGGCCAAATGCGACGTGAAGTGAGTTAAATGCACTTAAGTTATTTTTTGTCATCTTTGTGTCCAGTGTAATTATACAACATAGTTAGAGTTATAATCCACATGTTAGTATAGTGCATTGTGATAAAGTGATTTGTGCAAGTTTAACCATAATCAACACGACGACGGCTGCTGACGAACCACCGATCTTCAATAACTTCAGGACCACGCACTTTGGAAGGATTTACGCAATTAAAGAATACTGAACATTTAAATTATATATATTTTGATAAATAAATATATGTTGTTATGCAACATAGTGACTCAATCTGTCTTAAAAGAACTCACTGCTAGTAGAGTCGTATTTCAATTTGTCAATAAGTAAATTCAATTCATATATAATAAGATTTTAATTTTGTAATATATAAATACAATTTGTAATTAAAGTGATTATCATACTTTGATTTGTGTTTATTATTACTGGCGCCCTGAGGTAAATCAAGAGTCGGTACACTAGAATAAGTACCATAAACTATTATAAAAGTTATTATATATTATATTTGATAAAGATAGTTTGTGAGCTTATTTTTCACATGCTCATAGGCCAACATTAATTTTCAAATCAATAATTTTAACTCTTTTATAAAGGCCTAGCAAGAAGTGTATTACAGACGTTATAAAAGAGTCGTTATAAAGACCCTTTTTAATCACTAGTAAGGAAGGAGAAATAAAAAAAAGATCTTTGCATTATTAACATTATTCGTGATATTTATTCTAAAGTTTACAAACTGCATTTCATTTATACAAACAGCATGAAGAATATTTTAAAAGATCAAAAAGAAAGTACATGTAACTTACATTTAGGCTTACTGTCGAAAGTAATCCATAATTTTCTTTTGAACCTCCTTTCTGAAAAATAAATTCTTTCTGTTGTGCTGTGGAGATGCTGTGCTGCATTGAACGTGTCGTCAGACGCCTCTCTAAAGCAGTAAAATCGTGAAAGTTTCGGCGGCTCTCATTGTTTCCTGTACTGTCGGACAAACGATGTCGGCATCCTCCTCTTGCTCAGCATCTTCTTCAACACTATCTTCTGCTTCTATGTTTTTTACTTCCGCGATAATTTCTGCGTCACTCAACACTTGGAATGTTTCTACTTGGTCATCCACTGATGCAAAGGAATCAAGTTCATTTCCAAATTCATTTACATCGAATTTCTTAATCCACTCCGAGAGCGGCAAGTCGTCGTCTTCGTCATCATCGGGTAAATTTTCATGTACGAGTTGTGCTTTACTAAAGCATTTTGCTATCGTCTTCTGTTTTGCTTATCGCTTGCATACAATGTATGTCTGTAGCCATGGGCGTAGCGCGCGCGCACATATATACGTTTATATGAAATTTAGAGTAAAATATCTGAGAAATTTTTGACGCTATAACAGAGTAGTACAATATTTAGTGACGTTAAAACCGGTAATTTTTATAATGTTAAAGATATCAGTTTGACCGGCCTTATGACAAAATAACGCTACACCCGAGTTGACGTAACAGCCGAGGCCGTAATAACCAAGTTCCACTGTAATAGTCTATGGAAATTAGTTCGCCCAAATATTCAAACCCACTTGGAGATAAAAACAGGCATATATAAACTAATATGTAACGACTGTGATAGTTTCTATATTAGCCAGACAGGGAGACCTTTCGTCAAAAGATTTCAAGAACACACACCACGCAAAATTTAAATAACATATATTCACTTGAAAACATTAAGTCAAATTATGCACGCCGTTTGATTTCAAACAACCATACTTACACGGATTTACGGTCTAATCTTATACCTTTACATTACTGTAACCAGGATCGCTACATGGATGCATTAGAGGAGTTTGAAATATACAAAAGTTATAACAGCACGAACAACCATGATGGCATACTGAATGATAAATTGAATTTTAAAATCCAACCCACTGTATGACACCGCATTGCATTTGCTTGAGTTAAACAACCTGACAATAACTCGAAGTCCAAGAATTCAGTATCTGACCGAACGTTACGCGGTGCGCACTGAGTCGGACACGTGTGTTTAAATAATGTACTTTTATGAATTTTAATATTTGACGATCTCTTCCCGAGTGATACGTCTGATGATGGGACATAGTTCCCGAAACGCATACCAACAAAAACAACACAACGAAGTCACAGGACAGATTTGAAATAAGGTAATTTATTATCAAAAACGTGACTTGGACCATAATCAACAATGTTTATCTTTTCTGTTTGTACCCACTTTAAAAATTTTAGCAACATGCACAACCAAGTTATTCTGAGAGATATTTGAGTTGCAACTGTTTTACAGTTGGCCTCAATATACACCTTCATAATTCTGTCATATCTGTACCATCTACCGCTGTATACAAATCTACACCTTATTTCAGACACTACATTTTTGTCTTCTATAACAATTTGTCAGAATTCTTTTCTTACTAAATATAATATCTGTCTATCTTCCATACTTCCTAATCTCTTGAACCTACAGAATGCTCTATCTACTTTTCTTAGTGCCAGAATACCTGTTCCAGAAACAATCTGGTGAACTAAGATTTACACTCTGTTTTGCCCTTAAATCTACCCACTATCTAACCAACAAATTTCACATTTCTAATGCCACAGCAGTTTTACTTTGCTCTATAAAAATACTATCCCTGTTTTTACTGATCTGTCCCTTTTGTTGTCAATCATATTCCTATATCCGTGTTTAAGTTTGTCCAACTACAGGTACTGAAATATTCATGTTTAGTTATATTATGTTCACCTCCTTATTATTTTACCCTCCCATTGTTGCAGCTGTGCTTTATGATCTTAATATAAGATGGAAGTGATATGACTAAGTCCAACTGTGTGCACTGTGCAGTGAATTTACATAAAGTGCCAAACAAACTTTCATAATTTAGTACATAAGATACCTCACTTGCTCCCATCTTGTTCACTAAAGAAAAGTCACCTTGACAATCCCATAGACAATATCCATTTGGTATTTTAAATTTAAATATTTCACACCGCACGATTAAAATTTTTGTACTGTACAAGAGTCAGCTATCACGTGATCACTTGCCCTGGTATTATAAGGCTGTGAAATATTGTTCCAATAATGCCACATGAGACAAGTTTGAAGGCATGATATGTTATTAAACCTAAATACCTACACAAAATTAACAACACTCCAAGAATGTTATTAAAAGTAATGACAGTTTGGCAAGAAAAATGGTCTAAGATCAATGAAGCAAGCACTACTTGAACAGCTGGTAGAAAGTTGTAACTCTGTGGAATTTAATTTATACAGATTCTATGTTTACTGTTTTATGGTTTTTATGAGTTTTATTGGGAGACTAGTTATGTTTACATTTGACTGTAAAAAAATAATGGTAATGTAATCAATTATGTAAAAAAATAATAATAATGTAACTTAATAAGCAGATCAGCTCATGCAGTACCTATTGGCAACTGAAACTGTAATAATTGAGATTAGGCAAGATTAAATAAGGAAATAAAGATAAGGACATACCACAGAGATATTTTCTTTCACACAATCATTCTACAAAGTATTACTGAAGTACTCGAATTTAGGCTTGAAATGAGATTTTGGCCCAATTGAAGTATAATTTATTTAACTTGTTCAACATAAACTGATCAATGGCGGTGATGATAATTTATTCGATTATATACTATTATTAATACAGAAAAGAGATACAATACTGGCAAATAAAAAACAGTATTTCTGCTTTAAACAGTTCCAGACCTTAATGAAGTTCAATTTATTGCACAATTCCTTTGAATTTACATCTAAGATTAACTCATAAAAACACGAATTTGATTCATGAAAACTAATGAAACACCACATACAAACCACACAGCCTTTCATGGGCTGTTGATTAATAATAATAATAATAATATTATTTATTTACTAACAATGTTATTTTTACCATCTTGTTCTCATCATCACTAGTACTTCACTTAAAGAAATAAAAGTCTTGGTCTAGTTATAATATTGATATGAATAGATTAGAATAGGTAAAAAAATACTTCATGTTGTTATGATGGTCTACTCGATCGTCGTAGGTACAGTGGAAACAAAATAAGTACAAGACACCAATTAAGTCACTAATCACACCTTTAATTTTTACAGTTAAACAGTCCGTAATTAACAACACAGTCCTACAACAAATCAAATGAAAATTGTTTACACGCAATAAAATCTCCACTAAATTAAACACAATTGTATTACAAATATACCGTCCGATTATAAAACACCACTCTTAACTAATAACCACTTGAACACGCACAGTAATATCACTACTATAACTCTTGAACCGCACTGTCAATATATCGCACAAATACTGAACTGAACGTCGTTGAGTACAGGTTTTTATACCGCCCCAAATTACTAGATTATTCCATAGGCCTAATGCGCGATAGCGCCAGTATACTTACGACGTAATTACTTGCGGCCTTGACACAGTCCGTGCGCCCAAGCGAAGTCTGGCACAGTCTAGAAAATGCATCAACAAGCACCTACGCCACAACGTTACATTCCGGATCATTCTGGAACATTCGATAAACATGTAGATTGTTCTGTGATGTCATAACACTGCTCCTTATTAAGCCTGTTCGTCCCGAACTGGCAAACCGTCTCTGAAGTAGTACTTAGCCAGGCGATCTATGTGGACGACCTTGAACTTTTGCTGCCCTTCCTGTTGAATCTGATAAACAACATCGTTGATTCTTTTTTTCACAGTGTAGGGTCCTTCCCAGCTACACTGAAGCTTAGGTGAGCGACCACGATGGTGCTTTGGGTTGAACAACCAGACCTGATCTCCTTCTTGGAAACCCACACTATTGCTGCGAATGTCATACCGAGTTTTCATTTTATCACTGGCAATCTTCAGCCGTCCTCTTACCAAGCGATTCATTTCTTCCAGTTGGTTTTCTAATTGCAAGGAATAGTTCTGTGGCTTTTGGGACTGAGCCTCAGGTGATCCGAACATTAAGTACCCAGGGAGATGAATCTCCCTCCCAAACACCAATTTTGCTGGAGTCATGCCGGTTGTGTCGTGTACTGATGATCTATATGCCATGAGGAATAGTGGTATATGTTGGTCCCAGTCTGATTTGTTCTCGTCAACAACCTTCGAAAGATGCTGCTCAAGTGTCCTATTGAATCTCTCAACCATCCCATCCGACTGAGGATGCAGAGGCGTTGTCCTGGTCTTTCAAATTTCGAGTAGACGGCATAATTCTTTAAACACTCCTGATTCGAAATTTCTCCCTTGATCCATATGGATTTCCATAGGGGCTCCATAACGACAACAGAAGTTGTGAACTAACTGCTTTGCCACAGTGGTAACCTCCTGATTTGGAATTGCGTAGGCTTCCACCCACTTAGTAAAGTAGTCACCTACAACCATGATGTACCGGTTTCCATCGTCAGTAACTGGGAATGGTCCAGCAATGTCTATGGCAATTCTCTCGAAAGGCAGTTCAACGTTATATTGTATCATTTTTCCCCTGCTTCTGGTTTGTGGGCCCTTGCTTGCAGCACATATTTCACACGTTCGAACGTCGTGGCGAAGATGAAGCCAATAGAATCGCTTCCGTATTTTGTCAAGAGTTTTGTTAATGCCAAGATGGCCTCCAGATGTTCCATCATGCATCTCCTTTAAAACAGACTGCACTTTACTTTGGGGAACTATCAACTGCATGACCACGTCTCGTCCATCTGCACTTTCCCAAGCCCTTTTCAGCAATCCGTTTTCTAAGGTGAGAGATTCCCACTGTACCCAGTAGCCCTTCAGCACTTCGGAACCATGGCAGATATCTTGCCAATCAGGGCGGCGACCTTCCTCTTTTGCTGTCAAGCTTGGTCCAATATCTTGTCAACAGTCTTGTGTTGTCCAGCCGTCAGACAGAAAATCTACAGTGATGGCTTGAACATGTTCGCTTGAGTTTTGTTCTTCCTTTCTGTGGCAATGTTGGCAGTCTTCCGGGCACGGTCTTCGTGATAAACCATCTGCATTATCATGCAGGTGCCCCCGTCGATGTTGTACCTTGAAGTTGTACTCTTGCAGACGTTCAAGCCACCTTGCCAACTGTCCTTCCGGATTTTTAAATCTTAAGAGCCATGCAAGCGCGGCATGGTCGGTACATAGTGAAAACTCTCTTCCATAGAGGTATTTATGGAAGTGCTCCAACGCTCGGACGATTGCCAGCAACTCTCTCCTTGTGACACAATAATTTCTCTCTGGCTTAGAAACTGTCTTGCTGTAATACGCTATTACTCGTTCTTCACCATTTTGAACTTGAGACAAAACTGCTCCTAGTTCAGTATTGCTTGCGTCTGTGTCCACAATGTACTTCCCTTCGGAATCTGGGAAAGCGAGAATTGGCTCCGAACATAATGCAATTTTCAAAGTCCTAAATGCTTGATCACACTCCCTCGACCACTGGAAGTTTCGTTTATTTTCTGTTAGCTCGTGTAGTGGTATAACAATAGTAGTGAAGCCTTTCACAAAACGTCTGTAATATGAGCATAACCCCAGGAAACTCCGAACTTCGTGTTTACTCTTCGGCACTGTAGACTCTTACAGTGTCTACTTTATTAGGATCCATGCTAAACCAAAAACAGATGGCCCAGATACTGTACTTCCTTCTGGAATAGAGAACACTTCTTCGGGCTCAGCTTCAGTTGGGCACTGTGAATTCTAGTTAGAATCTCCTTCAGGTTTTCCAAATGGTCTTTGAAAGTCTTCCCAATGACTATGAGATCGTCTAAATAAACAAGGCAAGTTTTCCACATCAGGCCTCGGAGTACCAGACCTACCAATCTTTCAAATGTTGCCGGTGCATTACAGAGTCCAAATGGCATGACATTAAATTGGAATAAGCCACTTGGAGTCGAGAAAGTGGTCTTTTCCTTGTCTTCTTGATGAAGACCCACTTGCCAATATCCACTCTTCAGGTCCAATGTGGAAAACCACTTTGCCCCGGACGTATTGAGTGTATCGTCAACCCGAGGTAATGGATAGCAGTCTCTCTTTGTAACGTCATTTAACCTCCGGTAGTCTACGCCGAAACGCAATCCACCATCCTTCTTCGCTACCAGCTCTTCAGGAGAAGACCAAGCCCTTGACGAAGGTTCAATTACTCCCTCTGTCAACATGTCCTGTACTAACCGAGACATTTCCTCTTGCTTAGATAATGGAGGCCTTCGAGGAGGTGGTTGGTGTATCGGTGTTGTGTCCCCGGTATTGATGCGATGTTGCACAAGAGAGGTTCTTCTGAGTGGCTGTCCCCGAACTGCAAAACAATCTTTGAATTCATGTAAAAACTGCCTGAGCTCTTTTACGTCACCACTTGAGAGGTCATTAGAAGATCTGTTCAATAATTCCTGCAGTTCCTCTGGTAATTTGGAAGTATCCGAAGCACTGGATCTTCATTACCTCATTCCGGCTACCCAGGCCACAGGAGTCAATTTGCCTAGGACTGTATTGCTTTGTAAAGTGACAGCTTGATCCAAAATATTCGCCACTCTAATAGGTACATTTCCGGTTTCGTCAGGTTTTACTAAACTTCTGGCAATTAGTATGCCCGGTGTGCTGACTACCTGGGGTTCGAATATAGAGCACTGGTTGCCCCTAGTATCTACCTCAGTTCTAACCATGATGATCTTTTTGGAGTTTGGCGGAACAGTTACGGCCACTTGGTTTACGACGTCCACAGATTTTCTGCTGTCATCATTGTTGATAGCATTACCTCTTCGCCTCCGATTCTCAAGACATTGTGTTTGAAGTCGACTATAAATCTGTATGCGTTCATAACGTCCACACCAAGAATTGCTTCATCCACAATGTCTGCAACCAGTACTTGATGATTAAACTCAAGTCGACCGAGGCGTAGGTGTATCTCCACTTTTCCATACACTTTTACAGGCCGTCCAGTAGCTGTTTGCAAGCTGCAAGGGCACCAGATTGGCTTGAGATCTTTCACCACGTCGGGGCGCACTATAGAAACTGTTGCGCCTGTGTCAACTGTAATCGAGGTTGGCCTTTCTTGAACAAATCCAGTAACTACCAAGCTCCCGCTGTTTTTCTGAAGTGTAGAAATTGCGTATTGTCTAGGGGCTTCGTTCCTCCACTTAGCACACGCCCCGTTGTACCGACTACTGCTCGTTTCCCTGCTGCTGAACTCTAACCCGACAATCCCATTGTAGATGTCCAGGTTTCCCACATCTATAACACTTCGGTCTTCCATCCTTTCTTACTTTATTCTGTGATGCCGACCGTCGAGTCTCTGTTCCTTGTTCTTCTTCCTCATCGTCTGTGCTATCGCGATCTTTTAGCGCACACTTTATGACTTGTCCAACCAGACGCTGATTTGGCGGCCTCAAATTGTAAAGCATGTACCAGGGCGTCCGCACTGTTCTGGTGTCTTGCCATTCATAACACTTGCTGTAGTTCGTTATCTCGGACACCGGCAGTAAATGTCTGCATCGCAAAACTCGTTCGAAAATCTTCTGGCGCTTCAGGATAGGCCAGTCTAATTAGTCTGTTGATACTTGCTTCAAACTCTTGAAGGCTCTCCCTGGCATGCTGTCGCCTTGCTCTCAACTGGGTGCAGTACACATCTCGCAAATGTTTATCACCATACCGTAATTCTAGAGCTTTTATCAACTAGGCATAGATGTTCTGGCTGTCAGGTGGCACTTTCTATAGAAGTTCTGCCACTGGTCCTTTTAATGCGAGAACGAGTGAGACTGCCTTGTCTTTCTCTGTCCAATTATTTGTGCATGTAGCAGCTTCAAATTGGCGGAGGTACGATGCCCAGTGACTGCTTCCGTCAAAGGTTGGAGCTTTGACATGAACTGTCCCTACTGCAGGGATAGTGACTTTCTCTACTGACTTATTTTCTGTGTCTTTCTGTCTTTATCATTGGTACAGTCTGTTCACAAAGTTGTCTTGGTTGTAACTTCAGACACTGCTCAACTTCATTTTTAATCTGCTCTTTTATATTTGTAATCGAGTCTTCTATTTTTGTTGACATAGCTTTTTCCACAATCGTGACTGATTTTTCTACTTCAGCTATTTTATTAGACATCGATTCTTCAACACTCGAGACACATTTTTCTACTTCAGCTATTTTTAATGTCATTTATTCTTGTACCTCTGATATTTTAGTAACTTGTTTATTAAGCTCACCTCGTCCGAGACCCAATTCTGCGGTACAGTGTTCTTGCAACTGTTTCTGCATAGCCTCAAAGAGAGCTTCTGTTTTATCTTTGTGTCTTTCTTCTGTTTCTAGCATTAGTGCTTTCTGACCTCTTCTCTTTCCTGTCTTCGTTCTTCTTTTCGTCATCTTTCTGCTTCTCCCTGTGTCTGCACAGCAGTGTTTGGAAAGCTTCCATCATCTGACTGGCATCCATTGTTTACCGATTAGTTACGAATTAGCTCATCTTGTACAAAGTGTCCACTGTTTCCACTGTTAACCGTTCTATCCCACTTCTGACACCACTGTTATGATGGTCTACTCGATCGTCGTAGGTACAGTGGAAACAAAATAAGTACAAGACACCAATTAAGTCACTAATCACACCTTTAATTTTTACAGTTAACAGTTCGTAATTAACAACACAGTCTACAACAAATCAAATGAAAATTGTTCACACGCAATAAAATGTCCACTAAATTAAACACAACTGTATTACAAATATACCGTCCGATTATAAAACACCACTCTTAACTAATAACCACTTGAACGCGCACAGTAATATCGCTACTATAACTCTCGAACCACACTGTCAATATATCGCACAAATACTGAACTGAACGTCGTTGAGTACAGGTTTTTATACCGCCCCAAATTACTAGATTATTCCATAGGCCTAATGCGCGATAGCGCCAGTATAGTTACGATGTAATTACTTGCGGCCTTGACACAGTCCGTGCGCCCAAGCGAAGTCTGGCACAGTCTAGAAAATGCGTCAACAAGCACGTACACCACACACATTACATTCCGTATCATTCTGGAACATTCGATAAACACGTAGATTGTTCTGCGATGTCGTAACAACATAGAAAATTTTGAGAAATAAAGATAATGAAATATTACTCAATATTTGTCTGTGGGGGCAATTTATTAAATATTCTAAACTTACTACACCATTCCATAAACATGACAGTGTCATGTTCACTGTGCAAGTATTATTGGCAGAGTGCAGGCTCATTCTGATACCTGTTTCACACAGGATAGGCAAACTGTTTTATAACCAGTTTTAATTGTTCACTGACAACTAAGGCTAGTCATAAACTGTTTATTCACCCGCCCAGTCATCAATACTTTGAGACTGTTGTTATGTAAAATGTTTTGCCACAAAAACTAACATGTGAAGTTAATTACATACCATAACTGTGTTGCCAAGCACTAACAACCAGAACCACTATATTACTTATCATTAATTCACTACTTACAAAGTCTGGGCTTACCTTGCTCTCACGATAGCCCCAAAAGCCACCTCCATAAGCACCTTCATTCTGACTAACTGATCCTAGTGATGATGACATGAACAAAACTGCTGCTTTATTTACTCCAAGAGGCAATGTTTTGTTATAATCTGCTGCCATTTTCACATATTGAATTAATTCCTAGAATAATAATATAGTTTAAATTTAAGGTTTCAAAATTTCACATTCACAGTTCGTTTAATACACCTGATTAAAGAAACATAAATGTTTTTAATTTGCTTTCTGAAAATAATATGTTACTCCCATTCTCTTTATATAAAGTGACTTTTCACTTGACATTCTATGCCTCACTACAAGTAACTGAGGGCAATGCAGTGGAAATGAATCTTCAGTAAAATTTTACTGTGTTAAACTAAGGATCAAAGCCTCAGACTGACCCAATATTTATAATAGATCAATGTAAATGGCATGTAAAAATGTGGAACTCACAGAATATTCACATCTTATATACAGTACTATACCAACTTAGGCCTATATACATTAGAGAATCACTAATTACATTCCACAGACTCTAAAAAACAAATATTGTATATTTGTATATTATATACAATATTATGAATATTATTGCAGGTGCAATATTTATGTATTGCAAAAACATGAACTAGTTAAATGATAAATGGGCAGTAGTGATGTTATATATTTTGTATTTTTTTTTTTAGCATTTTAATAGATTGCCTGTTAAAGCAAAGGAATATTATAGGATTTTTAAAATGCAAATTACGGTAATTTTTTTTCTGGAAATTAGATTAACCTGTTGTGTAATATCTGTAGTATGGTGTGCAATCATGAGTACCTCTTTAAAACTTTTTTTGCTGCATATGTATAATTTTTTTGAAGACATTATTTAGTAATTTTACAAGCTTTGTGTGTGGTATGGTCGAATTTAACTTATGCACAGTGAACTGCCATTAACATTATTTACCGTCAGAACTGCATTTGGAAGAACCAGGAGAGGTCTAATGTTCTGCACTCCAACAACAAAGATTGGTGTTGGTTTAAGTATTCTATTCATTACTGTATCTCTACTTTCTAAGCTGTAGAATATATTATGTGATACTGTTATATTAGCTAAGTTGTATTTCAGTTTCAAGACTTGTCATTCTTTTTTCATTATGTGTGACTACTTTTTTGTGTAATACAGTGGAACCCCTTAAATCCGAACTAATTGGGGCTGTAGCCTGTTCGGATTCGGAAAAGTTCGGATTAGCCGAAAAATCTGCATACATAGTACTCAACACTAGTTACGGTGTACGCGCCGCCCGGTAATGTTGCGTAGGGGTGAGAAGAAGCCGCCAGAGGTTCCTGACCTTGACTGCCCGTGAATCACTGTTGCTGTCGGGCGGAAGTGCGCTAAAAATAGCCCAGTCCTACTACAATAGGTCTAGAAATCTTTGTATTCCAGTTAGTCCTCTGGCGTTTGTTGTCCTGTGCGTTTGTCTGCTGTTACTGTTTCCATCCAGTGTACATAGTTTGTTCGAGTTTTCGTTTAAGGTTTATTGTTTATGCATTTGAAGTGAGCAGTGTAGATCGGGTTTTTTAGTTTTCTTAAATTATGGCAAGCAAACGAAAACATAGTTCTTGTACTTTAAAAGAAAAACTCGAAGTGTTAATGCGACTAGACAAAGGGGAAAGTTTGACGAAGTTGGCTGTTGAATTTGGTGTTGGTAAGGCAACAATCAGTGACTGGAAAAAGAATCGTGCGAAAATTGAACAGTTTTGCAGTGCAACAAGTGAAAAAACTTTGAAACAACGCCATCACGTAAAAGTTTCTGTAAATGAAGAAATTGACGAAGCAGTGTTTTTGTGGTTTACACAAGAGAGGCAGAAAGGAGTTCCTATTAGTGGTCCATTAATTCAAGAAAAGGCATTGCGGGTGAACAAACTAATGAACGGAGATTTGGCATTTACTGCTAGCAATGGGTGGTTGGATCGATGGAAGAGAAGGCATGGAATCAGACAACTGACGATAAGCGGAGAGAAGTTATCAGCTGATAATACTGCTGCAAAAGAATATTTAGATGAATTCGCCGATTTGATTTCGTCAGAAAATTACTCGCCCCAGCAAGTGTATAATGAGGACGAGACTGGATTGAATTTTAAAGCACTTCCCACTAAAAGTCTCGCTTCTAAAGAGGAATCTTCTGCGCCAGGCTTTAAAATGAACAAACAACGTCTCACAGTTTTGGCCTGCAGTAACGCCGCGGGAACAAACAAGCTACCATTAATGGTGATTGGAAAATCTGCCAAGCCACGAGCCCTTACAAATATGAACATGAATTCTCTCCCTGTTTATTACAGAAATCAGACTAAGGCGTGGATGACTGGTAATCTTTTTAAGGAGTGGTTTGAAAAGAAATTTGTTCCTTCGGTAACAAGATTTAATGAAGAAAATGGACTGCCACCTCGAGCTCTACTTTTGATAGACAACGCTCCTTCACATCCTTCAGACATGCAGTTGGTGTGCAGAGACATAAAAGCAATTTTTCTACCACCTAACGTGACATCGCTGCTGCAGCCTATGGATCAAGGTGTGCTACAGAACATAAAACTAAGCTACAGAAAAATGCTTCTGCAAACTCTTATTGAAGAAGATTTTTCTCTTTCTATTCTTGAGAAACTAAAGAAGATAACAATAAAAGATTGATTTACTGGGTTGCAGAATCCTGGAACAATACCAGTAAAAATTTACTGCAGAGATCTTGGATAAAGCTTTGGCCCAGCCTCGAATTTGTGGAAACACCACTTACAACACGAGATGATGAAACTGAGCTCCTTCATCTCTTTCAAAAAGTACCAGGATGTGAGGATGCTGAAAAAGGTTGTCTGGAGGAGTGGGCAGCACTAGACGACAATGAAGAATGCACCGAGCATGACATAGTGTCTGTGGTCCAGGATCAACATGACAATGTATAAGGTAGCGATAGCGAGGGAGAAGATGCCTCAACAAACGTGACTCATTCTGACGCTGCCGTCGCTCTCGACATCGCTTTGTGCTACGTAGAACAACACGCAGCTGCTACACCCAATGATGTCATGTTTATGCGACGCTGGCGCAACATCGCATCCTCGGGAAGGTTTATGTCACTTCGCCAGATGAAGGTCACTGATTTTAAGTGAAAAAATTTAGTGTAGTGTTGTGTGTGTTTCTTTTGTGTTTTTCCTTGGTCATTCAGCTCAGATGTTAATGAAATGCTGTATGACGTTGTTGTTTTTATACAGTGTTAATTCCAATATTTTTTACATTTCAATCCTGTTTTACGTAAGTAGCAATACTTGTACATACTTTATTAATTTTTCAATGATTCTTTATGTAAAATTAGGTTACATATGATAGTTTTATGTAATAATAAATGTGTTTCTTATGTCTTTATGTGTTTTTTCAAATGTTGTTTTTCTTCAAAATCATGTTCGGATTTCCCAGGTTTTCGGATTTCTGGGGTTCGGATTTGAGGGGTTCTACTGTACATAACATAGCTTACAATACATGTATATCAATATTTCATAATTTATAATACAAGAACTTATTAGATTTCTATTGTACTGATAAATGTTTTGAATTCTTTTAGATGTTTCTTTATAAGATCTACTTTTGTAGGTGGCCGGGTTCCTGTTTCTGTTACACTGTTGATTAAATACTGTCTCTGATTTGATAACCTCTCACACTCATATATGATGTGATCCACTGTTTGTTCTCCGGATAATCTCCAAATGACTGGAATAGCCTCACATGCTGTGTGCCCAGAAGCATGTACACACTCAGCGATGTGGTACTATTAATTTCCTTAGTGTAGCAATAATCATTTTTGTGTTTTAGATAACTACTGAATAAAAAAAAATGCAAACCATTATATGTTTACAACATTACTCAAATTTACTTGTAATTAATAGTTTGCTTAAAACGGGTTAAAATTTACACCTGTAGCATTTTCAGATAACACAATAGGATGATATACGAAAAATGTTAATAACATTTAATGTATTAAAGGTATACAAATAAAATTTTGAGATATAATAAAGAACATAAAATACAAATCACACTTTAACAGGATTTTTTTCTGCTGCTTGGTTTGTTCACATTAATAAAGTGTTGACATGCATGTCAGAAGAGGAAAAAACCATCACTTTGTTGGAATCCACTGCACTATAAAATAATGAACCCTCTCCAATAAATACAAAACTACAGAGTTGGATTGAAAAATAAATAAAGAACACAACAAAAGTATATTTATTTAATTTTTATCTCAGACATTATGAAAGTTATAAAGTTATAAAAAGAGAGTTCTCCTTTCTTTGAGCAGAGTGTAAGTACTGTCTAATTTAAAACATCAAACTGTTTTGATTGTAGAAAATGCAGTGTATTATAATGTCAAGATTGATAGGCCACCTTAACGAAACAGTATCAAACATAAAATGTTTACATGGTTGCATAGAAAACAAACTTCTGAAGACATGGGAAAGCACAGCTATTCACACTTGCTAAACAGCATTAAACATCATATCCAAAGATACGATTTATTTTCAACATGGTATTGCATAACACAAGTTCATTTTCAACTATTAATTAAAAGGCAAGTGAGAAGAATTTTGTTGAGATGGGGCCACAAAATAGGTTTTATAAGTGCAACCATGTACAGTGCATTGAAGGGAACTGTAATACGAGGTGTGATCAATAAATACGTGGAATTTTTCAATTTCGCAGGCTGTTTTATGTCCAATTGCCATAATTTATTGTTGTTGTGTTGGTGCCCTTGTTCCTGACATATCTTGACATTGGTAACCATATTGGATGCTTAGTTCATTGTTGGCTGTCGAAAAGGTTACACGTATTTTGGTGTGCTTGGCAATTTTTACTTGTGGAAAAATGGAACAAAGAATTTGCATTAAATTTTTCTTTAAGAATGGAATAAAGTGCAGCACCATATTGGAAATGTTTAATGTTGCTTTTGGTGAACCTTCTATAAATAAAACAAGCGTTTACAAGTGGTACAAATGTTTCCAAGAGGGCCATGAGGACATTGAAGATGACGAGCGCCCTGGATGCCCCAGCACATCAACAATCGATGAGAACGTCGAAAAAGTGAAGAAAATGAATATGGACAATCACCAAATCACTATAAGAGAGGTTGTTGATGATGATGGCATATCATTTGGCTCATGTCAAGCAATTTTTTCGAATGTTTTGGGCATGAGATGTGTGGCAGCAAAATATGTCCCAAAATTGTTGAATTTCGACCAAAAGCAGTGCCAAATGGACATTGTTCGGGAGTTGCTGAATAAAGTCAATGACGATCCAGAACTGCTCAAACGGGTCATAACAGGTGATGAAACATGGGTGTAAGGATATGATGTCGCAACTAAGGCCCAATCGTGCCAATGGATGCTTCCTGAAGAGCCACGACCAAAAAAACTTGTCAAGTTCAATCAAATATGAAGGTTCTGCTCACTGTTTTCTTTTATTTCAACAGCATAGTGTACCATGAGGTCTTGCCACCAGGTTGTACAGTCAATAAGGAATACTACCTGGATGTTCAACGCCATTTGCGTAAACCAATCCGAACAAAACATCTGGATTTGTGGCAAAACAACTCATTGCTATTGCACCATGATAATGCACCTGCTCACAATTCACTGCTTGTTCATGAATTTTTGGCCAAAAACAACACCTTTATGATGCCTCATCCTCTGGATTCGCCAGACATGGCCCCTTGTGACTTCTTCCTATTCCCAAAGATGAAAAAAAACCAAGAAAGTACGTTTTGCCAACACTGGGGAGATAAAGACAAATCGCTGAAGGAGCTTAAACGCCATGCCAAAAATTGCAATCCAGAAGTGCTTCGAAGATTGTAAAAAGCGCTGGCACAAGTCTATTATATCTTATGGGGACTACTTTGAAAGGGACAAATTTAATATTGATCATTAATGATTTTTTGAGAAAAACAAAATTTCCTGTATTTTTTTTATCAAACCTGAAAAAATGTCAAGAAATCTCACACATGACTATAACTGACTCATTCGTAATCAGAATAGGACACAATGATGACCGCACTTCTGATTACAATTTAGATACAGAATCAGGAGCATTCTCAAGTATCAAAAAATTACCTTGATTAAAAGGTTCTCGATTCCCAAATGATGACAAACACTTTCATGATTGCTGTACAAGTTACAATTTTTATTTAATTTAAAATCATTAGACGCCACTAGCATAGCAAAGGGATTACTGGTTACCCCCCCCCCCACACACTGTGTAAGACACCAATAAGGCCTTATAGATAAAATCTGCAGGCAAACAATATCAGCTTGCTAATAGCTATAATAAGACATACACAATAGGCCATAACTAACAAATCCCCTATAACTCCAACATCCCCCCCTCCGACCATTAAAAACATATCATCATGGAAACTCCTGGTCTGTTTTTCATCAAAAATACTCCATTACAAAATCTTGATCAGTAACCTCACATCACAGAAAACTTTCCTGGCTATGCCGCTGTTAGGCCTATTAAATAGTACATATAGAATTGTCTAGTTTACGTTCAATTAATAAGAATATTCAGATCCTATACTTAATAAATTTCAGTATTCTTATAATGACTTTTTTTTAATCACTTTAGGTTAATATCTGATAATAAATATTTGAGCACATGAAATTATTAGCGCAGGTAATGATATTTTTAATCTAAAGTAAACTGAAGTTGGTGAGCACTGATAGATAGTAATGTTTTTGTGTAAGTGTATTACAACTGACACCAGTGATAAGAACATGCACGTTTAAGCCAGACCATAGAGGGTGTGAACTACAAGGGGTGATTAGGGGGATCAGCCACTCCCCTAGAGATATTAAAAATTTCAACACAATCCCATGTAGCGTGTCAATTTTGGGAGTTTTTATTTTCTACAGTATGGGGTATTAAATTTTATTTATTTCGTTTTCAGTCGGGAGCCTTATAAATATTGTGAAATAATTGGATTATGCGACAACGTTATTTTCCGTGTAACAGACCAGTGTTGAGAAACAGCAGTTTGAGACAAAGGCGTTACGCAATTTCAATTGTGTAACGCGACGAGCGAAGCATTTACCCCCTTCAAACTTCTCAGAAATCTGTACTTGTGTAGCAGCACACAGACGCAACTGTACCACCACAAACTCGAGTGACGCATCCAGCCACAAAACAGGATGTCCTGGGACGAGTAAAATTCAGCAATGCGCTTTTGAGCGGCAGGAAGTGCTGTTTACGTCCGGTTCCTACCATGACGTCAACCTGTGCCTAATTGAAATCAGTGACCATGGTAACCTAAAAAACTACATGCATGGCATGGAGCGAAACTTCGGCGACGAAGGATAAGGCCGTGACTTCCATACAACTATGAGATCACAATAGCGGTACCCGTTACATTACCGTTGTCAGTCTACCAGTTGAAGACATCGGCGCCGGTACAATCAAAGTAGGCTCGCCATAAAAGTTTGTAATTTATCAGAAAAAAAGTTGTAATTATCGCAAAGTGTTATGTGACCGCGGTCAATCCACCTAGGGGGCAGTAATCAAGAGTTTTTTTCTTCTTTCGGACCATAAAGACAGTGTAACTAAACAATGCGTGTGTGCGGCTACCGCGTGGTCGGTGTTTGGGGGTCTGGGGTTTAAATTATAAAATGTTAAGGGCAAAATAATTTGGAATGAATGTGAGAGCGAGCAAAGCTGGGCTGGTTTCTGTTTGTGTTGTATAATTGTGTTTGTGCTTTAGAAAAGAAGGTAAGAGATAGTTGGTAAGTTCTTTTCCAAGACGCACGAGTTGCACAATATGTAACTCCATGTAAATCTATTTGTCAAACAATAATTTCAACAATTGAGCATTAAAATTATTAATTCTCTTCTTAACAATGTGTAGAGTTAATTATTTCGAGAACCCATGAAACACATGTTTGTATCTAGCGTTCGTACGAAAGGATCCTGGCCTATACAAAACGAAACCTTTCAGGTAGGTGGAAGTAAATATATTATATTATATTAATATATATTTAAGCAAAAGTATTTAACATCTCAATGGCGCCCGAACAGGGACAGTTTATTAATTAAAATATTAAAGACCGTACCTACAGTACAGATACAAACATGTTTTTGGGGTTAGCGGAATAAAACAAAAGTGCGTTGTTAACGCAGAATTGGTTATATAATACACTTTATTGATTATATTTTATTTATACACAAATATCAAGTATAAAATAAGAAATGGCAGATAACAGTGAAGTCGGCTTATCTGACAACCAGACCGAGAGTCAAGTAAATGCTGACTCCGGTATTCAAACAGAAGTAACGTCAATAAATGAGTATAACGTAGAAGCATCTGTATTTAGCTCACCAGGAGCGATATCAACTCCCGTAACAAATAAAGCTACAGAGTTGTCAGTAAACGATTTATTTAATTTCATGAGAACCATGTCTAGTGACATGAGAACCATGTCCAGTGACGTGAGAAATATGTCTAAGAATATTAACGTAAAATTTGATATACAGAATGATCAGTTTGATGCAATTGACAATAAATTTGACATGTTAAATAGTCGTTTTGATGATAATGATAAACGCTTTGATAATAATGAAATAATTTTAAATAAGATGAAAAGTGATTTTAACTATAAATTAGACCAATTAACTAATGATTTTAATGAACAGAAAATAAAATGCGAACAGCAAAATATTCAAAACGAGATTAATTTTAAAGCAATTAAAGACCAGAATATGCAGTTACAGCAGAATATAAATGTAAAATTTGATGAGTTGATAAATAATATACAAGACAAGAATGTATGTCTTGAGAATGCCGATGAAATGACAAGAAATAGTTCGAATAAAGTAGAACAGAGTAAGAATAATATAAACGAAAGTTGTAATGACAATGTTGTATTAGGTAATGAATTAATAAATAATAATGATGTTGATAATAATGAGAATAATAATGTAGTCGAAAAGTTGGTATCTGAGAGTACTAATGAAGTTGTAGAATGTGATTATGAGATGTTAATGTGTGTTAATGAGTTGGAGAGAGAGTGGAAAGAGAGCTATATTACAGGTATGAAACAGGGGGTAAATTGTTTACGAGGTAGAATGGGGGGTGAAGGAAGACCTTCACGTATATATTGTGTAGACAAGTGTGCTACAAATAATTGTTTTTTGAAGTTTTTTGTTTTTCCTGGAGAAGTCAGGAAAGGTTTAATTGAATTGGTACCCTCTGTCTGTAATACTTTTGAGAGTGTGATTTGGGGTTATGAAGAGAGAGATGTAAACAGAGAATTGTGTGTTAGTAAAGAAACAGAATTGTATGACTTAAATAGGAAATATAACAAATGGAAAGATAGTTTAAAAATATATGTGAATGATAATGATTACAATGATTTAATAAAAATGATTAACCCGATAGTGAATGAATTTAATGACGGAGACTTGACAAAAATACCTAATGTAGACTGGTTATATGAGTATTTGAATAAGTTGATTGAAGTCAGTTTTTCTGGGTACAACACACAAAACAGTCATTTGTGTGGTGATAAAATTGAACGATGTTATGTAGAACCAAGGTTAATTTGGGACGATGGGGGGTAGACTATTAAAACAATAAAAGACAGTATAAATATTTTGTTTTAATGGTTCTTGACATGGCAAAACTGGACAAATGAAGTGCGGAAAAAACTGAACAATAAATAACAAGAGTTTGTAAATAAAATATAGTGAATTTGTGTGTACATTGTGGGATGTTAAATAAATAATGTGTGTATGTAAGATGATTGTTGTGATAATAATATAAATATTTTGCAAGTTAAATAAATATTAGAATTAATTGTGAAAACAGTAATTGATTAATGGTAATGGTTTCGATAACTATATAATTTATGTTTTTGGTAATTGAATTAATTAAACCAATTTGATATGCTTAAATATTTTGATTGCTTATTTGAATGTTAATTAATTAAATTTTTTTCTGAATTTAATTTATTTTACGAGATGGAAATTTGGAAATGAATGATACATTATTTAATTTAAACTAATTTTGGGTAAAATGTTTCAGAGATGATGGTGATTATGTTTTGGGTGTATATCATGTTAAATGGATTGTAAGTAGAAAAATTTTATAATCATATGTAATAAAAATGTTCATAGGTGTGATTGAGATGTTAATTCAATAATGAGATTATTGGAAATAATTTTGTTTAATAAATATGATAATTAAAAATTTTAATAATAAATGAAAAATGATATATAATGATTATTAATAATAAATTTTGAAAATTTTAAGAAAGTCAAATGGTAAAAAGTTGTGAATCGGGTTAGATGATTATTGATGCAAATATTATATGATAATGTATACAAAAATTTTAATTAGTTTTCAATTGTAATTGGTTATTAGGTTGCTATTGCGGGGGTGGCCTGTGCTCTCGTAAATAGCGGAATGGGTTGGGGGTAACCGAGAGTGTTACCTCCATCGGAGGCCAAAATGGCGATAAATGTGCGGCACACCTTATCCGTGTAGATTAAAGTTTACACACTGCCAAACGACCGTGTCGCACATAACTAGATTGATGTGTAACAGGCAGTCAAATTGAAGTTTAGATTTCCCCGACTTTTCGGGCGATTACTGCCTTACCAGCACTAATCGTGGATTTGGCTAGCGGCCAGCTATGGTCATATCAAGTCCCTTGACCATAGCTGACTTGAAATTGGTACATATTTGAAATTCAATGGGGGGAGAAACTAGGGAAAATCTCCGGTACTATGGAACAGCGGCTGCCACTCTGCCCGCTTTGGGGTAGCAAGACAGGTGGTAGAACCGTATTAAGGGTGTATAATTATAACAAGAACATGTTGATGTTCACTACTTTGAAACTTAATAGTGGAAGCAAAGACACGGAGAGGTAAAACCTGCTCCAAAATATACAGCCTTTGTGGAAGCGAAAAGGCGCCACAGTCTTACATAATTTGAAATAGTGTGTGTGGCTGGGAGGTGACGCAAAGGAGTCACGAATGTAAATTTTATAACATAACATCTTTTTATTCAAAGTTTGATCAAATAAAACTGCTTGTGCTCTGCTCAAATAACTAGATGCTCATATTTTCAATATAAGGTGTTCATACTATAATTTTAAATGTATTGTTTTATTGTTGTACGTTAGATATAGGTATTGTAAAAATAGTTATTTTCATGATATGTGTATGCTTTAGATTAAGCCAATAATTAAACGCCTGGCAGGCAATCAACATAATAGAAGTAAGTATTGATAATGTATTCCATGTAATTTGTTCAATTTGAGATGTGTTGTAATTGTGTTAGGATATCAGCTGATCAGCAATAACATGTCACTGGTATATTAGTTGTAAATGTTACAAGTAACTAATGTTTGATGTAATGTTTTAGGGTATTACAGATGCTTTAAAGTAACGATAAAAAATAATTCGCTACAATGAAATATAAAGTAACGATTTGTGAAATCTAACAAAAGATAGTTTTTTTGGGTGATAAATATTTCATGGGACACATATATCTGTCCAAGCTAAAAGCAAAGTTGAATTTGAAATAGTAGAGATGAATATGATGTAATGTTGTTTTTGAGTTAATGTAATGTAACAGAATTTTGTGAAATATAGATGTTGACACAGTAGTATGTGGAGAATTTATGTAGAGTTTTGAGTGATATATTGATGTGTATAATTAATGAGGTTATTTTGTTGTATTTGTAGTAAGGTAATGAGATTCAGATTTTTGGGGATGGCAATTTTGTATTAGGGGGTAGTGTCATGTAGGAGTTCGCAACAAAATATGTTGGGACGGGAACTGGTATAGATTTTAGTGGGGAAGGGGCCGCCTTAGGTAGAATCCAGGCCGCCAAATAACGGGAATTGAGTTTTGGGTATGGGAAACACATATCCTATGTACAAAGGGTTAGAGAGTATTTTTATATGTAGAAGGTGGCGAATTGAGTTAAATGATAAGTTGGGGATGAGAGTGTTTTGGGATAGATATTTTGGTATAGATGGGTGTCATGTTACTAAAAGTTGATGAATATTAGCGTCAGGGAGTAAAGTTTTTATATATGTATACAGATCTAATACAGTCAATGAGAATAAATAATTTACATCACCCACAGTAGATTAGAATCAGATTATTAAAATAAAGAGAGTGATTCATAATAAAGAATATAAAATTTTTCATTTTTCAAGCCAGTGACAAACTTTTGGTAGAATGTTCAAATAATGTCAAGTTAAGAATTGTTTATTTTAAATAATGTAAATGTCAACTTAATTATTATGTTAATATTTTGTTTGTTTTAAATATTTTATTTTATTATTGTTTTGTGTTTCAAATCAGATTGTTACAGATATTGTAGGTATTTTCAGATGGGAGGTACATAACGTATGTAGGTCAAGGGTCTTGGACTTGACCTAGTTTCGATCAGCTGATGAGGTCATACACCTACTGAGCTTGTATAGTAGGAAGTCAATTTAATTTGTTTGTTTAATTAATTCGAACCAATATTTAAATAATTTTGCATATGAGGGAAACATTTAAATAAATTTTATTTTTCTTTAATTTTAAAATTGTGGAAATTTTAATTTTTTTTGGGAAAAAAAAAACTTGATTTTTCGCCTGCCAGCATTTGAATATTTTTGAGTAATGATTATTTTATTATGTGTGTACTTAACACGTTTATTTTTATCGATTGATTGTAGTGCATTGTATTGTTAGCCTATAAGTGATTACATGTTAGGTTAAGGATTTGTTCAAGTAGAAGAAACGCTTAGTTTAAGTCATTTTAAAAGAAAAAAAAAATATAATGGAGAGAATTTTTTTGATAAAACATTATTTTGAATTTTTTAAATTTTTTATAAGTCTTAAAAGAGAATTTTTCAGTTTTACTATGTGCAAGTCAACATGTAATGTGAGTGTGGGAGCACAGTATTTGCTAAAGGCAGCCCAGCTTTCATACAAGGGGAAACATATCGGTGGAGGATCTGGCATACTCTGAGCCAGGGATTGAGGATTTTGCGGGGGTAGCATGTTAAAAGGCGAGGTGGGCTGTGGTGCGAGTCTGTTCGATTTCTCGGTGTTGGGATCTCTTACGGAGAAGTCCAGTGATCTCGTTCAGATGAGTCCATAGCCGCTGAGCCAGGGGGGTCGTGTACCCATGAGATTAAGAACCAGGGGGTTGTTGGCACCAGTTCCTCACCGGTCCTCTTCGGGGTTATCAATGAGATTTCTTCTGTTATGAACCGCAGAATTCTCATCGAGGGGGTATTGTAGCGTGTCAATTTTGGGAGTTTTTATTTTC
This sequence comes from Magicicada septendecula, assembly GCA_034769895.1. Classification (NCBI taxonomy): domain Eukaryota; kingdom Metazoa; phylum Arthropoda; class Insecta; order Hemiptera; family Cicadidae; genus Magicicada; species Magicicada septendecula. The sequence goes on from CM068376.1 coordinate 263,637,061, forward strand.
TACAGTATGGGGTATTAAATTTTATTTATTTCGTTTTCGGTCGGGAGCCTTATAAAATATTGTGAAATAATTGGATTATGCGACAACGTTATTTTCCGTGTAACAGACCAGTGTTGAGAAACAGCAGTTTGAGACAAAGGCGTTACGCAATTTCAATTGTGTAACGCGACGAGCGAAGCATTTACCCCCTTCAAACTTCTCAGAAATCTGTACTTGTGTAGCAGCACACAGACGCAACTGTACCACCACAAACTCGAGTGACGCATCCAGCCACAAAACAGGATGTCCTGGGACGAGTAAAATTCAGCAATGCGCTTTTGAGCAGCAGGAAGTGCTGTTTACGTCCGGTTCCTACCATGACGTCAACCTGTGCCTAATTGAAATCAGTGACCATGGTAACCTAAAAAACTACATGCATGGCATGGAGCGAAACTTCGGCGACGAAGGATAAGGCCGTGACTTCCATACAACTATGAGATCACAATAGCGGTACCCGTTACATTACCGTTGTCAGTCTACCAGTTGAAGACATCGGCGCCGGTACAATCAAAGTAGGCTCGCCATAAAAGTTTGTAATTTATCAGAAAAAAAGTTGTAATTATCGCAAAGTGTTATGTGACCGTGGTCAATCCACCTAGGGGGCAGTAATCAAGAGTTTTTTCTTCTTTCGGACCATAAAGACAGTGTAACTAAACAATGCGTGTGTGCGGCTACCGACCAAAAAAACTTGTCAAGTTCAATCAAATATGAAGGTTCTGCTCACTGTTTTCTTTTATTTCAACAGCATAGTGTACCATGAGGTCTTGCCACCAGGTTGTACAGTCAATAAGGAATACTACCTGGATGTTCAACGCCATTTGCGTAAAGCAATCCGAACAAAACATCTGGATTTGTGGCAAAACAACTCATTGCTATTGCACCATGATAATGCACCTGCTCACAATTCACTGCTTGTTCATGAATTTTTGGCCAAAAACAACACCTTTATGATGCCTCAGCCTCTGGATTCGCCAGACATGGCCCCTTGTGACTTCTTCCTATTCCCAAAGATGAAAAAAAACCAAGAAAGTACGTTTTGCCAACCCTGGGGAGATAAAGACAAATCGCTGAAGGAGCTTAAACGCCATGCCAAAAATTGCAATCCAGAAGTGCTTCGAAGATTGTAAAAAGCGCTGGCACAAGTCTATTATATCTTATGGGGACTACTTTGAAAGGGACAAATTTAATATGGATCATTAATGATTTTTTGAGAAAAACAAAATTTCCTGTATTTTTTTTATCAAACCTGAAAAAATGTCAAGAAATGTCACACAAGACTATAACTGACTCATTCGTAATCAGAATAGGACACAATGATGACCGCACTTCTGATTACAATTTAGATACAGAATCAGGAGCATTCTCAAGTATCAAAAAATTACCTTGATTAAAAGGTTCTCGATTCCCAAATGATGACAAACACTTTCATGATTGCTGTACAAGTTACAATTTTTATTTAATTTAAAATCATTAGACGCCACTAGCATAGCAAAGGGATTACTGGTTACCCCCCCCCCCCACACACTGTGTAAGACACCAATAAGGCCTTATAGATAAAATCTGCAGGCAAACAATATCAGCTTGCTAATAGCTATAATAAGACATACACAATAGGCCATAACTAACAAATCCCCTATAACTCCAACATCCCCCCCTCCGACCATTAAAAACATATCATCATGGAAACTCCTGGTCTGTTTTTCATCAAAAATACTCCATTACAAAATCTTGATCAGAAACCCCACATCACAGAAAACTTTCCTGGCTATGCCGCTGTTAGGCCTATTAAATAGTACATATAGAAATGTCTAGTTTACGTTCAATTAATAAGAATATTCAGATCCTATACTTAATAAATTTCAGTATTCTTATAATGACTTTTTTTTAATCACTTTAGGTTAATATCTGATAATAAATATTTGAGCACATGAAATTATTAGCGCAGGTAATGATATTTTTAATCTAAAGTAAACTGAAGTTGGTGAGCACTGATAGATAGTAATGTTTTTGTGTAAGTGTATTACAACTGACACCAGTGATAAGAACATGCACGTTTAAGCCAGACCATAGAGGGCGTGAACTACAAGGGGTGATTAGGGGGATCAGCCCCTCCCCTAGAGATATTAAAAATTTCAACACAATCCCATGTAGCGTGTCAATTTTGGGAGTTTTTATTTTCTACAGTATGGGGTATTAACTTTTATTTATTTCGTTTTCGGTCGGGAGCCTTATAAATATTGTGAAATAATTGGATTATGCGACAACGTTATTTTCCGTGTAACAGACCAGTGTTGAGAAACAGCAGTTTGAGACAAAGGCGTTACGCAATTTCAATTGTGTAACGCGACGAGCGAAGCATTTACCCCCTTCAAACTTCTCAGAAATCTGTACTTGTGTAGCAGCACACAGACGCAACTGTACCACCACAAACTCGAGTGACGCATCCAGCCACAAAACAGGATGTCCTGGGACAAGTAAAATTCAGCAATGCGCTTTTGAGCGGCAGGAAGTGCTGTTTACGTCCGGTTCCTACCATGACGTCAACCTGTGCCTAATTGAAATCAGTGACCATGGTAACCTAAAAAACTACATGCATGGCGTGGAGCGAAACTTCGGCGACGAAGGATAAGGCCGTGACTTCCATACAACTATGAGATCACAATAGCGGTACCCGTTACATTACCGTTGTCAGTCTACCAGTTGAAGACATCGGCGCCGGTACAATCAAAGTAGGCTCGCCATAAAAGTTTGTAATTTATCAGAAAAAAAGTTGTAATTATCGCAAAGTGTTATGTGACCGCGGTCAATCCACCTAGGGGGCAGTAATCAAGAGTTTTTTTCTTCTTTCGGACCATAAAGACAGTGTAACTAAACAATGCGTGTGTGCGGCTACCGCGTGGTCGGTGTTTGGGGGTCTGGGGTTTAAATTATAAAATGTTAAGGGCAAAATAATTTGGAATGAATGTGAGAGCGAGCAAAGCTGGGCTGGTTTCTGTTTGTGTTGTATAATTGTGTTTGTGCTTTAGAAAAGAAGGTAAGAGATAGTTGGTAAGTTCTTTTCCAAGACGCACGAGTTGCACAATATGTAACTCCATGTAAATCTATTTGTCAAACAATAATTTCAACAATTGAGCATTAAAATTATTAATTCTCTTCTTAACGATGTGTAGAGTTAATTATTTCGAGAACCCATGAAACACATGTTTGTATCTAGCGTTCGTACGAAAGGATCCTGGCCTATACAAAACGAAACCTTTCAGGTAGGTGGAAGTAAATATATTATATTAATATATTTAATATATATTTAAGCTAGTTATTTAACATCTCACCCATAATCACTTAACTTAGCCCTATATCTAAGCCAGTTACAAGTAAATATAGTTAATTCACTACTGACTCAGAACACAAAGTTTTTTATAGGTAAGAACGTAAAAGTACAAGATCCTCTGAAGAAGCTTTTTAAAAGCGAAAACCAGTTCAGGCTATAAGGTAAAACTTTTATGTTTTTACCTACAAAAAACTTTCTGTTCCGAGTCGGTAGTAAATTAATTATATTTAGTTAAGTAACGGACACATCATGGACAATGAAATCCAGTTACAAGTGTTAAAATAAAACTTATAAGTAATTGTAGACATAAAAGAAAATACAATATTGCGGTGGTTGTGGGTGGAGGTCATGGTTTTGGTCTATGTATATGTAGTATATAGTAGGAGTAGTAGTAGTATATGTACCACACACAAACAATTCATATTAAATTATGAAATAACTTGCCACTTAGTTTATAAAACACACACACACACAAAACCCCCTTCAAAATAAATTAGAAGTCCTTAGTCATTTAAGACCTAAGATGGTGGAAACACCAAAAGGCCTTGTCAAGAGCAAAGCGAGTAGCAGTTTTGCAATAAGTGGTGACAGAGTTGGTGTTAAGATAACTGCTAATAAAACTAACTTGACTGGCATAAATTGATTATTGCCATACACTTCTAATTTTTGTATTTTGGTGTCGCTCAATATCACACACTGTATAATTCTGTTAGAAATTTTTTGATAAAATATAACTGTCTCACCTTGGTTAATAGGATTGGTCCAACAGTGTTTGTGGCAAATTGTGCAGTCAGCTTCTCTTCTGTTATATCTTCTAACTTTCCTTCCTTATCAAACACAATACCAGCATTATGGAATAACACATTCAATCCTTTGTCACCAACAATGTCATGTATTTTCTCTCCAAAAGATCGAAACAAATCAAACTGGATAATATCTAAAAAAAATTGACAATTTGTAATTAGACAATTTATGTTTGTACCTTGTGCCCGTTAACTGAAACATGCCCACTTCAAGTGTAAACTGGTTTTATTAGTTAACACAAGTTATAATCTTATGGAAAATAAGAGACCATCTTTTGCCATTTGTAATGCTGTTACTACTAACCCTTGAGATCACAATACTCCTGAGATTAAACATCATTCTTTGCACTACAAGTTTCCACTTGACACACACTCATTGCACCACATAATTCACAAAATAAGTTACACATTATTAATACATTTAATTGATAATATGAACATACAAATTTATAACACATCATACTTTACAAAATACAGAAAACTGATTTACATTTGAAAAAAATAGGCTAATTTGGATACCAAAACAATTGATAACTTTTCCTGCACTCTTCACTCCCAAAAAATACATTTGTACTTATAGAAAACTTTCAACTTGTTCAAGTACTTATACATATTATAAAGTACATTTGTACTTGAATCTTAAATCTTGTCTCAGGCATTTCACATTCTACAGTCACACCATTCCCCTTGATGACATTTTTGCAATCTTCAACCTTTTACTCATTTTGTTTGATACACCTGTTTCATTCAGTTATCTAAAAATGCCAACACTATCAGACAGATGTTTCTTTAAACTTGATCAGATTTATTTTAATTTACCATTTTAATATTTTCTGACCATTTTTATCTAAGAGAACATACGGTTATTGTTCAGACAACGGCCTTGTGTGAAAAAAGTAACCTTCAATTCTAGTTCTAGTAACCTTCAATTTTGACATTCACACCATATGAACATGCTCACTATAACATATACCCCTTCAAGCAAGGGGTATTTTTAATTTTTTATCTGTTATTCACTTTCTCAGTCTGTGAAGACATCATCAGACTGAGCCAATTTTTTTTTTTTTTTGAACCACTGAACATTCAACATACTTTTGAACTTTTTTTTATTAAAACAATTACTGCCTATGAGTAAATTCATCACAATTTCCAAAAACACGTTTACAAAAACAGTCCTGAGAGAGGCAAATAAAAAATAAGGAGGGAAGAAGTCACAACATAACAAACATATGGCAACCTGAAAGATCGAGTAGTGTATAATAGATTTTGTGAGGCAAAAAAAGATTATAGTAATAAAGAATAATTTCCCCCGGATAATTTTATTGATAATGACAACCACAAAGAAACGTATGAAAACTACTTGAGTCAAAGTAGATAATATTACAACTGAAAAAGAACATGGAAGAATTATTAGGGATACCAGAAATTACAAAGGAGTAGATGTAGACAATTTTCAACTGACAGGCAGACACTAGGTACCTACGCTATACAAAGATACTGGATATTGTTATATTGTTTATAATCAATACTGTGTTTTATAATCATTTTATAATCAATATTGTGTTACTCTTAATTAGACCTCCATAAAAGTCTGTTGATAACATTACTGATATGCTATAAGTTTTTGTACACAAGCATCTTGACAGTCCTCATGACGTTACCAGCACCACAACAAACTGATGCACAGGAATTGAAGCAAATTAAACTGGAAGAAATACGCACAAGGACTGAACATTTCAAAGTGTGATAACAAAATTACAACACCCATAGTTATAACTGAACTTTTGCTTGGAGGAAGCACAGTTAATCATGTGAAGACATCAAACATCGTTATAAAAAGGGTTACTACTAACTATGTAAATTAAAAATTATACATAAAATAATATCAATACAAAGTTATAAAACACACACACTCACACAAAGTTGGGGTTCCTGGGCAATTCCTTACACTAGGACAAGAGAAAAGATTAAGAATGAAAACATGATGAAATGCCTCACTATAAATTATCATAGAATATCATGGACTGGATAAGATTACATTGTCAGCCCTTTGGGAGTCTGATACAAAAAAAATATAAAAGCAACATATACACATTCAAATGATACTATAATAAAAATTATGTTGAATTGAAAGCTTTAAGTTATATATAACAATATCTTACACATAGCTGGTATACTACGCTGATTCCTTCTGGTGGTGAAGTAACAAATACGTAAGGAAGACTTGCTTTCAAATGTAGCAATCAACCAAGAAATTATTAATGAGAAAGTTACAAAATTTGTTTTGAAACTGCACTATGAAAAGGTGTTTATGAAGATATTTATTTGGAGAATTTTGAGTCACATAAATTAGAATCAGTAATGTGCATTTAAATAATGCATAACAATACAAACACTCATGGAGAATTGGCTCCACAAAACAGATTTACGTGCATATTTAATGGAAGCAAACCTGATTTCTGCCATTAATTCATTATACCATTAATTTTTAAATATTCTTTTGTGATATAACACAATTTGTCTATCCCAACTCTATAAATTTGTAATAAGTACAAACCAGAGTGTCTAACAAGGTTGCTGTATTTCACTTTACTGAGTGTGTGACCACACAGGTGTGCGTGCGTGCGTGCGTGCGTGCGTGCGTGCGTGCGTGCGTGCGTGCGTGCGTGCGTGCGTGCGTGCGTGCGTGCGTGCGTGCGTGCGTGCGTGCGTGCGTGCGTGTGTGTGTGTGTGTGTGTGTGTGTGTGTGTGTGTGTGTGTGTGTGTATTCCTGTCCTGATATAGACTTCTATCTTACATCATTATCTAGACGCAAAAATGTTCAGTCTTAGTCAATTCCAACTCTTCTTCAAAAAAGGCTGTAAAGGTCAGTGGATTTTGAAATTTTAAACTAAATTTTTAAAATATGCAACTAAGAATTCAGAGCTTAGAATTTTGACATGTTACATAATGACTCAAAATTTTCCTGATAAAGATTATCACAGTATGAAAATAACTCTCAGATCTTATCTTTGTTAGTTGCACATACTTACAAAATTTTATTTTATACATAGCCATTATCAAACTCTCAGCTAAGCCATCATATTTCACTTCAAACAATTAATACTCATAACCCTTTATTGATAGTTTTACAAATTATACACTACTGAATATTTTAATATGTTATTAACATATTAAATAGCATACCTAGTTCTACAATATGGAGACTTTTATATTGCTTTGAAAGTTCCTGCAACTCCTAAAATCAAAGAAAGAAATTGTTACATTTATCCCTTTAATTTCTAAATTACATTAAAATTCATACATTCAAGTTACATGATTACAAATGCCATTGTGTGTCTGTGGGGGGGGGGGAACATGTACAGATTTTTTAATATAATTAGCCTATTATACCCTACCTATATAATGAATGCTTTTTATCTTCAAACGTACATCAAATTATTAGTGAAAATATTAAACATTATCAAAAAAAATGCAGAATCCTAATACAGTGTACATGAAATGTTATTAATATATAGTATTAACCATCAAATATTAAACACTAATTTCTGTTATCAAAATGTCTTAACAATCTAAATTCCTAATCTTAACAATCTTGTTTACGGCCTAATTTTAGGAAGGTACTATGCAAGACAATTACAAAAAAATGTTACTTTTTAATTAACCATGTTTCCATACCTTTGCACTATTGGGATTCCTCACAGCAGCAATCAAAATTTCCGGTTTTGAAGTTTGATGACATAATAACTGCTTCACTAATTCCAGTCCAATACCACGACTACACCCAGTGATCAATATTGAATGCATGTTGATTAACACTGTAAATAAACTATAGTGTTCAGTAGAATAATAGTGTTACAGCACAAAAAATATTACATAAAATGCTATTTTAACCAAGACAACACAATTTCAAAATAAAGTCTTGTATTTCCATTATTATTTATTAGCGCAAAACTACAAGTTTAAAATATTATTAACAGTTTGATAATTAATATAATCCTTTATATATTACCAATTTAACAATAACAATGTTTAACAATATTTCTTTATCTAAATATAATTAAATCACTACCAACTTGGAACACAAAGTTTTTTATGGGTAAAAATGTAAAGTTTTACCTTATAGCCTGAACCTTATAGCGAGAAAATTTTGAAAATTTCTCAAACGTCAGGGACACGTCGAGGCAGTTAATTTCTGACGAGTAAAGCAATAAATAAGGGGTGAGCATCAACTGACAGCCAAATAATACTGGTGTACGAAAGGGCGGAAAGGCGATGACTTCGTTCGGTTGAGACAATTGATCAGAAAGTTGAAACGTCAGAAGAGGATTTACATGGAGTTATTGCTTCATAACATAAGAACAAAGCGGTCGCTACTCCATTCACACAGTTACGACGAAACGAGGCAAATGACACGCGTTACGTCACACCCTACGTGAAATGACAAAACATACTCGGACACAAAAGGGTTTACGACAGTTTAACTCACAGGAACAACAAAGCAGATACGAAGGTGAATAGTAGACAGCGATGTAACACAGCAGGACTGCTCATTTAGGAGATATATACGATTTACGAGGAGAGGGCTAGAGAAACTTTACTAGAAGACGCCTGTCAAAGAATTATTAATTGGTACGAAAGGTTCGTACTCATTGTTATTAAGTAAACAATGCGACGGTTCATTACGCCAGCAACATAGAAATCTTGGTGTGACAAGACATCCATTAGCGAGACAAAGCTAGGACAAAAGTCGAACAAAGAAGATGACTGACAGGCGAGGAATGACAACTTTTCTTAGAACATGTAGGGTAGACACCGGCGTATATACCAGGGATGTTAGACGACCTATCAGAAGACAGAATTCAGCTAGGAACCGAGTCTTGGGGAGAGTTCTGAAAGACAGAAGCAAATCAGAAGAGATTCACAAGGAGAAATCTAGATGGTGGGTGGATTCTTCAAAGAAATCGGGTAGTCTGACCAATGATGAGCAGGACGAAGTTGTGGAAGGAATCTGACGAGGAAATCTGGTAGGGGTGGAGTTAATAAAACTATCTACTTGCCACGCGGATGAGGTCAGTCAGTCAAACTTAAAATTTTACTCAATTATTTTGGACGTGCGGACGCGCCCAGTTGATCAATCAGTATCAATCAATCAGTGTTATTATTATTGAAGAGTAAGTCGGTAACTCTGTAAAATTTTGCTTGTCGATTTCAAAAATGAACGGTTACATAAATGTGATATTCAGACTATTTCAAATTATCTTAGAACGTTGATCAGTATTAGTAACGATGATAAATGACCATAATACAAGTGACAGTTAAGATCAGTGTGCGTCAATCAGCAATTATAGTGATGTAACACTCGACAGACATTTCGAATCACTCATAAATATAATTCGAGTTCACTAACATAAACATTCACTCGCAATACAAAGTATAACTGTAACTATAATGTTTTCGAACTCTTGCATCAAACACTTGTAGTCAATTCACATTGTGGCTCGAAGCACATATTCATTATAGCGAAGATGATCTCACCCAGACAAATAAACGGACACACATGATCGTCACACAGGAAATCGATACTTGATATATACATTTACATGAACAATCACAGCAGTCAAAACCAACGGTACGCCTACACGGAAGTTTAGTAGTGTTTTTGTGAAAGTGAATATCATCTGTGAACAACATGCGAAGTTACGACCACGTCGTTTGACACCGGGAACCACGGGACGTTGCAGCCACATGAAATGGATAACTCACACCAAGTAATGTAAAATATTTATATATTGATAATCACTACTACTGAACCTGTTTCTCACAAAGATCCCACTCCTTGAGATAATTACGAACGTAAATTTCAAGATAATCATGAACCATAAATTAAAAGTTATGAATAGGTATTGTCATCTGGAACTATGAACGCATTATAGATATAGGCCTAACATTTGTTGAATGTAATAATTAATTCATATATGTTTGCAGTTGTAGGCTAGTAATGATATTGTCATTATATGTCATATATGTTGTATTTGTGATTTTATTTCAGGAACGACGAAATGTTAGCTATAATTGTAATTTAAGAATTGTTTAATAAATGATAAGTTGTTATTTTAATCCAGATGTGCTTAAGCGTTCATTATTACTATTGTCCCATGATGATTATGATCACAAGAATGTTATAATGCCAAGCTATGTCTTAACTCATTGTTAATACCAATATGTGAGGTTTTCCTTTTACAGATGTGACTTGTACTAATTAACAAATTAATTAATTACCTATAATTATTTACCGTATAACATTGGCTCCCAAACACGGGACAAAAACAATTAAAGTAACCAAACAAAAATTTATTATACACATTTATTGTTTATTAATTAAATAATTAATGTAATTAACAAAATAACACCGTAACCTCTGAAGAAGCTTTTTAAAAGTGAAAACTGGTTCAGGCTATAATGTAAAATTTTACGTGTTTACCCATAAAAAACTTTGTGTTCCGAGTTGGTAGTGATTGAATTATATTTAGTTTTTTTTGGGGTTGTTTGAGTCTGGGCTGCCACTAGGCGCACTGTCCGTCTTGTTCTTGGCAACGGTATCGACTTTTGAAGGATCGATGTTGTATGTCTGGGGTGTGATATGTTCGAATAATGCATGTGATTTGAATGGTGTCTATTCGTTTAGGATGTCGTTTTAAAAGAAGCTTTTTAAAAGTGAAAACTGGTTCAGGCTATAAGGTAAAACTTTTACCTTAGTAAAATTTTAGTTAAATTAACGGACACGTCATGGACAACAAAATCCAAGAATATATCTTTATATTAATTTTCAGAAACTTTAAACATTTCATTTGTATTTATATAAATTGGACTTGTACAGTTACTGCTAAGAATTCTGAGAAATTTAGTCACTATGGCTGTGTTGGAAACTTTATAAAACTGTAGACTCAACTCTCTCACATGATTTTTTGATATGACATCAAACATTTTTATGCAACTTCTATGGTAAACTATGCTGCGAATTGGCCAGAGTATTAAAATAGTGGAAAACTTGGGTACATACAATACTGATATTAATTTTATGTTAGCAGTAAAAGTGTAGTCTAAAAGCACATCCCTATATGGACACCTATGATCTATTATATATTATGAGGTATGATCTATTATAACTGTAACCTATGTGACAGCAAAAAAGTTGTTACACACACGCACACACAGACACACACACACACACACACACACACACACACACACCCACACCCACACAGACATTTCAATTTTCATATATACATAGGAACAGGGGCAGATTTACGCACAGGCAGACTAGGCACTTGCCTGGGGCGGCAAATTTTAGGGAGCGGCAAAATTTGAGTTAAAAAATGATAATAAATTAATTACCTTAATTATCCGCCGTGTGATTTCCTATGCTTCGTCTATGACGCGTTTCGGAGCATATACTCCATCATCAGATATTAAAAGTTAAAACAGTCACTCATACGAGATCGTTAAAAAGTTAAAATGTCAAGATATGCATATGAACCGTACGCGGATTTGGGTGCGCACCCGTTCAAGTTCATTCTGCTACTGAGCGGTTGCTACCTTATCGTAGCCCCAGCGAGCAGACTCAAGGCAGTATCGTACAATCGGTTGGATACAAAGTTCAGGTGGTCATTTAGCACAATATCGCGACTCATTGGGTTTGCATATGCACTGTAAATTTCAAATTCCTCCAAGGCATTCATGAAACGGCCCTTATTACACACATGTAACGGTATTAAATTGGAATTAAAATCTGTGTAATTATGATTGTGTGAAGTTAGGTGTCGGGCGTAATTTGATTTGATGTTGTCAATATTTCTTATTTTCTTGGGTAAATGTTCTCGAAATCGTTTAAGGAAACCTCTCCCAGTCTGTCCAATGTAGAAGCACTCGCAATCATTACATGTTAACTTATATATGCCAGTTTTTTCTTCTGGAGGCGTGTGTTTTTTCGGTTTGAGAATATCCAGTAACTTATTATTAGTCCTGAATGAAATAGTGAAACTATTATTATTCAATATAGAACACAAGACCTTAGGCATAAAGCTAGTGTAATTAGTAGATATAAAAATTTTTTGCGGGTTGCTGTTTATTCGGGGTTTAAGCATTCTTTTTTCATGTTTTCTCAACAATTTGTCAATGGTTAAACTACTGTAACCATTGGCAACCGCGATATATTTTATGACATTTAGCTCATCACGGAAGTCATTATCATCCAAAGGAATCGTTAATAATCTATGAATGAAACTATTGTACGCTGCCATTTTATGTGAAAGAGGATGATGAGAGTCTGCGTGTATTGTGGTGTCAGTGGTAGTCGGTTTCCTATAAATGTTGAACTTTAGTTTATTCATCTGTCGAGTGATGAATAATCTAGAAAGTTTATCTTGTTATCAACCTCTGTTTCAAGAGTAAACTGGATGTTTCTATTTATTTTATTTAGACAGTTTTTAAATAATTCGATTTGTCTTATAGTACCATCAAAGATTAAAAACGTATCGTCTACATAACGTGCATAAAATATTATTTTATTTGCATATATATTATTGTTCAACAAGTGAGTATTCTCATAATAATTTAAATAAATATCGGCCAGTAGGCCAGAAAGGGGTGAGCCCATTGCTAGGCCATCATTTTGAATGTAAAAAGAACCATTAAAAGTGAAATAATTTTGTTTCAAAATAACCTCGAGTAAATTAATTAACTCATTTATTGTCTGTGTGTTCATGCAACTATTGTCAGATAAATTGTTTCTCAAAATCTTTAATGTATCTATGATTGGGATGTTCGTGTATAAATTAGTTATGTCGAACGACGCCAATTTGTGGTTAGGTTGCAGTTCAACAGATTTAATATCATTAATAAAATCATTGTTGTTCTTAATACCATGATTATTACGTAATTGTAAATTATCTTTTATCAACCGAACTAGTGCTTTTGCAGTTTTGAAGCCAGGAGCAGTGGTAAAGTTCACGAGCGGTCTGATAGGTATGTTTTGTTTATGAATTTTAGGTAGTCCTGTGAATATCGGGGCTTTAGCATTGATGGGCTTTAAGTAACGTCGTGTGCTTTCATTGAATAAATTGGTACATTTATTAATACAATTGTTAAGTTCCCTGACGTACAAATCAGTGGGGTCAGAGTTTAATATATTAATTTTATTGTTAGAAATAAAATCATGAACTTTATGACTGTATGAATCAGTGTCCATGATGACTAGCGTATTTCCTTTATCTGCCTTAACGATAAGGGCATTGTTATCGATTAATTTTGTTTTCATGCGTTTTAAAGTTTTATATTCACTAGAGTACCTAGACTGACCACGTGAAACAAGAGGTAGACTATTGTTTAATTTAATGGCCCTATTGAATTTATTATTTATAAGTACGCGTGCTTCATTTTGTAAGTGTGGGTCTGGAATAGATTTGACGGCTGCCTCCGCTTCAACGACTTCATAAATAAGTTTGTTTTTACCGATAGGTGGGAGATTATAATTTATCCCTTTATTTAAAAGCTTCATTTCGTTATCATCAAAGACTGTGTAGCGGGTCAAATTTTGGGTGTTTTTATTTTCAACAGTATGGGATAATTATATTTTTATTCATTTCATTTTGGGTCGGGAGCCTTATAAAATATGACGAAATAACCGTATTATTGTGCAACGTATTTGTCAGAGTAATAGACCAGATTTGAGAAACAGCGTTTGGAACAAAGGCGACGCGCAATTTCAGTGGTGTAACACGGCAGAGGAATGCGGCAGAGCATTTGCACCTCCACCAAAATTCTAAGAACTCTGTACATGTGTGTCAACGCTCAAGCACAACTACACCCGCACGCGCTCAAAGAACGCTCTCGACAAAAAACAAGATGGCCAGAGCGTAAAAAATATTAGTCGTCTTCTCTAAGACCTCACGGAAGGCGCATTAAACTCCGCCTACTGTTGGTGACATCAGCGGAACCAAGTCCAATATCGGCCTCTGGACACACACACATACCAGCTTTAATCCATATATAAAGTGGTTACTTCCCAACAAATGAGACCGGAGCGACGAAAGCATAGTGGCAGTGAAACACTGATTCCCGGCAAAAAGTAAAAAGTACCTGTTACATTACAGTGCAGTCTCACAGTTGTATCCACCGGCGCCGGTACAATTAAAGTAGGCTCGTCAACCAAGTTTTACTTTATCAACAGAAGAGGTGTTAATTATGGCCAAAACGTTTATGTGACCGCGGTCAAGAGCAAATGTAGAACAACATCAGACACTTTTTGAACACTTTCACACGAAATTAGAAAAGAACACTGGATGTGCGCGAAGACCACGTGGCCAGGGGTCATTTCGTTTATTGAAAGTAAGGGTAGGGGGTTTTAAAAGAGTATGGGGTATTAAAGAAATTAAAATTAAGTTAAGTGAGAATGGCAGGCTGGGCTCTCTTGTAAGTAATAGAAAATAAGAATAGCATATAAGACGTAATGATTACACAACTTGTAAAATCTTAATATTTTGAAGGTATGTAAAATCTAAATTTGGAGAAAAAGTATCAATTTAAAATCTTTTGAGTAATAAAAGAAAACTAATTTCTCTTCCAAGATGCATTGTACAAGTTCTTCACACAACCTTGAAAATTACGCTTGTATCCCAAAGTTCGTATGAGATCCTGGACCCAAGAACACGCAAAACAGTAAGTATAAGTTTTTTATTATGGTATAGTTGTTATAAGTTAATTAAATGGTGAGAAATACGTAAGTTCACAGTGGCGCAGCCGAAAGGGACAGTTTTTATAAGTTAAAAATTTGATGTAAAAACCATACCTACAAATAAGATACAAGCGCAATTGAGAGGTTAAGTGAAAGATGTAAAGTTACGTAAAATAAATAAAAAATATTTGTTCAGACAGATAAGAAATAAATTACATATTTAAAAATATAATAATGGAAAATACAGAGAACGGAGTCGATTTGTCCGACTCGACTGTGATAAGTGAAACAACAGCTGAATTTGACGAATCAGCTGTGATGAGTAGTCTTGACATACATTCAACACCGAATGTAGGTCAAGGCGACAAAACTCTGAACATAAGTAGTATAAATGGATCAAATAATACAGATGATTCGGGGATTCATACGACCCCAAAATCAAATAATGAAAATAAAAGTAATGACAAGGGAGTCAGCTTCACTGAAGATAAAACAGAAAGTCAGTCGACGCCGATCCAAGGCAAAAAGTCTGACGATAGTTATGAAATATTCAAAATGATACAAACAATGTTAGATATGAAATTCAGTGAACAGAAGAGTGATTCTGACGCTAAATTTAATATCCAGAATAACAAATTTGACGAATTAAAAAATGAAATACAAGAAATTAATAAATGTGTAGTAAGTACCCATTAGACAATAATAACTAGTTTAAATAAGTTAGAACAGAAGTTTGAGAAATTAGGTGACAATGTGTTAAATATGACAAAATGTAAAAATGACGAAATAGTAGACAATTCTGAGAGTATAGTGGGGGTGAAGAATAGTGTAGAAGCAAATGATGAAAATATAGTAACAAATAATAACAATAATGTCAAAAATAATGAATTTAATATTGAGAATAATAAGGTGTTTGAGAAATTGGTATCAGAAAGTGATACGGTAAAAACAAATAATGAGAGTACTAATGAAAGTGTAGAATGCAGTGATTATGAGATGTTAATGTGTGTCAGTGAGTTAGAGAGAGAGAGAAAAAATAATGTTGTAGTAGAGTGGGGACAGAGGGCAAATTTTCCCCTTGTTGTTTATAATGATGATGATGATTTAATGTGGTTTTTTCAGGGCAAGAGACCCTTATTGTTAAATGAAGTAATGTTGTATAATGTAGTACCCTCTGTCCGTAATAATTGTGAGAGTGGGATGTGGTGTTATGAAGAGAGAGAAGTAAGTAGAGAAGGGTATGTAACAGAACTGTATAATTTGCATAGAAAATATGAAGAATGGAAGGAAAGTTTAGAAGTATATGTGAATGATAATGATTACAATGATTTAATAAAAATAATTAACCCGATAGTGAATGAATTTAATGATGAAGACTTGACAAAAATACCTAACGTAGACTGGTTGAACGAGTATGTGAATAAGTTGATTGAAGTTAGTTTTTCTGGTTACGACACACAAAACAGTCATTTGTGTGCTGATAAGATTGAACGATGTTATGTAGAACCAAGGTTGATTTGGAACGATGGAGGTTAAACTATTAAAACAATAAAAGACAGTATAAATATTTTGTTTTAATGGTTTTTTGACATGGCAGATTTGGACAGAAGTGTGGAAAAATGGAATAATAATTAACAAGAGTTGTAAATAAAATATAGTGAATTTATATGTGTGTAGGTAAGATGATTGTTGTGATAATAATATTGAAATACTTGCAATTTAAATAAATAAACCAAATTAATTTTGAAAACAAGTAATTAGAGAATTATAATTGTTTGGATGGTAATGAATTCTATATTGTTAACAATTAATTTAATTAAAACAATTGATATATTTTAAATATTTTAATTGATTATGTAAATGTTGTCTAATTAATTTTGTTGTAAATTCAGTTTGTTTTACGAGATGGAAATTTGGTAATGAATGATAAATTATTTAATTTAAATTAATAAATTTTGTGAAATGTTTCAGAGATGGTGGTGATTATGTTTTGTGGGCATATCATGTTAAATGGATTGTAAGTAGAAAAATTTTATAATCATGTGTAATAAAAATATTTACAGGTGTAATTGAGATTCTAATTCAGTAATAAGATGTTATTTGGAAATCAGTTGGTTCAAGAAATAAAGATAATTAAAAAATTTTAATAATAAATGAAAGATGATAAATAATGATTATCAATAATAAATTTTGAAAATTTCAAGAAAGTTAAACGGTAAAAGGTTATGAATGGGTTAAATGAGTGTTGATGCAATTATTATATGATAATGTATATACAAATTTTAATTAGTTGTCAATTATAATTAGTTATTATGTGGCTACTGTGGGGGTTGCCTGTGCTCTCACAAGTAGCGAAAAGGGTTGGGGGTAGCAGTGAGTGTTACCTCCATCGGAGGCCAAACTGGCGATAAATGTGCGGCACACCTTATACGTGTAAATAAAAAATTGTTTACACACCATATTAAATGACCGTGTCGCACATAATAATATTGATGTGAAACAGGCAGTGAAATAAAAGTTAGATTTCCTCGACTTTTCGGGCGGTTGCTGTCTTACCAGCACTAACCGTGGTTTTGGCTAGCGGCCAGCTATGGTCATATCAAGTCCCTTGACCATAGCTGACTTGAAATTGGTATAAGTTTGAAATTCAATGGGGGGACATTAGAGGAAATCTCCGGAACTAGGGAACAGCGGCTGCCACTCTGTTCGAGGAGGAACAGCAAGACCGGTGGCAGATCCGTTTTAAGGGTGCATGATTATATAACAAGAACATGTTGATGTTCACTAACTTTAAAACTTAACAGCGGAAGCAGAGACACGGAGAGGTAAAAAAAAACCTGCTCCAAAATATACAGTCTCTGTGGAAGCGAAAAGGCGAGACAGTCTTACATAATCTGAAATAGTGTGTGTGGCTGGGAGGTGACGCAAAGAAGTCACGAATTTAAAGTTTATGACGTAAAAGTTTTTGCTTATTCAAAGTTTAATTCAAATAAAACTGATTGTGCTCTGTTCAGGTAACTAGCTGCTTAGATGTTTAAAAATAAGGTGTTCATGCTATAATTTTAAGTGTATTATTTTATTGTTGTCTATTAGATAAGAATATGTAATTTTATTATGTGTGTATGTGTTTAAGCCAATAAGTAAATCGTCTGGCAGGTTAACATAAGCATCAGAATCAGAGAAATGGGAAACAATGAGGTGAGAAGGGAGAATGAATAAAAATAAATATGTATATTCCATGTAATTTGTTCAATTTTGAGATGTGTTTTTATTATGTTAGGATATCAGCTGATCAGCAATAACGTCACTGGTATATTGGTTTGTAAATGTTACAAGTAATTAATGTTTAGTGTACTACAGATATTTTGAAGTAAAGACAAAAAGAATATGAGAAATAAAATAACAATAATTTATGCCAATTAATAAAAGATAATTCATGGGTGATAAATGTTTTATGGGACACGTAGATCTGTCCAAGTTAAAATCAAAGTTGAATTTGAAATGACAGAGATGATTATGATGTAATGATGTTTTTGAGTTAATGTGATGTAACAGAATCTTAAGTAGTATTGATGTTGACACAGTGGTAATGGAGACTTTATGTAGATTTTGAGTGACATATTGTTGTTTTTATAGTTAATGAGGTTATTTTGTGTATTTGTAGTAATGTAATGAGATTGAGATTTTTGGGGATGGCAATTTTGTATTAGGGGGCAGTGTATTTGGGGAGTCCGCAACAAGGGTTGGGACAGGATAGGAATAGATTTTAGTGGGGAAGGGGCCGCCTTAGGTAAAATCCGGGCCGCCAGATAAGGGAATTGAGTTTTTTGGGGGCGGGGAAACACGTATCCTATATACAAAGGGTTAGAGAGTATTTTATATGTAGAGAAGGTGGCGATTTGTGTTAAATGGTAAGTTGGGGTTTAGAGTGTCCTGATTAGTAGATATTTGGGTAGAGATGGGTGTCAGGGGAGTTGAAGTTTATGAATATTAGAGTCAGAGGGAGAGGTAAAGACTATATATGTATACAGATCTAGTAATACAGTAAGTGAGAATTAATAATTTACATCACCCACCGTAGATTGAAGTAGGATTGTTAAGAAGAAAGAGAGATTCATAATAAAGAATATAAAATTTTTATTTTTTTCAACCAGTGACAGAATTTTGATAAAATTTGAAAATAATGTAAAGTCAAGAATTGTTTGTTTTAAATAATTTAAATGTCAACTTGATTATTATATTAATATTTTGTAATTTTAAATATTTTGTGTTATTACGTTTTGTATTTCAAGTTAGGATATTACAGATGTTCAAAGTGTTTTCAGAAATCATATATAACATAGGTAGGTCAAGGGTTTTGGACTTGACCTAGTTACGATCAGCTGATGGGGTCATACACCTACTAAGCTTGTATAGTAGGAATCCAATTTTAATTTGTTTGTTTGATTAATTCAAACCAATATTTGGATAATTTTAATAAATGTTGTTTAATAAATAAATTTAATAAAATTTTTTTTAATGAATAAATTTAAATTTTTTTGTTTGAATTTTAAAATTTTGAAAATTTTAATTTTTTTTTGAAAAAAAAAACTTGATTTTTCGCCTGCCAGCGAATGAATATTTTAGATGATGATTCTTTTATTATGTGTGTATTAACCATGTTTCTTTTATTGTATTGCATTATGTTGGTAGACTATAAGTGATTCTCCTGTTAGAATAAGGATGTGTTTATATTATTAGAAATGTCTAGGTTAAGTCATTTGAAACAAAAATTAGAAAAAAGAGGAAGAGAATTTTTGATAAAAGATTATTTTTTTGAATTTTGAATTTTTTGTTAAATTTTTAATAAATCTTAAAAGCAATTTTTTACTTTTAATGTGTTATGGTAACATTAATGTTAGTGTGTGTGAGCCCAGTATCTGCTAAAGGCAGCCCAGCTTGCAAAAAGGGGATCCATATCGGCGGAGGAGCTGGAGTAGTTTTAGCCAGGGATTGAGGATTTTTGGGGGTAGCATGTTAAAAGGCGAGGCGTGCTATGGTGCGAGTCTGCTCGATTTCTCGGTGTTGGGATCTCTTACGGAGAAGTCCAGTGATCTCGTTCAGATGAGTCCATAGTCGCTGAGCCAGGGGGGTCGTGTACCCATGAGATTAAGAACAAGGGGGTTGTTGGCACCAGTTCCTCACCGGTCCTCTTCGGGGTTATCGATGAGATTTCTTCTGTCATGAACAGCAGAATTCTCATCGAGGGGGTATTGTAGCGGGTCAAATTTTGGGTGTTTTTATTTTCAACAGTATGGGATAATTATATTTTTATTCATTTCATTTTGGGTCGGGAGCCTTATAAAATATGACGAAATAACCGTATTATTGTGCAACGTATTTGTCAGAGTAATAGACCAGAGTTGAGAAACAGCGTTTGGAACAAAGGCGACGTGCAATTTCAGTGGTGTAACACGGCAGAGGAATGCGGCAGAGCATTTGCACCTCCACCAAAATTCTAAGAACTCTGTACATGTGTGTCAACGCTCAAGCACAACTACACCCGCACGCGCTCAAAGAATGCTCTCGACAAAAAACAAGATGGCCAGAGCGTAAAAAATATTAGTCGTCTTCTCTAAGACCTCACGGAAGGCGCATTAAACTCCGCCTACTGTTGGTGACATCAGCGGAACCAAGTCCAATATCGGCCTCTGGACACACACACATACCAGCTTTAATCCATATATAAAGTGGTTACTTCCCAACAAATGAGACCGGAGCGACGAAAGCATAGTGGCAGTGAAACTGATTCCCGGCAAAAAGTAAAAAGTACCTGTTACATTACAGTGCAGTCTCACAGTTGTATCCACCGGCGCCGGTACAATTAAAGTAGGCTCGTCAACCAAGTTTTACTTTATCAACAGAAGAGGTGTTAATTATGGCCAAAACGTTTATGTGACCGCGGTCAAGAGCAAATGTAGAACAACATCAGACACTTTTTGAACACTTTCACACGAAATTAGAAAAGAACACTGGATGTGCGCGAAGACCACGTGGCCGGGGGTCATTTCGTTTATTGAAAGTAAGGGTAGGGGGTTTTAAAAGAGTATGGGGTATTAAAGAAATTAAAATTAAGTTAAGTGAGAATGGCAGGCTGGGCTCTCTTGTAAGTAATAGAAAATAAGAATAGCATATAAGACGTAATGATTACACAACTTGTAAAATCTTAATATTTTGAAGGTATGTAAAATCTAAATTTGGAGAAAAAGTATCAATTTAAAATCTTTTGAGTAATAAAAGAAAACTAATTTCTCTTCCAAGATGCATTGTACAAGTTCTTCACACAACCTTGAAAATTACGCTTGTATCCCAAAGTTCGTATGAGATCCTGGACCCAAGAACACGCAAAACAGTAAGTATAAGTTTTTTATTATGGTATAGTTGTTATAAGTTAATTAAATGGTGAGAAATACGTAATTTCACAACTGTTGTAGTTAAGTTCATGACTCTAGGGTAAAATGTGTGTTTACAAACAATGGCAGACTCTTGGCGATGTTTTTGTTCTAGCATATGAAGTTTGCGTGATTGACTAAAATGTGTACGACGTACAATGTCATATATGTATCTGTGTACGGAATCTAAAACTTTATCGATTAAGGCAGGATGAATATTGTTAAGAATCTGCAAATGCAGTTTAAGCAAACGAGTGTTGAGGAGAGATTTTTTAATGTATAAAGCTTTAATTTCTTCCTTGACGCGAAATCGTTCAGCGTATTGTTGTGTTAGTTTCGCGGCCTTGGAGGAGCAATTAATCTTCACAGTAGCATACTTAGGAGTTATGTTCTTTTGTGAACAAATTTTATTGAACTTGATATGCAAGTTAGTTTTTAATAACTGAATTTTGACATTTTGGAATTTAAATACCATGCTTGCTTGGCTAGGCTCTAATTTAATATTCATGTTTAATATGGTAACCAAATCACTTGTACGAATTAATAAATTAATTACCTTAATTATCCGCCGTGTGATTTCCTATGCTTCGTCTATGACGCGTTTCGGAGCATATACTCCATCATCAGATATTAAAAGTTAAAACAGTCACTCATACGAGATCGTTAAAAAGTTAAAATGTCAAGATATGCATATGAACCGTACGCGGATTTGGGTGCGCACCCGTTCAAGTTCATTCTGCTACTGAGCGGTTGCTACCTTATCGTAGCCCCAGCGAGCAGACTCAAGGCAGTATCGTACAATCGGTTGGATACAAAGTTCAGGTGGTCATTTAGCACGATATCGCGACTCATTGGGTTTGCATATGCACTGTAAATTTCAAATTCCTCCAAGGCATTCATGAAACGGCCCTTATTACACACATGTAACGGTATTAAATTGGAATTAAAATCTGTGTAATTATGATTGTGTGAAGTCAGGTGTCGGGCGTAATTTGATTTGATGTTGTCAATATTTCTTATTTTCTTGGGTAAATGTTCTCGAAATCGTTTAAGGAAACCTCTCCCAGTCTGTACAATGTAGAAGCACTCGCAATCATTACATGTTAACTTATATATGCCAGTTTTTTCTTCTGGAGGCGTGTGTTTTTTGGTTTGAGAATATCCAGTAACTTATTATTAGTCCTGTATGAAATAGTGAAACTATTATTATTCAATATAGAACACAAGACCTTAGGCATAAAGCTAGTGTAATTAGTAGATATAAAAATTTTTTGCGTGTTGCTGTTAATTCTAAAACCCCGAATAAACAGCAACCCGCAAAAAATTTTTATATCTACTAATTACACTAGCTTTATGCCTAAGGTCTTGTGTTCTATATTGAATAATAATAGTTTCACTATTTCATTCAGGACTAATAATAAGTTACTGGATATTCTCAAACCGAAAAAACACACGCCTCCAGAAGAAAAAACTGGCATATATAAGTTAACATGTAATGATTGCGAGTGCTTCTACATTGGACAGACTGGGAGAGGTTTCCTTAAACGATTTCGAGAACATTTACCCAAGAAAATAAGAAATATTGACAACATCAAATCAAATTACGCCCGACACCTAACTTCACACAATCATAATTACACAGATTTTAATTCCAATTTAATACCGTTACATGTGTGTAATAAGGGCCGTTTCATGAATGCCTTGGAGGAATTTGAAATTTACAGTGCATATGCAAACCCAATGAGTCGCGATATCGTGCTAAATGACCACCTGAACTTTGTATCCAACCGATTGTACGATACTGCCTTGAGTCTGCTCGCTGGGGCTACGATAAGGTAGCAACCGCTCAGTAGCAGAATGAACTTGAACGGGTGCGCACCCAAATCCGCGTACGGTTCATATGCATATCTTGACATTTTAACTTTTTAACGATCTCGTATGAGTGACTGTTTTAACTTTTAATATCTGATGATGGAGTATATGCTCCGAAACGCGTCATAGACGAAGCATAGGAAATCACACGGCGGATAATTAAGGTAATTAATTTATTAATTCGTACAAGTGATTTGGTTACCATATTAAACATGAATATTAAATTAGAGCCTAGCCAAGCAAGCATGGTATTTAAATTCCAAAATGTCAAAATTCAGTTATTAAAAACTAACTTGCATATCAAGTTCAATAAAATTTGTTCACAAAAGAACATAACTCCTAAGTATGCTACTGTGAAGATTAATTGCTCCTCCAAGGCCGCGAAACTAACACAACAATATGCTGAACGATTTCGCGTCAAGGAAGAAATTAAAGCTTTATACATTAAAAAATCTCTCCTCAACACTCGTTTGCTTAAACTGCATTTGCAGATTCTTAACAATATTCATCCTGCCTTAATCGATAAAGTTTTAGATTCCGTACACAGATACATATATGACATTGTACGTCGTACACATTTTAGTCAATCACGCAAACTTCATATGCTAGAACAAAAACATCGCCAAGAGTCTGCCATTGTTTGTAAACACACATTTTACCCTAGAGTCATGAACTTAACTACAACAGTCTTTGATGATAACGAAATGAAGCTTTTAAATAAAGGGATAAATTATAATCTCCCACCTATCGGTAAAAACAAACTTATTTATGAAGTCGTTGAAGCGGAGGCAGCCGTCAAATATATTCCAGACCCACACTTACAAAATGAAGCACGCGTACTTATAAATAATAAATTCAATAGAGCCATTAAATTAAACAATAGTCTACCTCTTGTTTCACGTGGTCAGTCTAGGTACTCTAGTGAATATAAAACTTTAAAACGCATGAAAACAAAATTAATCGATAACAATGCCCTTATCGTTAAGGCAGATAAAGGAAATACGCTAGTCATCATGGACACTGATTCATACAGTCATAAAGTTCATGATTTTATTTCTAACAATAACATTAATATATTAAACTCTGACCCCACTGATTTGTACGTCAGGGAACTTAACAATTGTATTAATAAATGTACCAATTTATTCAATGAAAGCACACGACGTTACTTAAAGCCCATCAATGCTAAAGCCCCGATATTCACAGGACTACCTAAAATTCATAAACAAAACATACCTATCAGACCGCTCGTGAACTTTACCACTGCTCCTGGCTTCAAAACTGCAAAAGCACTAGTTCGGTTGATAAAAGATAATTTACAATTACGTAATAATCATGGTATTAAGAACAACAATGATTTTATTAATGATATTAAATCTGTTGAACTGCAACCTTACCACAAATTGGCGTCGTTCGACATAACTAATTTATACACGAACATCCCAATCATAGATACATTAAAGATTTTGAGAAACAATTTATCTGACAATAGTTGCATGAACACACAGACAATAAATGAGTTAATTAATTTACTCGAGGTTATTTTGAAACAAAACTATTTCACTTTTAATGGTTCTTTTTACATTCAAAATGATGGCCTAGCAATGGGCTCACCCCTTTCCGGCCTACTGGCCGATATTTATTTAAATTATTATGAGAATACTCACTTGTTGAACAATAATATATATGCAAATAAAATAATATTTTATGCACGTTATGTAGACGATACGTTTTTAATCTTTGATGGTACTATAAGACAAATCGAATTATTTAAAAACTGTCTAAATAAAATAAATAGAAACATCCAGTTTACTCTTGAAACAGAGGTTGATAACAAGATAAACTTTCTAGATTTAACCATCACTCGACAGATGAATAAACTAAAGTTCAACATTTATAGGAAACCGACTACCACTGACACCACAATACACGCAGACTCTCATCATCCTCTTTCACATAAAATGGCAGCGTACAATAGTTTCATTCATAGATTATTAACGATTCCTTTGGATGATAATGACTTCCGTGATGAGCTAAATGTCATAAAATATATCGCGGTTGCCAATGGTTACAGTAGTTTAACCATTGACAAATTGTTGAGAAAACATGAAAAAAGAATGCTTAAACCCCGAATAAACAGCAACCCGCAAAAAATTTTTATATCTACTAATTACACTAGCTTTATGCCTAAGGTCTTGTGTTCTATATTGAATAATAATAGTTTCACTATTTCATTCAGGACTAATAATAAGTTACTGGATATTCTCAAACCGAAAAAACACACGCCTCCAGAAGAAAAAACTGGCATATATAAGTTAACATGTAATGATTGCGAGTGCTTCTACATTGGACAGACTGGGAGAGGTTTCCTTAAACGATTTCGAGAACATTTACCCAAGAAAATAAGAAATATTGACAACATCAAATCAAATTACGCCCGACACCTAACTTCACACAATCATAATTACACAGATTTTAATTCCAATTTAATACCGTTACATGTGTGTAATAAGGGCCGTTTCATGAATGCCTTGGAGGAATTTGAAATTTACAGTGCATATGCAAACCCAATGAGTCGCGATATCATGCTAAATGACCACCTGAACTTTGTATCCAACCGATTGTACGATACTGCCTTGAGTCTGCTCGCTGGGGCTACGATAAGGTAGCAACCGCTCAGTAGCAGAATGAACTTGAACGGGTGCGCACCCAAATCCGCGTACGGTTCATATGCATATCTTGACATTTTAACTTTTTAACGATCTCGTATGAGTGACTGTTTTAACTTTTAATATCTGATGATGGAGTATATGCTCCGAAACGCGTCATAGACGAAGCATAGGAAATCACACGGCGGATAATTAAGGTAATTAATTTATTAATTCGTACAAGTGATTTGGTTACCATATTAAACATGAATATTAAGAAATGATATTTTTAGATTCAAACAAATTTATAAGTATAAAAGCCAGTTCAATTAAGCACACACAAATATAAAAATTATCTCCACTTAATTTTTAACTATAACGCAGTTATCGTTTTTCACCCAAAAGTAATACGGGCGAATATTTATGTTTTCAACCGTTGAAATATTTGCCGTTGACTGTACTTCTGCGGAACGCGTGAGTCATCCGTCTGTCAACAAACCTTCTGTACTGTGCCTATTTTTATCTCAGTTAGTTGTTCTCTTATCAACAAGGTGGGCAGTTTATGCTTATCTGTTGCGTGTTGTAAAATTATGTTTTAATGATACACTGAACTCGGAGCGTTCGCTTGTCGTAATTTTGCCACTCGGCTATCGTGATTAGTGAAGTTATTCTTATTCTATTCAGTACAGGGTTTTATAGTTGCATTGTGGACTCTTCAACATGAATTATAAAAAGCATTTATTAACGTATTTAAATATTTTAACATTTAGGAATAAAAATAAACAACTTTAATTTAAAAATTAAAATTTATTTCTGTGCCTGTGCGACATTGTGTAAATATATTTTTCTATTGTATTTCAAGAAAATGGCAGATGGAAGAAAACGTTTTAAGTGGCATACAATATAAGAAATTAAGAAAAGAAAAGGAAGCTAGAGAGGACTTTGTTTTAAGTAAAACCTTAAAAATCGATAGTTTTTTTTAATACTCAGTCAAAAACGCAAGCAAATGAAAAAGAAAGTCAAAGGAAACAAGGCAGACAATCAAACTGGGGAGAAAGAGAATGTGAACTCGAAGAAGGGATGGGAGGGGAATGAGGGAAAGAGATAGGATAGGGTGGAGGGGGGACATTATCTGCCATGCCTAGGGGTGGCAGTACAGCAAATCCGCCCATGAATAGGAAGAAAGGCATTGCTGTGTAGTTTTTCATTATCTATATATGTTTAGCTTTGTTGTGTAAAAGAAATTTAAAAAAAAATATAACATTAAATATTGAAGCAAAAATTTGTTTCAAAACACTGAAATCATTATTGCATGAGATGCATAGACCTACAGAAAAATGGACTAAAAATTACCTAAATATTTGTCACTGATAAACAAATGATTGTACAGCTATGCCTCTTTTAGGAAGAAACATAGCTTCTCCGATTCTAACTCAGAACAAAATTCCCAAGGTGGAGCTATTACTCTGGATAAAAATTACGTAACCCAATAAGATCTGAGGTCAGTAAAAAACTGATGCTGAGGTCTGGAGATAGTAGTAAGTCATTGTGTCTACCAATGGTCTCTTGCTGTTAGCTATTTAGTCAAGATCGTCTGCATACCTCTCCTCACAAACAAGGTAGTAAGAATTAGTGTAATCAGGGCCACCATAAGTGAGATTGCAGGGTGTGAAAAGCACACAGCCGGCACAGTCAGAAACAGCAAATACATCGACATTGACCCTTGTATACTTTACTATCCGTATTACTGTAACTTGTTATATTAGTTGAATATGTACTGCTTGCTCCACAAACAAACAAACTCAAAACTTGAGACTGAGCTGTGTTAATGATAAAAAAATCCCTGAAATCCTTAAGCAGTCTGGGAATCCCCATAAAATGTTACTGTCAACACATACCATGTGTGAAAAATTAAGAGGTATAGTTCTTACTTTTTAGTAGATTTCAAGTTCACGTTATGTTAAAATGATAGATATTCAGTAGTTTAAACGTGTTTTGATTTTTGTTTCTCTATTTATTTTTTTTTTTTTTAATTTCAAATTAATCAGTTTTATGAAACTATAAAACTTATATTTTTGCTAAGCTTCTTGAATTATTTAACTATGTACTTTGAAAGAAGATAAATTGTTTTAAGACTGAATAACATAAATAATATTCAGATTTATCAGACTGAAGACTGTATGCAAAAAAAATAAGTACATATTACACGCTATTTATACATTTTTGAAAAATATATCGTCACCATCAAGTCATTTTCTGCGTGGTTCTGAGATTATAAAATAAATCTGTCGCTTTGATATTATTATAGGATAAGCCATCAGAAATTGTGATCCTCTATTACTGCATGAATGGTTAAATTTCTTTTTATTAGTGAACAGTTTTTTTTTAATATGATCTTATAATATGTGACTTTGTGAAAAATATGCGTATCGGGAAAAATATTGATTAATAGTGGTAAGTATTTAAATATTTTCCATTTTGCTAAATTTAAATTTATTTTGGTCCATAAATGATAATACTGATAATGCAAGACCCCATACACTTCATTTCACTTATGCATATGAATTTTTTTAGTAACACGGAAAAATTTATGAAGTGAAAAGTAAACCTGAGACAATATTTTATTTATTACTTCCATTATCAGTATCAGTAGCATCTGGGGAAACATCATTTTCTAAATTAAAAATAATAAAATATTACTTAAGATCAACCATAATTCAGCAAAAATTAAATGATTAATGCATTGTTGCATCCGAACATGACAACGGCGACAATGTTGATGATGATGATGATAAGGGTGACAATTAATGGTAAATGTTTGGAAATGTAATGCAAATTTACATATCTACCTTCACAAACTTTATTTTTCAGTTAACCTGTACAGCTTTCTAGGAAAAGGACTAGAGATCTGGTTACATCACGTTACTTTTACTCTGTTACCAATAAAACTTGCATATTAACTTACTTGTTTGTCTAACCTTATGAAAATATTACTTTGGAGAATACATCTAAATCAAACCAGCAGAACTTTGCACTTGCATAAATTTACCAGATATCCCAATTTAGTTCAAAGAGTCCTATTTTTTAATGCTAATACGACTTTTTTTATGTACGCTGGGATACAAAAATATCATGATTTTTAGTTTCGATATTAATTAATTTCATGTCAGTACTGTAGATATGAGCCAGCATTGTGTATTGTCCATTAACAGGGTACAGACAGGTAGTAAAACAAATCCTTAAAAAACTGTCAAACCATTAAAGTAATCTTTCTTTCGATCTTAAAGAAGGATGATACTTTCATCAGCAAAATAACAGTTACTTTAATTAGAGTGCAATTTACCAACATGTACGTTAGTGTTTTTATATAAAATGTACTAAGTTCTACTTTTGTTGTCTGCTGGCTCAATACATTAAGTATGATAATGATCCGATTTCAAGATGCACAAATTTAGAGTAACTTTAAACATTCATCTAATCATTTTTAAACACATTTGTAAAAACAGATGCCTCCTTGGCAATGTGGATTAATAGGCAGCAACAGCCAGTCTCTTCCCTCCCAAATATGACCATCATATGGAAGACACTGCAAATAGGCTTTCTTATTTGAAAATCAACATTTTTCTAATGCCATAAACAGACACCGAGAATTCTGGAAGAAGAAACTCAATAATACTTAATTTTACACGTTCAAAACATTACGTATTACACAAACACTGGCGAAAACTATACTGTCACATACCTCCTAAGCTCACAATCTCTCGCCTCCAAGATTTTTATACACACTCTACGTAAACTTTTTCTCCTTTAAGTACTGGTATAACCATAAAGCAAGTATAGATAACGAGTGAACAAAAAACAGATAAACAATGACTATGTACTTTGTATAAATATACCGTCACTCGACTATTTTAGCAACACTCTTGACGTCGTTATGTCAGATCGATTGCACACACAAACAAATTAATGAATTAAATATTACTCAGTTACAACCGTTCAAAACAGTTTCTTCCACAGAGGTTTCTTCCGCTCATTGTCAGGGTGGCCAACAGAATTGTACCACATATAGCAAAAGCTTTTCAATTATTTTATTGTAATTTCTATTGAACGTGTCGTATAAAATGCACTTACAGTCTAGGCAAATTAGAATACTTACTGAGCTAAATAAGATTTTTGAAACTATCGTTCTTTGAAACTCTAAATTCTGACACAATTTATTTGAAATCTAAGTGTCCACTGTACTTTTTCGCTTATACAAAGTCGAAAGCTTATTTAATTACAAGAACTTATTTTTCTGCTGCTCTATGATAAAATTTACGGCCAGATTATGACAACGTATGAACAATAGCAGCGATGTTAGGGCTCTAGCGATGTGTATCAAAGGCGATGATAAATTATCTCACAGAAATTACAAGAGGAACCACTGTGGTAACAAAACAGCAGGCAATACCTTGACAGTTTACATAAAACTAATTGCAAAAGGAGACTGAAGCAAATAAGAAAAAACGTTTAAAGGGAAATAAATTTACCGTTATTTTTGTTAACTACTTACCTCAAGAATTAAAGCTGTTCAAGTTTAATATGTAATATTAATACGTTTAATTTTAGATACTGTATTAATATTTGTAATATTAATTTCAGATATTCGTACTTTTCATTTTTTTTTTTATTGATTCAATAAGGAATATATTTTGAAGGTCATTTTACAATCAAACCATGGCATGACGTCAAAAATCGATGGAATAAGGCTGATATTTTCCAGCCATTGATGGCTGACGTCGATATTTTATTCGATGGCAACCATCGATAGTTCTGTTTCGATTTCTATCCCCGTCCTAGTCAAGTGCTCAGCTTACAAGCTGTAAGCTTCTGAAAAATAAATTTTGTTAGAAATAAATTATTGAAGACTATTTTCACCTTGGAACTTTGAAAACTTCAAACACATTTAAATACAAAAACCTATTACAACATATATACCGTACCAAAACATATATAAACCTACCAAACATATATATGGAAACATATAACTTGAAAGACAGAAGTCAGTTAGGCATTTAGGTATTTTTATTGCTTATTGTGTGATTTTCTACTTTGCAATTGTTATTTTACTAACAAACAAACAAATAATGTAGAATAGTAGAGGTTTTCAGAATTTTTAAGGTAACTGAAGAATTACCTATCTAAAAACAAATGCATTTCATTCAAAGTAGTCAGCAAGCTCTGCAGCTCAAGAAACTAAATGGTTAAATTAAAATAACTTTAAAAAGGTTGCTGTAATATTAAATATATGGTTTTAATGTATCCTTATATACTATTATTTCAATGGACACGTGATACTAATACATTTAATTGAACTAGCAAAGTGAGTTCTAAGTTCTAACTCGACCATCTGGCATTTATCTGCCTGTCTGTCTTTTGGGTATATTTCACGATAACTTTTGAATGCATCAACTGATTTTTGTAAAATGTGACATGCATGTCCAGTACTTTTACCTCTCAGACCCCCCCTATTGTTTTTTAGCCTGTTCCCCCTCCCTAATATGGGAAGGGCAGAAGGCAAAAATATAAAGGGTCAAAAATGCAAAAAAATTTGGTCGAGTATAATTGCAGAGAATTTTAACCAAAATCAAAACTTAGTATTCAGTTTTGCAAATTTCAAAATTTTGGGATAACAGAGCCAAAGAAGATAGTTTTCAAAGAAGATCACAAAAATCCATGTGGAGTATCAATTGAAAAATCTCTTTTACAAAACCTAAAGAAAATGGCTGCATTTTATGACTCTTTCTAGAGGACAATTGCTGAATTAAGCTCCAGTACAAATAGACTACAAATATAACTCTAAGATAAAGTACAAATAATTAATTTTTTTCCGATGTGTTAGGCAAAACAGCAACCAGTAACAGCTGTTATATACCCACGCCATGCCACTGCAAATAAGAAAATTATAATATTCTATGGGAGGCATCAAGTTGTGGCCTCATAGCGAACAGGAAAGGAGTAGACATCAAATGTTTACTCAGCCCCGCACTGTATCCAACTCCGTTTACGATATTCATAGTGAAGTACAGTAGAGCATCGATTATCCGAACCTCTCGGGACCAGTTCGGATAATAGATCATAAATTATAAACATTATTTCCCTTTACAAAAACAAAGGTTTTTATTACAAAATCATTTTTAACATACTGTTATACAATTACAGCAAACTGTATACTGTACTGTAATGTATTACTAAGGCTAAAAATCATTGAATTAAAACTGAGTGTAGTTAAATAAAAACAAAAATTAATTTAAACAAAATTAGAGTTTAATGACAAACACTGTACTATAAAATAACTTAAGAATTAAGAAACAAAACACAGTACCATGGATTTACAATTTTTCGAAGAATTATTCTATCACTGTCTGCTACAAAGCGATACCCCATTTTTTCACTGCTAAAGACCGAAGTCCTTTAAGTTTCATAATCTGAATACAATCTATCTCGCCTTCTGTTTCAGCCCATTTTAGAACAGTCTCAAGTGCACCAAAACCTTTTGCTGCCGTCGTGGTTTTCTATTAGTAGCATTCATAGGCTGTAAGGCTGTATAGCTACAGCGTTTATTTATTACCGTACAGTACTGTAATAATTTATAGTATACAATTTTTTATGTTCAATAAATATCCAATACGCCTACATGTGTCCAATACATTACCGTACAGTACAGAACATAATTGTACTTTTTTTGAGTTCGGATAATAGATCGTTCAGTTAATGGATGTTCGGATAATCAATGCTCTACTGTAGTTTATTCCACAGCGACTTAAGAAAATGTCTACTTTAAACGGTTTTTTTCTTGCTATTCCAACCTTATATAGATGTGTCTACTGTTGTACTGGGGTTTTTCGATCCACATTTAATAATATTTTCGTATTGATTAATTTAGTGCTTTATTACCATTTCGAATGAATGTTATTGCATATGTGCACAAACCTAAGACCGAACACGTTGTTAAGGGTAATGACGCACTACTGTGTCCACGGCCATGACCACGACACCGGCCAATTTTGTATGGAACATACATGCATCAACCAGCACGAAGCCAGTGAGGCCAGCTATCCACAACGGCCACAGACTTGTTATTTTGGCTGGCACGACCAAGCGTCATCTCACGGCCAAACTTTGTATTGGACAGCGCTCACGCATTGCGGCCAGTATGCAACTAGCTTTCAACTGAGCGGGAAGTGATACTGAAATATTTTATTTCGCAAGTGAAATAGTTGAGATTTTTTTTAATTCAAGATTTTAGCTTTTTTAATTACAATTTGTTGTAATTTTGCAAATTTACAATTTTTGTAATTCATCAAAACTTTTAACCGACATTCTTGTATAATTAAAAAATTTATCTTCCTGTTGACGAAGTTCACAAGAAAAGTACAAAACATGCCTTTTACAGAATGAGTTTCTAAAATAAGATGCGCGCAGAATTTCCTTTTCTTCCGTTTCACTGATCGATTAAACAAATACGCAATAGCAGCCAGGGCCGGACTGGCCCTCAGGTAAAGGCACAGACCTTAGGTTTTTGAGGGCGAAGGTATGGGAATGGACTCCACCCTCTAGAAGAAAAAAAGGAAAACCTAAACATTCATGGAAAATGGATGTCGAAGATACAATGAATGCAAGAAGACTTACAGAACAGGACTGTTTAGACCGGCACTAGTGGAAGCTAGGATGCAAGAGGCGGCGCCAGCCGTAATTAAATCGCAAAAAAAAAGTAAGATATCATCTTGAATGTTTCATGACCTTATTAAGATTTAGACATCTACTAATGTAATCTTAAGCTTCCATACTTACCTTCTTGATTACAATTAAATAAATGGCAAGTAACGAATTCCTTTACTTTTAATTTTTGTAGTTTTGTACACATAAATCCAAAACAGCCTCCAGAACCTGACAGATGGACCACAAACAACAGTGGAAGTGGAAAGGGGGAAGATTATTAGAACTACTGGATGACGTACAACGTGGATATAGGGCTCGAGCTGTGGGGCATTTGCACGGGTACCTACAGGGAGAAATATTAAGTTAATTTTACTTGTGACCAGTGGCGAAGTTACATGGAGGCAATTGAGGCAATGCCTACCCTAAAAATTCTGTAGAATAAAAATTATAAATACGTATGAACTACGTAACGTAAACATTATACATTGTTACTGTGACTGTCGAATTTATTAAGCCGAAATGTGCTTTACTGAGCGACCGCTAGATGGTGACAGGTGAGATTTGGCATAAAGCGAATGAGGCAACGTGAACTTGCCTCAGAGTTTTTTGTATACATCGTATGTAAGCAATGTGCTAGCGCGAATTGGAAGTGCGGGGGAGGGGGATTGTCCCGTGCTGTACACATAGAGCGTTGAGGCATGTCTCACTTCTATGGTGCAAACAGTTAAGTTAAAGCGTGCTGTGTTGTTTATAAGTGTGCTTATTTTATGCGGTTATTAAAAGTGTGCCTGTTATTCCGCTGAACTAACAGATGATCAAGATTGTTTCTTGAATTGTTTGTAACATTAAACATATAATATAGAAACTAATCAAGTTTAAAAATTTGAAGTTCAATCAGATGTATTATTGTGTATGACTTATACAAGGATTGTTTAATAGAAACACGTTTAGAGCTGTAAAGCATTTTTTATTCAACGATTTTAAAAGAAGTCTCCATTAACATTAAGACATGAGTCCCACTCTTGCACTAATCTGTAGATTCCCTGCTAGTAAAATTCTTACGCCTGTTTCCGGAACCATTCGCTAACAGCAAACTCTACCTCAGCGTCCGATTTGAACCACCGTCCTTTTAGTGATTCCTTAAAAAAAATTTAAGGTAAGATTTTTGCCTACCCATTCATTAACTACTAGCTTCACCACTGCTTGTGACTCTTTATCTTTAACAGCTGCACTGAAGAAAGGACGATGAGTCGTTTTAAAGATTATAAAGAATCGTCTGAGAAGCACCATAGGGAATGACTGAGTGTCCAGTTTACTAATGCTCTCTTGTGAAAGTGACATCTTCAAGCAAGTTCCTAACGAAAAGGTTGCTAATTCTAGTGGACAGAGGAAAAAAACTTTTGTATTTCAAATACTTTAAACAACTTGACAACGATTATCTCAGTATTAGTAGCTTAATGTTTTTTGTTCAAAATTTTGACATAAGCGAAATATTTATATTTGTACACATTTTTCCTTTGATTGTTGCTCCATTTAAAATGTTTTTTTTTTTTTTTTTGTAAAAATAAAAGTCTGTTTTTATTTCTGTTTCTTGTATTTTAAGTCTCTTTTCAGTGATTCATATTAGCTTTAAAAATTAGAAAGACTTTGCAAAGTAAAATTTATTCAGTGTCAAAAAGTTGTAAACTCAAAAATTTAGAATATTCGTCAGTTTAATTGGATCATTTCATAAATTTAGTTAGTTCACAGAATTTTTAAGTGAACAAAATTATTACTGTTATATATTACAGTTAAACTGTTTATAATAAAATATAAAAATGCCTTAACAATTAAAGAACTGCATGATCTTACCTACATATAAATATAAAAATAAAATAATATCTGAAGGTAATTTAATGAGGTGGAGGCCAAAGAAGAAACTTTGGAAGAAAACTTGCGGCATTAGCCTTGGGAGATGAGTAGAATAGCATACCATGAAGAGACAAGACCACTCGATGTTTGGTATTGAAAATAATTTGCACTAAGATATTTTAAGAGATCAGTATCAAATACATTCTTGTTGGAAAAGAAAGTTAACGTGGTAAAAAATAGAACTGCCAGTAAGTATAAGGGTAACAATGTTTCAGTCTGCTTTTATAATTTATACATAAAATTTATAGTTTCTCTGAAAAATTAATCAAATAATAACCTCAGTGTTTCTCTATCGTGAATCTAATTTCACAACGTAGGTTCTCATGTCAATACTAGGCAAATTTTTACGTAGCCTAATTACGAAAAGAGTTGTCTTAAAACGTGTTTTGTGGGAAGTACTGGACACATGTACAAAAATCACTAAAATATGATTATTTAGACGTTAACCTTGATCACTGTCCTTGTGCTGTCTTTTTCTGTTTTCTTTTGCCTATGTTTGTTTTTTTTTCTCGTGCAGTGCTACCAGATTTTCATGTCAGCATCCAGCTACAACACTATACCTATCGTTATACATTACTACCTTTATAAGATCCTAGCCCTGATTCTTACCCACTGTCCAGTATTTCCAGGGGAAGGAAAAATGCAAATGAACAGTCCAGATTAAAATTTGTTTGGTCACTGGACATCCGGAAATTTGAAGATTTTGGTAACAGTTTACAATTCACAAGGTCTAGACAGACATATTCTTCTATCGAATTCATGACCCTAGATTTGACATCAGTTCTTTGTTTCATAGTCAGCTTTGTTTGTCGTAAACTGATGTCTTCAAGTAAAACAGTCTTCTTATATCTGGACAAAGAAATATATTTTATGTTATTTTTTTTTATTGGTGATGTAACTATAAGGGCACTACAGAATTTACCGTTCTCACAGCAAAGGTCAAAGTGCAACTCACTGCTCTAGTGATTTTGCTTAACAATCACTACTGTAAATTATAATTTATAATTAATTGTTTGTATTTTTCTCTTCTTGTCGTTCAGCCTTGTTGTAAATTTATCGATCCAGCTTTCCGCTTGGAACCTTTCGATCTTCTATGCTCCTGTTTTCCATCACTTTATAGCAGTGGTTCACAGTAGGGATCCAAGGTGGTACGCAAGAAGACCTAGCTAACAAAAAAGGATTTACTTAAATAAATAAATACAAACTTATGTTCAGAACAGCAATAATTTTCATCGGACATGATTTAAAACGATATAATTATAAATATAAAATATAAATAAATATAAAAAACACAACCTAAACACTTTTCGGTGCTAAATACTTTACACTTAACTAAAAATGAACTTTTTTCATGTGAAAAACTTACTATTTTATCGGACGCGTTTCGGCTTAGTATCCGCCTTCTTCAGCTTTGGTAACAGACTGCCAGCATTTTGTAACGGTTGTGTGGAAGGTGAAGTGGGGGTGGTGTGTGGCGGAAGGGGATTGGTGCGGGGATTCAATTTACTGTTTGTTTTCTGTATAATTGTGTCAAAAAGTGTATGTGATTTATATTGTAATTGATCGTTGAGTATGTTGTTTGGTTGTGTTGTGTGGTGTTTATATATTTCGTATTGTTCAGTTGTGTTGAGTTTTTGACCTTTGGGTATGTAATGTAGAATTTCAAGATTAGTGTCTATGTTGGTGTAACTGTGGTTTTCTGTGTGTATGTGTGTGGCAAATGCAGAGTGTATATTGTTGTTGGTTAAAGCTTTTAAGTGTTCAGAATAACGGGATGAAAAAGATCTTCCCGTCTGGCCTATGTAGAAACTATTGCAGTCATTACAATTTAATTTGTAAACACCTGTTTTGTTATATTTGTCTATGTCTGTGTTTGTATTACTGATGTGTTTTTTGATGGTATTGGTTGTTCTGAATGTTATTTTGTATTTGTGTTTTCTGAATGTATTGGCGATTTTGTGTGTGTATGAGTTGTGGTATGTGAGTGTGATGTACTTATTGTGTTGTGTGTTGATGGTATTTAGTGTTTTGTTGTTTTTGTTTTTGATGCGTTTGTGTAGTATGTTTATTAAATTGGGGTTATAACCGTTTTTTATTGCTATGTATTTTATTGTGTTGAGTTCGTCGGTGTAATCTTGTTTATTTAAGGGTATTTTAGTTAGTCTATGGAGCATATGGTTGAAGGCCGCATATTTATGTTGTGTTGGGTGGTTTGATGTGTTGTGTATAACCATGTCGGTTGTGGTTGGTTTCCTGTATATTTTGTACGTGTGTGTATTGTTAGTTTTGTTAATTGTTAGGTCTAGAAAATTTATACTATTGTTTTGTTCAGTTTCCAGTGTAAATTTTAATTTGTGGTGTATAGTGTTTATGTATTTGTGGAAGTTTTCAACTTGTCTTGTGTTGCCTTTGAATAAAAGTAATATATCATCTACATACCTGTGCCAGTATATAATTTTGTTAGTGTATTTGTTGTTGTTTATTATGTGGTTCTGTTCAATGTTGTGTATATATATTTCTGCTAGTATTCCTGATATGGGGGATCCCATCGGGAGTCCTTCTGTTTGTGTGTATATTTTGTTATTGTATGTAAAGTAATTTTGTTCAGTTATTATTTTGGTAAGTGTGATGATTTCTTGTATGTGTGTTTCAGGTGTGTTGTTTTGTCTGAGTAGTTGTTCTAGTGTTTGTATGGTTTCTTTGATGGGGACATTAGTGTATAAATTGGTTATATCAAAAGATGCCAGAGTTGAGTTATGTGGGATGTGTATGTGTTCAGTTTTCCTGACTAGGTCAATGTTGTTTTTGATAGAGGTGCTGTTGCTGAGTTTTATGTTTTCTCTGATTATTTTGTCTAGTTGTTTTGCTATTTTGTGGGAGGGGGCTTGTGTGTTGTTTATTAATGGTCTGATTGGAATGTTAGGTTTATGTATTTTTGGTAATGCATTTAGTTTAGGGGGGTTAGGTTTTATTTGTTTAAGGTATTTGGCGTTTTCTGGTTTGATTATATGTTTGGTGTTGTTTATAAATTTATTAATCTGTTTATGAAATTTTAGTGTGGGGTCTTTATTTATTACCGTTATATTATTTTCGTTGAAGAAACTTTCGATTTTAGTGTTTAATTGGTGTTTGTCCATTATGACGCTAATGTTACCTTTGTCGGCTTTTAGGATTGTTGTGTTGTGTTCGAGTAACTTGTGTTTTACACTATTGAGTGTTTTTATTTCATTGTTGTGTATTTTTGGTTTTGTATGTGTGTTTTGAAGTTTTCTTTTTATGTCGTGACGTATCGTGTCTTGGTCGTTGAGGTGCGTGTTTTGTACAGCCGTTTCTGCGTCTATGATGATGTCGCGTATGTGTTTATTGTGATTTTTGATGTTAGTTGTATTGGTATTCAAATTATGTTTCAGTCCTTTGTTTAATAAATTCATTTCATCTTTTGTGAAATTAATGTGTGTTGTATTAACTACGCGTGCGTGGAATATGTGTGCCGGTTCAGGGATTGATTCAATTGTGTGTGTTGTAAGGTTAGTTATTTTTTTGTTGTGTCGATGTTGTATTGTCAATTTGAGTTTTTCTATGTTGTCTTGTGTGTGTTGTATTACATTTTCAAGTTCTGTGTGGTGTAATATTCGTGTGAGTTTCATGTGTAAGTTATATGCCTGTCTGTTGAGTGTGTCTTTTTTATGGTATAATAATTGATTATGTTGTTTAGGTTTATTTGTTCTAATTTCCGTTTGGTTTGTAGTGCTGTATGTGTGTTTTGTTTTATTGTAACTTGTGCGTGTGTTGGTATGATGTTGTGTTTTCGACAAGTTTTATTGAATGCTATGTGTAAGGAAGTTTTTGTTACTTGTTGCTTGGCGTTTCTGTACTTATTGATGAAATACGCTTTATCTGCGGTATTATAGTTGTCTTGATTATTCATCTCTTCTTTCACAGCACTAACACTTAACTAAAAATGAACTTTTTTCATGTGAAAAACTTACTATTTTATCGGACGCGTTTCGGCTTAGTATCCGCCTTCTTCAGCTTTGGTAACAGACTGCCAGCATTTTGTAACGGTTGTGTGGAAGGTGAAGTGGGGGTGGTGTGTGGCGGAAGGGGATTGGTGCGGGGATTCAATTTACTGTTTGTTTTCTGTATAATTGTGTCAAAAAATGTATGTGATTTATATTGTAATTGATCGTTGAGTATGTTGTTTGGTTGTGTTGTGTGGTGTTTATATATTTCGTATTGTTCAGTTGTGTTGAGTTTTTGACCTTTGGGTATGTAATGTAGAATTTCAAGATTAGTGTCTATGTTGGTGTAACTGTGGTTTTCTGTGTGTATGTGTGTGGCAAATGCAGAGTGTATATTGTTGTTGGTTAAAGCTTTTAAGTGTTCAGAATAACGGGATGAAAAAGATCTTCCCGTCTGGCCTATGTAGAAACTATTGCAGTCATTACAATTTAATTTGTAAACACCTGTTTTGTTATATTTGTCTATGTCTGTGTTTGTATTACTGATGTGTTTTTTGATGGTATTGGTTGTTCTGAATGTTATTTTGTATTTGTGTTTTCTGAATGTATTGGCGATTTTGTGTGTGTATGAGTTGTGGTATGTGAGTGTGATGTACTTATTGTGTTGTGTGTTGATGGTATTTAGTGTTTTGTTGTTTTTGTTTTTGATGCGTTTGTGTAGTATGTTTATTAAATTGGGGTTATAACCGTTTTTTATTGCTATGTATTTTATTGTGTTGAGTTCGTCGGTGTAATCTTGTTTATTTAAGGGTATTTTAGTTAGTCTATGGAGCATATGGTTGAAGGCCGCATATTTATGTTGTGTTGGGTGGTTTGATGTGTTGTGTATAACCATGTCGGTTGTGGTTGGTTTCCTGTATATTTTGTACGTGTGTGTATTGTTAGTTTTGTTAATTGTTAGGTCTAGAAAATTTATACTATTGTTTTGTTCAGTTTCCAGTGTAAATTTTAATTTGTGGTGTATAGTGTTTATGTATTTGTGGAAGTTTTCAACTTGTCTTGTGTTGCCTTTGAATAAAAGTAATATATCATCTACATACCTGTGCCAGTATATAATTTTGTTAGTGTATTTGTTGTTGTTTATTATGTGGTTCTGTTCAATGTTGTGTATATATATTTCTGCTAGTATTCCTGATATGGGGGATCCCATCGGGAGTCCTTCTGTTTGTGTGTATATTTTGTTATTGTATGTAAAGTAATTTTGTTCAGTTATTATTTTGGTAAGTGTGATGATTTCTTGTATGTGTGTTTCAGGTGTGTTGTTTTGTCTGAGTAGTTGTTCTAGTGTTTGTATGGTTTCTTTGATGGGGACATTAGTGTATAAATTGGTTATATCAAAAGATGCCAGAGTTGAGTTATGTGGGATGTGTATGTGTTCAGTTTTCCTGACTAGGTCAATGTTGTTTTTGATAGAGGTGCTGTTGCTGAGTTTTATGTTTTCTCTGATTATTTTGTCTAGTTGTTTTGCTATTTTGTGGGAGGGGGCTTGTGTGTTGTTTATTAATGGTCTGATTGGAATGTTAGGTTTATGTATTTTTGGTAATGCATTTAGTTTAGGGGGGTTAGGTTTTATTTGTTTAAGGTATTTGGCGTTTTCTGGTTTGATTATATGTTTGGTGTTGTTTATAAATTTATTAATCTGTTTATGAAATTTTAGTGTGGGGTCTTTATTTATTACCGTTATATTATTTTCGTTGAAGAAACTTTCGATTTTAGTGTTTAATTGGTGTTTGTCCATTATGACGCTAATGTTACCTTTGTCGGCTTTTAGGATTGTTGTGTTGTGTTCGAGTAACTTGTGTTTTACACTATTGAGTGTTTTTATTTCATTGTTGTGTATTTTTGGTTTTGTATGTGTGTTTTGAAGTTTTCTTTTTATGTCGTGACGTATCGTGTCTTGGTCGTTGAGGTGCGTGTTTTGTACAGCCGTTTCTGCGTCTATGATGATGTCGCGTATGTGTTTATTGTGATTTTTGATGTTAGTTGTATTGGTATTCAAATTATGTTTCAGTCCTTTGTTTAATAAATTCATTTCATCTTTTGTGAAATTAATGTGTGTTGTATTAACTACGCGTGCGTGGAATATGTGTGCCGGTTCAGGGATTGATTCAATTGTGTGTGTTGTAAGGTTAGTTATTTTTTTGTTGTGTCGATGTTGTATTGTCAATTTGAGTTTTTCTATGTTGTCTTGTGTGTGTTGTATTACATTTTCAAGTTCTGTATGGTGTAATATTCGTGTGAGTTTCATGTGTAAGTTATATGCCTGTCTGTTGAGTGTGTCTTTTTTATGGTATAAATAATTGATTATGTTGTTTAGGTTTATTTGTTCTAATTTCCGTTTGGTTTGTAGTGCTGTATGTGTGTTTTGTTTTATTGTAACTTGTGCGTGTGTTGGTATGATGTTGTGTTTTCGACAAGTTTTATTGAATGCTATGTGTAAGGAAGTTTTTGTTACTTGTTGCTTGGCGTTTCTGTACTTATTGATGAAATACGCTTTATCTGCGGTATTATAGTTGTCTTGATTATTCATCTCTTCTTTCACAGCACTAACACTTAACTAAAAATGAACTTTTTTCATGTGAAAAACTTACTATTTTATCGGACGCGTTTCGGCTTAGTATCCGCCTTCTTCAGCTTTGGTAACAGACTGCCAGCATTTTGTAACGGTTGTGTGGAAGGTGAAGTGGGGGTGGTGTGTGGCGGAAGGGGATTGGTGCGGGGATTCAATTTACTGTTTGTTTTCTGTATAATTGTGTCAAAAAGTGTATGTGATTTATATTGTAATTGATCGTTGAGTATGTTGTTTGGTTGTGTTGTGTGGTGTTTATTATTTCGTATTGTTCAGTTGTGTTGAGTTTTTGACCTTTGGGTATGTAATGTAGAATTTCAAGATTAGTGTCTATGTTGGTGTAACTGTGGTTTTCTGTGTGTATGTGTGTGGCAAATGCAGAGTGTATATTGTTGTTGGTTAAAGCTTTTAAGTGTTCAGAATAACGGGATGAAAAAGATCTTCCCGTCTGGCCTATGTAGAAACTATTGCAGTCATT
Organism: Magicicada septendecula; assembly: GCA_034769895.1. Lineage (NCBI taxonomy): Eukaryota > Metazoa > Arthropoda > Insecta > Hemiptera > Cicadidae > Magicicada > Magicicada septendecula. The sequence continues at coordinate 263,679,598 of CM068376.1, forward strand.
ACATTTAATTTGTAAACACCTGTTTTGTTATATTTGTCTATGTCTGTGTTTGTATTACTGATGTGTTTTTTGATGGTATTGGTTGTTCTGAATGTTATTTTGTATTTGTGTTTTCTGAATGTATTGGCGATTTTGTGTGTGTATGAGTTGTGGTATGTGAGTGTGATGTACTTATTGTGTTGTGTGTTGATGGTATTTAGTGTTTTGTTGTTTTTGTTTTTGATGCGTTTGTGTAGTATGTTTATTAAATTGGGGTTATAACCGTTTTTTATTGCTATGTATTTTATTGTGTTGAGTTCGTCGGTGTAATCTTGTTTATTTAAGGGTATTTTAGTTAGTCTATGGAGCATATGGTTGAAGGCCGCATATTTTTATATTTATATAAAAAAGGTTGAAGGCCGCGTATATTTATATACCATAAAAAAGACACACTCAACAGACAGGCATATAACTTACACATGAAACTCACACGAATATTACACCACACAGAACTTGAAAATGTAATACAACACACACAAGACAACATAGAAAAACTCAAATTGACAATACAACATCGACACAACAAAAAAATAACTAACCTTACAACACACACAATTGAATCAATCCCTGAACCGGCACACATATTCCACGCACGCGTAGTTAATACAACACACATTAATTTCACAAAAGATGAAATGAATTTATTAAACAAAGGACTGAAACATAATTTGAATACCAATACAACTAACATCAAAAATCACAATAAACACATACGCGACATCATCATAGACGCAGAAACGGCTGTACAAAACACGCACCTCAACGACCAAGACACGATACGTCACGACATAAAAAGAAAACTTCAAAACACACATACAAAACCAAAAATACACAACAATGAAATAAAAACACTCAATAGTGTAAAACACAAGTTACTCGAACACAACACAACAATCCTAAAAGCCGACAAAGGTAACATTAGCGTCATAATGGACAAACACCAATTAAACACTAAAATCGAAAGTTTCTTCAACGAAAATAATATAACGGTAATAAATAAAGACCCCACACTAAAATTTCATAAACAGATTAATAAATTTATAAACAACACCAAACATATAATCAAACCAGAAAACGCCAAATACCTTAAACAAAT